>JAWWLV010000001.1:67743786-67791599 GCA_035041135.1 Platyrinchus mystaceus
CATAAGCTAAATTATTTATTTAATAAATTAAATATTTAAACACTTAAATTTAGTCAGATGTTCTATAAGAATTTAAAGCATTTATTCTACACCTTAAAGTTAGTCATTTGATGCAGAAATTATCTGAAATTATCTGATATGTGGTAAGCTGGACCACCTAATAATCAGTGTTTCTTCTGGATTTGAAATCTTGTGGGTCTCCTATCGATGCACTTTACCCATCTCCAACAACTTTGTGTAACAGGGTACATAAAGTCATTTTTTAGGTATTATTACTATGCTGTTTGTTTTATGAGCAGACCAAGGAAGAAAAAAAAAGATTCTCGGTATCTACGACATTATAAACCCATAATATACAGAGAGTATGTGTTTTAAATCTCTTTGTGCCCTCATTAGAAACTATACACTCAGGAGTCGAGGGAACGCTGCGTTAATGGCACCAAGTCCGCAGCACGATGAGGACGTTAAGTACTACAAGTTTAACTAATCTCTCGGATATCTCTAGGGGAAAATCAGTGCTGCTCCTTACAGGGTACAGCTGTGAAAGTGCCAAAGAAGCGAGACCCCGAAATCCGAGAGGGGACAGATGCCCCCCCCGCCCGCACCCGGGGCGGGGAGCGCCGCGGCGCTGCCTCAGGGGCGGCTCCGAGTCCCCAGCGCGGGCGGCGCCGGGAGCGATGGCGATGGCTCCACATCCTCGGTGCCGGCTGTTCCTTCCAGGGGGCCTCCCGCTCGGGCAGCCGCGCCTTGCAGCCGGGGATCTCCCCGAAGGACCGCGAGCAGGGCTGCCGGAGCGGCAAGAGCTCCGCGCCGAGTCCCAACGCTGCTCTCCCACCCAGGGGTGCGAGGAAGTGGCAACATGTAGTCCGCGGGCGATTAAAAGGGACGGCTGGTAAGGGATTCTGGAGCACAGGTTAATTTCTCCGCTGTCCTTCCAGGTGCACGCAGCGACACTGGAAGAAAGACACTAAGGGAAGGTGCTCTGCATCTCCCGTGACCGTTTTAGTGTACTGACAACAAAGGAAGTGCAGGAAAACTGGATTCCCTAGCTAAAAATCAATTTCTGGAGGTAGAAGGGGAAATGAGGGGAAACTTCAAAAGCTACACGTCCACAGTTAACACAACAGCCATTGGTAGTACTGAGAATAAAGTCCTTGTTCATGGATCTTGCAGTGCTAGGAATTGAGATGGCTAAACTTGCCAAGAGCAAAAACCATAATGATCTCCAAGAGTAACTAAATTGAGGGTGGAAGTTTCCCCTTTAGGATTTTAGACCATCTGAGACAAACAGCTTCTTGAGGAAAAAGCTGGGCACACATGGAGATGCTCTTTGTCACATGCTGCTTTGCTGTGAGAGCCCAGACTTGGGAGTTGTGCAAAGGTTGCCCTTCTGGTGTCAGAAGAGCTTGTTACAGCCTGTAAACTTCTCATAATCCTATTTGTACTCAGCACTTCCTCCTTCTCATGTCCTTCCTTTTCTACAGGAACAAATTTAACTTGTCTTTTGAAATCTCATTACCACAAGGTTTCTCTTTCCTGTATCAGCCAAGCCTTACCGGTTGACAAAGAGAGAAAAGAAGTCATAATGAAAAGCAGGATTATTAAACTGGAAGTTGTTTACACACAGGCTGGTATACCCAAGGTGGAGCGTGCACTGCAAGTTCCCCGGCTGCTGCTCTACCATCAGGCTCCATATTTGCTGATTGCCCAGATTTTTGGGCTAGTAAGAGATCAGATACTGTCTGGCAGGTGATGAAATGCATTGTGAGCAAAAGGAAGTGGTGAGGTGGCACAGATAAAACTGTAGCACTGCTAATGTAGTAAGGCAAGCAAAATAAGCTTAAAAAAACATGCATCACAGTGTGTAGAAAGCTTAACTTCAGTCCAGCAGAATGCTATTCTGGTTAATTCATGCAATCATTTTGCTATTACTTTGTCATGCCAGCTACTAATAACAGAAAGGCTCAAGGTACTTTTTTATGCCTCTAACAAAAGATACTGAAAATAAGTGCAACAACAAGGGACCCTTCAAGAAGGGATCCTTCTAGCTGACACTCCAGAAATTCCCTCTTGTTATCTTAAGCAAAGATATCAGCTATACTGCAGATATTTATCTGACAGTGTTATGTGAGACATATGCGTGACATGGAAGGAAAACATAAGCTCAAGTGTTTTCTGAGGAAAGGACTATCATGCATAACTGATGATATTTTTCTGCAACTAGCTTGTCTGCCTTAATTTGCTGTCCTTCCTGTACACTGGGAACGATATCTAAGGAGGCTGATAATGGGAACATGAAATCAAACCATATAAAAGCATTTGATTCATCAAAAGAATTATACAGGAAATGTAATGCTTGGTTCCTTCCAGCCTGACACAACTTATTATTTATAAGGCTAAAAGCTGCTTCCAGGAAGAACTGGAGAAGAATACGCTTTCAATAATCTAAGAATTATTCTCAGACTGACTGAAACCCATAAGAGGTCAGAGATCATGATGTGAGCAAGGCAGTCTGCTTTTCTAAGACCAAGTGGGAGTTAACTGTGCTGGAAAGAACTCATCAAAAAAGAGGAGAAATGTGCACATAGAAATTCTCGGATTTTTTTCAAGGTAAATATATAAAGTAACTGCTTTCTACTAATTAGCAGTGACGTTAGGCCAATCTGTTTACCAAAAATTGTAAAGCCAAAACCTGATACAAAGAACACACTTTCTATTATGTGGATTCAAATTTATTATTATATATACTTTCAATTAAATCAACAAGTACTTGTTTCCAAGAGAAGTAAGACTATTATTCCTACAGTATACACAGATCGGAGACATTCTCTTTGTTAACCAGAAATCAATAGGATCTTACTTGTGCACTTAACCTCCAGTAGCTTTATGATTTCCACAGGAAATTTAACAACCAACGAACAATTTATGATTTGGTATTATGCTGGTGTGTAATGTTTCCATCTGCAAAAGATGGAAAGATCTGATCTGTGAGATTCTTCATGGCTTGCCTTTTATAAAACCCTTGCATCAAGAAAGATAATGTTCAAAATATGATACTACTTAATTAGGTATGTGCCAGTGAAAATAAATTACATACACAAAGAGGTATTGAGGCAGAACGTCTATTGAGTGATAGCAAAAGCAAGACTATCTTGGCTCATCCTGAAACCATTAAAACTGTAGTGTGCAATATTTTTCAGAAGAGGTCATGTAGATTACTCCAACTCTAAGAAAAAGATTAATCTCTTCCATAAATCATCCTGAAGTTAATTATTTCCAACTGACTTAAAAAGATCCATGCTGAAGCAGCAGTTTTTAATTGCATTTTAAGTGATTCATTCCTTTATACAGTCATTAAATGTATATATAATCAGTTTCTTAGGTGACCAAAATACTAATCAGTGAACGTTTTTGAGTTTATTAGGAGGTCTATACAGGTGGGCACTTGTCAGTTTGCCCATCAAGGCTTCAGCAAGTATCTAATGAAGTCAACAGTTCATGATCTGTTACGCTAACTGCAGTTTGCAGCATTCTGTATTTCTTTGTTACTGCAGAACAAATTTGGTGCAGAGCTAGCTTCAGATTTCAAGGTGGTTTTTTCCCCAGGAAATTGTTTCAGGGTGAATATGAAAATTCTGTCCTTGAAATGAATAGTTGTGACTGAATATGCTGAGCTTGTCAGAACTTTTTACAATATCACACAATCTCTCTTAACAGGGAAATCTCTTCCCATTTTTAAGTTTCACAACAGGACTTGCAATCAGTAGACGGAGACACCTTTTTAGTTTATTGTTGGACAGTAAGGGTCAAAGCTGGGGTGGAAAAGGATTAAAAACTGTCCTTTGGATAGGTCTAAATATTGCATCATATGAAAATGGTATGAAAAACAACTTGCAATGTATGAACCCAAGGTTTAAAGTATAAATCCTTTTGAAGAACTGTCTAGTCTTAGATGCTTCCCTAGATACCTGCTATATGGATATTCTGAAATGGGACAATAAATAGAATAGATTTTTGGTCTGATCCCTTTCAGCTTCCCACTTTCACTTTCACACCATAAACTGCAGGAATGTGTATGAAGGCATTGGTGGAACTACATCTGTGGGCACTACAAGCTACAAAGAGACCATGAGAAACCACACTGAAGATGACAATAGCAGAAGACTGATCAGAGTTAGAGAATGACAAGGCATGACCAGCTAGCCAAGGGCTCTTTATCCTAGGAAAGTGATGACTTAGGGAGACAATATGACAGAGTGCTAAAAAAATGTCATGTCAGGGAGAAGTGGATGAGGAATGATTATTCTTTTCCTGCACGAGGAATAGTGGTTGTCAAATAAAATTATGTGGCAGACTGAAAACAAAAAGGGAAATGAAGCCCTTTAGCATGATCTAGATAAGCCTTAGAATTCACTACTGCTAGATGTTGAAGATAGCAAAAGTTCACAGGTGTTTGAAAAGTAACTACATAAAGTCATGGACTAGAAATCCACCAAGAATTATTAGATACAAAGACAAAGCTACTGGTTTAGAATCTGAGAATGGGAATAGGAAATACCATTACATTATTGCTTTACATTTATGTGCCTCTGCATTCTTTCTTTACTTCTCCCTTTTTTCCCTAAACTTCCTTATTGGTCACTTCCAGAAAGACAATACTGGGCTAGGTGAATCTTTTATCTGGCCTGACATGCTTATTTCTAGAAGCCCTGTGTTCAACTCACATTTCTCTTCATTTGCTTTTCTGCGGAACTACACATACAGTTGAACAGTTAAGAACTTGAAATTTCAGAAGGTAAAAAGAACACAACATATTTGGAAGTTCCTCCAGACTGAGGGTTTCAGGTGTAAAACTCTAAACAATTGAAAAAGATGTGGACAGATGAAAAATTAAAATATGTCAGTGGGTGCTTTAATCTTTCAATAAAACAAATCCAGTCAAAAGTCCTGGATGTCCTTAACCAAGGGTTAGGCATGGCCATGTAAACTCTACAGTCCCTCTTAGTCCCATGGCTCCTAATTAGGTCACTGTCAGCCTTACCTACTTCTACCTGTCTCAGCCTCTGTTGGGATCATACTTCACTTTGCTAAGCCCTGCAATATGGGGGGGTAAACATTGCTCTGGGGTGTAGGGCTCTGGAATGCATTACATTCAGCAGCAGTTAAGGCCCAAGGGACACTGCTGGAAATGTTGACTTCACTAACGCTGTCAAGACTGAAGGGGAAGGTAATTAGGCTAACCCTAACACCCCACAGAAGTCACAGGGTAGTGACATTACTGACAATTAAAGGAGAGAAAACAGGACTGTGAGAGTAAAAATACCCCAGAAAGTCAAGCGTTTTGTCTACCTATACAACGGAATTGTTCTGCTGTGATAAAGTCAGAATAAATTCTTATTTTCACTGCTCCAGTAAGTGTTTATATATTGTAAAGGTTTACAAAGAAATAATTGTGTTAGTGTTCTTTCTGGTTATGCACTGACATCTTATAATGAAAATAATAGATTATAATGTCTTTGTTGTACTACATTGTTCTATAACTGAGAATTAGGTTGTGTTTCACTGTAAATATTTTCAAAATATACAGATTATTACAGCTCTTACTAACACCACTGAGGCAAATGTGAATTCTCTGGTGGGGTTTTAAGCCTCATCTCAGAATATTTGATGTAGAACAAACATTAAAAGTACTCTAGTATTTTTTGTCAATGCTTTCCTGAATAAATTCTATTAAAAATATAGATTCTTTTGGTCTTTCATGCAGAAAGCATAGTGAGAACAATTTTAATATTAAAATGACTCATTGAGATGTCAAGGATTAAATTAGAAATATCAACTACCTATCTTTTTCTCATTTCCTTGCAGTTGGTCATAACAATCTGCAGAGAATATATGTGAAGTAAGTAATTTCTACTACCTCCATTCCTGGGTTATGATACAATTTAGCAGATTTTTAGCTCAGTTGCAAAAACCAATGGGGGGCCATACACGTTGAGATTGATATGTGGTCCCCAGCAACCACAGGGCAATAATACAAAAAAAAATTGGTAATTTTCTTCAATAAGTGAAAGAAAACTGCATGCATTATGGAAATGAGAATTTAGTGCGTTATTTGACTGATGAAGGACAGGTCCAGTTCCTTTTCAGCTACTACATGAAGATATTCTACCATATCAAACAATATCTAAAGTAGACATTTTTGAGTTGAAGAAAAGGCAAACGAAACAGAAAGGAGAGAACTAAAGTCTGCAGCAAAATATTGTCTCTAAGGTAAGATTATTTTTTTCCCTTCTACATAAACACTTGAATAATTACTCATCAGTTCTCCAAACTGGAAATTTGCAAAAAGCTGTTGAGCATGGCTTTCTGTAGTATAAAGAGCAAAAGCTCTTCAGGGTTTCAATTACATCTTTGCAAGAGCTGTAAAAAATATAAACATGAAGATTGTTCCAATATATGAAAACACCTTCATTTACTCTTATTTGTCAAATGGAATAAAGTAGCAGTGACGACCATTGGAAAGTTTTAGATAAATAAAAGCCGCTCCAAACTGGGAAAAATACTGTGCTATCAGGTAGCTGCAGCTTTGCTGGGTGAGCTAATTATTCATGTAGAGACATTTTCTAAATGTGTCACTTCAGACAGTAATGGCTTCTAATTCTAGAAAGCCATTTGCCTAGAGCAGTAGCTGCTATTGCTCTAACTTAGCAACAAACCCAGTGCAACCTCCACTATTTTAGCTGAACAAAGGCACTTGGCTCTCACCAAGTATCTCTGTGTCACCAGCACATTTTCATATGCTTCACATTTTATATGCTTTTATATGCTTCCACTTAACTATTGAATGTCTGGCTTAGAACACTCTTAGGTTAATATCAACTTACCCTCCCTGCCCTGGTAGCAACACTTGCAACAGAAACAGGCCAGAACTAACAACTGCTATAAAAATATGCCTGGTTTACAGGTAAGTTCAGTCCATGCTCAGCTTTGCAGCTCCTGCATACCTGTATGTTACTCATTCTTATACCATTGCATGCCTTAATACGTCAGCAAAACATACTATTCAAGGAAGTCTTTGCAATCTGCTGTTCTCAAAAACACCTTTCTTTAAGCTTAGGTTAACTTCATCTGAACCTAAAGTGGATTTTAAACCTAGGCTTCAGAATGTCTGCACACATTTCCTACATTGAGGTGAATGCAAGCCTAAATTGAAGTTAAGAAAAAAGGATAAAGATGGTATTCTATGGAAACTCCCTCTCTGGACTCTGTTACCAAAGTTCATCCTCTTTGTCCCTGTCCCATACCAAAAGAAAGCCTTTTGAAGACGGGGATGACATTTGCTTTCTTCCAGTCCTCAAGCACTTCTCCTGACCACCATGACCTTTCAAAGATGATTGTGAGCAGCTTCAGTCCTGGTGTGCACCAGCTCTCTCAGCACTTGTGGATGCACCCCACAAGGGCCCATGGACTTGTGGATGTCAAATTTGCTTAGGTGTTCTCTAACCTAATCCTCTTTGACCAAGGGAAAGCCTTCCAACATTCCTTTGCCCTGGTCTCCTAGGTCAGAATACCTGAGGGCTGGTCTTGTCAGTGAAGACCAATGCAAAGAAGGCATTCAGTAACCCTGCCTTCTCTGCGTCCTCTGTTACCAGGGTCTCCCTTCCATTTAGTAATGGGCCAACACTATCCTTAGTTTTCTTTTTGTTATTGATGTATTTGAAAAAGCCCTTTTTGTTGTCCTTGACATCCTTGGCCAGATTTAATTCCAGGTGGATTTGGCCTTCCTTGTCTCATTTCTGCTTACTTTGACATCTCTATATTAATTCTAAGTGGCCTGACCTTGCTTCCATCTCTTGTGTATTTCCTGCTTACACTTGAGTAATGACAGGAGTTTCTTATTCATCCACGCAGGTCTCTTTCCCCCTTTGCCCAATTTCTTGCTCACTGGGATGCATTGTTCTTGACCCTGGAGGAAGTGATCCTTGAATATGTACCAGCTCTCTTGGACACCCCTTCTCTGCAGGCCTGTTCTTATGGAATTCCTCCAAGAAGATCCCTGAAGAGGCTAAAGTTAAGTCTCCTGAATTTCATGGTTGCAATCTTACTCTCTGTCCTGCTTCCTCCTCACCCAATACTGAACTCCACAATCTCATGGTCACTATAGCCAAGGCTGTCCCCAACCCTCACATCTACAGCAAGGCCTTTTCTCTGTTTGCTAGTATGAGGTCAAGCAGCACACCATTCCTTGTGGGATCCTCCACTGCCTGTGACAGGAAGTTGTCATCAGTGCTTTCCAGGAACCTCCTGGACCGTTTGTGTTTCCCTGTGCAGCTTCTCCAGCAGATGTCTGAGTGGTTGAACTCACCCAAAAGAACCAGTGCCTGTGACTTTGAGGCTGCTTCCAGATGCCTTTAGAAGGCCTCATCCACTTCCTTCTCCTGCTCAGGTGGCCTTTAGCAAACACCCACAACAGTGTCACCCTTACTAGTCTGCCCTTTTATCCTAACCCATAAACTCTTATATAAAAAACCCACCGGTACTGAGTAGGTTTTTCTACGTATTAAAACCGGAAGAACATACAAAATGCATTTCTTCTAGCAACCTTTCCTTATAGAAGGGAAATCAGGAAAGCATAATGCTTTTGCATAGACACTTCGAGCATACTTATTTAAGTGCCTTATTAAACTCATAAGCATAATGCTTTGCCATATATTTAAAAATGGGTTTGTGACACAGTACTCTGAGATGCTCCATGGGCTTTACTTTTTCTTATGATTTTATAATTCTAAAATTATTGTCCCGTGTTTATGAAATGTCTGTGGGATACACATTTCACCTTGGGGAAAACATTCGGTATTAGGCAATTGCTGTTCCAAAAGAGACATGCTCTGACAGCGGGAAGATTTTATTGCTTGACTGAAACCAAATTATTCAGAACTTCCTCTTCCGTTATTCCATATAAAGGCAACGCCTTGCTGATATCAGCCAGTGACTCTTTTATTCCCCTTTCTGCTATAGAAATTAAGATTAAAAGTAATTTCACATTGTCTAAGGATGCTAATTTAAATAAACATTTCTTCCTCCAATTTTCTGTAATTTAATTCTACAAATTAAAAAGTGGGCAGAACATTGAGCTATTTAAGAGACTGTCAAGGGCAAAATGGAGAGGACAACTGTATGGGTTATAGTGAGGGAATTATAGCCAAAATCATATTTAAAGCTACAATGGGGCCTTCTCTTGAGGAGTAACCTGATGAACACAAAGTAAGAGAAAAGCTACTACAACCTATTACCTTTAATGTTAAAAGTTTGTTATTTATCCAGGCAGTATCCTCTTTCATACAGCATGGGTTGGAGTGGATAGGCAAAGTGTGCAGCCTTTAGGAGCTGAGAAATTGGCACTGATTACACTTTTACCTGGCCACATGCCTCTAGCACAGCTGAGGTTCTGTGTTGTCCCTCTGATTTCCACACCAGTTCATACATACTGGAAGCAGGGCCTCAAAAAAAGCAAATACCAATTCCAGTGAGTGCAAGTCTAGGTAAGAACAAAGAAATGAGCTGTGTGCCACATGCATAACACTCCAAAATGCATATCAGCAGTGTTCTTAGGTGAGTCTGTAAGTGGAGTTTAGGAATAACATAAATAACAGAATATAATGAAGAAGCAACTTTTAAATACATCAAAATAGTGGTAGGAAAGATCTGAGAAAATACTCCTCAGGTATATCCTCTAGATATTCTCTGGATATGTACTATGGTAGATAGAATGAGATGAAACAGTGAAAACACAAAGTAACAACAATGGAATAAATTCCCACTAGCTGCATATCAAGACACTTGCGGTACAAATACTATATTTCTACATCCTAGGTTACAGGTTCATCAAATAAATGTAAATGTAAAGTCCTGAATGTAAAAGAGAGAATAGTGGGTTTTTTTCTAAATTGTCATTAGCATCCTGTAGTGACAGCACCTTTGTTGAGATCAGCAGGAGTTATTGTCATCCAGTACATTCTGGGACAGGATCCAGATAGTTGCTATTGAAAAGTCATAGATAAAAGGTCTAAAATGGAAAGAGAAGGCTATCAGGATCTGTATAAATCAAAAGCTATAAATTCCAAGTACTGTACTAATTCCATTGTATAAATTTAATAAGTTAAAGAAAAAGAACACAAGGGAAGTAGTAGTCAGCATGATTACAAATGAAATTATTTAATTTTATTTGGAAAAATTGTCTAAGGATGTGAATACAATGAAAAATTGTATGTATACTATACTACATGGAATTTGTAGGCTTGTTAAGGAAAAGTATAAATATTTTGCTCTTTGTGTCTGTTGAGAATACTGACCAATTTCCCTTCTGAGACTAATCCAAAAAATATTAGCAACAGGCATTTTTTTCAATCGGGTCTGGCCAATTTACATCTGGTATCTTTAGAAGCCTGTGTAATTACTAAAGCAGCCTTCTCAGACATTTTCAGATTCCTAGGGAAGCTCCAAAGGACTGAAAAAAAATATAGGCTGTTTGAAAACCATGATTAAAAAAAAAAAAAAGAGTAATTTAGGAACTTTACGCCTGCCAACCTGACAATAAATCCTTAGCCATCCATTTATCTAGTTGAAAACTACCTATCCAATGTAATAACTAGTGGAAATGATACTGAACATTTGTGTGTCACAATAATGTCCATCAACACTGATGTATAGAAATAAGATCCACTTGTACTAGTTTTTGCTTTGCTCTTTAGTTGTTAGAAGTTAAACTCTGGCATCATGTTTAATAAGAAAACATCTTATGCACTGCCATGCATTTTGACTGATAATTGGGACAGCATTCAGAGAACAGGATGCAGGTGCTCACAGTCATGGTTTACTGAACATAAACTGCAGTGATGCTTAAATCCCTTGGTCTACCACTGTGAACCTTGGACAAATGAATGGAAAAAAACAAGAGGATAAGACAATCTTACTTTGCTTTGGTGCATTCCCTTCCTAGAATGAACAGTATCTGAAATCAGAAGTTCTAAATATGTTGATAAATTGAAGAGGATTTAGAGGAGAGACAGAAAATTACGAAAGAACTGAAAAAAATGCCTTACTGACACACCACAGGAGCTCACTGCGTGTAGTTATCAGGCTATTTCTCCTGGCACTAGTAAGTTTATTACGCTGTGAGCCAGTTCAGGGAGCTGATCTGGCTGAAAGCTGACCTGCCTTTTCCTGTTTGCTTATTTAAGGGACCTGCAGCAGGTCCCTGAACTGGTCCACCCCATGGCCACATAAGCAGTGCAAACACAAAACTGGTTACAGGGACAAGTGGCAGGGAACTGAAGGAAAAGACAGGACAGTTCATCCTCAGATCTAGACCAAGTGAACTGCATCTGAACATATCCTCCTACAGAAGGTTCTCTACAGCCTTATCATGTCAGTGAAGAAGACATTACAGACTCTTCTGGGTGGAAGCCAAAGCTGGTGACATTCACACCGGAACAATTAATCAGGCACTGCGATGTCTTCTTTTGCACGAGATTAGATGACAGTCTAGGAGATTTCACTGCCTGATGTAAAGACTCATTCGGGGAAGCCCTGCAGTGTATGGTATGCTGACCAGCAGACCACATGATCCGGACATTTTTTTCTGTCCTCAAACCCTAGGAGGTAATGTGTTGAAAAACATCCAATCTGATAATAGTCAAGCTGAAATTCTTCTTCCAGAAACAGAAACATTATGGCATTTGTATACATAGACTCTTCCTCTAACATTTTCTAAAGAAATTGGACTCTTTGGGCCAGTTACCTGCGGCTGATTGCTTTTCAGCCTCTAACGCGATACAAACAAGTCCAAGTGGATAAATATGCTAATAAAAACTAATAAAGCCATTGCTCTCACCTACAACAAAAATTTGCCTTTACCCAGTATTCTTATAGTTTATTCGGCACTTTTCATGCTTCATTTAGATGGCAAAATTTTAAAGAAATGTAAAACTTTTTAACTGAGTTGTCCATTTACTGCCACAGGAAATAAGCTATTAGACACTCTACTGTAAACAGCTAAATCTTTGCCATATTCCAACCATACCTTGAGACAGCAGATAAAGGGCAAACTGTGAAAACAAACCCTGGAAATAAGTGGGTCAGAAGTCTAGTGGAGAAGTGCCAGTTTGTGGCTGTTTGGCTGCACAGAGCTTGCCAGAATACAAATGCTGCCCCTTTATTCAGACAATTTGCCAGCAGCAAGACCATGCTGGCTCAGGGACTACCTGACCTACCTTGGTCATGGCCAGGAAGGAAACAAGCAGAAAGGGCAGCTGTGGTCAGGGCCAGTGGGTCATCCTGGGGCCTGGGACCCAGCGGCCCACCCAGCTTGCCCTGACTGCACAAGGGACCATGGCACTTGTAAGTTACTGCAAGACCTCGTAGTGCTTGCAGCTTTCTGACATACTCATGCCTTGAACTATCAGCTGTAGGAAGATGTGGAAGTGAATTTGACAAGGTGGGGAAAATTAGGAGTGTTCGTACAAAACTAAAAATTTGGGAAAAAATGTATAATCTGGATCCTTTACTAAAAAAAAAAGTAACATTCCTGGAACAGTCTCTGCCCTTTTAAACGAAAAAAACTTTAACTTCAGGCTTCTAATAATCATGGACTTTGCTGTAATATGAGGAGAGAGATTGTCACTAAGCTATTTGGAAAATTTGAGTCAAAACCAAACTACATCCAAATCTACAGAAGTCTCTGTAGTTATGAATATATGCTTTGCTAAAGGACCATTTAAAAATTGTGGGTGTGACCCTAAAAACAGATAAAACTGAAATAGCAACAGTTTGTGTTATTTCAGTTAATTATGAAACCAAAAAGAAAGGTTGTTCCCATCACACCAGCACTGCATTCCCTCCTGAAGAAGGTGGGAGAGGACGGGAAGAAAGGGCTTTTTCTTCATTTTACTTTTTTTTTATAACAGGCTGCTCCTTAATAAATTAACTAATGTTCTGACTTTACCTCAAAATTACAAATTAAAAACATAGATCACGTGCTCTTTATCAATGGAGGTGTTCTCTTAATTGCAGTCTTACCCTCTTTGGCTGAACTTCAATGAATTAACACTTACTTAAATGCTAGTTTGAGAAAATTGTTAAGCTGCAAAAGGTTAAGTCAGAGGCTACATGGAGCTAAGCATTCTAACCTTAGTGATGGTATGACTTCTATAAGCTCCTATATGAACTTCCCTACCTTTTGCATTATGTTGAATTAAAAAGGATGATAAAATATTAACCCACATCTGTCCATCTCCTTAAGCAAGGTGTACTGCTAAAATTGTCATTTCCCAGCAGCTAAACACTGAGCTTTTTTGAAGGAGAAAAAAAAAACCAACATTTTTTTCATCCAGATGATATCAAATAAAACCTAGAACAAACAAATATCATCAATGACTGTAGTTTTTTGGGGCAGGTTGAGTTTGCCAGGTAGGAGTACTGTGTGAGTGTATTACTTGGATTATACAGAAAAATATTTTTGATTTCTTTTGATACCAAGAAATTCCCCCAAAACACATGAGGCTGCTCCCACTTTGTGCCAAGATTTTTGCTAGCTCTTATTTCCTCGCAAGGAAATAGACCTGCTTCAAATCCCTGACTCACTGTTGACAACAACTTCGATGGAAGTATCAAATGCTCCAGTGTGTGCTAAAAAACTTGTAGAGCAAGGAATGTCTAACAGAATTTAATTTTATTCCAGTTTGAACACAGTGGAGAGTGGAATGGGGAAGAAATTTGATAATTTGAACAACCATGGCTTTGACTGTCTCAACAGTTGTGCTGTGTATTTCCAAAAGACCACTTGCAATATTGGTATTACTACTTCAGCAGTCATACATAAGAGTTTTGTTTGGCAGCAGGGGAAAAACACATGCAGCTCATTTTAATGAAAAACAAAATTAGCATTCAGTTTCATAAACTAAATGCTAGTACTTTCTAAATAAATAACACACTAGCACTAATATTTCAGTAAAACTATACTGAAGATTTCCTACAATTAAAAAAAAAAACAACCCTGAGGAAAATCCAGTCTTCAGAAAATATTCTCCTGCACATTTTGATCCATGTCTGCCAGGCAAACATGTGAAAGTCCCAAAAGCTCCATATTCATAACAAAAAGCTTCTCCAGCAAAGTTACCACCAGGTTTAAGATAGGCAGTCAAGAAGGGCTGGTATAACAAGGCTCAGAGCTGCTCTAGCTACACGTGGAAATGCTGCAGAAATTTGGAATCTGTAAATATTTTTAAGACATTCTAGTGCACCCATTTCTTTGAGTGGCCACTGTTGCAAAAGTAAGTGTGACTGCTTGTCTCCTCAGTCTGTAGGGATTTAGTACACTTGGACTACACAGACAGTGCCAGGCATTAATTATAGTATTCTGTTAGCCTTGTTTCCTAAGGAAATACAGCTCATACACTTGCATTGTCCATTGGAGTGGACATCTGTGCCCCTTACCAACCTCTGAGTTGATAGGTAACTTCAAATACAATCAAAAGAACTGAAAAACCTCACAGCTGTTGCATTCTTACAAATTTGATTAATGTTGCTGGCTGGGTAAAGGCAGAAAAAAATCTGTAGTTCACTGAAGGAGAAAGCTAAAATTCAGCCATACCCTTCAGCCTAACAGAAGGTGGCTCTGGCAAGGACTGTGCCGTCTTTTTCCAAGTAAACGTGAAGTGGGGGGTGAGCAGAGTAGTTGAAGCAATAGTACAAAGAAAATGATACCTAAGCCTTCAGAAAGGCAGACTCAAAGTATTGTTCCTCATGGAACAATCTCCTTTCTTGTATTATTGCATGGTAACAAAGCTCTCAAATACTATCAAGCTGTCAAATAGAAGAGTTAACTAAACTTCCTTCAGCTGGTTCCTCTGTATTATAACCATGCTACCCAAGAACAAGCACTTCACATATGTGGATTATACTAACAGTTCACTACTAATTTTCTATGAAGCTGACCACAAGTTTGTAATAGTTTGCTAGAGATCACAGGGTAGCTAATGAGAATTTCTAGATGTGTTTATCTCAAATCATGTATTACCTTAGGTATTAATGCTTCTTTCATTAAATGAGCATTATATCCCATTCTCTAGCTTCATAAAAAACATTGATATTTTACTTCAGCATTACTCGGTGCCATTCAAACTGTTTAATCACTATGTCTTCCTGAGGACTGACTGACCAGTACTACAAGAATTTTCTGTGATGCTTAAAAGGAAATTGTTTCGTCTGAGCATTATACATTTCTGTTTATCTTGCCATCAGTGTTACTAGAGATCCCTATTCACATAATTTTCTTTGCTCTGTGTTTCTGCTTTAGTTTGGAGTCTTTGCTGAAGTTATGAATATGATACTGTGGAAGAGCAAAGCTAACAACATCTTTACCAAGAATAAAAAGGACAGAATAAACCACGCAACTGAGTTAATATTTAAAGAACAAAATTTAATTTGGTATGCAACTTCTTCCTAGGAGGATCTTTATTTTCAATGCTATACATGGGAAAATAAGAATGAATAAGTGGCTCATTATCTACATGTATAAAAATATAGACATCCTAATCAAGCATAGGCAAAGTCACCCTTCATGATATGCATCATTGAAAAGACCTATGCCTTAACTTCTAATTAAAAGAAAGACTGCCTTTGTGGGGGGCTTAATAGCACTTATAAATGCTACTTCATTCATCCATAAGTACAAAATGTATATGGGACTCCAGTATTGTGCCTGTAGATTTCTGTCCTTTTTCATGTCAACAAGTTAGCAGAGTCATCGTGTTTATCTGTTCTTTGAGCTCTCAGTAGAAGAGACCAGCAAAACTCAGTGACTTTGCCTTGGCCATTTTTCCTTTTAAAAAATTTACAGACATTACTAAGTAATGTTTCAGAAAAATATCATTTTCTGTGGCAAACCACCAAATGACTATTACATTTATGGCACCATCATTTTTAGTCTGCTGATGATACTGACAATGAGTTACAGTACACAAAGGGCCCCATTTTTTAACAATAATAACACTTAAAAGTTTTTAGCACAAACACAAAGATTAAAAAAAAAATCATCTGTTTATATTACATCCATTTTTACTTAAAATATGAGAATTTTTGGGTCATCTGCCAGCAAATGGATAGGCAATCATTAATCAAAATACAGGCAATCTTTGTTTTGGAGATGCATTCAGCCACCTGGAAGTTTAGTTACAACTCACATTCAAGCAAGTATGTCATCGATTTCAATTCTACAAGCTGATGATACTCATATTCAGTTTTTCCATAGAAACAGGTATAAGAAACCAGTAAAACATTACCATATTATGTACCTAATGTAATGTGTAAATGCTCAGCTAGATATATTATGAAATCCTGTAGCGCTAAAATGATTAAAAAACTAAATGATTCATGTAAAATGTTTATATACTGTATATATATGTACATTAAATCACAAGGTGAATTTAAAACTGCCCCTATTCATAGCTCCTATGATGGATTTAGTAAGATACCAGATTCTTAAAAAAAGAAAGATATCTAGAGCAAATTTGAACACTTTACTGAAAACTGATTTTATACAAAATCTTAAAAAACGTACTTCAGAGTTACTTAACAGAAACTAGAAAAAGACAGTCGTTATTCTTGAGAATGGCACTGTAAAGACCTAGTAGCTGTGATCAATGCTCTTTCACTTGTGGTAGAAGTTAAGTTAAGCACAAAGAAATCATCTCAGAGTAAGGCATAGGACAAACAGGCTTCAATCCCATCTTCAGGTGTATTGGCCTCTCACCGTATCTTATTGCTCATCTAGTTTGGCAAGTATACATTTCTTTCCTTTTAAAAATACTCCATAATACAGCTATCTACAATTGGACAGTACCCAGTGCTTTCATATGCACATCTTTAATTTAATCATATCAATAAACAACCTTGCTAATATTAAAAAAAACAGCCATGGTGATGAAATTTTTTTTCAGTTTTACGCAGTTGTGCACACGCTTAATGAAAGACCAAGTGGTGAACACAGAGACTGAACACTGAAACTTGACAGGAATGTAGCTATAGCTCTTTTCAAAGGAATTAAGGTTTTAAAAAAAAACCCTTACTATGAAATTCTTTGGTTAGAATACAAATGCTAGCAGTATTTCTAAATTTGGAGTTAGAACAATTTATTATTCAAGAGTTTTAAAAACACAACTTCAAGCCTTTAATATGTACCACTAAATTCTTTGACACTTCACATATATTTAGGCTATTTTTCTGTGATGGTCTGAACAGACAATACAAATTCTTAAATCAAGTTCAGGTTTTTAAAAGAAAGTGCTTTTGTACTCTAGACTTCAAGAATTTATTAAAAAGAGCTGCTCCATCTTCCCCACTGTAAAAATTTCTGCTCAGATGATCTGTTCCAAAGCAGACCATGACTGCCTCCTCTGGGAGAGACTGTTAGACAGCAGTAACAAAATATAGCTCAAAAGGGGTAATTTCCCCTGAAGAAAGTTGGCATCATTCTTGTTTTTCTAAGGACAGGGCTCAATCCTTTCTAAGAACCACTAAGTCTGTCTAGGAAGAGGAACATAACTCTTAGAAGTGTCAGTGCCCTAGTAGTACTGCCATGAAACTAAGAAACTGGTACTTTAAGAAGTGATTTTGTCATCAATTCTGTTGGCTTGAGAGTTTTACAGCACTAACATGACAAAAAATAAGCAAGGTGCTCTTGATTACATTTATAATGTACATCTGCATTAATTCAAGGTATGAGATTTCAGCTTCCCAGGAAGCAGCCCCTACTTTTACTCTGGCAAGCCTGGCTTCATCTCACTCCCATCGTTTTGAAGGTGTTTAAGGAAATACACATTGAGATTTCTGTGCATATTATAGACAGCAACTTCAAAAGAATTATAAGGACTTCAGACCATCCATGAAAGTTATGATTCACAAGCACTACAATTTTGCAAAGTGTCGTTGTTTTACCTCTCAATGGAATAAACACATCTGTGAGGACGCTTTATAGTTCAAATGGTTGGTTATCCAGCAAACTTGTCCTTTCACATCAGCCTTACACGCTTGCTTCACAGGCCCTGGTCCAGTTTAACAGCTTGGAGAGAGGAATGCTGAGATACAGGGAGCATAGAGGGGAGATGGAAGCAATCGGTCATGAAGGGCCACACGCGTGCCTCCTCCAGAATTAATCATCTCTACAGACAAAGTATGAGCCAGTGCAAATCCCTCACAGTCAGGCATCACTTCCATGTGACAGTCCTTCACAGACAGACATCACTTTGATGGGGTGGGAGGGTTAAAATGGACCATTTTGGGTCTGCTCAACAAGGGTCTTGGGATGAGAAGAGATAGCCATTATGCCATTTTCAACAGAAATTGCTTTTGAGCAACTCAGATCAGTTTCTCAGCCCCTAAATGGATGTTTTTTAAAACAGCCCACCCTGCCAGAGCTATACCTCAGCACTGTGCATGGTGAGGGGCAGGGACTGGGCACACCTGCACGCTTTCATGGGACAGTACTTGTCTACTCCCAATATCTTTCTCCTTCCTCGCTACCAACACAGCTACTGGGAGACATGGGAGGAGGAGAATGGTGCGAGTCGGGATACGGTGGCTGATTAGGGACGTGGTGGCCAAGCAGGGACATGGCAGCCGAGGCACAACACAGTGACCTCCCGCCCCTAGGGCCGTCAGGAGGTGCTATAAGAGGGGTGGGGGCTGCGCTGGGGCTGACCCGCCTTGTGCGTGGAGGCAGACACCGGGGTGAGGAAAGCACAGGGGGACACGGCCCCCCTCCACATCCTCCTTTCTCCTGGATGGGAGGGGACCTTGGGTGCGAGGGTGTGCAGGGGCCGCTGCCTTGTCCCCACGCCACGGGCTGGGCGAATGCTCAGTCCCGGCAGAAGACATACTCGGTGTAGCTGGTCCAGATCTTGTCATCGGCAGGACCACCCTGCTCGGGGGCGAAGGCGCAGGTGCCAGTGGAGGAGCAGGCGGCCATGCGGAAGCCGGCCTCGGAGAGTCGGTCGAAGGCTTGCTCGAGGAAATTGAACTTGAGGTAGTAGCGGGCGGTGTAGCGCTCGGGAGGGCGGTCAGGGTCGCGGCTCTCGTTCAGCGTCTCCCCGAAGACCTCCTTGGCCAGGGCCGTCTTGCCGCAGACGGTGATACGGGCCACCCGCCGGAACTTGGCGTCGGCCTGTGCCTCCCGCCCGATGGTGTAGGAGCCCCGGTAGCCGATGGTGATGTAGCCCGAGCGCCGCCCGCCCGCCCCGTCCAGCGACTGCGAGGGCGTGAGAAGCGGCCCGCCCGAGGGGCTGCGGCTGGCGGTGGGCGACGGGGCGGACCCCACGGCCCCGCCGCCTCCTTCCAGCGGCTCGGCCTCCAGGTAGCCGAGGAGCGGCGGCGGCGGCTCTTCGGCGCAGATGGAGCCGTCGCGGTGCAGGGCGGCGGGGCGGACGGCAGCGGCCCGAGTCTGCGCCAGGCGGCGAGCCAGGTCGGGCAGCTGGAAGTACTCGGCCTCCCGCTGGAGGCGGCTGCGCTCAGGGAAGTGCTCGGGCAGCACCAGCTGCAGATCCCGCAGGTAGTCCAGGATGTAGCGGAAGAGGAAGCCGTCGCGGTCGAGGAAGAAGCGGCCCTTGCTGTCCCGGGGCAGCTCGCTGGGCTGCTGCTGCGAGAACATGCGCCAGAGCAGCGAGTCGCGCACCGAGACCACGGTGCAGCGCCGCGTCACGTACACCTGCCCGCCCACGTTCAGCTCCACGATCTCCGGGAAGGACGACCAGCCGCCCGTGGCCGCTGCCACCGCCCCGCTCCCCGGCGCCCCGCTCCCCGCAGCCGGCGAGACGCCGCCGCCGTTGGGCAGCCCGCGGGCGCTGTCCGCCAGGGCCATACCGGAGGGAGCCCGCCGCCGGCGGGGAGCCCACGCCCTTCCTCCTCCTGCTCTTCCTCCGGCCGCCTGGGCTACGGCACGGCCGCCGCCCTCGGGGGAGCGCGCAGCCCTCCGCTGCTGCCCGCCGGAGCCTCCCGCCCCGTCTGCCGCCGGAGCCGCGCTGCCGCTGCGTTCCCCGCAGCCCCTGCCCGCTGCCGGACGAGCTCCTCCGTCGGGCTGCGAACGCACAGCCCCGGCGGCGGCGGCGGAGCCGTGTTTATGTATCGCGGCCGCACCTCGCGGGAGGCGTGGGAGGCTGGCGGGAGGCAGAGCCGAGCGCACGGGGAGGGGAAGGGGACGGCCCTGCACTGACGCAGGGTCCCCCGTCGTCGTCCGTCCCCCCTACATACACACCCCTGCCCCGGGGCTGTTTCCAGGGTTGCGGGGAGACCCTTTCCGCGCACGGTGTGCGGGCGCTGGGCTTCCCTGGCCGTGGAGGAGCACCGCGGTGCGCGGCCAGCGGGGATAAAACCTTGGGTGGGCCGCCTCCCTCCCTGTCTCCCCTAACCCTCCGAGCTCGCTCCCCGGCTTCTCTGAGACGTCTTGTCTTTTCGCAGGCAAGAAAACCCCTCCGTTCGCCCCGAGTAGCGGGAGCCGGGAAGCAGCGGGACTGCTGCCCCGCTGAAGGAGGTGTGCTGTGCCCCTGCTAATCTTTCTAAGGCTTGTCTAAACCCTCGCCAAGGAAGACCCCCGACGAGGTAACTGTGTCCCATCTCTCCTGTCGGCTTTGCAGGGGAAAACGCGAGCGTGCGTTGCTGCCCGCACTCGCCTCACCCGGGTCCCCGGCCCGTTTCTGGCTTGCAGGACACCCGTATCACTACGCAGGTTTTTAATGCCTGTAAGGAATCCGTGAAAACCTCCCGCCGATCCGTATTCTCGGAGGGAGACTCGGCGGGTCGCACCGTCGGATGGCACCGAGAGCGCCGTTCAGGTGTCCCACCGCCTGGAACCGGCTCCCGCAGTCTGGAGGAATCCCCGGTGGCAAGGGGCACCCCGGAGCGGAGGGGGTCCCCTCCAGCTGCCTGACAAGCGGCACTTTGCCATGAGAGCCAGGCTCCTCGTGTCTGTGTCTGTGTGGATATGTGTATAATTGGGTGCCCTTACAGCTCAGATTTAATTTGGATTAATTAGGATACATCAGGATCTGCCTGAAGCATAAGCACCTATTTAACATGCGTTGGTAGAAAGCATTTAAATTACGTTTCAGGCTTTTGCTTGAATTTAATATACATTTCTGTGTCTCTTTGCAAGCAGTAGTAAAGAGTTGCTGCCTTGATGCACTCCCTTGGGAATTCGAGTGTACTTTCTTCCTGGAGAAAACAGCTGAAAGGACAGGGAGATTTGAGGAGTATGAAGACAATGGCCAATGCTTTCCTTTTGTGGGGTGAACGAAGCCCTCCCTGGGCTACCCCACTGCAAATGCCCCATTGCAGAAGGAGGAGGTAGAAGTCCTTCAAAACTTGAGAAATTGGAAAGGAAGGAAAGACAAGTTAGTTCTCAAGAAGCAAGCTAAGTTTGCCCAAAAAGAAGAGGAAGAAAAGGAATTGAGAAATATAAGTTTTGAAAAGGGAATAGATAATAAAGAACAATGTGGAGAGGGAGAGCTGACAGGGATACTGTGGTCTAAGAAAGGAGACAGGTGATCTTGGGACACTGGACACTGAGAAGTTACAGGAGTTTCATTTCAACAGGACTTGCGAATATGGTAGCAAATGTACAGAACATTCTGTTTTCCATCTGGGAAAGCCAGCTGCCATTACTTTGACCACCAAGTATTTTTATCTGTGGGAGCAAAATGGCAAAGTAGGTTAATCTGATGTTTTGCTGACATTTTGTTACAAGAGTTTGTTTCTCTCTCCTTTTTTTTTTTTTTTTTTTTTTTTTGAGAGGAGTAGGAGAGAAGTTAAAACTGTTCTGAAAGACCAGGGAAAAATAAAATGAGCCTGACTGAAGTTGTTTTGCTACCTATTTAAACATCTGAGTTTATTGATGTAGTAAAAAAAAAAAAAATGAAAATAATGTGACTGATCTCCTGGCACATAGGGAATCTTTGTTTTCTTCCCATGTACTATTTTAGGGTCAATTCTCCAGACTAAAAGCACATGAAATTTGCACGTGGTGGTTTGCTGGTGACAGTTTTATGGAGTTACTTTTACCTCTTGGTCTCTTAATGTGGCATCTCCCTCCGCATAAGCCTGCTCCTGGCCATACTTAGCAAGAAACCACCTCAAGAGCCTCCCACAGATTCGTATTTTAAACTGCACTTCCCTAGTGTGGGCTCTCTATCGAGAGCACTGTGATTAAACTGTGCACCCAGAAGATGAGATCATGTAATCCTTGTGCCGGCGGTTATTCATTGCAGAATTTGCAGTGGAAGATTTTGTACCTAGCAGCAGGTGAGTCTTAACAAATGCTCCCAGATAAAAAAATGGCATGTTTAATTCATCTGTTAATTACATTTCACTTTTCTGGCATTGGGTGAGTAATAAAGTAGGTTAACAAAAAAAAAAAGCACCAACATATTTATTAGACTTGAACTTCGTGTTTGCCTTGAGCTTTGTTAGATTTGAGACAAGACTGGAAGACCTGAGCTTAATGGGTCTTCCAGCTCATGTTTTCAGAAGTTCCAGAGACAAGTAAGTTACGCTCCTCCTTCAGACACTGGCTCTCCAGAGCTTTACCTCCACCTGCCTATCATCTAGTGGGAGGCCAGATGAGAACGACCCACCATGCCCCTGTGCAGCACTATATGATGTCCAAAGCCATGCACATTATAGGGATGGGGGGACACACAGCTGTCACAAGCCCTTTATTTAGGCCACTGTCCCAAATCTTTCTTTAGGGGTGCAAACCAGTCCATCCCACTGCACTGTTCTCTGTGTCAGTGTGTAGTTGACCTTGGACTCCCCTTCAAAAAGGGATCAAGGAGCCTTGTCATATGAGGACTGTTCATAGAGCCTGTTCCACAGTCCTGAGCAAAGACCCAGCTTGCAGTGTTTGTCTCTGAGATAGATGTCATTTTTTAGGCTTAAAAACATGCCCAGCACTGAAATATCTGTTTTGCAGCCATGTCTCTTCAGAGGAATTATATTCCATGGGCATCTCACTGCTGCTTTGTGCCTTGCCTGGCTGCAAGGCTTTGGTTATTGCAAATTCTTTTATGAACAGATTTTTTCCTCTTTTCACAAAATGTTTGTCTAGTTTGTTCTCTGTTTCCTACCACTTTTCATTTGACTGTGTTTGTCTCAGGAGAATTGGACTTCATCTGTGGATATTACAATGCGTAAATATATCAACAATTTTTTACTTATGTGTCAGTCACCGAGTTGCATAACACAGTCATAATCTCAGTGCTTTATTCTTACTTTGTGTGGGAGACAGTGAAGTATTAGTACATGCAACATTGAAGACAGCCTCCTAAGGCATACACCCCCTGTAAAGGGCATTAAATATTAAATATGGTCTATTGGACAGGCAAGGCTTTATGACAATAAATGTGTAGTTGAATTTCTTTGTGCAGTACTGTGACATTTCTGAGCAATAACTCCTTCAGATAAGACAGTCACATTTCAATGTTTGCTTTTAGCTGCCTACCAGAACTAGCTATGGGCACGCTGTCTTAATCTTTTGGGATTCAACAGCTTTTCTTTTAATAGTTTGAGAAGTTTGGACTGGTTTTTGGGGGGTATTGGTTTGGTTTGGTTGGGGTTTCATGGGTTTTTTTGATTGGTTGGTTGGGGGTTTTGATTTGTTTGTTGGGGGGGACGGGGAGGCTTTTGTTGTTTCAGTGTTTACGAAGATGTTTCCATCACGATGGGCCCCTGTTCTGCGTTTTGGATAGTGCACCCACGGATGGTCCAGGTTTATTCAGGGAGGAGAGTTTCCTTCACAAGCCATAGAGGAAGCGTACCACCTAGTGGGAGTAAGTCCACATTGCAATTAAGAAATGCAAAGGGCTCCGAAGTATTGCCGGCATGACCCAAGATACATGATAAAGAGAAAACGGTACTTTATTGGGTAAAAAAAAAAAAAAAAAAAAAAAAAAAGTATTTTTAAAATATTATACTAGTATATTCAACTTCTTGAGAAACTTCACAGAGCAAGAACACATTTTACCCCTGTTCTGAACTAGTGTTGGGGTTTTATTTCTTCTTGCAGTTTGCATTGTGTGAAACGGTATAATATCGCTTAGAAAATGACTGGTTATGTATGACTGAATTGTCTGAATTATAATATTGAATGCAGTGAAATATATAGCCTTCTGCATAAAATCATCAAGAGTTGTTAGTGATCTAAACTGAACTGGAGGTTCAAATATGATAATTTAAGCTTCACAATCTTGCTTAGAGGATGCAGGAAAAAGAGTCTGGTAGTCCCACAGCAGAGTTAATTCCTTAAGAGTCGGGAATCCTTCACATTTTTGGGACTTATGTTCTCTCTAGAATGTGTGAAGTTCCATAGGTTTGACTTTGACAGTCAATGGGTGGCTATTACATGAAACCTTTCCCATTTCTGAGTCATTGTTCAGAGTGAAATTCATCAGCCTTGGTGTTATACTCAAGTCATACCAAGGAATATTTCCAAAAACTTGAATTGTGCATTATTCCACCCAAAGACAGAAGAACTCAACTACTTCAAAAGCGAGTACTCTCCTTCTGCAAACTCGGTATCACTGTATATAGCTGGACAACACAAATGTACACATTCATAGATTTTCAAATGTCATGTGAATTGTAATGAATGTTAGCTGTGAAGTTATATCTGATAATATCTGCTCATAGAGCTTGTTCTGTCTGTGTGTTTGCCTGTACAGTTGTATGTGTTTGGCTGGAACTGCGTGTTCTAGGAAATCCAGCTGCTATGAAAATCCACATGTTCAAGCCTGAAAGATACAACCTGTATTATTCTGATTTTTCAGTAAGGGACCTCAGAAGGTCATCAAGTGCTCAAGCACTTTCCTCCTGTTGGGGGGCTACAGACATTGCTTTGGATAATTCTGTGGGGGCAATGCTCCGCAGAGGCTGGAAGAGTGGGAGGGAGGAAGTGAGGGAGGGAAGGACAGCCATTAGCTGTGTATTCTGTGTCCTTGGCCAATACAGAGCTACAGAGTGTGACTGAGAAACATAATCAAGTGAGCAATTAGTGAAGTTCAGAGCTGTGTTAATTTCCTTCAAGCACCTTTGCAAAAATTGGAAGACAAAAGGTACCCTCTCAATGTCATGGAGACAAGCAGGTAGTTTCTGCCTCAGTAAAGAAGTGCACTGAAGGGGACACCTTCTACCCACATCCCACCGGTCACTGAATTTGGAGGACACAGGAAAAGAGGCTATGCACCTTATGTCAGATGGAGAAATAAGTCCCAACTTCTTCTTTTTAGGTGAAGTCTAGGAAAATGTGATGCATGATCTCCTGTGATTTGGTTTATTATCAGGAAGTTACAGCTCTGTCCAATACCAAAGAAGCAGAGGACAGATATGTCATTTCATGCCTGTAGTGGTGTGGTATTTTACATGCATGGCGTGAAGTTTTTCTCCTATACTAAATTACTCATAACCCCTATGGAGCAGCTTTAAATCAGAGTTATTTTTTATAAGCCTCAGCTCTCTGAAATTAATCTTCCATATCTCTGTGAAACATTTCATTCACATCTTCAAATCTTCCCTCAGCAATTTTCCTATCTGTGAATAAATAGCATTCTGACCTAGCTTCTACGACAGCAATGACTAGAAAGACAACTAGACCTCTGCAAATGGGAGTGGAAACTACACTGATTTTTACTTTAACCATTAGCCTGGGTCAACAGCCTTAAGCTGTCTCCTAGAATTGACAGTAGGAGGATTCAGCAAAAGAGTTCTTCTAATAGGGAAAATGTAACTCATTACCTAGCTAATTAGGATATCAAAAATAACCTCTACACCCACTTCTTAGGGTCAGTCAGGCTTCAGAATAGGTTTCAGTGAGGTAAAAGCACATTTTTGGTGCTTTTTGGATACAATCAAAATATGAGAGCACAGGTCTGCAGAGGAGCAAAAGGTTGTCCCTAAGTCTGTTCTTCTGAGAAGCTAATCACAAGGGTGGCATCATTCATTGGGAGGAATTCTATCCAGGAGAAAATGCTTTTTAATGAAATTTTCAAAATTTACAGGTCTTACTTACACACTTTTTTTTAGAAAAATGTATTTAACAAAGGAATTCAAAATTTATTGAAATAATTATTATTTTCAACAGAGTGATTCTTCAAAGGTAAACTAGTTAATAATAATGACATTGGTGATTGTGTCCTTCAGATTTATGTATTCATTTTACCTGTGATTATTGGAGGTATGCTGTTTACTAACCTAGCATGTTTCAAAATCATAACTGTGGTCAGTGAACAGTAATTAATGCATTTACTTTTGCCTTCTGCCACTATGTAACAATGCAAGCTGTGCTTAGCCCATGTTAACTCTTTAAGCTAGATTAAAATAAACAAATGAAATGCAATTATTCATTGCAACAGACTCAGAAACTGAACGTGCTGCTTTGTTCTCTTTGCATCTTTTTCTGTTAAAGACTATTTAAAATTTCTCTTTAATGAAAGATATTTTTTTTAATAAAAGAAATATCACAATCCTTACCAGGGTGCTTGCAGCATTGACAGAAAGACAATACATACAAAAGTATGAAGAGGATTCAAGCCCACAGCAGGCACTCTAGTATAAATAAGTTGGCAACCGATTTTTTTACTACCTTAGTCAACTTGCTTGACTGCCTAAGTAAACCATGTTTGCACTAGTTTGGTTTTTTTCTCTACCAAGACCTAAGTTTGTATCCTTGATGGCAGAACTGATCTTGCTGGTGTCAAACCCTGCTGGTTTCACACCTTATGTAAACTAACATTGGTATTAAACTATCAAGGAATTAATGGTTTCACAAGGCTTGTTCAGTGTTTCACAGTCCCCTGCTTGCTCATGTCCCCTTGGAGTATCAGTCCTGGAGGATGTTTAGAGTACAGTAGAGGTGGTTCCAGCCTTCTAGTATGTTCCTCAGTTAAGTATCTGTCCACCAGACTTCACCATCTCTTGACACAGACTAAAACAAAATTATAAAGTCTCGTTAGAGACTTGCTGTTCACCTTCACACCTAGAAGATTAAAAACAAATCTATACACAGAGAAAGAGAACCTTTATTGTTAGATTACTCAAACTTGTTTCTCCTCCTTTGGCCTCAGAGCACAGACTCTCCTATGTGGTAAGTGCAGCTCCACAAGCTCTGAGCTGCTCCAGATACCCTGGAAAATATCCATTCTGTCAAGACCTTGCCAAAGTACGTGTCACCAATGGCTATAACTAGAGTTCGTGCCAGTGGGGACATCTGTGAGTGAAAGCTGTAATTAGATACTCTAGGTCCTGCAGGCAGTGTATCTCAGCTGTTCAGCCTGTGCCAAAAGAGATGCTGGACCTTCTATTCACTGATACCCTTCCTGACCTGCTATGTAAACTCATGTGTCATGGAGAATACATTTCTTTTCAGTTACTTGGCAGAGGAAATGATTTGCTGCTAAACTGCCAAACAATCTGCGTAGGGAGTGAGATAGCAGACAGCCCTCTGCTAGGGCCAAAGTTGAGTTTGCCAGAACGCTTTCTTCAGCCCTTACACTCACAGTGTTTCCAGAACTTCTCCTACCCGTTACCCACTGCATAGCCCAATCTGATTTTCAGTTCAGACAGAGCCAAGCTTGAAGAAACTTGGAATCAACTTAATCAGGCATAGCTGATGTTTCCCAGCTTGCTGATGTGTTGTGCTAATGAGATGTTATTGCTCAAAGTAATGCAAAGCAGCTGTTTCTTACCTGTAAAGAAAAACAGAGTTGTTGCAGTTCATTTGGAGGTGAGTTTGGCTGGAAAGGATACTAATCAAGTTTGCAGATGATACAAAACTTGGAGGAGCTGTTGACTTCCTGGAAGGCAGAGAGACCTTGACAAATTAGAGAATTAGACAATCACTAACCATATGAAGTTCAACAACAGTAAGTGCCGGAGAGGGAATGGCCTGAAGTTGTAGCAGGGGAGGTTTAGGATGGATGCTAGAAAGAGGTTCTTTACCCAGAGGGTGGTTGGCAGTGGAACAGGCTCCCCAGGGAAGTGGTCACAGCATCAAGCTTGACAGAGTTCAAGAAGCATTTGGACAATACTCTCGGGCACATAGTGTGACTCTTGGGGATGGTCCTGTGCAGGGCCAGGAGTTGGACTGGATGATCCCTGTGGCTCCTTTCCAACTCAGCGTATTCTGTGATTTTGTGAAAAGCCTGTCTTCCTGCTTAGAAAAGTTGACTGCATGTATTTTGCTCTTGGCCTCTTGGAGAGGCCCAAATAGGATTCAATTAATGTGTCTAGAAAATTCTGAATGTGCTTTCCTTTTCCAAGTGTCTACATAGAGGGATTACTACTCTGCTTTGTGGGGATTTCCTATAAGATATCATCTGTCTACAATAGCTGGGAGTTTCAGTCATGTATGTAAATACAAATAATACATTATCACTAGAAGTGAACATATCAGCAGAATAAATGTTTGAGAGACTATCTGGGATATTTAGGAGTTATACGGAATGAAGAGTGTTGGTGTTTAGATTTAATGAAGTTCTAATGAAGCAAATGTCTGAATTTACAGAAAATTGCAGCCACTTATTCCATCAACCTACACACTCCTAAGCCCTTGAAAATATAGGAATTAGACTCCTCTCTTTGTATACTGCAAGCTGTTGAAAAAATAGAGATTATTTATTAATTACTTATGAACTAAGCACAGGAATTATCTTTCCTGTGTCAGCAACAAGACAACAGAAGAAGTATATGCCATAAAGTTTTTCTAGTTTGGAAAGAGTTTTGCTCATGCAAAGGAAATTGTTTATTGTTTTCACCTTTTAATTTTTCATGTGTATTGTGTATGTACAGTTCTTGCCAAAGTGCCCTTCTCAGAAAATGAAAAGCTTTCTTCATTATTGTTTGTATTTTTTAACCGAATGCCATGAGTCTAGATTGTATCAGAACTGAGACCCTTAAATAAAATCCTTTCAAATAAAACAAGCAGAAAAAAAAAATCTATTCAACTCTAGGAGGTTAAATCACATAGAAATAGGTTGAGATTATAGGATGGATCTTAGTGAAGGGGAAGCTTATCTGAGAAGCAGGAGATAAGCATAAAGCCTGCAGTCACAGTGACAAAAAAGGCTTCTGGAATAAGAAAAGATTTCTTTGTAAGTCAAGACATTGTCTGTGACTGACAGTCTGAAAGAGGAAAAAAATTAAAGCTGCCAAGGATAAGGATTTTTAAGAGGGAAGAGGAGAAAGGAAGAAATGAAATATATAGTTAAGGAAAAGCAAAATAAGTACAGAATTATTATTTCTGTATTTTACCAGCCCTCAAGTCCATCTTTTCAGTGTTTTACAGGAGTGCAATAGTACATAGCCATGTACTTAATCCTGTGTATTATACATATATATATATATTACTAACAATAAATGTGGTTATTCAGACCTGTTTGATAGTGGAATGACTTCAAAATACTCATCAGTAACCTACCCAGGTGACCTTTCTTCTTAACCTCTTAGCCTCTGTCCCCAAGTCAAGGCTGATGTGGCTCTCCCCTTGATTTCTAGTGGACAAAGACGATGTTTGGATCACCACCAGCTGGCAACAGGAGGACACGTACTAGTAGGGATGTTCCGATTACTTTCTCCAAGAAAAATCTACCTTCTTCCACTTACTGTGCTGTTGCTTTTTTTCCATCATCCAGGGTGAATATATTCAACACACCTGTTTGGGGTTTTTCCCTTTGTAGTTGAAAGAGAATGTCTGTGTGAAACCAGAGAAGGTACTTATGTACAGCCCTAAGAGTTGGCATCTCTACAAGTACAAGAGGCCAAATTATCAACAGTGCCAAATTAACTACAAGTCATGCATCCAGAGCAGGGGTCAAGAGTAAGATGGACTGGAGGAGCAGATGAATGGAATGGTAGCTATATGAAGGAAAAATATTAGTAACTATGTTTGTATTAGTAATCATATTATCCACAGGAGCTCTTCAGAAGTGAGCTGGGTACATTCCAGCAATACGTATTTGATATACACGGTGGGAACCATCAAGATAATCTCATCTGTATGTGTTATAGTGACTGACATGCTGTAAAACTGACTCTGTAACAATTGCCCGAGTAGTTTTCCTCTCCTTCACATAATTTATTCTTCTGCATAAACCTTTTTTAGGTCTCTGAGCAAAAATAGTTTTGCTGATATTGTGCTTCCCCTGTGAAGAATAAAATTTTGTTTACAAATCCCAGCTGGGTATTGTCAGTAAGCTTATTGAGCATTTAAACCTTACAGATCACACCATCTTAAGCTAGCACCTGGTTTGTTCTGTTCACTGGTCCTGCATCTCATTTTGAGTGTTCTTGTAGGATTTTAAACAATTCCTCTTCTATGTAGTATTTAGCTTACTTAGAGCACAAATAAGAACATTTATGGCACTATAAAGATTCTTGGTTGAAGACACAAAGCTGATTAGCTGTCTTAGCCACACAACTTCCACTTACATTAATTGGAGCTGTTTGGCTAAATCTTGGACTAGGTGATCATTGTAGGTCCCATCCAACTGAAATATTCTATTTTCCTCATCTTTGAGTGTCTCAAACCTTGTTATTATGCAAATCACAAATCCACCCACACTTCTTCTGGCAAATTGCTGCACAGGAAAGCATAACTAATTTAATTCATTAATCCCTGCCCCTGAAGCGCAAACATCTATCACCTGAGCTAGTTAGACAGTAGATAGTTTTGTGCTATTTCAATCTGCTGTATCAGAGTGAGAAACAATATACTGGTAAATGCACATGAAGTCTGAATGTTTTGTCTGCTAACACTGTGTGAATAAGCAGGATACACAACTTTACCCCATATAACTTTTTTCTTAGCTTCTACTTTCCATTCTTGCTAAGTTTGAGCTTCATAGTGGCTTACTACTCCCAGTTATATTCAGATGATTTCTTGATTTCTTTATTATTGTCATTAGTAGTAGTAGTAGTAGTATTTTCTGTGTCGTGTGTTTTAACTAGTCTGGGAGTATCATGTTCAATGTTTGTGTTAAGATTCATAGTAATTTTCCTTAGAAAGGACTCTGAGTATGTCCGCATTGCTTCGGCTGGGTAAACCTCCTAGCCTGGTGCATGCAAATGAGGATCCAGTTAAATTTGCCTCAGCTGGGAATGCCAGGCACCCTGTCCAGGAGGTAATGCTGTGATACTCTTTTTCTCACAGCTGAAAATCATGTCTGGCTGGGGAAATATTCCTTTGCTCCACTCTTGTTCAAGCTGCAAGTGCTAGAAGCTAACCTGCTTGAATTTGCACTGCAGAAGGAAAGAAATACATTGGCATGCATTCGTTTCAGTCGGCTCTTTTTTGACATCCCAAAGAGTTTCCTGGCATAAATAAAAATTACTAAAGGCAGCAGTAAAGTAGGGTTCAGGTTGAGGGATTTGAATGATTTATGAGCTAGGACCCTTATAGGTAAGAAGAATGGGCTTACAAAGCAGTGTTAATATACCTTAGGTAGTGAAGCAGTAGACAGCTTGACTTGATAAGCAAGGATGATCCTGATTCAAAGCATCCCAAAACAAAATATAAGCAGGTGTTAATGCCATAATGTGTGCCAAGTGCTGTTTTTAACATAAAAAGCAGTTGGCTTTAGAATCTAGCACAAAGAAGTGATGTTCCAAAAGCCAGGAAGCACATCTTTCCCAGTGAAATCCACATGCAAATGTAAATATAGAAGTTGAAATTTTGGCCTCTCTCAACTTGGTGGCAAAGTTCCCCGTAGTTTTTGCCAGGATGCATGACTGGCTGCACAGCATGCATGCCTTTCCATATACACTACTTTATTTCATCTAAACATTTTCTGGGGGAAGATCTGAAATTTAATTTCTCAAACAATAATGACTTCCTTTTAATATTTACGTATACACTGTAGTAAGAAAAAAATCATCACCCCTGTGGCAGTTTCTGGCAACTCAGTAGTTAAATTACAAATACTAACCTAATTCTTTATTAAAGTGTCATCAAAAGCTCCAGGGTCACAGGCCTAGCTGTTAAAACCCCAGTATAGCTTCTTTAGCACTGACTTCATAGCAACCTTAGATACCCTTCTCAAGTCTGTTGTGACTGCATTTATCTGCATGAACCACAGCTCTTGGTAGCCACAAACATTAGTGCCACATTTCCACAAAGCTTCAGAGCAATAGTAGTAGCCATTATCTTTTACCAATAATGCACCATTTTAACACTATTAATGTTGTGATTGCTTCTATTATGAACTTAAAATAGTATCTCTTAAGGTGCATTTCTGATAATGTTTATCAAAGACAAGACATGTAAGACTCAGGCTAATTTCAGCTGTATAGGACAGGTGATGCAGAAAAACTATAAATACATGTACTCTTAACTTTCAGATCATGCATTTCAATAGGATTTTGAAGGTAGTTTTCTTGTATATTATTCTTTCCAATATCACTCTTCTCTGTTGTTCATAATGCCTTTCTTTAAGGACAGCATTGTTAATATAAAGCCTTAGTCTAGTAAGAGGCTAATTACCTGTGGTTTCAGTAAGTAAACTCTTTACACTGAACTATCAATAACTTATTATTTTTTTAAATATTTACTTTTACAGTAAATGTATTTCAAAAGCACATACCAGCTTTTACCACCCACACTTTAAGAGTTGGACTCGATGATCCTTGGAGGGTCCCTTCCAATTCATTCTATTCTGTGATTCTAAGCTTTGATGCCCTTGGTGAAGCATGAGAGCCATGTTGGGAGCAGCAGGTGGCAGTGCTGTCTCTGCTCTCTGTTTTTAAAGCACTGCAGTACCACAGCTGGAAGAAGCCATTTCATGAAGAACGTTTAGTTGTGCAGTCCTGCAAACAGAGGCACTCCTGCTTATGGGCAGTGCCAATTAACCTCATCAGAGGGGTGTGAACTTACCTTCCAGACTCTTTTTCCATGTGAAATTCCTCCAAGCCATGTATATACCATTTGCTCCAGTGCATGTAGCAAGAAGGATAGGAGTATAGGTATATAGTAAGCAGTACAAGTGACTTTTCAATGCTTTTATATTTTAACCCAAGATTTATTTACCTGCGAGTGATTGAAGGGTATATCTGATTTTGTTGGCAGATTCACTGGCAGGCAGAGTTGCCACCTATTCCTTCTAAAGGTTCTCAGCAGTGAATAGAGTAACAGTGTCAATGACAGGAGCAAACACTACTGCTGCAGTAAGGCTTCACCACATTACTAGAAGTCCATCAGGAAGCCAGTAGATGGGACAGCAGGCCATGCGTTTGTCTGCAAACTCTGCTTGCAGTCCATGGCTCTGAGGTTATGTGAGACTGGCTGGCTCGTGCCAGTGCTAGAGGCTCCAGAGTAGGTTGTCTTGCAGACAGAGCCAACTGAAGTGGACCCAAAACACAAGATTAAAGTTTAAGCAATGTAGATAACCAGGGGTCCAAAACCAGTGCTCACTAACTTACGCTCTGCTGTTTATCAGTACAGGTATGCCAAACAGGACATCTGCTGTCTGCAAGGAGGTGGGGCAGGACTGGAGGAGGAGCAGGGACAGATGCTGCCTTAGCTTGTTTGAGAGTGATGGGGAAAGGAATGGCTTGTTGCAAACATGATGAGAGTAAGACACAAGACCAGGCTTTCGTGATGAGTGTGATCAAGTGCCGTTATCCTTCCTTTTTTAATTCTCTTTTCTTCCCCCTGTATTTTGAACAACCAAGACAAAAGCAGAATCAATAAAAACGAGAAATGTCATCTGTGTGGTCTCTGTTATCCCAAGAGGCCTCACATAAAGGATGAATTAGGCCTCTGCAGTTCACAGGAAGTAAGATAAAAGGCACAACTATAAACTGAGAAAATAAGTGAAGTAAAGTATTTTGCTTTAAAAGAATGAGATTTTAATCACTGAGGTCAACAGTTTCAAGACATGTTAAACTAGATGTCTGCATAATCACCAAAGTATTTCTGTCAGCTTCTTTATTACATAAATATGGATCTGGTTTTATCTTTAATTTGAACTCCTCAAACAGGACATCTGAGTTATCTGATGGGCAATGTATTTGATGTACTGTCAACAAAATAAAGAAAATCCTTGGCCTTTTAATATTACACCCTGAAAACACATAACAGTCAAACTGGAAGTTCCCCTCTGAGATCAATTCTAAAATTTATTCCTGTTAGTAAGGGTGTCTTATAAAATACTTTTTTCAGAAAGGATTTGGAAAAGTGGTATTTTGGTGAATCAGCTGAGGAAGTCATTCCTTCATAAGGACAAATGGAAGTGGGAGAAGGAAATGAGCAGAAGATGTTGACCCAAGGTTCACTGCCAGGACTGAGAAAGGAGAGGTTATTTGTGCATCATCCTGCTTTGGACTCAGATGGGCTGCATCTGGTAATAGGATAAACTGATAGTATCAGCACAGTTCAACATTAAATGAGTGAAATTAAATTAAATGAACACACACACAGAGACTGGGAGAAATTGCAGACCCATCTTCAGATTTTTTTTAGTGTTTTCAGAGAATGACAGAATAAATAAGGTTGGAAAAGACCTCTAAGATCATTGAGTCCAATTTTTAATAAGATTTTGTTCTTTCCTATTCCATGTGTTATAATATCTTTATTATTATCCCTACTTGCAACTGTGTATTACACTGCTGAATCAGGATCACAATGGCTTTAAAAATGCATTTCAGAAAAAAAATACATGAAGCACAGCAGGGAGAAATACGGGAGAGTCCTGTCTGAAGTAGAGGAACTGTTTATTTTATGTTGTGCCTGCAAACTGCAGCGTTCTCACAGACAAATGGAAAGAAGCTAATGTTAAAGGGCAGACTGAGGAACAAGTTAACAAGTTAAAAAATAGACTGTGGTACATGTCACAAGAAGTTGTCAGTGCAACCTCTGACTAGTTAGCTCACAGAAGCAGTGAGGTCTTTTGATGCTTCCTCTCCCTCTTTAATCAGTCCCTTTAGAACAAGTACATCTTAGCTTCAAAGGCAGCAGGGCTTGTCAAAGAAGAAAGCTGCCCGTTCCTCAAACTGTGGATGGCAGCTTTATGTCCCACAGTGGTGGTTCCCTTGTGAGGCTGCACAGCATTGGCAGGGTGGGCGTGATTACACAGCAACTCCTGTGCTCAGACGTCTTCGAAGGGCTTATAGGCTCTCCCTACATTAATATTGATCCTCTCCATTTGACAGGATTTCCAAAGACAGGAGAAGATACTCTGTAAAGCATACTTTTTAGCTTGATCCCTCACCTGTAAAATCTAGATGAATCCACAGACTTGCTGCATTTGAAATAGTTTTGCCTAGTTCTTTAGATAATAAGGTTTTCTTAATTAAAGCGATTGTCATATTTTCTTAATACATGCCTGTAATTTTTCTTTTTCTATTCTACCTAGAAGATTTCCCAGAACTTACCTGCAGTGAAGTGAGTAGAGAGTTTTATATAGGAAAGCTAAAAAAGCTGCAATGTTTAGTTTGTCCAAAAACCACTTTGTTAGAGAACATCATTAATAATGACATTTATTGACTGTGGGAAGACAGAAGTTAAAGTGTGTTTCAATACTTTCCATATCCAATTTACTGATTCTGCAGCCTGTAATTTCTGGAAAAGTCCCCCCCACCCCCCCCCCCCCAAAAAAAAAAAAGAATCCTTAATACAGCACATCTCTTTTCTTCATTTTAACTCCAATTTTCAGTTTCACATGACTGCATTTTAAATGTGAACATCACGTATATTTCAACAAAAAATTTTTTGTTTGTTATACTTTTCTTCTGATATACTACAGAAATTGTATATCTCAGTGTACACACTTCCCTGTTGGTGACTCTACTTCCAGTGTTTGCAACTGGATTTCCATCGTGCTTCAGCAACTACTTGCAAGTGCTGCAATCCCATTTGCAGTCTAAACTAGAAGCCTGTGAATCACCTCTGATGTATGACTTATTCTTATGGGGTTTTCATGGTGTATTTCGAGACCAGCTATGCCAACCTGAGAAGTTTTCCAGAATGCAAAGCAGATCATGAGCTGTGTGTCTGATAACATGTCCATGAACAGTGTGTTCACAGATGCTTCTCTGGTCTTCAACAAAATATAAGTCAAACAGCAGTATTAGAATCTGACACTGTTCTTGTTAAAGCCATATTTCTGTGCAGTATTGAGTTCAGTTAGAGCTAACTCAGGCAACATAGGTGAACGTGGTAAATCATGAAATCAGAAAAAAGGAGGAATGGAATTAATCCCAAGAGACCATCCTCCAATCCATGTCTGCACCGAGGAAGGATAAGAAACCTTGGACTAATCCTGGGAGACATCAGTGTAATACACTGGTGTAATCATTATCTGATTTCATTCCAGTGAAGGAAATTCCATAATATGCTTATGTAGAATATTTTAATGTTTCAGTACCCTTCCAGTTACAAAGAGTTTTTATCACATAAAGCAAGAATTTTTGATAAATACTTATCAGATTTCTTTTTTGTTTTCTTTCTAAACAGATACAGCAAAGTTGCTCAACACCCTCTACTTCAAAAATGTATAGATTTTATGTCTGTATCCTCTATGGAAATACACTTCCACATTAAAGCTAAGCCAATCTGAATGTCAGCTGCTGCCAAAATGAAGCACCCTACATTTTTCCACATTTTTCCCCATCCCTCATGAGATTGTGACGAACCAGATCAGAGGATAAAGTGGAGAAGCATTCAAATAAATAATAAAATTAGTTTTCTGCTGATTTAGTTCATTGGACCAAGCCCTAGGGAGAGCATCAGACAAGCACCAGTGGTTGGACTGGCTTGATGTGAAAAGGAATAACTTCTCTTTTCTAGGCTAAATAAACCTCTTTGCACCTCTTTCACTGGCCTTGCTTTCTAAGCCTGTTATTGTTCTTAGGATCCCCTGAATCCTCTCCAGTTTTTCTGTATCTTTTTCTTTCATGGTATATTTAACATGTTTCTATATCCAAAGAATGTTTAAAATGTATGATTCAGTTATGAGTGAACATTCCATCAGAAAAGAAGATTAGTTGTTGCTCATATGCTCTTCTGCCTGTTTTTCCATGCTTAATTTGTGTGTGCCATTTCTGTGACTTTGCCTACCTGTGTAATAATTGTGCTTACAGGGTGGATGGATAAACACAAGTGTGTCACCCTGTACTGAGCTTTTTCAGTTTAAGGAAGATCATCCCAAGCTGCACCCTTCCCTATGTGGTAACTGCTCATGTGGCCATCTCATCATGTTTAATTTTAACTTAAGACATCATCTAAATTCCAGAAGAACCTCAGCCAAGAGTTTCTTTAGGTGGAGAAGATAACTTCCCTTAACTTTCCTGCAATTTTGCCCTGTGTTTACACTGACCTACATTGAGAGTACGCACAAGACAGATTCTCAGTCAGTCTTTCATGTAATTGGAACTCTTTGGGGGTTAATGGCTTCATGCAAGTATAATTTCATGGCACTCTAAAGGAATAAGATGTTAAGATTTGCTGTATTCTGTCTTTTATATATTTATAAATAATTTATATTTCCCAGTATGGATTAACTCCTGATTCGTATTCATATATTTCTCTCCACACGTGATCTAGTGTCTTGAAGCATTTGTTTTTTGCTTTTAAAGCCATCACCACCTGAAACCATGTAGTCAACTGAAAATTTAAGTTTTTACTATAATAGTTTCTCACTTTTATCATTGTAAAAATGTGGAAAATGGGAAGCCTGAGGATACAGAAACAGTGAAGTTAAAGCAATAAAAGGCCCAAATATATGCAGTCTTTTAAATCCCATCAGTTGTTAACAAGTGTGAGGTTGGAGTCTGTGCTAGGGTGCCTGCTGTGGATGAAACCCATGCTGTAGAGAAGGGTGCATCAATGATGGCTCTATCATTGACTCATATCCCACCGCAGACTGCAGTAACCTGTGCTTTGCTCTGTGTAACCAGATCCTGTCTGAGATGAGACAGCTTGTTCAAATCATTCAGAAATGCCTGATCCAAAAGGAAGGATTGCTGGGCTTTCCTGTTCTTCCTGTAAAAGCTCTCATGTGGGTCTCAGAGTACAGGAACAAGAGATGGGCAGACTCTGGATACTCAGAGATAATGTGGATGATGGGGACCTTTGGGCCAGGTTCTTTGTGGTGTAATGACATGGAGGAAGAAATCCCACCCACCTTTGTATGATGCCTACCCTCTTGTGAGAACCTAGTGAGCTTTTGAAGCCCATCTTTCCATGTCCTTACAGAAATTTCTCAGGGACTGACCGCACTTTGACTCAGACCAGAAACAAATTCTACAATTCAGTTTCCTCCCTCAATATTGCACTTTTTCTCTTGAATGTGCCTGCAGCTCCGGGTCCTCTGCCAGAAGCACCCACCCTAATGGAGATTATTCAGGCTGATGACTTGTGGGAGAGGAGAAAGAGGAGGACTCATTGCTTTATGAGTGCCACTCCAACACTAAGGCCAGCCCCATCATGATGTCATTCCAGCAAGCACCACACAGCGTGACTGAAGATCACCATTTTCCAGCATCAGTGTGGTATCCATGCTTAGGAAATAAACTGGAGTGGAATTTTTTTATAGAGTTCTGGGAAGTTGTCACCCTGCACTCTTTTCGGGTGAGATGTTCTCCTAGCTGACCTGTGAGAATACAAGAGGAAGGAAGGGTGGCCATAGACCTACCAATATTAGTCTCTTGGAGTCAGTGAGCAAGCTCACCCCACGTCTGACTTTATCTGGAAGCAGTATCACATTAAATCATACTGCATTCCATACAATAGCTATGAATAAATACTGTCCTCTCTTCCTTAGCCATGGTTTCTTTCCCACCATTTCCAGGAACACATGGAGAGTATGCAGAGGTTTGACCATAAGCCCTTTCTCCTTCTTCCATGCCCTCAAGTATTTCCCCTTTGCTGACATAAAGTCTCAGGGAAGGCTTTACAGCCCAAGTCCTCCTGGGACACAGGAGTGAAAGCTAAGTTTGGACGCATGACGCAAAATTGCAGATTTTGGAGCAGCTGCCTTAACAGGTGCCAGCTAGCAAAGGTATGTGTACCTCTAGGAAAAGACTGGGGGTACTGTCAATGTGTGAGAACAAGCTGATCCTAGGAAGGAGTTATGTACTTGGGATTGTTGGTTTTATTTGGGGTTTTTCTTCTCAGCCACATCTTAAGAGCAGCCATCAACCTGCTCCAGATGCGCCAAGAGCTGGACACAGCCCCTATGGGTATTTTGAGTTGCTCTCTACTTGCAGAGGACCAGGAAGAAGCAAGCCAAAAGCTGCCAGCAAGGAAAATAAGGGCAGACAAAAAGCCATGTAATCCTGGCTCACAGAGACAAGCTGAGCAGCCTGTATTGATGCCTGCCAAGGGCCAGCATGCACCAAGTGATCAGAAAACACAAGACAGCTGTGGCACAGGGTGTGGAACTTACTGCAATGCCAAGCTTGGTACTGATTTAGGCTCCATTGCAGAGGCTCTCTGGAACAGCTGGTTACTCCTCTGTCAAACAGCTCTGTATACATTGCCCTGCACTCCAGTGTAGCAGCCCCTTCTAAAACACTGAACAGCTGGAGCAGCTGCCTTTCATTTCACGGAGGTGAGCTAGGGAGAGGGGCCTCTCCTGTCCCAGCCTGCTGCTACTGAGGGAGGCATGGAAGTTAGCACTAGTTCTCCCTTCCCAGGCAGAAGGGATTTCTTAGCTTCTCCACAACACAGAAAAATTCAGTGTTGCTGGAAAACATGTTTCTGGGGGCCTGGGAAAAGGAGACCTGGGAGGAATCAGAGGACCTTAGAAAATGGGAATATATAAAGACTTGGAGTCTCTTTCTTCCCCTTCTTCTTTACCTTTCTTCCCCTTCTTTCCTTTCCCTGCCCCACAAAAAATGTGCCTTTCTAGCATCCTTGTGAGACATGTCATGTTTTATTTTCATACAGTCATATATCTTCTCTTTTCTCTCCTCCTTCACTGTTGCCATCCACCTTCACTAATTGATTTTGACTAGAGGGGCTTCCCAAATTTGCATGGAGAAATATGCCTGGCCCGTGTTATCACAGGAAGAAATGGGGAAACGCAGGGCTGGCCTGGTCTGGGAAGTGTGGGGGAGTGTCCTGTTGCCAAGGGTAGTAAGGCGAGATAGCAGGAAGCTGTGGGGAAAATCTACTCAGCATCAGCCACCCTGTTCCTCCTCAGGAGCCCTTTCTTTGGCAGCAGCAGCTGCAGGGGAATGCAGAAGCACAAAGCAGAGATGGGTGGATCAGGCTAAAAAACACACAGCTTTATTTTTTCTTTCATAGGAAACACAGGCAGCAAACAGCCTCCTAAAATTTGCCGTGCAAGGCAGCTGCCCCGTTTTTTCTTACACAGTGAAACAGCATTGCATTGGCCCTACTCTGTGGATCACTGGTTGCATGGTAGCTTACACCCCACTGCAGTTGTGCTGGCATTTTAGGATGTGCCATAACATTTCAGTACTCTTTCATGTGAGATTCATTTAGTTAATTGGGGAAAAAAAATGTCTTTGGACTCCCCCACTCCCGCTTGACTTAAAATACCAGACCCAATCAAGGAAAGAATAAAGGAAAATAAATCCCTAAAGAAAACATGGGCTTCAAAACAAACTTCAAAACTGCCCAATTTGATAAAAAAATGGAAATAGCCAGAAGGCAGAAATGGAGAAATATTATAATTGTGGAAAGGAGAAATAAGAATAGTTTATTTCCTTATTATATAAACCCCAAAGTCATAGAGCTGGCATTGTATCATGCAAATCAGTTACCAAAAATCAGGAAGATCAGCTGTGTGAGTTGGTAGTACCACTAACACCATCTCTTCTCACTGAATATGATCTTTTTAAAAACATAATACAAGACTCAAGCATCATATTATTTTCCTTAGAGCTAACTCTATTGTTCCTGCAACATCCAGGGCCACACAAGGAGAGACATGTTCCAACTGCTGCAGGGAGAGAAAAGGTAAATAAAATACTGTCCACTGCATCTGGAAGTAGGTTTCATTTTTAGGTGAATTGTTTTAAACCCTGCTGATACCGAAGAGTCAACATGGGTGATCATTACTATCATTTTGTGAAAGTAGTTATTTTTCTTGATTTGTAATTCTTCCTGCATCTGGTTGAATCTACTATGCTGAAGATGAGTAATCATAGGAAAAAATAGTGTCATTATGAATTCTAAAGCACAAAATTCTTCAAATGCTACTTATGTAAAAAGGACCAGTTTAAATCAGATCATTAGCTTCTGCTTAGATGTTCAATTAGAAATGTAATAATACAAATGTTTTATGTATTCACAGCTCTTGTCTTCAAATTTAACCTTTCTTCCATTTTTGCTGTTATTTCTCCCTTTTAAAATGTTGGTGCAATTAAGCCCATTTTCTCTTTAGAGGTGAATATACAATCACAGAAAAAATTCCTCAGTATGTTTTACGGCCTGAAACTTGTAATACTCAATCTCACAGCTAATAACTACCATGACATGTTTTATAATTGCTCTGTAAATCAGAGACTGCTGCATTTAAAGTGTAATTTTAGGCTGTTTTGCAATATTCCTTGGCTCTTTTGAAACATATCAGGATGGAAAATGCATGATCTAGCTAGGTACAACCACAGATGAAGGAAAATAGTCTCCTCCAGTTGCTGGAGTGTTCCAAAAGAGACGCTCAAGAGCAGCAACATGTGTGTCCCTGGTGGGATACCCAGGCTGCCTCAGGGACCTCAATGAGGCTCATTGTCTTGAGCAGGTGTTGCTGACCAACAATTAAGAGAAGGGGAAAAAATCAACCCGTGGCACAAGCTTGCAGAATAAGCAATCCATTAGCAACGAGTAGTCTGTGGCTTTTCTAATGGGATTTATTGTTGAAATCATTCTAGGGTGGTTATGACTGGGAGAGACTAAGCTGAGAGCAGGTGAGCAAATGTCTGCAGTGAAAGCAGGAGGAACGATTCTGCTAACTCACACAGTGTTTCCCAGTACCTGCCTCAAGTCTTCTGCAGTTGCTGACAGGTAAATGATGGACTCCAACAAAATTAGGTGACTTTTCCCCCCCAATGCCTGTTTTTCTTTCAAGAATGTTGCTTGATTATTCATTCTGTTTTTACTGTATATGCCTTAGGTGTTGTTTTAGCCCTTCCTGTGCATACAAAAGTTTGTAATGGAGTCTTTGAAAATTTCCTAGGGGTTCCAAATCCTAGAGTAATAGTTTGGATGCAGAGAAGCTCTTTTATCCCTTAGTTAATGGTTAAGCTTGTTGTCTACTATATCTTGATATCGTATCTCCCCACTGGACCACCACTGCAGCTTTGCTGGGACCCATTACAGCCTGATATCTGGGCTTGCTCTGAAATGATCAGGAGGATGATTTTTCTGGTACCTTTCCATGTACGATGCAGCAGCCCAGCACAGTGACTAATGCCTCATTTGCACCACTGGAGTTCCACTGGTAATTAATTAAAATTTCCACATCCCTCACATGCGCTCTCACTAATTTGTTTTATACTAATCAAACTCTGAATTTATGCTAGTCAAGTTTTATCGTTTCCCCAAATAGCACAAGTCTTGTGATGATATCTGACTGCATTTTGGCCACATGATATAGACATCATGGCTCTCCTTGATCAAGGGAGCAATGTGTGCTACAGGGTGCCAAAAGCTGCCAAAAACATAACCAAGGAGAAATTTATGCACATACAGAAAACCTGTATGATCTCCCACACCCACTGCTATTATTCATACTGGAAGTCATGCCAAATAGAAACCATACAGCTACCTGCTACTAGTCCAGGTAACCTTGTTTCTTTAGAAAATAGAGTAGGAAGCTAGAGTGAGATGAAGAAAATCTTTGGGAATTTGTCTGTGAGGCATGCCAGGGAGGAGCGGTGGTACTCCAGGGTGTAGAGGTGGTGTATGGGTTATTGAGGCTGGCTGTGGCACCTTTCTCTACACCTCCTCCTCCTGAGCTGTGAACCTGAGGCAGCCTAGTATGGTGTAGCCCCTTCCACCGTCACTATCTGAGTGCTGACACCAGGAAAACAGGTAAAGGCTATAGTGTTGGTGAGAGCTAAAATTCGCACTGGGTCAACAGGAATTTTGTGGAACTGCGATGTCTTCCTACTTCCTTATTGATCAGGCCTCTTCACACTACTCCGTAAATGGTGTTGAAACTGCAATAATCATTCAGCAACATGATCTTTGGCTTCAAACATGCCTTTGCTACTAGTGGAGCAGCTTGAACCATGTTCATAGTATATCCCGGTTATACCTGGTACCTCTATCCTACAGATCATTTAAGCAAACAGGCATCTACATTATAAGTTTAAATGAACACTGAGGTCTTGCCTTTGGGAATAGCACTGCTAATTTAGTAAGGCAAGAAGGGCAGTGTAATGTAGACCTGGTGCATTGACTTGTAGCAACCTTTACCAGAAGAGGGGTGGCGCTTTCAAGATTTGCTGTGGGGAAATTGAAAAAAGGAAACAAGGGTGATGTTAACTTCTTAGAGATTGCACTGCCATTGCCACTAGTTGTGCAAGTAGGTGAATAAGAGAACTTCTATAGAAATTTCTAGAATGATATATTTCATAGTTCAATCATTGATTATTACATTTGCTGTGTGTTATTGCTGTCTGGTTCAATAACTGTTGTTGGGATGAACATGGGAAGCTAGGCCTGAGGAAGAAGAGGCACAGGAGACTATGAAAATAGTGGTCCAGAATTACAGGATCCCAAGATTTATGGCTGTAGGGCTGGTAACAGGTTTTAGATCAAGCCACCTATTCCAGACCATTTTCTAAGATTCTCACATTTTTACTGTACTTAAAATATCCCAGTAGAGGGAAAAGGAGCAGGTCCTGCAGTTAAAAGTTGTTTCCAGACCCCCAGCAACATCAAAATCTCTGTAAACAGAGCACAATTGGCACCTGCCTCCAGTTTTCTCATCTTAGCACAGGCCATGAACAAAGTTACTTCTTAAAAGCTGGCATAGAGAAAAGGAAGCCTGGACTCTGTATTTTGTCATAACCTTTTGTATTTCTTTAGAACAAAAGGAGCATAAGGCTAGGGCCAAAATTGCTTTCAATTGCAAACATACAGCCTGCAGGTGTGGGCAGAGTTTAGCCTAAAATAACTGGAGGCAAAAGAAGGAAAAAAGCAGTTTGAAAATGTGATGTCAGCAGGTGAAAATAGACTCTGTGGGGCACTGGTTTTCTGAAGTCTTGTTCTGTAATCAACTCAGCTCATTACTGTAGATGCACATGATGTTGCAAATGGCATTTGGATGAACATATTTTGTCTTTCCACCATGCTCCCTAGTTATCAAATTGCCTGCCCAAATTGCTGAACCATGCATATTGTGTCAAAGAAGAGGAAAGCAGCAGATTTCCTTTGTCAGGGTGGACAGCCTGTACCAAAATCTCAGTCACTGAGTTTCAACCTTCTTCTGTTTAGTCCCCTAGGAATTCTCCTGTGGAGATACAGGACTTTGTATAGATACCTCTTCCACCTGCCGTGATAATCGTATTGCTTTCTTTCCCCCCACAGTCTACAGTGCACACCTGACTCCGAAATCTGCAGGCCACAGATTGGAAATTGGTCTCCCAAGAAATTTTGTGCATTTACAGTTTCACTTCATTCTTTTTTTAACCAAAAGTCACTTTTTCTAATATCTCAGTTCAGTCCTTAAATAGCATTATTATTGCTATGCATGGACAATCTATCCTGCAGTCAAGGAGGAAGTGACCACATATCTGAGATCAGCGCAGATTACACATCACATTGCAAGGCATATCACAAGTTCTGACTCCCATCTGAATTCACTTTGGAGTCTCATCATGGGATTAAAGGCAGCTGGACCTCTGTCTCAGTTGAGGAGGAGGAAGAAATGAGAAATGGAATGGGATTATAAATGATATCCCAAAGGTAAAGGGAAAAGATGACTGAAAGAGGACTGACTTTAGGGTCTTAATATCTTTTAGTGGTCAAACACTGGCACAGGTTGCTCAGAGAGGCTGTGGAGTCTCTGTCCTCAGAGATATTCAAAACCCAACTGGACACAGAGCTAGACAGTCTGCTCTGGGTGACCTTGTTAGAGGAGTCGGGTTGGACAAAATGATTTCTGGGGATCCCTTCCAACCACAGCCAGTCTGTGATTCTATTGTTCTGGAATTTAAATGTTTTCTTCCATTTTTCTGGAGGGAAGAATGAGCTGAAGAACGAAAGTGAAAGTTAACAAAATCTTTCCCTTTTTCAGTCCAATAGCATTGACTTCTATTAACCATTGACAACCTTGTCAATGTAAGCATTCCCATTATGTGGGCTGGATTTTATCAGCACCAAAGGTAACTTTTCAGCACATCCAGGCTACCTCTGAGGTTTTCGTCAGTGTGGAAATATGTGGGGCAAGGAAGAACTGATTTGCATTCTGGTTCTCCCTCCTTAGGGGGTCAGGATTTGGCCAAAGCACACATTTCACTCAAGAACTAGGAAAAGTGCTGGGATGTTTTATGTAGATTCAAGTTATGCATGAGTGAGGAAACTGTGGCATATTCATAGAGAAATGTGTGTGGAAATAGATTTAGTAGCCATGCTGAACAGCTGCTCATATTTAAAAGAAAGACAGGACAAGGGTTTACATGGAAAACTTCACATAATGCAGGTTGTCCTGTACAAAATTCTGTATATGTTTGTAGGGCTGAGTGTTAGGCATCTGGGCCTCAGGCTCTTTGGCTATATTCATAAACTGACTCATCACTGCTTCTATCATTTAAGGCACTCCGTTACTCAGTGCAATTTTCAGCATTAAGTTAAGCACCTCAAGATAACAACCAAAAGAAAAACTGGCTAAAAGCACAGGCAACATAGGCAGATGTCTGGTTTAGCGCTTGCTGGAGAACAATTGATCCCCTCTCCTCTCTTTTCTCCTGTCCGTGCCCTCCCAAAATTTCACAGCATACTGCCAGCCCTATTCCTCTTTCCCTCTGCTTGTGCTGCTAGATTTAATTTTGCATTTCCAAGGGAGCAAAATTCAGCCATGCCTGACAGCTGACAATCAGTGAGCTAGATCTGGAGACAGGCTGGACCAGCTCAGAAAGCAGTCTGCTCAGCATCAGTGCTGGTGTCACGGAGGAGGACTACGTTTCCAGGGACGGGGGAGGGGAGGGGATGCAGCCTCAAGCAGGACCTTGCAGTAGAGGTTCGAACCACTCAGATCAATGCTTAACTTCACATGTAGACCCATGCTGTTCTCTACCTGGAAGCACTCAGGAGTTATGTAAGTCTTTACAAAATTATTTGAAGCTATTCTGAGTAAAGGGCCGGGGTTCCTAGCGTAAATTTTAGGCAGCACTTAAGCAAGGTTGCAAGCCTGAGAACACGTGATACTGTGTGGCGTAATCCAGGTTGTTCCCACACTTCAGACAGACATTACTTAGTTACTTCCGAATTATTCTGTGGCCCCTAGTTAAACTCCTCTGGGGGTCTGCTCCACTGCTGATGGGATGGGCAGAGATTTCTCACTCACAACCTATCGCCAACACATTCATGCTGTTAAAACGCTACTAAGTGCCAAGAGCTGCCTTAATCCAAATTATGGTCTGAAATTCTTAAGGCATACATTTCCCATGTCTGAATTGTATGTATTATAGAGACATATAGCAAAAGAAAAAAAACTAAACAAACTAACAACAGGTTTTTTAAGCTAGAACAGCCTTTGCTATCTTGTAGTCTAGTACTGGGTTGATTGCTTTCCCACCCAGTAAAGTGCAAAAACCAGAACTCTCCATGCTATCAAACATAAGACACTTGAATTGATATATCAGTTTCTACCTGGTAGTGAAGTATTGAATATATCAATTTACACAACATGGAAACACGACTGGCTAAGTCCTATCCCCCAAGTCCCAGCGGTTTATGGCACAATTAGTCAGAGGAAAGTTGAAAGTGAAGAAAAAAAAAAAATTCCAGGCAGAGGAGGAAATGGACAAGACAAGTTGAGCAAGAAAAAAGGTCTAATATTTCTTCCCCCACCCTAGATAGACACATATAAATAGTGAGAAAGTGAGTTCCCCTGCTCACTGATCACAACTTGCTTGCTGGGTCTCTCTGGGATTTGCACCACCCCTGCAAGATGTGGGCAAAGGTACTGTCTTGTTTTTTTGCACTGTAAGATGCACTTCTCTGTTTAAGCTTTTGTATCCTCACTCTATGTATTTCAGTAGGTGTACATCACAGTACAGGATATGTGGTTCACCTCCTTTAAATTGCTTGTTACTGCTTCCTTAAGATAATCTTAATGCTTTAGTACAAGGCTGAGTGAGAACTTGCCTGTGTTAAAGGGTACAATTCTGGTCACCATTGCTAGAAAAAGAGGAATCCAGTGTGAACAACACAATGAAAAGATATGAGCATAGTAGAGTTGAATTTGTATTATAAAGGAGAGAACAGCTGTTTGGTTTGTTTAACTTAGCAAAATGAAGGTCAAAAGGAAATACCATATCTCTGTGTGGATATGTTCAGGGGAGTAAAGGAAGGGAAAGGATGAGGGAAAATGGAAGGAGACAATTTCAGTGGCGGTCTAGAAAAGAGACTAACACGATCCCAGTTATGAGGTTAAACTGGAATGCTTTATTGGACACTAGAACACATTTTTAAAGGCATCAGGGGCTGGACATTATAATGAAGGGGATGATCTATGTTAATAGGGAGTTACACAAGTTTTAATTACTATTTCTAAACAGTTAATTTTTCACCTAGTGGGATTATA
>JAWWLV010000001.1:67791699-67808051 GCA_035041135.1 Platyrinchus mystaceus
CTTTCTTAATCCTTTTCGGAGCCAAGTTGATGTTCTTAGGTTGATATTAACAAGTCACGAGGCAAAGTTGTGCTCTCTCGAGTCACGAGATGTTTGCTTTCCAAGGTTTGTGATTTAGGCTTGAAAGTCTTTTTGCTGAGAGCTGGTATCTGTCTCCCACAGAGACAATTTCCAAAGAGAGAGAAGATATATATTCAATAATGCCAGTATAAAAAAGAAATTGTGTGTATAGACTGGTTGTAAATAACGTATACCTCTACAGGGGGACATTTCTAATGGCCCAAGAAGGGAAGTTCTAGATTAGTTTCTAATATAACAGCAGCTCACAGCTCCAGCCAAGAAGCAGGTTGAATTTGCCTAATGGGCAATGCTCAATAGGAGAGAAAAATAAATATATATAATTTCCAGATCAGCATGATCCAGGAACAAGGAGCCACTGCTTTTCAAAGAGGCAAGATCTTGCCTTGGAGAAAAGCTGGGTTTCCAGCTGAGAGCAAATTCAATGCAAGTGGAAGCTATGAGCAACATGTACAAGGTAGGGATGCCAAGTCCTGCCTCCCACTGAGCTCCAAGCTCGGCAAGATTTGGGATAGTAATGCTGCTAGTCAGGGAGATGAAATCTTGTCTTCTTATATAGTAGTGGTTGCACTGGCTTGAAATGCCGTTTTCCCACTGATTTCAGTAGCAATAAGAAGATGTTATGGAAAGACAGATTTTTTTTACTTCTATTTGGTTTATATGTGTGTATGTGAATAGTCATTAGAGATAGAGATAATCTTGCAAAGTTATAGCATCTGCAGTACATGTTCTCAAGGACTCAAGTCAGTGAGAAAGCAGAAGAAATACAGAACAGAAAGGGATGATGATGAAAGTATAAATAAAACATAAATAACACAGTGGCATTTCTGGGAATAAAAAGGGGAAGAATTCAAACCTTAGTTATGCTGATGCAATTCACATAAGCAGGAGCAGGACAACAAAAATGGCCAGCATGCTAAGCAGTAGCCCAAAACTGAAAGCAAAAAAAAGAGGAAAGAAAAAAAAAAGTTTCCTCTAAATATAGATAAATATCTACTTCTTCTTTTTCTTTATTTTTTTCCCTCCCTAGACAATTACGGGAAATTTTGCCAATGTGATTCATGGTTTGAATGCAAATCATTTGACAGACCAAGTAATTGAGAGAAGCAAGCGAATGATTCTGGATACTCTTGGAGTGGGGCTTCTGGGTACCAGCACTGAGGTCTGCCACAAAGTGACACAGTACAGTAAGGTAAAGTATCTGGCATTTATAGCACACTCTAAGGTTTAGCTTTAAGAAAAGCAAGGGAAAATTCAGGCTATAACGGGGAAATTTTGCCATGGTGAAATTCTTTTGTGAATGGAAAGAGAGATATGGTGTTCTTTCCACTGGAGACAGGGAAACTTCAGTGCTCAAGTTACTGTTTGCTCTGGATGGGCAACAGTTTGCATATCAGTCTGTATCCTAAGATCCCCCTCTGCAAACACAGTGAATTAAGAATCCCTTCCTTTCTTTCACTTATGAGATTTTATTAAAAACATCTGCAAAGTAAACACTACTTATCACCAGCCTTTCAAATTAAGGGACAGTTAAAGGGGTGAAGAATTAGTATTGGGTTACTTCCAGTCCATAAAATATAAGGTACATGTTGTCTAAGGTACATTAGCCATGTTTCTCCTCTAGTCTTGCTCTACTTAAACTAGAGGATTACTTGACCCTGAGGAAAAGCCCTTCCAACACAGGAGTGCATCAATGAGGAGGAATTTAGCCCACTATTTTATTGTTCAGACCTGCCTAGTTGACTCATGCTCCAGAGCTCTGTGTGCTGATAGGTCTCTTCCCACAGAGAACAGCCCTTTCCAAACCATGGTAGTTTATGTCCTTTGATTCATTTTGCAGCACCAGGAGGCCATCTGTTGTTTACTCAGGGTCTCACTAAAACATAGAAAACTGAAACCTTTAACTGGACATCATCCCCAACAAGATGATGACAGTCCTGTCATTAAGGTTGGACTCGATGATCTCAAAGGTCTTTTCCAACCTAATTGATTCTGTGATTCTGAGGGAAATGTCGATGGCTGGTGGAAAGAGATATCAATGGCCAGAGTTTTTGTGAAGGTACTGAGTGGCGAAGTGGATGGTGTTGGTCTGCACCCTGAGCTCTGTTTGAGTAGAATAGGATGTAAGCCAACAGGAAACTGAGGGTTTTCTGTCATACCTTCTGAAAGAAGATTATTTTTCACATCAAAGAGAACAGTTAGGTCCCAAGAGGGTATGGTCTGGTCTCGATTACATCAGAGATACAGCACACATTTATCCTTAGGTTTAGGACTTTGAATTAACTGATGTCAATTTGTTTCAGATCTACAGCTCAGATTTATCCAGTACCATCTGGGGCCACTTGGATTTCCGACTGCCTCCTCTGTATGCAGCTTTTGTGAATGGAGTGGCTGTAAGGGATGCTCTTTTATTTGCTCTTAAATCACAATAATTGATGCCATTCTTGCTCTAGAGAGAACAGAATGTTCCAAAAATCTTATTCTGAAGCCTGCTACAAAACTTTCCTAGACAGTGCTTCAACTTCCTCCCAATGAGACTGAGCTTAAGCTGTAATATATATCTGATCCAACTCAACAGCATACTGTACCTTTAACGTGAGAGCTGGGACTGTTTTCAAAGGTCAGAACTCTACAGCTTGTTACAACCTTGCTACAGCTGCTTAGAAAGAGACACTCTAGATGTCACTGATTTCACTGGGATCCAAATTCCATGCCAACTGGCAAAGTGTACCTACAGAAAAACACAGGCAGATGCACATGTAGATACACACACATATAACATCACAAGGCAATTTAATCTTCAGTTACCCAGTTTGCAAAAGCCAATTATACATTTTGGACACACACTTTGTCATTAAAGCAATAACTGACTCCCCAGACATTTGTCTGAATTCAGATTGAGGCTCAAACCATTTGAAATTGAAAGATGCATAAGAGGTGGGGTAGACAAATTTGGCAATTATGCAAAACTAGAGAAGGTGACTAACCAGGGCAATGGTACTATTAGGCCTATTTAAATTAGTGTGACAACAAAATCAGAGGTCCAATTTAAAAGCTCATTTCCAATGTAGAGAAAATTATGTTGGAAATGAGATCTGGTACCTCTCAGCTCATAGCAGCCCTTGTGATATTCAAATCTGGCCACTGGCAGGTATATGATCATTTCAGTTTACATCTCGCTCATAGGTCAATAATAAGCACTTATTGAAGACATCAGAAACACAGCTTACTAGGTATTGGACACAACTTTCCTTATGCTGCACTGCAGGTCATCTTCCCAGATGGCATCAAAGTTTTTTGAGGCAGAGACTGGATTTTCTTTTATCTGTTCAGAAACACAGTCCTCAGAAGTGCATATTCCCAGTATTACAGGGCAAAACCTGAGCACTGGGGAGCCTGAGCACCTTCCCAGTTTGCTCTGAAGTAACACATGGGTGAATAGATGCGAAGGTCAGTTTTTGAAGTATGATTGTGCTATTAAAAATGCTGTCCCTAATGCTCTCAAGTCCTCAAGGATCCTCAAAACTTTGTAGGGGAGGAAACACGTCTGATAAGCAGTACATTACGAACACTGACTGCACTGCATTGCTGCCTGGAGCCATCTGCTACCAGAACAGCAGCCATATGCCATGTTGGGAATGTCCAACATCTTTATGAGCAGCTGAGCTCTGGGCAGAGTTAAGAGAAGCACCACTTTGGATACTTTCTCAGGCTAAGCAGCTCATCCCAGTGTTAAGACTGTAGCTTTCTCCTACTCCCAGCAATTCAAGGGAGTCTGGTTCCTTATGTGACAAGTCTTGTTTGGATGTGCTGAAAGCTCAGGCTAAAGCCTCCTGCACATTTGCAGGCTTGTGGATAGTTGCACTGGAGAAGTAGTTCTGATAATAAATCTTTCATTGAGCAGCATGGATTTGACTGCTACAGCTGTATGGTGTGAGTCCTAATGGCAGCATCAGATGCAGCACTGGCAAAGTAGTTTCATGTTTATATTTCATTATGTTTTGGGTGAAGTGCAAATTCACTGTTCACATGGTGGACCTAGAACTGCTGCTTTAATTATACAAGTCTAATTAAAACAGCAAAAAACAATTGCAGGAAAAAGGAATCATTGTCATACTGGTTTTAGGCTGGTGGAACTTGAATTAGAATTATACTCCTTTGAGGCAAGATTTTTATTGCATTACCACTTCTCAGGGAGCCATGTTGGGAGTAAAGGTCTTAAAGACTTTTGAAGGTTTGCTTTCTAAGGAAAATCTAGTTCTTTGGTACTTTTTTATACCAATTACAGTATGTAGCAGTGGAGAATTTAAAGTTAAAGTGAACATGTGGTTTAAAATGGCTTTTTGCATTGTCTGTAAAAGTCCCTTTCTTCTTCCCAAAACCCCCTGCGAAAGGCATTATCTCAGGAATGTCCCGGGAAGATACCTGGCTGTCCTGGATTGGCTCCTGTTAACCCTTTCCTATTGGCTTTTACTGTAACCCCCTGAACTCTGCGATTGGTGAATCTGTGATGCCTCCAGACCCTATATAATGTAACCCCCCAACAATAAATTTCTCTCTCTCTCTCGCTGACCTCCCCTACGGGCTCCGTGTGTCGTCTCTGACTCCCAGGGCGGCCATGGAGCAATGCGGGGGGGGGGAGGGGTGAGCAGCTACCCCCTCCTCGTGGCGAGGATTGAATTCCGGTCGCCTTGGCCGGGACAGAACATCCTGCTGCGGAGAGACCCCTCTCCCCACCCCTTCAGCCGCCAGAAATGGCTCCAAACCATGGGATCGATCCAGAAGCGGGTGACCCCCAGACCGTGGGGGGTACACCGCCATAACAGTAGTTCCATTTGACTGAGCCAACCTTGCCAAGTCAGAGTTTATTTCTAATGACGAAACAATGCTTCTCTTTCCATTAGGTGCACTCTATGGATTTTGATGACACCTGGCATCCAGCCACACACCCATCCGGGGCTGTGCTCCCTGCCGTGATTGCACTCTCAGAGGCCTTTCCTCAGAAGAAAAAAATCTCAGGTCTTGATCTGCTCTTAGCTTTCAATGTGGGAATCGAAGTGCAAGGTCGGCTGCTGCGCTTCTCCAGTGAAGCCAGGAATATTCCAAAAAGGTACATAGAAATGTTTCAAGTAGAAAGTTGAATGGAAGGGTTTTTTCTCAATGTTAATATCCTTAATCACATGTCATTTAAAATACAGATGGCACGGTTATTCATATTTTCTCTGCTGTTTGTCTGGAAATTTAGGAAGGGGTCATCTTAAATGTAAATACACTTACTTGACTCCTTGGACTTTAGTTAATAGATTTCTTTTTGAAAGCATTGACCAGTTCGCAAGAAGGAGGTGATGATCTTCCTGCTTATAAAAAAGAGCAGCAAAAGGGCAACATTTAGCATCAGAAATCTCAGGTGTTCGTGAATACATACAATCATGCCTCACTTGCAAACAGCAGCTTACTCTCAGCAGAAAGGAGTCACCAGTGCTGGGCTCAGAGCAGAGCCCAAGAAGATGGGGTGCGCTTGGAGGAAAGCCTTGAAGTGTGGGACGGCCTTGTTGTCTTCTTGCTGTTTTCTGTGTGTTCTTCCTATCAATTTTGCAAAACTAGTTCAGAATAACAAAACTTGCCTCCCCCGATATGTGTAATTTAGAGACAACTATAAATGATTATAGATTTATAATAATATATAATTTTAAATTATTGTAGTCAATATGATCTTAAATACAAATTTATATGTGACTTTAAATTTATTTAGAATAATTCATAGATGCCTATAAACTGTGATGCTTTTGCCGTTATTCTGTTCGGTATGCTTTGAACCATGAACAGTTCTAACATTTCAATCGTTTTCTGGGGAGGATCAGAAAAGTGATACTATTCCAGTTTATCTTGTTCCTGAGGGAAAGTGACAACTCTTTCCATTAGGTCTACACATGAATTCTGAATGTATGTTTCAGTATGATCCAATCTGTCCTTCCACAGCTGTGAATAGAAAGCTTGTGTATACAGTGAATTCACATTAATTTTTGAAACACGGTAATGAAGATATTTTTGTTTTCTCAGGTTTCACCCACCGACTGTGGTTGGTACAATGGGGAGTGCAGCAGCTTGTGCTAAACTGCTAGCTCTTGACCAGCTGGGATGTAAAAATACCTTGGCCATTGCTGCCTCCTATGCAGGTGCCCCGCTGGCTAATGCAGCAACCCAGACAAAGCCCCTCCACGTTGGCAATGCTGCCAAGCATGGACTGGAAGCAGCTTGCTTAGCTTCACAGGGCCTTCAAGGAAACAAACAGATCTTGGACATGGAGTCGGGGATAGGTGCCTTTTACACAGATTATAACCCACAGACTCTGCCAACCTTGCAGTCCTACCCCTGGCTGTTGGACCAGCAAGATGTGGCCATCAAACGCTTTCCTGCTCATCTTGGAACGCACTGGGTGGCTGATGCAGCATCTTCTGTTAGGAGGAAGCTTGTGGAGAGCAGTGGCAACTTGCTCCCTCTTGATAAAATTGAGAAAGTAATTCTCAAAGTCCCTGAGGTCAAATATGTGAACAGACCCAGCCCAGCCTCAGAACATGAAGCACGACATTCCTTCCAGTTTGTTGCATGCTCTGCTTTGCTGGATGGCAGCATGTCAGTCCAGTCCTTCACCAGTGAGAATATTCACCGGCCAGCCCTGCAGGAGCTCCTCCGCAAAACAGAGCTGGAGCACCCTCCTGATAACACACCCAGCTTTGAGAGTCTGTACTGCGAAGTGAGGGTCACACTTCGGGATGGCAACACGATCAGTGACCGCTGCGATACGTTCTACGGACACTGGAGGAAACCTCTGAAAAAGCAGGACTTGGAGAAAAAGTTTCAATCCAATACCCTCAGCATCCTGCCCGCAGAAGCCACAGAAGGCATTATAGAGACCGTGTACAACCTGGAAAAAGTAGAGGACTGTTCTGTGTTAGGTACATTTCTATCAGGACAGTCAGCTAGAGAGCTTTCAGAGAAGCTGCGCTTTTGAGTGGTCCAGACGACAGCTAGATGCTGTTCACAAAGCAAACACAAAATTCAGGGCAAACTCTTGTTTAGTGACTCAAGCACTTTTAAATAAGACTCCTGTAACACAAAAACCATGTTCAGTCCAGTACCGTAGGTTTTGACTAAGTAAATAATTTAGTGTGTACGTGCAGAGCTCAGTCAGGCTGAACAGAAGATCCTCTGCTGGCACAGCTGACTTCAACTGCCTTTGTTCCTCTAGAGGCAGAGCACTCACTGCTTGTGCACAACACAAAAATTTCCCTGCTCTTCTGCCAAATCTATGTTCTGCTTCTCCTAAATAACTCCATACAGGAAATCCAAATGTTGGAGGAGTATGGAAATGCTGTGTCTATGAAAAATATCATTGTTAGAAGGACAGAGAATAATAAAGCCTTTATATATGTAATTTATTTCTGTAGATTTATCTCTACAGCCTCCTTGAAGAGGCCACCTGTTACATCTGAGCTTTGACATTTGTGCTAAAATAAGCACAGCACATACAGAGTAGTAACAGTCGATACTCTGCAACACGTCGGGCTCTGCTGTAATGACTGGCCTTGCAGTGATGGGCTAAAGGCCAGTGCTCATCCTGACCACACTAGCTGCCGAGCTACAGGGACAACTGAACACTCCTCATCATAAAAGCATTATTTCCCAGTTCCGTCTTCTGGCTGCTCTGTGGTACAGATCTGTTCCTGTTTTATTCCCACTCCAGTTACAAGGTGCTTGCTCAACATGACACGATTAGCACACGATGACAGTTTACGTTCCTTCAGGCACGGCAAAGCTTACGCTACAGCACACTTGGCGTGAGTGACAGGGACCTGTGAGCATCAGAACACTTCTTATGCGAGGCAATTAAGTGTCCACAGCAAAAATCAATACAGGTTGATAATGAATTCTGGGAATTTTTTGTTCCTTTAGGAGTATAAAGCCTTGACAGATCGTGCTTCTAAGAAAAGCTGACAACCTTTGTTCACATTTGTAAGATCAAAGCATGTGTTCTAACATATATAAAATCTTCCTCAGGGTACTAAACTATGTATGCAAAAAAATCATGAAATAAAGCTAATTCATTTTACTAACTAAATCTCAAATGGCTCCATTTATTAGAGCAAAATTTGTCTATTTTCCACATACAATGCTTTCATTTGTGCTGGATCTTGGTTTATAAAGTTGGTTTACCTAGGGGGTCTGCAAAAATTTCAGAAGTTCTTTTCTTATACTCACTTCAAGACTTACCAGGGAATAAAAAAACACCAAATAACCACATACTTTCCCCCTTCTAATTATAAAGCAGACTTGATTTACTCATCTATACTGCAAGTAAACAGACTCATCTGCAGCTATTTCACCTGTAAGTACAGCTGGGTAACAGCAAATGTGAACTACTGATGATCATTAGTGATGTGATAAAACCTCACTGCACTATCTTTTCAAGACTGAACACATTTGGATTTATGAGGAAAAAAATCACCTTCAACACATGGCTTCTATTCTAGAAGAGAAACAGATAAACTTAGCAATAACCAGTTGATGTATTAAAGAGTAAAAAAAAAAAAAACCAAACAAAAAATAAACCACCACACCAAACAAACCAAGAACTGTGAAGTTCAGCAGTTGCATTATTTTATTAATACAATCAAAGGAAACTAAATGCTTATGCTTAGCTACACTGATTTCCTTGCAGAAGTCTCTATGCTTCCAGTCAGGCAAGTTTCAGGACTTCTTGTACCATTGTTCCAATTCCATCAAAGATTTCGTGCAGAGGAGCCTTGCACATGAAAGCACAGGTAGTAACTATTTTATTGGCTTTATCCACATGGGATTCATTTACGTTTTTGCAAATGTGCTTACATCCAAGCTCTGCTATAGCAGATGCCGTTTCAGCATCAGGAAATCTGTAAATAAAAAGACTTTAATCAACATAGAGAGATGATACAACCATAAAGTTCTGCCAATGTAACTAGAATGAGAGAACTACAATAATATCTAAGTGACTTTTTATGTGATGGTGACAAGGAGTTAAAGGGGCTGCTACTGTCAGATTCTCCCATCCCTTCTGGATGCACTAAGTGATCTGATACCTTTGAAAACAAGGTCTGAAATGCAAAGCCATGGTATATCAGAAGGTACAATTCAGTAAGTTTAGAAAATTATACCAAGTGCAGCCATAACTGGTCCTCAAAGGTTTGAGAGAAGCCAGGTGAACCTGCAGACATATTACATCATCTCTAACACCTCCATGCAAGGTTATCCTCTGGGATTATGCAGAGGAATTTTGATTTTTTGTCTTCTGAGGATAAGGGAGGAACAGATGCAATCACTCATGCTGCTCCTGTCAAATTTAGTTCAGAAGTTTTATCAGGAGTTGACAGTCCTTGAATCAGCACTGACTTCTGCCAGGCCCTGTTCTCATCTGCCTCCCCTAAACTGGCCCCAAACCGCCATGACCAGAAAAACTTTTATTAAAAATCCATGAGCAGAAAAAAGCCCACAGAAACAATTTAAACAGCCACTTAAATTACCAGAGGGTACCAAGTTTCTGAATGTCAGCTGGCCAAACGCCTGCTCTTCGTTTGCCCATTTGCAAGATGAGTCACGGCCTTCAAAGGCATCGGGTAAGCAAATTCCGTATGTTGCTCAGGACGAGCTAAAATCTATCCCTCAATTGCCTTGAATGGAATGAGAAAAAATAACTTATTACCCCTGGTCACGTGCATGTTTGCACAGCTATGGTCCTGTAAAAGCCATTTGTTCTCTCACTTTTAAGACTGGCAGATGCTACACCCAGCGACTCATTAGCCCTCACACTGCACAATAAATAAACAGACTTTTGCACAGAAGACTGCTGATATCCTAATTCCCACGTAAATCATCTCCATCCATTTCCTTCTTACCTTCCATCCACATTTTTATCTTGGCCAACCGTAACCTCACAACCAGGGAAGACTTTAGCTGCCAGAACTGGTGATATACAGCACAAACCAATGGGCTTTTTAGCACTGTGGAAAGCTTGGAGTGTGGAGTTGACGTGCTCGTTGACAGTACAGTTCTTGCCATCTACAGCCCAGGAGCACAGGTTCTTTGCTACACCAAAACCACCTAAAAAAAAAACCCAAACAAAAAGCTCAGATGTAAGGCACTGCTAAAAGCCATTAAATTCAATACCAGACAGAAGCTCTTTTTTACAAAATAATCTTTTACAGCATAACCTAGGACTGTTAAGTTACAGTACTCAAAGCCTAATGATGTAGCTGTAGCCTGTGAACGATGGGTTTACAATGTTAAAAGTTTAACTACAGACTTTTTTATACCATGTAGGTTATAGAAATATGCCAGACAGCTTAATCTTGTTTCAATAAGTGGCAAATAGACAAACAGGAAACAGTCCCATTCATTTGCTAGTCACTAGAACAGCTGCACCATCTGTTATGCACTCCTCAATAAGAAAGAGAGGGATCAGAAGAAAGCCCAATACTAATTAAAAGCAGAAGTGTGCAATTCACAGGAGTAATGCAAACAGTGATTTGACCCTGTACAGTAATCAACACTCAAGTTTTAGTTTGATACTTAAGCAATTATAGGAGAGCATTTCTCCGTCCCTAGAATTATTTTTGGACTTAAACCCAAAGAGATTAACACAATAAAAACAAAGAAGATTTTACATGAAAAGGAAATTATAACATATGATATTCTGAGACAAACTTGTGAGTGACACAATCATTTCTTATTAAAAATAGTGCTGTTCTGTCTTTCTAGGAACTAGTTGTAACAACCTTTACTTGCATTTAATCTTCATTTAATTGTACAAACAGATTGTATTTTATAACCCCTTTGCTGGATTTATAACCATCAGAATAATCCAAGTAAGGTTATTAGTAAGTTATTACACTTGATTCTTTATGGAATGTTCAACATCAACTTTTCTACAATAAACATACAGAAATCTTCACAAATATTTCAATGGACAACATCAAGAAGCTTTGCATTTTTAGTATTTTTCCTTTCCCAGTTCACTCACTTTCAAGTGTTATCTGAAATCTCTGAGGTAAGATTTTAATTTTCAAACTTAATAGAGTTTTATTTCCCTCTAACAGTTATTACAGCAACCCCCAGAGCCTGGGTTATAAGAGCATGAAATTAACGTGGAAAACATCTGTGAGCCTCTACTCCCGCCCTGATCAGACACACAAGTGTCGTGCTGGCAGAATGTTTCTCTGGGTTATACAAACGCTCCCTCTGCTGGCCTTACTTTGAATTAACATTTAGGCCCAATCACGAAGGCAGTATTTAACAGTGCCATGAATATTCTGAAAATTGATCTTCAGCAACTCATAATTTCCTCATGATGCTCTGGTTTCTTTATTTCTAAAAGTGATTACAATTACCTCTGTCTGGAAGGCAATTTTGTGGTCTCTAAATAAAAAATTATCCACAGACACGTTTAGTATAACTTGATCAGCAGCAGAGCAGATACATAATTAAAACAGAATGTACTCATATCTGAGAGGGAATATAATTTATCTGGCGACCTGCTATTCTGCCAACCATTTCACAGGCCCTAAAATTAAGGCATTGCCATGTAACGCCAAGTTCTGGCCCTGTTTTTGTACTCTGGTCAGTGTTCTTGTTGGCAAGTAGGTAACTGAAGTTTTCACAATCTTTAGAAAGAAGGAATGGTGTGATGCTTTATGTAAGTTAGTGAACTTAATGACTTAATAATTAATAAATATATTGAGTATCTACCAGGGAAAATGACTGCATCAAATTCAGGAGCTTTCAGGTCAGCCAAATCCTGAATGTTTCCTCTTGCCAACCTGGCACTTTCAACTAACACATTTCTCTTCTCTTCTGCTGGACTTCCTTTTAGGTGATTGACTACATCTCTTTGCTCAATATTGGGGGCAAATATCTTCACCTAGTAAAGAGATAAAAACAATTTTGTGAATGTAAACAGAAATCATACATATTAGTCACAATAAAGATCATTTAATGAAAACAGGTTTTGTCCCTGAAGTCTCTTATCCAAGTTAAGTGTATTCCACAGCATGGATCTATCACACTTTAAGTATCTAAACTGACATATGATATATTAGGATGGGTAAACACAGCCATTCTCCCCATCCTATTCCTGCAACATTTTGATAGGAGTGCATTCTTACACCAACATTAAGCTTATTGATTTTGCCATGGCCTGCCTCTCCTCTGCAGACAACCCCAAGGACAAACAGAACACCACAATTTATACCAGCAGCCTGACTGAACAAACAGCTGACTCTGAAGAAAGATTGCTCTTAATTGTTATGGGATGAGAGTGCTAAAAAAGTTAAAGATGCAAACTTTAGAAAGATTTCTAATGCAGATTTAAGAGTTACCAGCTGCCCTAAAACACTGGTAGCAGAAAAGAAAAAACATAGAAGAACCTATTTTGGCTAGACAAAAAGGGGAATGCTGCATCAAAATATAAAGCTCCGTAAAAGGTGCTAAATATGAGTGTGCTGTCACCATCAGATACCTGAGTGCAGCTACACACAGATGGACAGTGACCACCTTCTGCCATCTGAAGCCACAGACAGGACCACAGCACACCACTGTGTCATGGCCCAGGCTTCTCTGACAGCTCCCAGTTTACTAAAGATAGCCCAGAAACAGTGAGAAGAAAACAAGCAGGTGAACCCCAGCGAGAGCTGCAAAAGCAACTGGAATGAAGATCGAGGATTTAATCCATCCTCAGCTCGCTGCAGCCAGAGGAGCAGGGAGAGGCCTCCAGCCACTCCTCACTCCTGGGTTCAGAGAATCACAGAATTGTTAGGGTTGGAAGGGACCTCTGGAGATCATCTAGTCCAACCCCACTGCCAAGGAGGGTTGAAGCAGGTTACACAGGTGCGTTTTGAATGTCTCCAGAAAGGGAGACTCCACCACCTCCCTTAAGCAGCCTGTTCCATGCTCTGCCACCCTCAACATAAAGAAGTTCCTCCTCATAAGGTGGAACTTCTTGTGTTTTAATTTATGACCACTGCTCCTTGTCCTGTAGCTTTGCACCACTGAAAAGATTTTGGCACTGTTGGCACAAAATTGGATTTGTTACCTTGCTTGTAACAAGTCAATAATTACACACTCCAGAGAAGCACTGATTATTTGTTTCAGAGCTATGCAAGCCTGGGTGCTTGGTGGTATTCCACAAATTAAGCACACCCACTGGACTTTTCACGCTGTTATTTATGCATGGAAATTCAGAGTTAGTAACTTTCCAAGTACAGCCCCTCTATTATGATTGGTTAGTAACTACCATACAAGTTACATGACCCCATCTAACTTCTACATGTGCTCAGGGGAAGGGTCTTTACCTGGGCAGGGGTCTTTTTGACCTGTAGGCATTAATTTTTAGTATTATACTGAACATATTTAAGATATAGGATACATGGACCTTGAGTGTTTTGCCAAATAATCAATCTATACACAGACATACATCAAGGTCTTGATTTAATACATCCTTAAGGCTTGCTAGTTCCAGGATGCCCTTGAGTAAGGGATGCTAACTGCTATCTGTTCTACTGATATACAATACCATCTTGATCCTTAAAGCTTGTTAGTTCCCGGATGTCCTTGACTAAGGGATTCCGGCTGCTGCTCGTTTCACTGATTAGGTCTCCTTTCGCCCTGCCTACGCTTGAAAGTATACAAAGATCTTACACCACGGAAAATTCTGACTTAAGATAATCATTACACAGTCCACATTTTGCAACGGCACCATCCTCTTGGCACCCGCCTTTGAGATGTTTATACGCATACATGAGATCCCCTCTCGGTCTTTTCAGCTGCCTGCGTGTGACCTCAGCTCTTGTCAGGGGAACAGGCACGTCTTTGCTCGGGGGGGACGAATAAAAAAGGCGAGGAGACGACGTAAGGAGGGAGGTTATGGCTGAGCAGGAGCGGTAGTGTGCAGTGGTGGCGCAAAGACCATCGCAAACCGGAGGAAGGAGGGGGTGGGCTCCGATCCCACAAACAGCGGGAGCCACCGGGCGTGGGGGTACGGCCAAAGCGGGGGGCTCTCGGCTGCTCAGGGAAGCAAAGACGTGAGTCAAACCTACAACCCGGGAGGAGCCCGGCGCGCCGGGCTGTGCACACATTCACACGCACACTCTCACACACACACACATTCACACGCACACTCCCACACACGACCCCTCCGCTCCACTCACGGCTCGCCCCCCGCCTACCTCGGCGCCGGCTCGGCTCAGGTGCACCAGCGCCGCCGACGCCTCGTGGATCTCGCTGCCATCGAAGACGCCGCAGCCGGCGAGCACCAGGGCCACCCGCTTGCCCATGGCAGCCGCCCCCGCGCTCCTCAGGCCCGGGAAAGGGCTGCTCCAGGCCGCGAATCCAGGCCTGGCGCCTCCGTCCCTCCTTCTCCTCCTGCCGCGCCTGCGCCGCGGGGATCCGCCGCGGTCTCCATCTTCTGCGGCCGCACGGGCGGGCGGGGTGGAAAGCGGAGGAGGAAACCTGGAAAACAAGTGAGATGTGCCCTTAAGCAAAACAGGTGCAGGCGTATGTTCGTCCTCATCTCTCTCCTGGCCTGCTCCCCGCAGCGGGGCAGTGCCGTGAAGGTGCTGCAGTGACCCTTACAATGCTGTAAGACATCTGCATTCCTGTCGCTAGTCGCAAAGTTGCTCTGCTTTCACAGCAGGACCTCGCAGAGGCTCAGGAGTGTACGTGTGAGGTGTTTTTGGGTTTTGTTTGTTTCATTTTACGCATAGGGCTGTAATGGAGTAGTGAAAATTGGCTTCCAAATTGCTTTTGAAGCCAAAAACAGTGGAGTTTGGGTGGAGCCCAGCAGTACTGCTGGGTCCTGATGCTGTTTGTTTCAGTGATGCTCTTGGTTATCAGACCCAGGTACTTTTTGCCACCCTTAACCTCATACCATATTATAAGGAGCTGCTCCATTTTAGTAAAAGTACACAGGTTTTTAGAAAACCAACCTTTCTTCTTTTACCCACGCCCAGCTCAGTTGCTAAGGCGCTGCTCAAGGGAACCAAAGGGAATGCATCCCTAGTCTCCTCATTAGGACTGTGCACACAAATGCTGCACCAGAGATGAGCTGAATTGACTTTTAGCAAGCTGTCTCAGCTCTTGGTCCTTCATTTTTCACGAGCTGCCTCTCTTATAATAGGAAGAAACTTGAGCTTCACAATGAAAACTTACACTTTTACTGGACCAGAAGGCTGAAATGCTGCATCTTGGTAGAAAAAAAAAATGGGAGTGTCTTCTAAAAATTTGGAGTACGGGTTTTTTGCAGAGGACACAAGAGTGCATAGGCTTGGAAGAAAAAAATAAATATGAAGGCAAAGCCTTTTTTTTTTTAGCAAAACGCATTCAGTTGAATACTGATTGGTTGGGAGTCTGTGTGGGATGATAGATGGGGAGATTCTGGAACAGGAAAGGGCCAAGATAGGGAAATTCCCTACTGAGGGCCAAACTCCTGGGGCAGTGTTTGCTCCCAATGAATGTAGGGCTTCAGCTCAGTGTCCACCACAGCCCACACTCTGCCTCTTAGGATTGAGCAGGGCCGCAAACTTCACTGAGAGTTTCCAGAGTTGCAATCCCCCTGGAGTCCTCTTTATGTTTGAGAGCTAGGAGGAAGCTGCTGCCTGGAAGGAGTTTAAACTCATTGCATGTTTGGAGATACGAGTGTAGTTCCAGGCTCTGCTGTGTGTTAGGGCCAGGGTTAATGTTAGAGCTAGGAAACTGAGCACCTTCAGAACTGGAATACCCTCATTCTTTCTGTCCTGACTTACTGGATGGACCCTGGACCTGAATTGTCAGTAACCTCATCTCCATTCTTGTTTCTGGCCCTGTCTCTTGGATGCACCTCAGATTCACATTATAGGTGGCCCTTTTTCCTGAATGGATCCTAGACTTGTTTGGGATGTGTTATTCCCATCCTACTTCAGGTCCTCCATGTCACGTCTCTGTGCCAGCTCCATAACTGCCCTGGCTCTGTTCTGTGATCTAGCTCCAACCTGCTCGTGCCATGGCCCTGCCCTGATTTTGTGACCTTGTCATGGCCCTCTCTGTCTGTCTTAGGTCAGTGTTTTCATCCCACCTCATGACATGTCCTTGCCCTGGTTCTGCATCACCCTGAAGTAGCCCTGTGATGACTCTTCTCTGGCCTGGGCCAACAAAAGCATTTCACAAGGAGTGCACCTCTGAAGCCAGATCTTTGCAAGCTGAGAGGACACACC
>JAWWLV010000001.1:67822572-67836974 GCA_035041135.1 Platyrinchus mystaceus
TATGCAAGCTGCAGTTAAGGTTACAAATGTGCAGTAATTCTGCAATACAACAATTTCCAGGTCTGCACAGTGGTCATATGCAAAACTGCTTAATTGTTACACCACTGAGCTGTGGGGCTGTAACCCACAATTCATTCCAGCAGGGTTCCCAAGCGAGGCAGATCCTGGCTGGTCATACCTCAAGGTCTGAGTGTGCAGCTCCTGCTCCCCAAAGGGCCATGCAATGAAAACTGCTGCTACAAGTGCTTTCTGCCTTTCCCCTCACAAACCCATTCATGGATGTTCTGGATTAGGAGAGCTGCCGCCTTCAGTATCGTAACTTGTAGCCACTTGTGTTCAGAGGTAAGATTTGTCACTGCACACATTAACAACTCCTACCCAAGACTGGACAACCAAGCCAACACTGGATTGGATTCTTCTGAAAACAAGAAATAGAAGGTGAAGTCAGGGAAAAATGATACAGCTGTGACACCCATGTTCATGTTTCTAGTGAACTTCATGAGTCTGTGATATGGCACAAATAGTGACTGATTTTTATGTATTCATTATTCATTTGTTCCAACATGTGTAGAAGGCAAAATAAAATGTAAAAAATTTGCTAGAAAGGAGCACTGTAGCAACTCTCTTGCCTGAGAAGTATTATAGCTGGAGTGTTTGAGCTAAGGATGCTGTAATTGGTTTGGTGTATAAAAAGTGTTGACCTTCAGCAGAAGAGACAACTGCTTTCAAGTTGTTTTCTATCTCTGAACATATTGATAGCTGTTACAATACTATGTTGTATCCAGGAAGGACTTTTTGAAGTCTGTGCAACAAAACAGATGCTTCTCAGAACAGGTCAGTTACCTCGCCAGGGAAGGAGTTCTGCTACAACCAAGCACATGTCAGGGTCTGACCACAGGTCTCTGTGCCAGCAGCAGAATGCTGGGTTGCAAATTCACGAATTCTAGAAGTGGTATCTGGTATTTAGGTTGTGTCTTTCCTTTCAGTTATTCCCACTACCAACATGTTGGCAACTTTCCTTGTGAGCATTGGGACCTCTGTAGTCAAAGAAGTTTTGGCTGTGTTAGCGGGGCATTGCCTTACTTTAATGTAGTGGAAACTTGTCCTCTTCCCCAGATTGCAAGTGTTATTCCACCTTATAATACAGGCAGTTCTGAGAGTCAGGTTACAAAAAACATGGAGCTCTTTTACTGTTACGGACTAAATATATTGACACCTTTTATACAAATAAAAGCAAATTATAGTATTACATTAATTTAACAAATTCTAATACAAAACCCGCGTATTTAATAAAATGCAAGTTTTAAATCAAAGCTCTACAGAAACATCTAACTCCTCTATAAAGATGTCCAGTCCGCTGAGCATTGTTAGCTCAAAATATAGTTATGAACTTAAATACACTCATAAGTGTATTACACTGAACTATACATTTGGATAAACATTACTGAAATCAGAAATGAAGGAAACCTACTCACTACCAGAAGGAGCTGAACAGCTCAAGCGAGAGTTCAGCCCAGCCTGCAGCCGGAGCAGCTCTGCCCTGCTGATGGCTGACCACGCCTGCAGACATGCAGCTGTCACCTCAGTGCTTTAAGTGTTACCAGTCAGGAACCTCAAAGAGAAAGTAACATAACCGCTGGCAGTAAGAAATTAAGTCACAAGCCACATCCAGATCACAGGCAATGCCTTGCCTACAGCACTTACAGACTAAAAATTTCTTTTAATAAACCTGATTTATCAAATGTTCAAAACAAATTGTTGCCTATTGCTCTACTTCACCAAGTTTACTCCTTTTGGGTTTTTAAATATTATGAACTGACAGAACTAGCTGAATTAAAGGTATACAAAATGATTATCTATCAAACATCCACTTTGTACATAAACATTTCCAAAACAGATTTACAGTATACAGTTAGTTTATACAGCTTAAGCAACTGTTACAACGTCATTTCCCTCAAACTGAAAGCAGCCAAAAGGTCTAAGGTTTTGTGAAAAGGTTCTTGGTCACCAAATTTTACCTTTGTTGTCTCACCTTGTTCAAACCCATGTCGTGAGAATAACAATTGCTGGGTTCATTTCATAAACTGTACATTATTCTGTCTCACTGTATGCTGCCAAGCCGGTTAATGTGCAAGAAAAGCTCATTAACTACAATGTGTTTTTAAATACAATGTATCTACATTTTCCCCCAGAAGGCTTTCGCTTCCTGAGCTAGACATAAAGTACCTTAAAACAGGTTTAGATGCAGATCTGAGACCCCATAAGCAAACTACATTAAAATGCGTAGAGAGGGGGAAAAAAACCCCACAATGCTTTTGGTAGCTCACACTACTGTTTGAATAAGGTAGCAAACTTACTATTTTAGTTGTCCTAAACTGTTATTACTGTGTATTGCTCTTGCCTTTTATGATTTTTATATAACTGTGTACATTTCACAGGCTACTAAACACTTATAAACTTCATCTTGTCATCTAGGTGACTGGATTAGAAATGCTACAGTCTGCAACAAAAGCATGCAATTTTGGTGGAGTTTTGTTTTGGTTTTTTTTTAAGATCAAATCTGGTTGCGTTCAATACTACTATCTAAATCAAAGAAGGACAGCACATTAAAACTGGTATTTTGCAGGTATTTCAATTTCCAAAAACATTTGAGATCACTTTCGGTGAAAAAGATCAAATCTAAAACCTTGTTTTTGTTTGGATGAAAACAGGTTTCGGAGCTGTGAATTCTGGTTTTGGATCTGGAGTTCAAAAATAATTTTTAAAAGAAAAATTAATTTTCTAATCAAGCAATGAATTAACCTGCAGTAAAATCTATATTATTAAATAAGCGTTTATCTCAATACGGTAAGCTTGGGTTTAAGGTGCTATTCCATCTGCCCTGGAGTCTCTTAAGGACTTTACCATGTGGGCATCATGTCCGGGAACCAGACTCGACCGAGATGCTTTGAAACTTCCCAATGAATCTGCTCTAAGTTGTATTTCTGATCAGGAATCAAAACTTCCTCCATGATAGAAAGCTGAGAGAGGCGACCACCACACATCTTCACAAACTCAACAAAGGCACTGCAAGAGACTTCACACTCTCCTAGGCCAACCGCCGACAGGTACTTGCACCGCTCGGCAATACAGATCAGCTCCTCGTCCAGCGGCCGCAATCCATTGGCACACACCACCAGTTCAACCAGCCGAGGACACGTCATCCCAACGCGGCCGAGCACGTCTTTGCTCACTGATCTTCCGAAGTAAAGGTGAGTGACAGGTATCTCGTAACGAAAGAACGGGTCAAACTCTTCCTCGTACAAGAAAAAGTACATTACTAAATTTACTTTAGGAGAATGCTTGATGAAAGCATCCCAGCTGCTCTTCTGAATCGTGTGGAACTGAGTCTGCCCAGGATTTTCACTGACAACGTCAATGCGCAAGTGTTCTAACCTGACGTGTTTTTCAGAAGACAAAGCAAGCAGCAGCTCATCACTCAGCAGGTGGTAGTTCAGGGCCAACTCGCGTAAGCCATGGCACTGGTCAGCCACGCAAAGGATACCTGGCAGAACAGAACATTATGAAAGAGGTTGCACAGATAAATGTACTCATAACTGAACAAGAAACGTAGGAGTGCATTTGTTTACGTACGTCAGGAGGGTGCAAAGACCACCTATTTCAACGTGTAACCGAGACCGAACATCAAAACAAAATCACACTGGACAACGTGAAAATTAATTTTTTCACAAGCATGCCCTTGTGACCTTTTTGCACCTACACAACTAAGACAGACACACACAACGCGACTACATCACTATTTTGCTCGGGAAACAAAGAAGTTAACAAACATATAAACAGAAGTGACAAATATAAAAATAGCATATTCTGACTGTTCTGCCCTGCTTAAGACCACATATGCTCGACTTCATTTTTGTAAAAGGTCCTTACTCATGATAAAAGCATTCCCCTAGCCTGCTCTGTAAGAACTGCTGTCTCCTCTGGGGCCAACAAAGCAACTGTGAAAGAAGTCTGTCACCTGCAGAAAGCAAATGTAAAATCAATGCTAGATTTTAATTAAATACAGGAGCTGCTGCAGTCAGTATTTGTTCTTTCTAGCGAAGTATAAATATTTAAATCTGGAAAAGCTACAGCAAAAAAAGAGGCAAAACACTAAAAATTGGGAGCAGTAATTTCTAGAACAGCAATTTCCAGACTCTCCCTTTAATGAATTAATCTAATGTGCTGCTGACAGAAGACAAAAACATTAACAAAAAGAATTCAGTTCAGTCTAAGGTTTCCACTCATCCTATTTGTACAGAGAAGCGATGGTACCATACTGGAACAGTACTGAAAAAATAAAAAGCACTAAAAAAAGCATCCAGTCCTCTGCATTTCATGTGACCCAGAAACCTGTGAAATGTGGGATACCGCCTTTCCATCAATAGAGGGAATGAGAACATAGCATTTAACGTGGAACTGAAAAACCCAAGCTCAATACACTATAGCTCTGAAGCAACAGGAAGAAATACAGAAAACAGCAGTTATTTTAAGATGCAGCTATTAGACTTGAGAAGCCTAGACAGAATATGAATATGCTTTTTTAAAAAAAAATCACTGCAAAAACATGAATATAAGGTATAAACATGAATATATACACCAAAAGAGTATGTATTTTTTACCCAAGGACTTGTAAGGGCACATGGATGGGAAGTTCTTCTAACTACCAAATATTTTCATTTCAAATATAAAAAACCCTTTTAGATGAATGAAACCAAAGCAGAATTTAGACAGAATTTTAACCCAACTCTTATTGCAACCATTTCCTCTAAAAACAGTTTATAAGTATAGGCATACTTATTTCATTTTAGGAGGAAGGGATGGGATCTAAGATGAAGTAAAAATAGAGGGTTTTGGGAGGGGCTTTGTTTGTTTGGCTTTTTTTTTTTTAAGATTGGAGTACAAAATTAGAACAATAAAAGTAGAACCTACAAAATTCTGGGTACCTTCTACACATTCCTGATGCCATTTCCTATGCTTGAACTATAACAAAGTTATTCTTACAGCAACAGAAAGGCTACTACAACCACTCCCTGCAGACTCAGACATGTTGCTTCAGAATTCCAAGACCGGTTGACATATACAGTATTTTAAACAGTTTCAAGAGAAAGACTCCCATTGGAGAAGTTGCTGGAGGACTGCTCCCATGGCGGGAGCCCCACTGTAGAGCAGGGGAGTCCTTCTCACAGGCTGCAGTTCTTCAGGAACTGCTCCAGCATCGGTCTCTTCCATGAGGTGCAGTGCTCCAGTGTCCCCCAAAGGGTCAAGTCCCGATAGCAAACATGCTCCAGCATGGGCTTCTCTCCAGCATGGGCTTCTCTCTCCACAGGTCCTGCCAGGAGAAACTTCCAGCATAGGCTTCTCACAGGGTCACAGGCCCCTTCAGGCATCCACTTACTCCGGCACGAGGTCCTCCACAGCCTGTAGGTGGATCTCTACTCTACCATGGTCCTCCATGGGCTGCAGGGGGACAGCCTGTCTCATCATGATCTTCACCACAGGCTACAGGGGAATCTCAGCTCCAGTGCCTGGAGCACCTCCTCCTCCTTGGTGCCTGCAGAGTTATTTCTCTCACATATTCTCACTATCTCCAGCTGCAATAGCTCTCCTGCAGTAACTTTTCTCCCTTTTTAAATATGTTATCCCAGAGGGGCTACCACTGTTACAGACGGGCTTGGCCTTGGCTCTGTTGGACATGGAGGAAGCCTCTACCACGTTCTCACAAGAGCCACCCCTATAGCCCTTCTTTCCCCCCCCCTTCCCCAGTACACATTGCCACGCAAACCCAGTACATCCACTTTTTTCTCCATCTCAAGGCACACCCATACCTGAATTAAGCAATCAAACTGCTGCTGTTTGCTTAGCACTCTCTGGTATCCCAATCTATTCATCTCCACTCCATGAAGGACAACAGTAGTTGTGCTCCTTGCTCCTCAAACAGGTATGACCATTTCTTACCCACTGTTCCTTCAATTTAAAACGTCCAAGATACATCAATCGGAACGCACCAGTCAAACAACTGCTCCCTTCCAAATTATCCGAAGTGTATGACGTTCCAGTAAAACCTTCCAGCAAGGATTAGCCACAAGCCAGCCAAGTCTGCTAGAGCAGGCAGGTAACTCTTGGATCCAAATCCAAGGAAACTACTCTCTGCCCAGCTACAAATTACTGCTGGAGTCTCTTCCTCCTGACAGACATATTAGGGCTCATATACTTCTCAGACACAAAGATTCTCCAGAAACAATTTTAAGTTAGAAAAGCCAATTTAAGCAAACCCCTACCTATGATTACAAAGCTTTGGACGAAATAAGATTACAGTTAACATGCTGAAGACTTTGCTGGACCAATCTGCTGCATAACAAACCTGCATTTTCAGGACTTGTTTATACAAAACCAAACAAAAGGTTTTGTCTGAGAGCTACACCTGCAAAAGGTATTAAGTTTGTTTTGTTTGTTATCACTACAATAACACACCCTCTTCTATAGCATGGTTTTTCCCACGTACTAGGAATCCTGCTGGTGAATTTTACACACGATATACCTAACACTTCCAGATGAAATATATTTGCATGAAGAAAGTTATGATAACTACAGCAGTTTCCACTCATCCTCAGAAGGGGAATCAAACTAAGTTGCCAGCATCTCATTTACAATTCCTCTTCCATTTCTCAGTGAAAAACTCTAAGTGTTAAGCTGACAGGCTGTGAATAAATCCTGAATTTGCTGTGCAGTGCTGAAGTTCATAGAATTAACATCTGCTGAAGGCTTATGCAGTCTTGAGTGATTTCATTCTGCTAAAAGCAGGCTTCTTTCTTGCTGCCGACACAGCGTTAATGAAGTGTATTTGGTAATGGTGGAAGTTCTGCACAGCTCAGTCTCATCTCCCCTGTGTTGATGCTGTCTGCACTTATTCTCCAGTAAGAGATCAAACTGCTTTCCTTCAGAAATACTAAAGGAGCATCTTCATAATCCATGACATGGCAACACTCAAAACCCACACATAATAAAATGGGGAAAAGGAAGTTGCATTCCAAAAAGCTTAACTATACTGGAATACTTAGTCATTGCAAAAGCAGTGCACTATTAAACAAATACATACTTTAAGTTCCACATGAGGTTAGTTATTTGCCCACAACAGACATGGACTATTTTATTATTAGCTCAGTAGTCACCCTGCAAGTGGCAGGATAGATGGCCTGACCCCCAGTTGAAAGAACTTTCTTCAGTGACAGTTGCTGTAAATTCCACACTCATCCTCCATCCCCGTTAAATTCAGACAGAATTTAATGCATGCATTACAAAAAAACCCCAAGCAATAACAAAAAAAAACAACCCCATAAAACCACAGTATCTTACCAGCTGGAGAAACATGAGGACAACTGCTCATTTTCAACAGTTTGAGTGTGTCACTATTATTAGCCACGAGCACTTTGAGAGATGGATCATCTACTGGTGTATCATCAATCTTGAGGGAAGAGAGGGATTTGGAGTTTACGAACACCACTGTCAGTGCAGAAATAAAGTGAGACTGGAAAAAAAAAAGTTTAAATGAAACAGCAGAATCTGAAGTAAAAATCTCAGTGGTTTTACACTGTACACAGCAATCTTAATTTTCTTATTGACAGCATTTGCTGAAAAACATTCTTTTGATATTGCATAACTAAAAATTAATACTAAATCTGACCTTTTAGTAGAGGAAATGTAACAACTTTTTGCTATTACTCTATGTATTGAGCAAATCAGAATGCCTAATATTAAACGCAAATCCAGAACCTGACCCTGGACAATTCACTGCACAAATTTAAACCGAGAGAAAGACCATAAGAAAAGGGAAAGCCCAGAAGCCCTTGTTTTGAGAATAATTTGCAAGTCATACTCTAAAAGGAGCATCTTCTAGAACAGGAATTCCCACACGGCAACTTGTACCGCACTGGTGAGATGCAAATCAGGTCAGGAGTGGACACCCTGTAATGTTGTATTCAAAGCCAAACGATACTATTGCCTGCCTACCACCCGCCCAGAGGATTTAGGGTTTGAATAGATTTATCTTGGAAAACTAACTAGAGTGGTCCAAACAGAGCCAAGGAACAAGTGACCAATTAATTACTCATTAGGCAGCATAGATAATGTAGGTCCAGTGCTCAAAGTTGTTCCTCAGCAATTTTACATAACCACTGAAATCTATGAGTAAAGACAGAGCCCAAGGCACCTTTAACTTGGGAAACACAGACTAAGGAGCAGATACAGCAGTGCTTGTAGAAACCACTTGTGATATGGAGGAAGTGAATAATTAGCTTATCTTCACAATTTCTTACAAGACTGAGTGAACAGAAGACTTAAAAAAAGCATTTTTTCCTTGTCCTACATTAACTTTCCATAAAATGACCTGCTACTTTGATTTCAATACTGTTTCACCCTGAGCCTCATGTGCAAGTCCTAAATACAGTTATATGAGAGAAGGCCTGGCAACGGTATTTGTTCATTCTTACCTGTTATGTTTGTGGGTTTTGATAAAACTCACACACAGTTAGATTTAGAAAAGGAATTAATATTTTCACACTAACACAAACTTTCAAAGTCAGTTCATACAAATGGAAACAAAGTTCAACTCAGAATCTTTAGGCACTTTGGCTTTAGGGACCGTTACAACTATACTGGCAATGTGCTGATTATATATGTTACGTACCGAAGAAAAGGTGCTTTAATATAATTTATATTATAAAATATGCTCATATTTTAATTCCTATATTAATATTTAATATTTATTTAATAATAATGTAATAGTATTTCCACTCTGTATTCTGAAAGCATTAGCACTGTGTTTTTATTCTCTGTATTTAGAAAGTAATTCCCTTCACTAAGAAGGCTGTTAAGTAAAAAGGCAAAGAAAGTTAACCACGTTTGTAAAAACAGGTAACTCGAAACTTCTAGTTTGAAGCGCTAATGGAAGACAGGCAATATCCCAACATGTAAAAGCTGGTCTTGTCAATACTGCCACATATGTAGCCTATAGTATGATTCTTTGAAAGACTTAAGTAGAATGCATTCAGTGAAAAGAGTAGTAACACCATGCTAAAAATGATTTACAAACGTTTGCCAGATGTCACGATGTTACTTGAGAACAGAAGAGCACCAATAAAGATAACGCAAAGTAGTTCAGACCTCCTATACAGTCTGATAAAAATAATTTTTAAAAAACACACCATAAAAAAAATCCAAAACCACTGCAGAGTATTAACCATTTCTCAAATCCGTTCATCTTTGTGTGCTTCTTATCTAATGGGCCTGTTACTAAAGGCTTCCCTCAAGAATTTAGCCGTGGTCCAATTCAATTCTTTAGTTTCATTAGTGGTCCAGGAAAATTTTAAAATCACTGCTGGTCCCATATGCCAGTGACAGCATTATTTGAGTGGTAAACATCAAAAGGTAAATTATGCCCAGAGCTAATTTTGGCTCATTCTGAATACATTTTTAAAGGCCACATGTAATCCTATTGGGAACAAAAACAGGAAGTCTTGAAGCTGAGTAAGACCATAGCATGAATAACGACAAATAATTACTCAGCAAGCTGAACAGGACCATAACACATCCCTCCAATGACAGTTAAATAAGAGAGCTACAACAACATTCAGGTTAAGAAAGAAAACAATAATCAAGAACTGAAAGGACAAAGTATTCTTAACACACTGAGAATGTGGACTGTTTTCACTACATTCAGGTTTTCTTGTCATCACAACTCAAAGCACATCAAAAAGGAAAAATTCATATCAAAAATAGTTAAAATACCTGGAAAGCCTCTTTGAAAAAAATCAAGGATTAAAAATACATATTTAAGAGAACTACATGATGGGGCTGTGACCACTGGCAAGGACAGTAATTGATAATCCTTCTGTAGGTAACCTTGCTTAAGCCCTATAGCCTACTTCCTTTCCCTTGGCTGTCTCTCATTCCTCCTTGTCCTTGTGCCGTCACCAGCAATGACATCACCAGGATCTAGCTAATAGTCTAGCTGTGTCTGGCCCTTCACAACCACTCCCCTGCTCCTTAGCAATAGTACACCTCACTAGCGGGAATTCTTTAGGAGCATGTGTAAGAGATCTGTTATCTTGTAGATTAGATGCCTTCTAACAAGATCTGATTTTTGGTAAACTTGCTAGGTAAAAATCTGACTGAAAATTTCAGAAATACACTGCACTTCATCTAAGAAGCTGATGCTTGACTGAATGAAATATTGAAAATCATGATCATGTTGCTTTCCAAAGAGAGTGCATTGATCATACAAGCCCTATGGCAAGTCCCCGTGGATAAAACTCTACCCCCCATTTGATTATCACTGTGTCCTAAACATCCCCCACAGTGCAATCACACAGACCTGAAGTGTCCAGCCTCTTGACTTGCACCACACACTGTTCAGTATTACACTGGGGTCAACAGACAGGAGGACTTGAAAGAACAAGGTCAGGACTAAGATCTCACATGATTCAGACAATGAGTGGAACTTTAGATATCCTTGCAGTACATTCCAGTTCCTCCCTTTATAAAGTAATAAAAGTTTTCTTTACCAAAGATTCATATTCCTATGATAGAACTTTTCATAAAGTTATATAAGTACTGTATGAAACACTGCAATGCTCTGCAATAGAAAAATACTCATATTAAAATACCTTTGGTAAATCCATGAAGCTTGGCCGGGCAGTTGAAATTAGCCCAAGTGTTTTCAGAGAGCAATTCACAAGCTGGGATAAAATATCACAAGCTGCTTCTGCAGATTCCTTGCTACTGTCCACCTTAAAACAAAATGGATTGCATGTTCAGAAAACACTGCATCAAACATATCCTAACTTTTTATTTCATTTTACCTTCTGAAATGTGGTGTCAAAAAACCTTCACCAAACACCTCATTGGGAATTCATCAACATTATTCTTTTTTCCAAAAAAAAAAGTATATACAAAAAAAATCTAAGATAATTTGCTAGAAATTTACTACTCTACTAAACACTCTGGTAAAATACAGAATGGTGAGGGGGTCAGCTACACAATTTATTCCAAGATACTCAATCCACATCAAATAATAAGAGAGTGGAGGTTCATTTGGGTCCAGAGCCTACCCCAACTCCTCTTTACATTCTTCCTTACTAAAATGCAAGAATTCTATAAATCCTTTACTGTGTGCTCAAGCTGCTTCTTTTTAGAGTGACGCAGTTCATAATATTGAGCTGCTGGAGAGTTAAGTGCATTATCATATGAACCTGTATGATTGGCCCTTCATCATTAATACCACAACAGATATGCAATGGATTACCTTTTTAAAAAAAAAAAAAACAAACAAAAAACCAAACAAAAAACCCCAAACCACAAAAAACCCACCACAAGAGCACAAACAAAACCTTCATTAGTCAGTTTGCTATACAACCCAATCACTTAGTGTGCCTCCAGCGGATTTCCCCTGACACCGAGATGCTTTCTGAGTAGCCACTGAGTAGCTTTGCAAACCTACAGAACAGTATAAAGCTTGATCACAGGATCAAATTTAAGCTTACCATAAGCCACACTACCTTGTCAGCAATAGATGTAAATCCAATAAATGTTCATTTTCTGCTCAAACACACATTGAAAAACCTTCACTGTCAACAGTCCAATCTTTCTTTGCCTACAAAAGACACCCCTCATGTTTTCAGCCTTTACAGAGTAACAGTCAGTGAGTGTTACACCCACTGCCTTGTATATTCTGCAACACTGAAGGACAACTGAAGCAACAACTTCAAGAAAGCGAAGGGCATCTGAAACTGTTCAGCGTTACTCAGTGTAAAGAAAGGTAGACAGCAGATAAGACACCGGAAGGTCATTCCACTACAGCTGTAAGTCTTCTTTATTTGGATGCCAATAAAAGCCTGGCAAACCTTGTGATAACAGCTTGTATCTGGTACTGCAATCAAGCAGTAACAACACATGTGATCAGGCAGAGGTGCCTCAGCTACCCACATGCTGATGATTCCTACATTAGAACTGCCTGATCTCAGAAACAAGTGTGTTTGCCTTGCTGTAGAAGTCATTTCCTTTCCAAATTTCTCACACAGCTGATGCATATGCTGCCATGAGTTTCACAGCACCCTTCCAAAACACACTGACAGGTAAACTACCACTAAAGGTTTTCATCTGCTGAAAACAATTCCATGGTGTTAACAGAACCAATTCTCACCAAATCGGACTTCTCAGCCAAGCACAATCAGTACACACACCATTCCTGTGCAAATTCCATGGACTTTTCCAGTTAACTGAAATGCAGTTGTGCTGAGTAGACAATCCCATACAACTTAATATTAAAACGACTAATTGCTGACTAACAGCCCCGAAGTCACTCTCTGTGTATTAGATGTTTTCTTACCACGAATATTAGATCCAACTCCCTACAGGATGTGACATGGGGAAATGCTCAATTTATGCATCCTGATCAAACTTAATTCTGAGGCAGGAACCCAAATATACAGTTGTATCAGAACTGAAGTATTTCTGTCCACTCACTGAGGCAGAATTTTAAGCAGCTAAGCTGCTACAAGAAAAAAGAAAAAAAAAAATCAAAAAGACCACACCACCAAACAAAAAAATTTCCATCTACCAGAATTAAGGCAGTGAAAAAGTATGTTCAGGACTTATTCCAAGTTTTGGTCCCGAAAATACACCCAAAAGAGACAAATTAATTAGCAGATAACCTCCATGTCTACATGTCCATTTAGAGAACTCATTTCTTCAGTATACTAAGCTGGAAAACAAGGCCATTTACTACACTGCCGTATTTCTTTTAAAATAAAAATGGTTTTTAAGAAGCCTATAGAATACACTACCTTGAAGCTTACATACTGCAGGTGATTGGAATGCCTTTTTATTATTTGCTTGATTAGTTCAGGATGTGTAGTCCTCAAGTTCGATGTAGCTGGTTGATTCAGTTCAAACTCAAAACACCTCCAGAGATCCGGCATGTGAAACACTTGGTTCCAGCTTCGGCAGACCTGGGATGCATGAGCACGATCCAGAAGGGGCAAGTACTGAAACACCTGCAGGATAACGTCTTGAAGCAGGTTCGCCCAGTCAGGACTCTGCACAACGATGCTTTTCTTCTCTGCAACCTTGTGTCTCTTGGATTCCTTCTCAGCTGTCTCTCCAGATGAACTGTTGTTGGCCTCATTAGTTTTCCTTCCTCGTTTCATTCTACAGAAATAGTAAAAAAAAAATTCTGAGAACAGAGCTGAGAACAATATTAACAGAAAACTATGGAGGTGAAAAAGGATGTTTTTTGCAATGACACTTCTGCAGGTTTTTTTCCCCGCCATACATAAAGGGAAAAAAACTAAGTAAAAATGAAACCAAAGTACTAGTCTAGAAACAATACTATCATCTAAACTGATATGTTTAATATTACTTCTTTAATCATTAACAGTGCCAACCCATTTATAACATTCACTCTCAGTGGTTTATTTTTTGTTTGAGAACACTTTGAACCTAATTGGTTTTACTGTTTTGTTGATTATCACTCTGTTGTTCTACTAAATCCAAAGATAATATTCTAAACAATTCTTTGAACACTGACATTCATATTGCTGCCCCAGTCCTATTCATTAGAAACAACACTTGAAACTGCGAAGAAAAAATTAGGTAAGGAAGTAAATAAAGACTGTATGCAGGCTAGCAGGCACTGCATATTGCAGATGTTGTATCTGACCAAATATTTTTTTCCCCTCAGACAGGAAGAACATTTTCTTTTTAAAATGTATTTATTTATTTAAACAACATTAATTCATAAGCATCTGTTTTAAATCAGTATCCTTGAAAACATATTTCATCAAGAACACTGGTGTGCTTTCATTTTTTCAACTGACTAGGAAATAGGGATTATGAAAGATTTACAGTAACAGCCTGGAAGTTTCAACCCACAAAAAAAGTTTACAGAAGGGTCAGAAAACTTTCTGCAAAATAATATTGAATTCAGCAAGCCTGAGGCAAAGGGTTATCTCACTCTCCACAGCATATACTTTTTCAATAATGATGTAACTTAAGTTTAAGTTCTACCTTATATTACATTATTAAGGAGAAAACCCCCTACCGCTACACACATCTGAAATAAATCTAGCATCGGGTTTTGTTCAAAATGTGCTCTTTTGTACATGCCATTTTACAACTGAACTTTGCATCTGATCACCTACTTTTAAAAGCCTCAATAGGATGCACATCATGTCCTAAAGAGCTATGAATGAGACCTCACACTAAACTACAATATGCTCAATTCCAGTCTCTAAAAGGATGAGAGAATCCAGGGATGGGATGGGCTTGACAGGAGTAAGCACCCTTAACCTCCCTGATTTCTAAGA
>JAWWLV010000001.1:67859851-67903385 GCA_035041135.1 Platyrinchus mystaceus
CAGAAAGAATCGCGTCTTGTCGATCTCACCCAGGGAGTCTTTCTGCTGTGCCTTTTGCAACCGGACTTGTCTATCTCACATTGGCCTTTTCAGCCATCAGCGCACTTGTAGCAAGCGTGGGTAGAGCCCTTCTCAAATCTTCATTCACAAAGCCTAGCCATGATTATGCCTGAGAAGCTAAAATCTGTACACCCTAAGATAGTAAGAATGTCATAATTTACAAATATGCTTTTCATGGTATTTCAAGCAATCTATTAAGGTTAAATTAGTCTCAGTTTCTATAGAAGATTCATGGAAAAAGTAAAGACCAAGAAAAGAAAAACATACCAGGTAAGTAATAAAAGGCTCAGCAAATAATCTTTTGAGACAAACACAGGTGAAGCTTAACTTAATTGTCCTAGAGAACATCTGTTACTAAGTGTTTTCATAATACCCTTGAGAGATGGCAGCTGATTACCTAGAAGTCAAACTACTTAAAATAATTGCATGGAGAGCTGGAAAGAGACAGCTGATGCATATTGTGCAATTTTCCACACAGATGATCTCATAAATTTAGTAAAAGGCAAGTATCACAAACTTAAAAGCAGAATTATTTCAAGAATAAGCACCCAATTGTATAGGTATCACATTTATTCTTCATTATTTCTGAGATACCCAAGATGCATATTTAATTATAATTCAGTTTTCACTTGTGTATTTCTGCCAAGAAAGAAGAAAATGAAATCTGCTGGGACACAGAGAAAACAAATCTTTTATTAGGACATACAGTGATTGCTTTAGGATACCTGTCCATTATGCACACAGCTACGTTTGGAGAATGTAAACTATATATTGCATTGTTTCCTGAAGCAACCTGTATAAGGAAGTTTGTTCTACCATGTAGGAAGGCTCTTAGATGGGCTCCCACTGCACATTTACAATGAACTAATGCTAAATTCGGTGAAGTTCTTACTCTGGTTGTTGCAATGCACCTCACTGGTGATCTGTATTCTTCTTCCATTTTGGTCAGAGCTATGATGGTTTCAGCAATAGCATTCTTTGTCACACGTGACCATGCTTCTGACAGATGACCCTGTTAAAGAGGAAACAATTTATTATAGCTTTTATTAATATAAAAACAACTATAGAATATAAAATTGTAATTAGAGCTGCTACAAACAACATTTGACAAATCAGGTCTTTTTGTAGAATTATTTAGGTTGGAAGAGACCTTAAAGATCATCTATTTCTAACTTCCCTGTTGGGGTAAGGTAATAACCTTCCACTAGACCAGGTTGCTCAAAGTCCCATCCAACCTGGCCCTGATTTTCAAATCACAGATCTGGTAAAAATTAGCCCTCAAATACTCAAGTGACTGACTGAGGCAGTCTCTGAGCAGCTACTGGAAGAAGTAACTTAGAATAGGTAGAGGGCATATGATTTGAAGAATGCAAGATCACATTACTAAAGTGTCCCTCATCCCTCCTGGAGAAAAAAAGATGCAGAGTTGGAGCACAGGTAAGTGACTGTGAACACCACACAGATCACAGTGGGTTCCTAGAGAAATCAGGTTTACTTGCCTAGCTTAGCCATTCCTGAATACTCTCCACAGTTGCTGTATTTGAAAGAAATAAAACAGAGTACACAGGAAACATCAGAAATACAAGCATATTTTCCAAACTAACCTTTAACATTCTGAGCCTATGGCACTGATTCATACCCTAAAGTTTCTCATTCAGAGACTGCTGTCTCCTTCAATTTTTACTGTAATCTGTAAATTTCTAAACTTCATGCTAAAGGTGATAAATGAGACTCACTGGACTCTAAAAAGGAAGGTATAATGACTAACTCAGATGCAGGTAACTATACTTTGCAAATGTTGGGAAAGTTCTGTGAAAGGAAACACATTTCTATCTTTGGCAAAGAGGGTAGTAAGATTGATGTCACCCTACTGATACTTAGCAGCTCTAAAAAGCCTCAAGAACATTTATCAGAGACACACTTTAATTGTAACTCTTATGAATTGTGAAATTCTGAAATCTTGTGGTCAGGATGAACAGCAGCAACTGCAGAGAACTTCCATTCATCTTCATTAACTTTGAGAAGGAATCTCCTTAATCTAAGCACAGTGAATGGCTTAGAAAACAGGACTCCAAAGCTGAAGATACTGAAACACCTTTCAAAGAGTATTCACAGAAACAAATCTGGGTCATTTAGAGCATCTCACTGAAGCAGATACAGAATTAAGGAAAATAAAACACCCTTTTTTTCTTTTGCCAGTATTGTTTCTGGGAAATAGCTTTGATGATTTACCTTTCATCAATATTTCTACAAAAAACTGTCTGAAGCAGATACAGCTATGGAAAATTTAAGCCCAGATGGTTAAAGTAATAAGCAACTATAAATGTAGATTTCAGTCAAAGAAAGAAGTCAGTTTCAACCAGAAAATTCACACATGAAGACTAAATGCTGTTACATAAAAACAACACTATTATCTTACTCCACAGATACTTTTTACTTTTCTATTGGAGTTCTGAGTGCTCAAGATTTAAAATATTAGGTTTCTAACTTAATAAAGTAAACAATGACCCACAATTGCTTACTTCATAAATTTCTGGTACAAGTGACTTATTTAAAAGCTTATATCAAAACTAGATTTCTGTTTAGCAGAATGAGAACTCAGCTGCCTACTGCTCCTAGTCTAGAGTCTATCCACACTTCTTTTTTTCTTGAGACAAATTCACATTTAGCAGCTCAACCCAACACTAACTATAATAGAAGGTAATGAAAAGATGTACACTTCATTATCAGAAATATTCTAATATCGTCTACACATTTAAAGGACAGAAACTCACTGCTGCCATGTCTTTGATGAGTTTAATGATGATCTCTGAAATCTGTGTAGGTGTTGAACCCTTCATCCACCAGTGACTTTCACCTCGGCGAATGTAGCTGCAAAAGACATACAGTAATAGATGAACTAAACTCAAGTAATTAGTTACTATTTGTTGAAATCCAGGACAAAGAAGTAAGTGTACATATTCAGTACATAGTAGGTTGTGGTTTGTTTTTTTAAAAATTGAATAACATGACATATGGCCAAAGTGTTATACAGTTTTTTCCATTTATAAACAAAGATTATAAAGACAACAACTGACTTCAAAGAAGGTGCCTTTAGCCTGAGAATATATACCTATTTTTAAACAAACCTGGAATTGAAGATCATTGGAAGTGTGACTGTAGTAACTCCTTTGCCTGCAGTAGTGCCAGCTGTCCCTGTGATAGTAGTTCCTTTGGCTTTTAGCTGTACAGTGAGAGCTTTGGCAATGCATCCCAAAAACATGTCCAAGATACCTAGTTTATTCCAATCTCCTTTTTCTGTTGAATGAATGATATCACTTATATCCGCTGGTGGAAGAGACTTCACTCCTATAATACTAGCCAGGCGACTAGGGGTTACCTCAGGCAAAACTCGTCTCAGTAATGACGTTACCTGGAAAAGAAAAATCAGAACACAACAATTCTTACCAAGACAGCTGGAGTTGTCAAGCAAAATCAAATGAAGTCTTTCTCCTTCACAAGCTATTTTAGTAAGAAGGATTGAATCTAATTTCTGTACTTAATTACTGCTGAAAGAAATTCTGCAATGCTTCTATCTTGCAGGAACTTGGAATCCACCTAGAGAAGGAATAGCAGCTAACAACAAGATAGTGCATTAGCTGTATTAAGGCAAATGTGTTTATATATTTACATTGTATTATGTGCATATAACTATACATATGCTCAGACAGACAACACCCAAATTCAGAAAGAAAGATATTAAAAATCTGCTTGAGGATACCAAGAGTAGAAAAGAACTGTCTAGTTCCACATTACTACACTTACAGTCTAAGACACGTGCTAAGGACTCATGCCAGTTCAGTAACAGACACTGGTAATTAAAAACCTCTCATCTTACCTACACAGGCTATATGGGCATTATATATACATAATACGAAATACTCAAAACCCACTGTATACTTAGATGCTGTCCATCTGACAGACATCTTTACCATCCTCTACTTATTCAAGGCCAAATCTTAATCAGTGAAGCCTCTTCTTCATCTGTTAGGATGATTTAGCAAAACAGTCATTAGTCATTCCACAATTCTAGTTGTCACTGTGCCTTAAGGTCAAATACAATATTAAAACTATTGCCTCGTCAAATCATGCAAATATTTACCAACATTTGGAGCATATGAAACATGTATAAATTGAGGCAATTGTGTAACTCTCTAATACCCTTTTTCCCTAATGAAGTGGCATGAGATCTTATCTCACACCTTCACACCTGAAAACTTCACTGCTTTTTGTACAGAACTCCTATTTGCAACAAATAAACACACCAGCTTTTAAACTTCATACATTTGAAAAATGGAAAATGAACAGCTCTAATATATAAAAAGAGCACCTCTGGTTCTTGCAATTATATACAGTAATTCTAGATGAAGTTGTCCTTTATAAATAGACAAATGCAATACATGAACTTTAAGTCTCTTTTTTGGAATGTAATACATAACACTGGTATAAATTTAAATAGTACCACAGTCATAAGACAGTGAAAACTTTAGAATCTGAACTTTCATCCTAAAGAAGAGAACTCTTAGACATTGCAGCAGAAATAAAATTTCTGACAAACCAAACATACATACCTAGACATGGATGAAACTGTTTTAAACATGAACAACTGGGCTACTGTGAAGTAAGATTCAATGAACACTGTGAAGTTCAGATTGACTGAAGAATCCTTTGCAACAGCACTCCCAAACAAAAGATGCATGTTTATGTAAAAGATTCCCACCCATTAGGACATACAAAATTACTGATTGCTCTTGTGCATCCTACTTAATTTCAGCAACAACCCCCGCCAAGCAAACCACATGTCCCTTTGATGTATGGTTTGAAAAAAGCACTTTACCCTGCCCTATTCAAAACCCTTCAGAATAAAAACAAGAAAGGTGAAGAACAACATTACTCTAAGGCATTTTAGTATGCTCTTTTAGGTTCATGATGACTTAAATTAAGCAATTTGGGGTTCCTACACCTCAGTTCTACCTCTTGGAAACAAAGCATTACAAACTTGCTAAAAAGTGACTTTGTTTTAATTTCATAACCGTAGCCTTCATTGTCTTCAGCACTGTTTGTGCTTCCTACAAATAGTTTCCTACAGTCAAATTGTAGTGGTGCTGGAGTATATATGTATTTATATATCAAACACAAAAAACTTTTTAACCCCATTCAAAAACTGGAAAACCACCCTAAAACCTGACACTTAAATTCCAAAAAGAAATTATGTATTCATTTTTTTTACAAATTCAAAAACTTATACTTGCCTTCTCCTCATTATTGCGGTAACAAAATGAGTTGCGTTATTTACAGTTACTCCCTATGTGGAATATTTAATACAAAAAAAAAAAAGTTCAAGTACACATTATACTCTCACACAGACAATTTTAGAATTCTAGAAGACGTTTTTCTAGGAATACCGAGATGAACAAGGAGCAGTTGGCACTCACCTGTCTCTGCACCCTGGGGGAAGCAGTGTGTAGCAATGAGAAGAGATCCTGGAGCAGAGTGAGCTGCTGAGCCAGGTACTGCCGGCCCACATTGGAGCCGCTCAGTGCCAGAACCATGGAGAGCAGCTCAAAGCAATAGGCATCAGAAGAAGCATCTTCATCGTTGGGCTGTGAGTTGGCGTTCTCCTTGCTGGAGATGGCGTGCTCCCATTCCTCACGCACACGCGTCGCTTCCATTCGGATGGCCTGCACTATATGGGCACACACCTACCCAAACAGAATCCAAATACACAGTAACTCCTAAGAACTTTTAGAAAGTGAAAATGACAGTGTTTTAGGCACCTTCACAACTATGGTTAAAATGGAAAACCTGTGTAATTTTGCCTGTGCTTAAATTATTTTTTAACATAAATTCAAATGAAGAAGAAAATTTGGATTTAAGCATAAAGCAAAGATCAGATAAAATTCTTCAAAATTACAATTTAGATTTAATATTGAATTTGCTCATCTTTATTCTGGAAAATTTAATTGAAATTATTTTCTTGTTATTTTAGTTCCTGCCTTTTAGTCTACTTTTTACCTAGAATTCAGGCTAAAAAACCAAATCCCCCATATAAAATCCCCCCATATAAAATCCCTATGAAATATATTTACTCAATACCCCCAAAAGAAAAGGACTTAATAAAATACTTAAGTCTCTTGATTTGTTTATTACTCAGGAAGCTTAAAAAAATTCTGGAAACAATATTTTCATTTTACCAATAGCATGTTAAGAAGAATTTTTAAGAGATTTTGAAGTTTGCTGAGTGACAAAAGAGTAGATTCTGCTTAATTTACTAAACCAACAAATTTCAAAATTAATTAATAGCTCTTTTGTTATTGTGAAAATATTTATGGCAACGTTTGTCCCATTATAGGTATAATAAAGATAATATAAAAGATGATTATTTGGTATATTTTAAAAAAATTAAGTATTCCAAAGAAGAAGAAAATATACTCTAACTGCTGCTTTATATTAGAAAAAAACAGACAAGCTAAAAAAACCCACAACCCCAAAATTTCATTGATTACAGAAAAGAATAATTTAAGAATCTATGCACTGATTACCTTCTTAGAATTAAATTTTATCAAACCTAAGTACTTTCTCATGACAGAAATGGGGAGAAAACGTGTACAAACTAAGGTTCTAAACTCTTGTCACTGAACCTCACCTAGACCCTTGTGAAGGTCTACTACTATGCTGTTATTACTGGCAAATATGAGAAAGTACCATTTACAACTCAATTCTAAAACTTTTGGAATTGAGTCTAATAGGGTAAGAGGTTTTATCCAGTTAAAATGAATTTTCTCAGTGTTGTTTCCGCAGATTTTTTTGTACAGAATAAACACATATACTATTTAAAATATAAACCAAAATTTGTTCATAAAGAATGGAAGAACTGAAAGTACCAAATAAGTGGTTCTATATTCACTAAAAATGAGCATACTTATTACAAGGCACAAATAATTAATCCTCAAATAATTTCAAAATGAACAAACCTGTTTCTGCAAATTTGTAAGCTTGCTCCGGCTGAATATGATCCCTACCATGTGCTCCTTCAGGTCGGCATCTGATGTTGCCTTCATAAAAAGCATATTTAATCAGATCAAAAGTTTCAAGAACACTTCAGAATTACTTTAGCAACTAACACAGAACGTATAAACAAACTGTGTTTTAAAAGTCTGAGCTTTTTTGTTACATAGAAATAAAATATGTAAGCAAGATCAATTTAACTATTGTTAATAAATACCTCTTCAAGAGGAATTTGAGCATGAAATGAAAAAAAATATTAAGCAAAACAAGTGGAGTAAAATTATCTGAGATTCAACCCCTTCGTGTAGGTTATTACAATCAGTGATTAAGTCTTGGTAAAGCAGTGCACAGAATATATTTTTCAGTTTGTACGTTTCATAATAAAAGAGACAGGGAACACACAACCAAGTTTTCACACAGCCAGTGTGAGAAAAATACACTTTTACAAATGAATAATTCAGTCATTGAACTTACTGCCACAAGCTACTGGGTAGAACAAAACTATCTATCATCTGAAAAAGGAAATTACTTTCATTGAGGGCAGTCCAATTTTGGCTTTTAAACAGGACAGTCCATAAACAGTAACCCTTTCAGGAACACTTCTTCTTAAGGCACAAGATAATAGGCAAGGACTTTCAGGTTGACCATTACTACAGGTGTTAAGTACTTCTGTAATTATAGGCAAAATTCGTGCCACCATTACTATGATGTTTCCATTAAATGCATATCCCTCAATTATAATTTACTCATAAAAAAGTTCATTGTAACTTTTTAAAAATAAGCAATTGTGGCATTTTACTTCTGTTTTGATCTAAAAATTGCGTAGCATAAGAAATGGGATAAATACTGAAAATCAGCTGGATCATTTTTTCAGCAAAGTATTATTGATAGAACACAAATAAATACATTGTGTACTTTTTCTTCTCCTTCTGGGGAAGACAATAACGCTTTTTCTTCTTGTTCTGGGGTTGGCTCAGCATCTCCGGAGATGAGTTTTCCGAACACCTGGAAGAAAGACAATGACAATTAGCACATCTCAAAGATAAACCTGTGCAGCTGTGGCATTTTACATTAAAACATAAAGCACTGAAAGTCTACAATTTATAGTGACTTTCACAGTATAATGCATCGTTAAAATCCCACCTGGGATGTTATAAGTCGGAATACTCTCAATGTCTCAGATTCACAATTTCTTTGTTGAGCCACACTTGCAGAAATCTGGCCTGCTATTTTAATGCTTTCACCATCTTTCCATCCAAGAATTTTCACTTGTCGAACTCTTAGTGTGTTCTCTGGACCCTTCAATTCAATTTTGATGATGTGATTGTCACCCCCAGGAAGTTCACTGGTTACCCAGCCAATATGTCTTGAATCCAAGTCTACCTGTTAAAGAGGAACTACCTGTTAAGATGGGAACTGATGTAACATCAAACAAAAAGTCACCTACCTCTAAAACAAACCCATCATGTATCACTGCAACAAATGCAATGCTTGCAATGAAATTTTCATCCTGAGCAGTAAGACTTCTGTTTAATTATAAAAATATTCAACCTTGTGAATTCAGATTTAAAAAAAAAAAAGTCTCAAACTTAAAAAAATTATACGTAGCCATCTCTCTTTTGTCTTTAAAGCTTAGTAGAAACAGTGGCCTACCTATACCTTTTATCCTCAAAACAAGAGTTCACATATAAAGAAAACCAAACAAATTAAGCTTATTTTAAAATACATAGTTTTTTTTTTAAATGAACATAAATAATGCTATAAGAATCATATATTTCATATGAAACTGCAATGTTACTACCAGAAGCTAGAGTAAAGCTTGATCAATATTCAGTATGCATGGCTGAATTCTATCATTAATAATGCAGTATTTTCCAAGAATTATTTTGATGCCTGATATCTGTAAAGTAATTTATCTACCACAAGAAGTGGAAACTATTTGCTCAGAAAAACCTTTGCTATGTGCAGCCAAAAAATGACAACAGTTTTCCTGTGTCAACTGTTAAAATGTTTACCTGCTTTATTCGGCAGAGATCTTCTACTGCCTTGCCAGTTAGGAAGGTCATTGAAGTCACTTTGTTCTACAACAGACAAGCAAAATAAGATGAAACACTTCAACTGTGGACAGTTCTAACTATTCCTGTATGTAATAAAAGCATGTAATAAAAGAGAGAAGTTGTTTCATTCCCCAACCCCCAAAAATTTAAAAGTGATAAAAACCAAGGACAAAGAATTCCAAAGCACAGCTCTCAAAAAAAAAAAAAGTGCTCTTTATATTAAGAGCTGTAGTTGAAATAGAGAAATATTTGTAACATTACTGAGCAGATCAGTAAAAAAGAATGTAGAAAATCTAGAAAATAGTTTGGATTTTATGAAAGCTCCTTGTTTCAATGCTTCAACAGAAATGAGCAAGAAAAATAACTTAAAATTATTAAATGCTTGAAAATGTGTCTGATATTGAAGATGCCAGTTAATTAAGTTTCCTGGTTTCAAGTTCATGCAACTGCAAACTCAGAGTGCAAAATCAGACAGATCTTAACAGTTACTGCTTTAAAAATTACAGGATTTAGAAACTTTACTTTGAAATGTGAGCTTATGAATTAGATTTACCAACTGAACTGAACAAAGAAAACAGTAGTTCTTGACTGATAAATACATAAAACTTGGACTTCAATGAGAGACATTTCATTTTCCTCTTACCCCAAGATCTCTGGAATTGTCTACATGAACACAAACGTAACGCGCATTGATTCCTTTTACACAGTTAATTGTGATGTTTTTAGTTTTGTTTTTATCCTCATCTCCTGATTCCCAGAATGTTTCTGTAGATCCATCTGTTAAACTACCAATCATGGCAGGTCGGCTTGATGTTTTAATGTCAACAATGCTGGTTAGGTCTTTTAGACAAACCACTATACACAGTTCCTGTGAAAACAGATGAAAATACTTGGAACAGCTGAAAGTAAGCTCAAACACAGGCATTATTTATAATTTTTAAAAGCATGCAGACATTTCTGTTCTGAGGAATATGCTCTCCAACAAATTTGTTATTTATTGGTTCAAGTTATTCAGTCCTTTAAACCAAGGGAAATACTAACAACTAACAGCTGAATATATTACTAAATGCCTAAATGTATTAATAAATGGAAGAAAACAATTTAAAGATATTAACCAGAAGTAACTAATTTGTGCTCCTTGGAACAACAGAAGAAAAAAATATATAAGCAAAACCAAACTGGAAGTAGAGAGCATTTAAAAAATTAACTAACTCAATGACACAAATGGATTACAAGACACACACCAAACACTTCACTTGTAAATCAGCACTTAAAAGCACTGCTCCAAAATTTAGGTTTCACTGATATACAGGTTAAGGGTCAATATTTGAACCTCTAATGCCAAACAAGAGAACCCAAATATCAACAACAAGATTCCAAACTGAGATGCATACAAGGAAATATGACATTGCAATAAGCAATCTTTTAATTCAAACAGAATCATCATAGGAAGTACATGCTCTTCACAAATGATTTCTGCTTCTGAGAGGGAAGTGGAATACTTGCCTGATTCATGACTTCAAAACCAGACTGAATGCTGATACTAAAACTCTCTTCACTATCTCCATCATCAGATTTAGACAAAATATTGTTGATATGATGAAAAACATTGCTCTGGTGCAGGAACTGGTGATCAGATTGTTTGAATTTGAGACTCCAGCACCTGAAAACACATTTAGCGGACTATGAAGCTTTGAATATTGTTCAAAGACATAACCTACAAGTGAAACTATTAATTACATTTTTGCTTCTCAAAATATTTTCTATAAACCTTTAATTTCAAATTTTGCAGGACCTTAAGTTTTTCTACGCGTCATTTGAGGAAGGCAGGAATAAACTTTTCTTAGAATTTTAATAGTTAATGCAACCATTACTATTCATTTTTTGTCTTTGAGACAGATACACAGAAAAATTTCAAACAGTTTAAAGATACTATTTAGGTGACGTGTTTCTGAGAAAAAGGCATTACGTTACCATGCACATACACATGGATATTCAGTAATATGTTTTCTTTTTCATAGTGGACACAGTACAGAATTCAAGAGCAAATACGTTTCTCTATACAATGTCTTTTATACCATTATTTATATGTATAAACACATACACACACTTTTCCTAATGGTAAGGATAGATATGCTCCTTTCTGCACAAGCTTCCTGAAATCTACCTTGCAAAATCTTTTTTTTTCTATAACGCTACAGTATTTCCAGCCTTCTAAGAATTTTCTTGTATTTGTGCTTACCTTAAGGCCATTTGCTGTAATGCACTACCACTGGGAAGAGACATCATAAGATCAGAGATTGTCTGAAGAAGGCGATGAAAAGTGTGCGGTAAGGGGTGAGCGGCTTCGCCGGCAATCACTATATCTGACAGAGGATGCTCACATACTCTTGTGTCTTTTTCCTAAGACGAGAGGCAGTTTTTTATGTTATTAGCAGACTTTTTGAGGAAAAAAAAGGTGAAGTAAATAAAAATATTTATGCTCTTTGGTTTAAGAGTTACTGCAACAATCCTGTAATGAAGATGAACTTAAAGCAGTTCGTGTCAGAGAATTTTTACAATAAGTTATACATGAACCTCAAACAGAGAATTTGGGAAGTATACTGTATGCTACCACTTATTTCTCATGATTTAAAGATGTGAAATATTACACTGCAATAATTTGAGAAACTAGAAAAAAATAACATATTCCAGCTGTTAAAACCAATTTTTTTTGAGCAGCAAAACCCAGCCATAGCAAACTTGATAACTAAGCTAAGGTTATTAATTGCTGCACTTCATTAGAGCTGTGAAAATAATAATTCTTAGATAAGGTGTGTCAGTATTAGAACAGCTGTGGACTGGGAGACAAGTTCCACTAGGCAGTGGGTACGAAGGCAGTAGCAGAGCAAGCTGTGTTCTGGGGAAGAGTAGCAGAGAAAGGAAAGTAGCTTCTGATCATGATATGCTCTTTGAGAAGGCATGGAAAGACTCATTTATGAAGGATACAAATTGCTTCCCCCTGATTCTTTTTTACAAGAAAATCTGATCCTATTTGAACCACAGAAACCAGCCACACAGACCCAACATACTGACAATCCAAAGCCAGATTCAAAACTGCTATTTTAAACCCTTTAAGTTGTCTACGTATACTCCTGCAAGTAGATTTCTCATGGATCCCAACTGCTTTAATACCTAGAAATGCCATGGTATTATTTGAAATTGATTTTTGGCATGTGCTTGCCTAGGAAAGAATCATCAAATCAGACATTGCTCTGTATTTTGCTGGAGGGTGTAATGTGGTAGAGCGTACTCAGTGTATTAATTAGGAAGTATGAAACTGAACTCTAAACTAAATATTATCAGTTCTTCAGAAAGAAGTTCAAAGCCTGGGTATTCCCATTTTCCCCAAGGATCCTGTCTAAACAGGTAGCATCCTGTTCCCACCATCTCCTCTGCAGCTTAGTAATTCTTGCATTTTGATTTGCTTTAGCAAGGGCATTGCCTTTGAACCTACGCCTCACGCATGAAATCATTTATAGCTCTAGATCCCCATCCCCCAGTTTAAAAGAATCCATCACTGGGATTTATCCCCATCTCCCAGTACATTAAAAGACTATGTAAAAATATTTCACATAAGAAAATGAATGCTGGTTGTGGAAAAGCACCTAACCATCTTGGATTTATTACATTGTGTACATATATTTACATGGGCATTTTAATCATTTGATCAGACTACTGAAGGAGGAGGATGTGATCTGAATACATATCACCTAAGTGACACTTAACAATTAGCTGTTGTCAGTTTCTGATATGCCATAAAACTATTCATTTTAGCCATGTGATCAAGTAGTATTTTTAAATTCCCCCTTCATTGTACCGAAGAAACAGCAGCATTCCCACCAGAGCAGAAGTGGCATTGTAACATTCCTTTCTAATATCCTTTATCTTTCAGTCAGTAACTATCCAGACTCCAGATAGGACACCACTTATTCTTTCCTATAGTAAAGCTTCTTATTTTGGAGGCTGACCAGCATAAGGACCAGTGGGAGCCCATTTCCCTCACTCTAGCAGTGCTTTTGCTGTAGCAGTTGAAATTATTACAAGGCAGAAAACTGCTGGAGCCAAACCGAGAAACAATGCTCAAAATACAATACACAGAGCTACTGCAAATCAGATATAATGTATACACACAAGAATTTGGCAGACTTGAAAATAGGTAAACAGAATTATAAATCTGCATGTTGATATCCCACATGAAATTTAGACCAAGATTACAGATGCTTTGTAAACAACTATAGCAGTGTACCTGGTTACAATGCTGAAAAGACTCATTTCAGAACATCTCATTTCAAAACTGGATTAGATTTGAAGTGATAAGATAAACCTGACTTACTAACAGTACTAGCATGATTTTTTGTGAGCTATTCTTTGTGGACGCAGTAATGTTCTAAATCAGAGCTCAGTCTAGAAGAGATTGTATGATGATACCTTTTGGAAGCGTGGTATGTTAAGACTATACCATTTTACATAACTAACTATAGATTTTTCTTAAATCACTACGTTAACTATGTCTAGTGTACACAGAAGTATGCCTCTATATAATTATTTATATATACACACACGTATAAAGAATTATGTAAGTTAATTATACATTTTCATAATTAACTACGGACTTTTCTTAGAGCGCTGAAAGACAGAGTAGACCAAATCACATATACCGAAAAATAATGCATTAAAAGAGTATGGAATTCATCAGCACAAAATATCTGATGACTTAGAAGAAAAATTAATTTATCTATGTCTACAAAACGAGTTCAACTACAATTTAAGGTTCTGTTTCATGGAGAGAGGATTAAGGAATTATTTTTTTCCACATAAAAATATTTCTAATTTGCCTACAAAATCAACAGATATGAAAGGAATGCTGAACATTGCTCACTTGTTCCGCATTTTCTTTATTTGACTTATTTTCTTCATCCTCTTCTTCTTCTGGCTCTACAGGCGCAGGAGTCAGGGAAGCCACAAAATGCCACAAAATATCATGAAGAGAAGTCGTTTGAATGACATTACAAAGAAGCCAGTTGAAAGCCTAAAATAAATTACATACAATGAGTTATCAGGTGGTTAAGCTAACGTACTGGAGTAAAACTATTTCTTAAACCATTTATGTATGGAGGTGCACTGATGCTTTTGGACAGGCAAATAATAATGCACAGGTCTTCAAGTAAGACACATTGCTCTGTAGCTAAAACAGTTTACTAAAATGACAACTATATTACAGGGGACATAGCACACTCTTAAAAAAAAAGTTCCAAGACAGAATTTACAACCATCCTATTTTAATCATACAAGGTCCATTAGTACATTAATACCTCCATGGCAAAGACTCGGCAAGCAGATTTCCGTAAGGCTTGTTTCATTGCTATTTCAAGTCCTTCCAGATCATGATGCTGGATTACAAATGCCAACACTGGCCACTGAAAATTTCTCTCTCCTTTGGAAAGAGAGCTGTGGGCGGAGATTAACCGAGAAAGTTCAGGAGATGGATGTCTCAGGAGAGAGGACCCCACTTCTATTCAAAAGCATAAAAATATACATACATTAGATTCTTTGCATGTTTCAATTTTATAGCCAGAGTAAAAATAAAAAGCAATAAAGCACTATTAGAATTGATATAGTTTTTCCATGAGAAAATTGCATTAAAAAAAGCAATGTGGAAAAATGGTGCTTCAACTGAGAAACAAAATATCGTCTTCACTTTTAAATCAAGCCCAAAAGATTCACCCCAAATTTCAAAATCAGTAATTCCTGAGCTGCTTTTAGGCTAATCCTGTGCTGACTAACAAACAGCTAATGTTTATTAATAACTAAAAATAAAAGCCACTACATGTGTTTATTAAAAAAATACATTTGTCTACAGTTTCCAAGAAGAACTGCAAATCCTTGAGCAATTTCTCCCTGCTTCTGATGTCTGTGCCCTTACCCGCATCTCCACTGTTGACTCGTCTCCTAGGGATTGCTTTTACACGTGCTGGCAAAATCGAGTGCTGTTTGTCATATTCTGATGCAACAACTGAATACGATCTTTGAAAGACTGTGCGCTTTGCAAGATCTGTATCTGTTATTGGACTGGTTTCCAGACTACAAAGAAACAAGTGATACACTCATTAACAAACATATAAAGTATTATTTGAATTACACATAAATATTAAATAAGGATACATGCATTTCATAATGACAATGCTACTATTGCATGAAAGTTTGTTTTATGCACCTAGTAACTGTTTAAATGCTGAAAAAGAAGAAAGGTGTATTAGAATTACACATGGTGCAAAAGCATGCAAGTGCTTCGTAAAAAAATGTAATGATGTACATGGTAAGTTCCAAGAAGTTAGGTATTTCTGAGAGAGATACAAACACTCAGATCATGCCTGAATTGAAGTTTCAGACCAAACTTGTCCTGAGAATGCATGTGAAAACATCTATGGAGTGAATTTTTAATATGCAAGCCAATTGAAATTTAGAACATTATGTGAAGTATATCGTTTCTAACATCACTAGCCTTAAAGTCAATTTTCAATTGCTATGGCTATACCTCTGACATGTTTTACTCCTTACCTTCAGTGGACTTCTTACAGTCTGCAGAAGAACTCCCAGTTTATGCTGTCCCTATAGGCCTCAGGAGACCATGGTGTCCACAGTTTTAATAAAGGAATATACCAATACGATGCACTCTTAAGGAGTTTTGTTAGAAAAGTTCTATTTCTGAAAAGACTACATTGTAGATTGCAGTATTCCAATAAACTGTTTTTGCAGTCAGTATAAAATATAACAGATTGAAATAAAAACAGATTAAAAGCAAGTCTTCTCTTCATTACATCCTCACTATAATATGAGGAATCACCGACATCTGAAAACACTAAGCATCATAGTTGATTCTGGACTATTATTAACACTAAGAGCCTTTTTTAGCCTAGCAAAACAAAAATTTCTGTAACTGTTTGCTTGAACTAGATCACAGCAAACTTAATGAGATATGCAAGTGGCTAACCTGACAGAAACCATCTAGCACTCTTGGTCCTAGATAGCATTAAGTTGTAATTTCTTCAGTGACATTTTAACTTCCACACAGAACGAAGCAGCAACATTTGCTCTGAAAACTGTAAAGTAATGAAATTTCCTCCCGTTACAACTTCCCTTCAGAATGAAATTCTGAATGGAGAACAACAGTCAACTTCTTTCAAAAAGTCCATTAATATACACTCAGTCAGTTGTGGTACAGAATAGATATACAGTTTTCAAGGAGTTTGCAACAGCTATGGTCCTTGGATTATTGATCTTTAGATCACTTCTTCAGTTTTGGAGACTCTGAAAAAATTGTCTCTATAGGAGACAAGCAAGCCTGGAGTAAAGACTAAATTTCTCTGAGGTATGCCAAGAGTCCTTATCAATAGAACAAAATTTTTTCATATTTAGGTTGTAAACCCAGGACCTTTCTAGAGAGAAGCAATTGGTTTGCAGTACAGTTAAAAGTTTCAATTGTGATTTGCATATTCATTGCATATTTGCATAATCAAACATATTCCATTGCTAATAGTTGAAAATATACCTGATAAGTTATGATTCCCTGAAGATATTTTTCTAACTACAGCTTCATATCCTTTTGGCATTTTCGTTGCCATTTCAGAGATTGATCTGTGCTGGTCTGATACTTTAGCTACTTAACTGCAGCAATGTTTTCCTTTTTCTTTTTAACTGGTGTTATGCTAATGGTTTAACACTTCTATGTAGGACCTAGAATTATAAGGAAGTACCTTGGGGGCATAGATTTCATGTTACTCTCTGGCTCTTCAAAGACATTAGGACTTGCATCAGGAGTAACTGAGATGTATGGTGCAGGTACTGAAGTTGAGCGCAAGTATCTCATCTCATCCTGGAAGAGGTTGTCATCCTGGTACCCAACAAAATTTTCATGATGATGCCTAAACGAAATTAGATTTTTAAATCAGGATTAAGGATTACAAGTTCCTGAAACACACATACACAGAAGTCCTTTGCCAATACATTTAGTTAGCCAACACTATTCATTTACTCCTTGCGTACTAATGCTTTTAAGCTAATTGTGACTTAAAAGTGTTACTGGAAAATACAGTGTCATTTTCAAGCAAGAGGGAGTGGGGATCACCCTCTACTATCTTTTAGTATTTATCTTAGGTATTTCCAGAATGTATTTTAGGCCCCAATGTCTATCCAACATATACACAAGATACTACAGTGAAATCTACTTAGGAATACCAAGAAAGCACAAGTCTTCTGGTTTCCTTCTTACTGTTTTTAACTGTGAAGAGAAAAAAGTAGCACGTGTCTGCTACCAACACATTAAGTTAAACTCTTTGGCAAATTCTAAATTCTTTGGACAGAAACTAAACAGTAGTTAAAAAATATTTAGCACTGAAAAACTACTTAGGGTATATTTGACATTATGAGAAAATACAACATATGAGATTAAACAAGATCATGGATTAAGAGACAGAAGAATAAACATAAAGAATTAGGAAAATATGTATTTTTCTATGTAGGTTTTCATTTAGTTTATACACACATTTTTATTCAACACTATACATAGGTGAGTATTAAAGTCAATATTCATACGCTTCCTTTAATTACCTTGCTAAAGTCTGTAGATAGAGACATGGCATTTTAATGGGAAAGTCTTCAGAAATTCCTTCTTTGAGGCTGGGAAGTTGAGATTGGAATGCTTTTGCAGGGTGATAGCAGAGGATACTAGGCTCAGCAGCACTACTCAGTGACAGTAAATAGAGTGCATTTGCTTTAATCACTTGATGAGCTTCCATAGTTGGCAAGGCACGAGGTGTCTTAACTTGCATTGGTTTTCTCCTAGATTGTTTAATCTAGATAAATTTAAAAACCATATAATTAAATTATACTTCACCATAGGAAAATCTGGTAACATAGCATATACTAAACCTGCTTGATTCGTCTTGTTGTAAGATATTTTCTATGACAAAGTGCACTTCTTTTATTTTTATAACTTTACAAACACTTAATAAAAAGCTGATAGCTTTGACGACTGCCTCAGGATTAATTTTTGTGTGCAAAAGTTTCAACAAATTTAGTTAAAAAATAATTAATTAGCATTGTTCTTTTTACCTTAAAACCTCAATATATTTACATACTTCAAGAAAGAATTTGAAATTAGTCCTGAAACACCAATACAAGAACACCAGTTTTCATACTATTCCCATTAAAAATTGCTTTAGTGGCATCTTGCATGCAATGGTCTGAGTTATTAAGATCATTAAAGAAACTATAAACACCAAGTTAAAACAGCACTCATTTCAGTAAACAAAGCAATTCAAAGTTAAATAAACTGACAAATACTTAAAAAAAATAAGTATTACATTCAATGTTGCGGTTATAGCGGGATAAAAAATAAAATCACAAATTTGAAAATGCTATCATGTGAAGGGAAGAGATCTGATCCGAAGTTTGGAAGTCGGCAAAATTTCTATCTTATCATCTTAAACCTATCAATGGCATAAGAGGATATTCCAAAACCATTCAAAGTTATGAAAGTCCAAATTTTTTAAACTGGCCCAACCTTACTTTCAAGTTGTGAACACAGCACTGTTAAGGAGATAGACATCTAAACATATGAAAAGCAGCTGAAAATACCTTCTCTCTTGCTGCTGCTTGCTTTTCACGGAGATATTTTTCTCTGCATCGATCGCAAACCAAATACCAAGTGCTTCCTCCAATACCACCATCGCCACAATTGCCAGCCCATCCTCCACAGAAGTGCCCAATGCTGTTGTAACCTTGGCCGCCTGCGTAACGGCCACAACCTACGTTGGGGAAAGAGGAGAAAACAAGTTATTTCAAAAGAAGTGTTACTTGTTATATTTTTTTATTGCTGTAGAAGAGGGATGAAGAGGGGGTAGGAAGGCACTTGTCTTTTCCTGGCCTAATTTTCTACTTTTCTGTATGTCTGAATTGGTTACAAAACAACATTTTTGTCCATGTGTCCCACCAGTATCCAACGAATCCAAACACACAGCAGTTTTCAAGTTTTTATTATTAATTGTCCAAAGCATCAACAGCTCCCTATTCAAATAGCTGGTGGTAGGCTCAGCTTTATAATTTAGCCAACATTATCTGTAATTTTAATAAACATAAAAACCTTACCTCCAAGCTAACCCTAAAGCTTAAGAGGGAATGGAGTGTATCCCTTTGCTGATCAGCATTTCTCAGAAAGATTTAAGGAACTGATAATTGCTGAACAGAAATTTTGCTTTAACTTTGTATACAGAGCTAAAAAACCCACATACATACCAGCAAGTATACCAAATATTAAGTCCCTGATACCCAGTACTGACACAGCAGATAAATAAAAGTTTTCTATTATCGACAGTAAAACAGTAACAAAAAACTTTTGGCAATGTAGAAACTCTAAATGATCAACCTCATTTTTTACTTTATTTTCAACTTTTTCAAAAAGTTGAAAAAAATTATTACTGGCTCAAACCAACACTCTCTCTCCCCCACTTCCCCTTGCCCTCTCTCTTTATCCCCTCCTCTCCCCCCCTCCCCTCCCCTCCCCTCTTTCCCCCTTTACTACTTCTTCTTCTCCTTATTCTCTTTTCTTGTTGAGTTGAAATTTCCTAAGTCAGTCCTTTATGAAATGCTTTATGTTGACTATATGCTTTACACTTTTTCCAATTTTCCTTATCTTCCAAAGTGTGTTATTTTGACCCCTTGAAAATGTTATAGCAAGAACCAAAGGCCCCCCTTAATAAATCCATCAGGTGGGTTTTGGGGCCTTATATGTTTTTGACATAAAACCCCTCTGATGAGTTCGGGAGGCGAGCCTGGGGTCTTACACTAATAGACAAGATAGCCTGAGTCATTTTCATAACAGTAATTAATACCAGAGTATGTGTGTGAAATACACTTTATAGATTGACATGGGAATTAAATATGGAATCTTACCTGGATGAGCTTGTCTCATGTGGTAAGTCACTGGATATGGATGGGATTCTCCACACAATTCACAGATGGTGTCTTTTTCAGGTCCTCCCACTGCAAGCTGGGCCATTTCACCAAAAAGATTTCCCCTTGGCCTAGTCTCAATCTTTTCCTTTTTCTTTTTCTCTTTTTTAGCTTTCTTGTTATCTTTGTCACTTTCTTTCTTCTTTAACACTGCGCAAGAACCAGGACTCGGAAAAATCATGTTTTGGGAAGCTGCTTTAATAGTTGCTAAAGAAATATCTTCCCAGAAAGCTACTAAGTGCTGCAGTGTTAATGGAAGAGGAGACTTGGATTTCATTGTGTGATGACTGGATGTTTCAAAGGAGGTAGTTTCAGTTTTTCCATCCTCACACTTTTCATGCAGAGGTGGTTCTTTTAACATTGAGAGGACTTTGTTCTTATTGATGCTACCCATTTTAGATATATCTGGTCCATGAGGTGAGATGTTGAACATATTCAGAGCAGATGATATTTCCAATGAATGTCTATTTTTCAACTTGGTTTCTTTTTCCTCTGCAGGCTGTTGAGTAAGACTGCTTCGTATGGGCGCATGCTCTTTGGACAGTTCTGGATTAAACTTCAAAAAAGATGAGCATGCCATAGCATCATGAACTATTCCTTCATGCCAAAGAAATGCAGCAAATACAGCTCTAGCACATTCTGCAACAGAAGGTGACATTGCTTGCTTGGCAGGCTCTACAGGCTTGGAGCCATCTCCTTTGAAAAGAAAGTTCGATTTTTCCTTTTTGGGTCTTGTGTGCCTACCAGCACATTTACGGCTCACTTTTGGAGATGCTCTCATGTCTTGCTCATCCTTCAGTGGTGCTTTTCCTATGCTGAAATGAACTTTATTAGAACCATCGTCCACACTTCTGAATTCAGTGTTGTCCTCACAGGTGGTATCTGTAATGCTATCGGTCTTTAAAGTACTCGAAGTACATACTTCAACTACCTCACTGTGAAGATTTTCTTGTACAACATGAGGGGAAGGAGCTCTGTTTTCAGTTTCTGTAACAGGTTTTCCATCTTTTGCAATAATTTTTGGTTTAGGTGAAGTGGACCTCCCCCTTAAGGGTTCTGTTAGCGGCACTTTCTTTTTGCGAAGGGTGTCTGGATCTAATGTGTAGGAATCTGATTTGGAGCGCTCTCGAGGAGGATCAAGCTTTGTTTTTACAGGGGATGAAGGTTTCTGAGGTAGAGTTTTGTCATGGGGTGATGAGGATCGTGGAGAACTAGCACCAGATCTAACAGCTGTAAGTGTCTTTGTCTTTGGGGAAGATGACCGGGTTCCTGGCCCTGGAGATTCAGCTCTCAGACCAGTAGTTGTTCTTCCATCAGTTTTTAGTGTTTGCAAAGTGTTATGATTTGGCGACAAAGACCTGCTGTGCGAGTCTGACCGCAGCTTTGCAGCATCTGATTTCAGGATAAGACACTCACTGGCAGATAAACCTTCTGTATTTCGGGGTTTCTTCTGGTCAGCGACAGCTCTGTTTATTCGCACGTCAAGTTTGGGTGACCTGCAGTCAGCTCTGTGCTTTGATGACGTGTCTGTCTTTCCAGCTGGAGAAACCGGTCTAGCAGCTCCTGTGAAATTCATTCGGTCACCTGCGTAGTATATTTTATAATTGAATGGTTATATGTTGACAGTGATACCTTTAATAGTAAAAAACAAGGACTAAAGACCTGAACACAAGATAAAGATCAAACACATGCTTCTGTTCACATAAACATGAAAGGAAACATGATAGGATCTTTTTTCACCTAGAATATTTTCAATGCATTTCTTTTCCTAAAGATACACAGAAACAAGTGTTAGGAAATATTTACAAAGAAATCACAACTATGGAGGTATCAAAAGGCACAGTTCACTGTTTCCACAAAACACTAATAAAGGAAGCACAGTTTACACCCTTGGGTAAAATGCCAGGAGTTAATCAATTTACGACAGTTGCAACAGGAACCAGGGATTATTTATTTATTATCTCCATGTGTGTCAGCCTGACTGCAACAAGAGACTTGCATAAAGACCAAATCTATTACCAGATTTATTTTTTTTTAATGCTCAAAACTCAGGAATTGTAGGAAGTAAACACAGTTATAAGGTAAATTGGGAAAGAGGCCTGCAAACATGCTTAAAACTATTCAGACTGATAATCTGAGGTATCCACCTTTTTAAGACCACAAACTACCCATGTTAGGCTACCAAAACACAACCTACTTAAAAAACCCCAAAACCAACAAACCCACTGTTTTCAATCACTAAGCTAAACCAACAACTCTGGTCAATGATGTCCACTTATTTTCATGCACTACTTTATTGTTCATATGGACATTGACTCTGTGCATATATTAATCTGCAGAACTATAAAAACTATAGGTAGCTTAATATAAGTCCATACAAAAACTAATAAAAGCAATGTTGAAACTACTGGCAAGCAATTCAACAGTTAATACAGCTGTCTCTCCAGAAAGCCTTACACTGCAAAGTCTTGAACAGAGAGTAAAATCCTTCTGATCTGAATGGGTTTTTATTATTTAAACATGAAAAAATTTCCCTAGTAAAGCTTGTAGATTTAGGACACAGTACTTTCGATTATTTTACTTTTCTAGATATTAAAAGGTCATTTCCACCTGTCTGGGTGTATTTTTAGGAGGCAACTATTTGTCAAAAAATAGTTTCAATTAATCAGAGAAAATCTGCTAATTTGGGCCTTGCTTTCTAATGGGAACAGGGGATAGGCAGTCATCTTTTGCCTAATACCTTCAGTATTTACTTAGGAGGTGTGAAATCAGTGTGTTTAATTTCTTATGCATTCTGGGATTTGAGCCAACTTCATGCAGTTCTAAATCACAAAGACTTACCCCTATAGTAGAAAATATATAGATGCAGTTTTTTCATATTATTACCTTTCACAATCCAAAAAAAAAGAAAAAAAAAGAAAAAAAATGTTTTTGAGCAAAATTTAGCAACCCAGATGTTTCCTTGGGTTACAAACTGATTCTTACTATTTTACTATTCCCATATTTAAGTACCTTTTAATAAAATGAACAGCAATACGAAAAAGTGAAGGAAATTAATTATGTCAGAATATTTAACAAAATTGAAGGTTGGACCACTCTCCTGCCTTCCATGGTCATGGCAGGAGTTCATACTTCCTCCAGGCACAGAAGAAATACTGTGTCTATATTCAGGAATAATATGCCAAATGTAAAGAGTAGAATATAATGATAATATCTCAAATACCATTCTAATAAATTTTGGGAGTCTAATCTGTCTTTTTTCTTATGAGTTCTATGATTATTTTTGACTTGGGGGAGGGAAGAGGAAGGAAAGAAATAGCATGGTACATTGTGGTTTATAAAATGATTGTTCTTGCTAAAAGAAAAAACCAAAAAGTTTCTTAAATACCAGTCCGAGCATTTCACACATGCCAGCTGAGTTATACACCAGTTTTACTAATGAGCCATTTTGAGATGTTTATTTTGTGATCAATAAATTCCAAAATGCAAATTATAATTATCTTTATACACATTTTGCCCAGAAACAAATAAAAAGACTAATTTAAGGTCTGCCAGATGAGAAAATACTTTAGATAGAACTTTTTACAGAATGTCTCAAAGAACAGATAAAAAAAGCTAAAAGATGACAATAATCTTTTTAGAGGACATGAAAAATTTAAAACCATTCAGCGATGTATCAAAAATAAAGTACATGCACAATTAGTGCATATCAATGAGGAAAACATTCTAGAAAAAAACTGCTTATGAAAGGTATAGCCTAACAGTAGCTTCCAATAACAGAAAAAGTTTTGTCTTTTAAAAACAAAGTTTGGTTTCGCACATATACAGGTTAATAATCCTAATTGGCAGTCTAGACTATCAGCACAAAAAGAAAAATCCCCGAATGAAAAACTGCATAATATAGCAAATAAATCCTAGATATTTTCCCCCTTTCTTCTTATGTACTTTGTTTGCGTGTTGTTTGAAAACCGGTGTTATTAAATTAGATTATCAACACTTTCCTGTTTACAAAGCAGAAAGAGGCAGCTAGACTGTGTATCATGGAGTTGTTGCAACTCAGGAAGGCAACACTGAATGGTTATATCAAGTGAGTTCCAAACAAATACCAGAACTGAACATTTGTTTTCAAAACATTATTTTATTAAACGAATGAAATGAAAATTAATGGAAGGAGAAAAAAAAGAAAACAACATTTTGCATGTAAAAAAATTGAATAACCTTGCTATGTTGGCATGCATACCCACCCTTCAGTTTGTGAGAGAGAGATGAAAGAGCAGAGGCAGGCCCAGCTACATCACTAGTTTTGTAAATACGCTCACGAGAAGCAAGGCAGCAGGATGGAGTTTCTACAGTGGAAAACAGTTGCACAGAAGCGGCACAGATTCAATGGAAAAGCAGCAAAGATAAAAACAAGCATTTCAAATGAAAAGGAGTAGTTTGTAGTAGAAGGCAGTAGATCAGTTCCCCTGATCTAAAAATGCTGTGACTTCAGTATTAGCTTCTAGGATCTAAAAATGTAATGCATGGAGAACAGACAATGAGATTTATGGTTTATTATAAAACCCAGCAGTGCTTAGTTTGGAACTGAATCCTGGTTTGAACTGAAGCCTTCTAATCTGTAAATTCAGAGATGAATTATTTAGAACTTCAATATCACCTCCCAAATGATAAATTTACACATTCTTTAGTGAAAATTAGAGAACATCTACATATTTATGTTGGAAAGTCTTGCAAATCACTGGAAAGAATAAAGAAAAATACATTAAACCTATCTAAACCATCTGTTTTGAAAACTGACTGCACGTCAATAATGTTTTGAAGAACTTCACTTACGTAATGTGAAGTTTCTCAATACGAGACAACTAGCAGTAGCTGAGTGTCTATCAAATAGTATATACATGAAAAAATCTGTATCAACTCTTAAAATAATTTTGCTTTAAGAAAAATTCTGATGTAATTCAAGATAATTTCAGTAGAGTCTACTGACACCAAATCTGTTAGAAGTACAGCTCCAAACGAAACTTAGAATGAGATAATAGGGACTTTTAGTTTCAGTCTATAATTTGTCTTTTCTATTTTTTCCCGTTTTTAATTCTAACTCTAATGCCTACTCCTTCATTTAGAAAAAAATAAGTCCAATTCTTGCTGCAGTAATAATTTTAGAGAGAATGTGTATGTTAAAAGATATCCTGTTTTAGATAGACTTTTTTGTACAAATGGAGTAAGATAACAGTTGAAAATAAGTAATTTAAATTCCTAAACTGCTTAAGACTTCTTTGTCTGGTACTGTATTTACCAACTTGTACATATAAAACATACTAACCCCCATATCTTATGCAATGACCTATAGTTCTAGAGACTCTACAGTGAGAAGGTGTTCATACGTTTGAAGTAAGAATTTCATTCTTTAAAGAAAGAAACTGCTCTCTAATTTCTCAATCCACTTTCATTAATGCACATTTCTACTTTATTCTTTCACTCTATGTCTAAGAATACTTACATTTTATAATGTAATCTAGTGCATCTTGAACAATGTACTACAATTCAAGGTAAAAAGACCTTTCCCAGATCTTCGTTCGCGAAGACTGGCCACTTACTACAATTCAATCATTTCAAGGGGACTGTAGGTCAAAGAGAATGACTTTCCTCCCTGATTTCCTTGTTGACTTGGCAAACAATCTATGTCTATCGAGGATAACTAGTCAGCCACAGGGACCAGCGTTTTGATCAGAATTCCTTCTTTTGAATCATCCTCAAAGTCTTGAAATAGAAGGCAGGCAAGGTCCGTCTCATGTCACACTCAAATGTGGCAGTATATCTTTAGTCACTCTTTTTCTTTCTGTGTGGAAATAGCTCCAGCTTGAAAAGCTACACAATATGGAGATCTAAGAGGCAGTTTAATTCCTATGGTAGGATGCAGTCTTGTAACAGTTGTGCCTACTTCCTTTAAGGAAACACTGGTAAACCAATCCAGGCGGCAAGACACACCACTAGCTGGTTCATGTTACTTTTTTAATAAACAAACTATAACAAACTGATAAAATGTCTCAGGAGAATGGAGATTAGTTAAAGTTTCTTCTGAAAAGCCACTGCTTTTATGTGCGATGATAAAGGAAAGGCACTGACCTGCCTTTGCCATGTTGCCCAAGCAACAGCTGCCTCTTCAGAAAGAATGTATTCCTCTTTTGCTCTCTGTTACTGGCGTGGAAGCTAAAGTACAACTGTGAGCTGAATGTCCTCCAAGCACTGCAATCAATATATCTTTTTTCATATCCTAAAAATGCCAAATGCTGTACTGACAGTTGGACAAGGATTTTTTTTTTTATTATTTTTCCTTAAGAATGTATTGAAGTAAAAAAAAAAATTGTATATTAAATATTAACAATGGAGAAAAGTATTAGATACTGTTAAAGTAGGTGAATGTGTGAGTTAATGAAAGCAAAAGCTGAAATGCAATATAATCAGAAAAACATTAGCAAAGTTCTTTACCTAAAGGTAGGGTTTGGAGCACCAACACTTGAGCCACTTAAGTTTACTAACTGAAAGACTGAAATAAGCATTCCTGTGCTAGAAGGGTAGATAAAAGATAAGTTTACAATTTTATTATTTGTCAATAAAATTTTTCAAGATGCTATAAACCAAATTTATTTCTGAAAAAAACCCCTAAAGTTTGACACAATTTGAACTCTTCCAACAACCCTTACCATATCAGTCTCCCCAAGGATGATTTTGGATTGACCTGGACAAGTGTGTTCTTCATACATATCTTTTGATTATAAAATCTGGAAAGCCTAGGATACGAAACTGTTCAAATCATTAGCTCAAAGTTTCCGGAATGATGCTTTGACAACATGCAGGAAAAAAGGTAAAACCAGTTGTCATTGGTTTAACTAACAGTTAAGTCATTTCAGCACAATATGGAAGAGACCAGCATACTTGTTGAGAATATTCTCTCCCTTCATTTTACTGAAACACTACCAGGAAGGGTTTTGTGCTCCATATCCACACTGGTCTTTTGTGTTCCCTGTACAGTTTGGAAAATGCGGAGAGAAGCACCGCAGCCAAAGCCAGTGGGTCTAAATGCTATTTAACTAGCACCTGGATGGGGAAGAACAAAACCAAAAAGAATGTGGTAGCACAGTACCGAAGGGATGTATCAAGGAACTCCTGACATGAATGGCAGGAAATTATCATATATGGTGGGATGGCTGGATTGCAGCTCTGCAGCATGGACTGGCAAGGAAGCAGCCTGAAAGAACATCGCACTGAACAGCAGCTCAGCCCTGCAGCTTCTGCCTGGACTGAGATGAGTTAGGAAGCAGGAGCTCAGCAAGCTGCCAGGGCTGCATGGGAAGACGGAGAATGTGACACATGTCAAGGGGGTCCAAAGCTTTTTCAGCCCATAAATCCATTTTTCATTCGCAGGGTCAACTCAGATGTGAGGAAACACGGCATGAAGGTCTAACAGTGACTGCAAAGTCTCACACTTCCCTTCCCAAGTTCAGAGCTCAACAGCCAATTGTCAATTTCTGATAACTTATGCTGGACAGCATCCAGATCCTGTTTCCCTGAATTGCCACATCTAAAGAGTTTTATGACCCAGCACATACTGCTGAAGCATGACCCTCTACATTTCCACACTTCACCTATACTCAGAATTCAATCAGAAATTTGAGTCTTCTGTGCTTTTCACAAAGTTCAGAGACAAGTAAATCAAGCAACCAGCAATAAACTTGCAGCTATGGGAGCTTGCATTCACAAGCAAATCTGTTACTGATGATCTTACAAACTTCTCAGAAGCAAGCATACGCAGGCTGGAGTAATTATAGTCTGTTTTGGTGAAATATTCAAGGAAGAAACATATATAAACTTGTGATCTTAATGGAAAAAAAATCCTCGCTAAGGTCCGAGTCAATACAGCTGTTCTTGTACTCCAGATAGGTTATGCCATCTCTTCTAGCTTTTTTGGGCTTTTAGCTGCATACAACTGCCAAAGAACTAAAATACCTGATAATTGCACCTTAATTTTGACTGTCCCCATGAAAAAGAAAACAATCATTTTTTTACCTTGTGTTACCATGTGTAAAAATTAGCAAAGGAATTAAGCGGGACAGAACAATAAGCCCTCCAGAAAGTTCTAACAAATAACACAGAACTGAGGAAACAGAGTAACCCTTTCTTTTTTTATAATGTCTTCTGTAAACAAATTCTTTGATATAACACAGATAACTTAATAGTTTACTTCTTTATGATGTGAAAAAATTAGACACACTTTTTATTTCTTCAAGCATTGTATGTGAGGAAGTGGTTATCCAAAACTATAATAATTCTGCAAAAAAATAACCAGATACTGAAGGATAAAAGGCTTTGATGAGCCTTTTTCCTCTTCCTTAAATGAATTTGGAAACCAAACCAAACCCCAAGCACAGAAACTATTCCTATAAAAAACAACTAGCTACAAACACTTCTAAAGGAAAACTACAGTGACTACTATCACTGGCACAAAGTGTGTTTAATCAGACAAAGATTTTTTCTTCCTAATGTACAAATCTAAAACAAAGGAACTAATTCTATATTTGAGGTATTCAAAACTAATACTCAGCATGATCCTAACTTTCAACATTATATTCAGCATGATCCTAACTTTCCTCAGAATCACACTTCTCAATCAAATTTCTCCCCAGGGGTAGAGATATCTGGGAAGAACAGAAAATTTAAGTGGTAGACTGAATTATTTAGGTTGACTTTCAATCAAGACTAGTATTTAGTGTATATATAGTCATGGAAATCTAGGCTGGCACAACTTCTTTCAACTATTATACTATCATTAGTCCATTAGATAAAGCAAAAATTCAATTGATTTGATATGGACCTTTGGGATATGTTACTTAATGGATTTAACTTCTAATGACACGTTTCATAACAGGAGGCTATAAAATGCTTTGGAAATAATGAATGAAAATTGCATGCTTAAAATGAGTTTATGTTACAAATTTATTATAACTGCATTAGACTATTAAAGAACAAGTACATGGATATAGTTTTACAGGCCTCCCTGACAATATGCTGAATTTGAATGAACTTGTAAATAGAGGATTAACAAATTTTCAGAAGATTAAGGAAGTTCAAAGAGGAAATTTTGTCCCATACTATTCTTAAATTTTGATGGTGAAAACAAAAATGTTAATATTCTCTCCTTTAAGCATAATTTACATTATCTGCATCAGACCTAAAACTGGATAATAAACTGTTTGAAAGGAAATCCTTGTCTCAAATTACAGTCAGTGCAGCAGCATAACAGTTCTGGTTGATGAGTTTTGCCCTACTGGAAGGGCAAATGACTATATCAGTTGAGACTTTATACTAAGCTAAGATCCCAAATCAAACACAAATTTGAAAAATTTTTCCACTTTCATTGTTGCTTTATTTGGTAGACTACTAGTGCTCACCCTATCTGACAAAAAAAAATAAAGGACTTCCTTTTGAATCAGGGATTCTCATTAAAACACGAAACACAAATGCAGCTTACTGAATACAGTTTATCTGCATCTGTTGGGACAGGCAAACCCATTGAGCAAGATCTTCTTGGGCAGTCAATAAAAATGCTGACAGCTTTTCTTTTCATACAATATAGGCCTAAATGCTAAAGGAAAAATCATCTGAAATTTGAGATAAGATGATTATGGTTATTTTTGATGCGAAGCAGAATAAGAAACTCTGACTTTACTATTCTGAACAAGAGAAGAAAATTAAAAGTGAGGGAGAAGAATATACAAGTTTTATCTGAGTAGTTTTTGGAATATTCTGCTTTCAGGACATTGGTTTAAGTCCAGAATAACCACAGAAGATCACAGTCAGAATTTTTCTGATAGTCTTTATACAAGTCAATTAAAAATTTTAATCTACTTCTCACACAAAACAACTTCATTGTCACTTCAGTAAGCTGAGCTGGATAGACCCAGGACCGCATAGAGAGTGAACTGACTTGACAAAGTCCCAGAAGAAAGAACTAAGGCACTTGAGAAGGGCAGTTTATGGGAGACAGGAGAAAACTAGTATTCCTATAACCCATGCTATAACTGTTCAGTATGTAAGAAAGAATTTACTGCAATATCAGCTATCCATCATGAATGCTGAGCTTTTAGTTTTCATTATTCATGACCAAAAAAGTTTCCTGTCCTCCTGTTAGCAATCAGGTTAGTTTCACCACGCAGTGCAAATTTTCATGTTCATGCCAATCCTACGAGCACCAAAACAGAAGACTACCAGTAGTGCCAAGCTGTTCCCACTGTCCAGCTACAGGCCTAAAGTTAGGAGCAATGACAAAAATAGGAATTTAGGAGGTAAGTTAACACCTATGAACTTACTGCAGTGCATTTCTGATGTTAAAAGAATTATCATAATCTTGTACTATATAAAATATTTACCTTTATAATAAACCCAGAGTTGCATACTTGCCTACAGTGAAAAACACATACAAAAGCAAAATACTGGCAATATAAAAATTCAAGTTGAACAAGTATACTTCTTTAGGAGCATTACCTCACATGCTTCTGAATCATGGAAAACGTAAAAAAACAAAACCAGAAAGGTGCACTGAGGGATGATCAGTAGCTGGTAAGCAACTGAGAACAGCAATGTCAAAGCTGCAGAAATGGACTGATGAGGCAGGTAAGGCTGACAAACTTACTCTGAAGCTGTGGCTGAGGCTGCTGGAAGGAAAGGGGCTGTCCGAACACAAATGGACTGTGGACTAGGGAAGAGGGAGGTTTTGCAGCTTGATCAAAGATGGAAGGAGCTGGGAGATTTGGCCGTGACTGAATGGAATTCAGTATGGCACTCAGTTGGTCACCTGTAGTGGGCAAAACAGTCAAAACTACAACCTGTTACCTGTCATTCTCCAAAAAGGCAGAGTAAAATGGTGCTCAAATAAAGTATAAATGATGATAACAGAGAAAGCTCATAAATCTTATTTAGCCACATACTACTCTGCTTGTAGCTAAAAACTAAAATCTCACTCCATGCAAGGCAATAAAATTACTGAAAACTACAAGCAGGGTTTTTAAGGACCATGAATATTTTAATGCAGTTATTTAAAACATTTCAAAATAGAGATTTATGTTCACCTTGCTAAAAAATGAAGAGCAGCCAAAGAAAAACAGAAATCCCTAGCATTTACAATAACACACACATGCAACAGAACATGCAGAAGGAGATTTGAAAAAATGAGAAGGGAAAGCTAACACGTACTTAGGCTTTGGCAAATGTATTTCTGTGCCAAGGCTTTGGTAAATATTTGCTCATTTTTGTAAATATCTTTAAAGTATAATTTTTAAAACCCATTAGTATCACTTAGGAACTAGAACTGGTTTTCTGAAGAACTACATACATTTGTTGCGAGACAAATGAAGGCCTTCAGAAACCTAGAATGTTAAAAATGGAGTTTTAATTTTGAATGCCAATTCTCAAAAAACTCTACATGAGCATTAGAAATACATGATGCCTCAGTAAGAAGGCCACACCATGTCATAACTTGAAGTATACTTAGTAATATGAGGTGGGAGGAACAAAGATTTTGAGAGAATCTCAGATTTGAACCATCTTCAGGCAAATCCTAACGTCACTTTATTCTGCAAATTCCTATTATTTTGACAGCATTCTAAAAAACTTAGTAAAAAAATTAGCAGCTACTATATAATTTACAACTCACTGAATTGAGAACATTTTTGGATGATTATTAATTTTCTTTTCATGGAATTAGAGAAAGACCAGTGGGTGTATGAAACCCCGTATTACCTAAGAACTCCGAAAAATCAATTTTATTTTGCTGTTTTGAAAGTAGCATACCTAAAAAATGTTGGAATCTGGACTTTAGCAGCAATTATTCCTACCTTAAAAACCTACAAGTGATTGAGCAGCCTGGTCTAGTGGGGAGGGGGGTTGCAACTAGATGATCTGTAAGGTCCCTTCCAACCCCAACCATTCTGTGATTTACATGTTTGACAAACCACTATTATAAAATACAGCATGCCCATTTCCTAAAATGAATTATTTTTTTGAATATTATTTTAAAGGGAAGAACATCTGAGAAGAGCTTGAAAATCATCTGCCCACAATAATCAAATATGGAGGTGGGTTGGGCAATTCACGAGGAATATTAAAAACTTGCCTGCACTGTAGAGAGAAGACATAGCTACATCAAACAATCATTGTGGAAGTCATGTCTTCGGTCTTGCAGGTAATACTATAAATACAGACCTATTACATGGGCATCTCTACATTTGACCAGAAATTTGAAATACTCATAGATGGCAATTGAATATTCATCGAAGCTACTGAACTATTTTCACTGAAACTACTGAAACTATTTTCATTGAAACTTTTAACAAACAAGCAGCTCCAAAAGAAGTGCTTCAATCAAAAATTCCCTCATGAGATCGTGCTTGTGCCTTCCATGTTTTATTTTCCACAAAACTCAAAAGCTTCTTATACCTGAGAACACAAAATCCCTGAATATAAAGTAATGATATAGCTGAAGAATTGTATTTTTCTATTATTCTGTCAATTCTGTTTTTCTATTGTTCTTTTATTCTGTCAATATAGTTGCCAACAACTCTCTGCTCTTAGGCAATTCAGAAGGAAATACAGTACACAAAATGAATAAAGTCATCTAGCCGATTTGTTCATTCACACTAAACATCACAGCTTGAGAAAATAATGTGTGTAGAATGGTACGGAATCCAGTGCCAGGAGTAGCTTTCAAATCTTCTGTAACTGTATTATCCCAAAGAAACACCTTTGAAACTGCTTAAAATATAGTAAAGAGAATCACAACATCTTCAAGAAACCAGGATGCCTGTTAATACAGCATATTGATTTCTAAATTTTATCTTTGGACAACACAGAAGGAAAAATTTATTTTCCTAATATGCTTCTGTAGAAAAAAAGAATAGATAATATTTGCACTATTACACAATTGACATTGAGAGAAAGGCTGTAATACTGCCTCACATCTTAAACTCTTCCACTTTTGTGATTCAATCATTAGTTTGAAATAAGTATGGCTGAACTGGGAAAATCAGTTCTGCATAAAAGGCCTTATAAAACAAAAGAAAAACACTTCAAATTTTCAGTCCAAAAAAAGTGTTTCCTATAACAATGCATGGGCAAGTATGGACTGCTCTCTACAAAACAGACCACTGGGAAATGACATAAAACTATTTCATGTTGTGACACTAATAGACTAGAGCATTTAGGAATAAATTTTTTCCTAATGTCCTCTCCTTTAAAATAAGTCCTGAGTTATTTTATTTAGGAGACCACTAAGAGCATATGCTAATGTTAAAAAACACATGGCACACCCTAGGCCCCTATTTGAACTGTCATGGACAGAGCACAGTGATATAAGAATAGAACGGAAAAGCTCCATGTTTCAGGCATATTTCTCAAGGACACCTGCCTCAATGAAAGTCCCTTCTGTACTATTAAATTTTCTAGACCTAATCAATAAATGAACAGAAGGCAAGCAGATTTATATATAAATATATATATATATTTAGATCTTGCCAACAAAATAAACCGTGATTAAAAGAAACAATTATTTTAGGCCAGTAAAATTAACAAGGTTTTATTTGTTTCCCAGCATTTGTAACCAGAAAGGTAACTTCAGTTTTACAACTTTTTCTTTTTTTGAGGTGGGTTTTTTTGAGTTTTCTAATTTTTTTTTAAGTTTTACAAGAAATCTCAAATGCTATCTTTTATCTTGTCAACCCATTAAATGCACTTGAAAAAGTGTCAAGACAGATGACAAATGTTTCTGGCCTTTTAAAAACACATGCTTTCTAAATCAAATAATTTTCTTATTTTGTTTTAAAAGTATGTATTTTTCATTTCAGCGTTACAGTTTTGTGCCTACCACTATAAAAAGCCTCAACTATAACTTAAAAATCTTAGATGATCCTTTTGATACAGAGTACTTAGATTAAGTGCAATTAAAGTAGAAAAAAAAAGCAGTTCTAACATTAATTACATGTTTTGAAAAACACCTTGCAATACATTGTACTACTGTTTATGTCTTTTGGAGAACATCTGTAGTGCCTAAAAAAGTAGGAAACGAGCAATAAAAATAAAAGCCAAGAAAAACATAATTGCTTTAAAGCATGAGTGTAAAGACATACCTTTGTTATTTCCAAGGCCATAATCAAACCCTTGTCCATTACTACAGCTTGTCCCTTTACTGAAAGCTTGTATTGAAAAAGGACTTGGGGGAGGAGTCTGCACATTTTGATCTAGAAGGACTTGCTCTGTAAAAAAAACACATCTTCAGAATTAAGACCTTCTCAGTAACTGATCTACATTGGAAAGATGAGTCACAAAGCAAAAGAGGTATATTTTTTTCCACACATAGCACTCTTCTTTACTCAATTCTCTTCAAAAAAAAAAAACAAAACATCTCTTCTTTACATCTCATGCTCTAAGAGGACTTAATACCATACAGACTGTTTTTATGTTTGATTGAGTTGCTGCCAGCTTTGTCATTATCTGCCACTTAGGAACTAGCTTGACACTTTGTTTTTTTCCAGTAACATCACACCATTCAGTGTTTAATCTTTGGACAGCAATTGTTAAATTCATTTGACAAAGCAAAGTAAAGAAAGGGTAATTTTCAGTCATGAATCTGAGCCAATAAACCTTTAATCCTGGGTATGCCCTGGTAGTTCATGGGACATAAGACATTTTTTTCCTGACATTTATTCATATCTCTACATGAGTACTACGATTTTGCTTTCTGTATGACACTAAAGAAACCTCCAACCAAAACCAACCTGGAGTATTTAATAATATTCCTAATAACATACAGCCAAAATAAATGAGACAGAGACCACTTGACTGTTTAGATTTAGACAGAAATTACTGACTTTATGTGGTCAGAAATGTAATTCCAAGTGACGATATATAAGAAAGCCATCAGAAGAAATATCCCAAGTGCAGGTTTAAAAACTCAAGCTGGCACCTTAAACAAATTTTTTTTTCTTGTAAATGTACTAAAATTCATGTGGATTAATTAAAAAAAAAAATAACAAGTCTTCTAAAAGTAATTTTTTAAAAATCGCATTTCAGGCCCAAACTGCATTTCAGAGAACAAACTTTTACATAACACACATATTTAAATTAAAAAAAAAATTACCAGGGAAAAAGCTAGAAATTTAAAGTTGGCTTATAAAAGAAAGGATCCAGAACTTTCTCTGAGGCAATTCTAGTTCTTGCTATAGTGTTTTAACTGGATACTTGCCTATGTGGACCTAGGCATTCAGTATGACTTCTGCTTTGTCTCTGACAAAAATCCTACTTCTTTATGGGAATTAAATTATAACTTTTTAGAATAATAAAAATATGAACATAATTTGAAAAATGTTACTATTTATGGATAAAAATACAGACAGCTGTAAATCTAACTGGAGCTCCTCCAAATCCTAATTATTTCTCTCTGGCAAAAGCATTGAAACTGATGACAAAGTATTTCTAAATAATTTGATGGCAAATAAAAACAATTAGTTTAAAGTAACCTCCAGACATGACCTAAGCATATTAGTTTTACCTGGTTCTGAGGTGTACTAGGAACATAAAACAGGTTAAAATATCTCAGTAATTGAACTGATAACTGCTTAAACTGCCTTAGCTAGATGTATCTATCCTCACCCTACTTAAAAAACATGAACTCATCTAGAAAAGATTAAAACATTGACATTATCAGACATAACTGTAAGCAGAAAAGCTATGACTTGAAAAAAAGATAGTGTTCTAACCATTACGTAAATACTTATATATGTTACGAAAAACTTTTCATTATTTCCCTTTTTTGCAGAATGTTTTATACCTTAAAGTCAATCCACAACAACCTACAGAAAATACATATATATTTGCAAGGAACTATTTTGTTTTAATACAGTAACGTGATGATAATTATTAGGGTATCTGATATGTGTGAAACAAATTTCTGCATCAAATACCCAAACCACAAAAAGGGCAAAGAGTCTGTTATAATGAACAAGTAAGAGGCTGACAATAAGCACATAAAAACACAAGCAGAATATAACTGCTGTGAGGTCAAAGCTTTTCATGAAGACATCTTTTGTAATGTATCTATAGGATATATTAAACCCTATAAATGGAGTGGGAAGATTATAATTTGAAAATGTCCAGATTTATTCAGAAAACAAAGAAATATAGATCAAAAGAAAGAAAGCTTGAAGAAACTAACTGTTTGAATGAGTAGAAACAAGTCAGCCTCTAGGGAACTCTACCAAAATTTTATTATCCTTGGAAGAACCTTAAATGTTTCTAAGATGACCTGTAACAAAATCATGCTAATGAAGATTCATAGTAATTTTTACTAGACTTTGGGAAGACAGAAGGGACAGACTGAACCAGCTGAGGTGCTGTGTCCAGTTTCAGGCTCCCCATCAGAAGACAGACTGAAATGTGTTCAGCAGAGACCACCAAGATATTCAGGGCAGTAGAGCACACATCTAAAGAGAGGCTGAGATGTGGGTTTGAGAAAAAGAAAGCTAAGGTGAGATCTTATTTCTCCCTTTGACTAGCTAATCAAGTGGTTCAGGGAAGACAAAGCCAGACTGATCTCAGAGATTCACAGTGAAAGGACAAGTGACAATGAACAGAAGTTGCAGCATGGGAAATTGTGATTAGGTATTGAGAATATTTTTCACCATGAAGGTGAGCCAATATTTGTACAAGTGTTCAGAGAGGCTGGGGATAGCTAGAAGTTGAGTACACAAGACCCTGAGCAACCTGATCCAGCTGAATCTGCAATGACAGGACAGTTGGATAGATGATCTTATCCAGAAGTATAAACACTGACAGATCACTCTCTCTCTCATTTTTTTAAGAAATATAAGCACTGCCCACAATCTTGCACAACAGAACTCATGCAGATGGGCTGAGTCTATCTGTTAAGGAAATAACAGTTTCAAAATACCTTAAGGTATTCATATGAAGCATTTAGAGTGAAAAAAAGATATTTTAGATCAGTAATGACAGTCTATTTGGAGGGAGATCAACAAGAAGGATGACTGAGTGGGAGGAAGGTAATAAAAATTTTTGCATAGTACCATCTTAGTTTTTTTTTTTTTTAAATTATTTCTAGGTCTTACCCAATCTGAACATGAATTACCAGGAGCGAAATTATGCATTTTAAGAGAATGCAATCATACTTTGCTAACTTGAATAATTAACTAATTTAATGTTAATTTCAAATACAGTGTTAAAAAACATGTTAATATGTTTTTAACAGGATGCTGTGTGACAAAATTAACAAACTTAACAGAATCAAGGAACCTAAACAATTCATTCTCCTCTGCTTTTCAAGAGACACAAAGAAGACAAAAAAACCCTACAAAAATGAACAATTACTTATCTAAAAATTATTCCCATAGCTAAAAAAAAAAAGAGGAGGTTAAAGTTATGGCCCATAACCATAACTGGTACAGAGGAAAACGGGGAAAATATTTTTAACTGTTCTTTTAAAAAAAATTTTAAGACTGTTTATAAACAACTTTCAAGTCCAACTGTGTAACATATAACTCAAACAAAAATGCATAAATTAATATGATACCTGTTCAAAACTCAGATCCTACTTTATTTCTCCTGTTTAGATTGCTTAATTTTTTCTAAGTTAATTTTAAAAAAATAAAACAAAACAACCACTTGCCATCTTCGTGTCGGAGGTACTGGTTTCCACCTCTGTCTCTAGCTAATGACCATGCCTCGCCTTCATCACTTTCACAGAACTCTACCATGCTGTTCTTATCCATTTGCACCCATGTACCTTCTGAATTAGTCACCTGATGCACACACACAAAAAAAAGCAAAATTTATTGACTTTTCAAATAATTCAGTCGCATGATTCAGTAACTTATTACAGCATCTGAAAAACACACTCATTCCAATCTTTATATTACAAAGCAAATGTAAAAAAAAAAGTTTCTTAAATTAAGGCCACAGGCTGAGGCAGACTGAAGTACCAAACCTACTTATGGTAAATTTACATTTAGGAGTTGTTCCAAAAATATTAGACCTGTTTGTGTTTGGAAGAAGCAAAACACCAACATCACAACTTCAGAACATCCAAATAAGCCTGAATAAAAACTTGGGGAAATAGTCACCAAAATATACCTTCTAATTGATGGCTGCAACAGTAGAATTATAATACCAAGTCAAATATGAAAAGTTTTTATGAGTATTAATTTTGTTCCTGACATTATATTTAGGAAATAGCATGACACACTTCATCCTTAAGCCCTTCTTAACCAGAAAATACCATAGCTGGACAACTGGGAATAGTAACAACAGTTTGGCAACTGAACAAATTAATACAATCAATATAGAGAAACACAGTAATTTGTTAAATGGTTAGGTCCTAGAAAAACTTTTTTTCAATGAAACAAAATTCTTTCAAAGAATATGACAAAAAGGTAGAACAAGAAACATAATTCTGTAAGGAATACTGTAACAGAAACATATAAGCAAGCAGTACAATTTTAACATAATTCCAATCAATGCAAAAAGGCAAAAGACATAACTGCATTAGTACTTATAATACAAACCAAGTTCAAAGGTCAGTATTTATCATGAGGATTGGAAAAGCAAACCTGTACAGAGGCAGATTCTTTTGTTGCGTTTACTACTGTTACATACTGGTATCTATGAAGACATGAACTGAAGCTACAAGGATCCATACCTCGCCCACTGCCTTGACTTTGTTTCCCAGAACTAACATTCCAATTGGGATACCTCTAAGGTTAGGGCAGCTTCTGATGTTGTGACCTGATGGGCCAGTCTTCACTACCTTGTACACTCCAGGTCCACCTCGAAGGAATGGCATATCTTGTTCTTGCATCACTGCTTCCTGTGGACAGTGCGAATTTAGGTCTTTGAAAAAATCATCAGCATTAGACCTAGATTCCTGAGAAATTTGAAAAAAGGCAAAACAGAACATAATAAATCCTATTAATCCCACTTTTGAACTATTTAGATATAAATATTTCAAGACTAAAAAAGGTAAATTTCAAAGCTAAAAGAGATACTAGTTACATTGCTAATTTTACTGTGCAATGCTAAACAGCTAACTACTAGTAAGTTGCACATTATTGAAAAGTCACTGTATTTCTTTAGAAGCAAAAGTAACGTAACCATTTATATAAAAGGAATAGCTCATATCTAACCCTTGAAGACAATTTTTAAAATCTGCTTTCACTAAACCTTGTTCCACACTGACATTTATCAGGATACACACTCATTCCTCCTTCTGTATTTGTGAAATTTTGTGAAAGTCTGGGGCTAGGTAAAGGGAATATTATCTCTCTCCATATGGCATGCTTCTTTTTTTGATTCCACATTCGGAATATATTGTTAACTTTAAGGTAAAATTATAACAAAGAGTAACAGCAATACCACAGACTGTAAATGCACATATAAATATTACTGCATATTTATTATTTTCACCATGACAATAAAAATGCCCTGCAAATTTATTTCATCTCATATTAATTACAGATGAAATATATATACAAATCTGAAATGCGAACATACTTCCTGAATTTCTTACCAAGAAAAAGCTGCAGTTACTAAACAAAGAGAATAATTAGCATTGATTTTTCAGCCAGCTACGGCTTAACAAAAAGGCCATTGTAAAGAAAAAAACAAGGGATGGGAGTAAAGAATGTGCATTTATTTCAGAAGAAAGCAAGTGAGAAGCAGAAGGGGGCTCTATTATGCTTACAATGAAAGTCAGAGGTGCTTTTAAAGGAACATCTGAAAGTTAAGAACTATGTAATGCCCTACTGGATGAAGCCAGTGGTTCACCTAATTTAGTATACTGAATTCAGCAACAGCAACAGGAGATTCTTTTTATAAGCAGCATACAAGTCTTTATTAGTAGTCTGTCCTTTATATACTAACAGCATTTAAAATCTTTATTATCGATGTTAGAGGGTATACCCTATTTTCTTAAGTATTTATTTATTAATCCAATTTTTATAAATTTAATTTCTTCTGAATATGCTGATACTTTCTGCCTCAACAATCTCCTGTAACACCACCTTCCAAGTTCACTTCCTGCTATGTAAATGAATACTTTCTTTTGTCAGACTTAAACCAAACTTCTGCTCTTGTTACTTCCTTTCAAATCAATGCAATTTCCTCTGATCTCTTTAACCATCATATTTTCAGCTTTTTTTTTTGGTATGAAGTCTGTGCACTATCTCCAGACTAATAGAGCAGTTTTTTCAAGAAGTCTATACAAAAATGACTCTTATGTAAATATGTAACTTACAAAGCAAGTTAACGCAAGCTGAGGTAAACTGTTTTGAGGGGAAAAAAAAAGACAGTTTAAATATTGTTTAGATCTTGCTATAATAAATTTTGCTATTCTGGGAAAAAAGATTCAGTGGACAAACAAGTTTTAAAATCTCTAAACCAAAATGTACAACACAATGCCATCATTATAAAGCTAATATAAAAGAAAAAAGGATCTCAAAATCACTACAGCACTGATATTTAGACAAACACTTCTGTAGTTAAACAGCTTAACTGTACTTAACATACCTTGTTACTAAAATTACGTAATTTTAAAAAACTTTAAGAATGGGCAGAGCATTTATTAAGTATCTGTGGCCTTACTCACACAAATATCATCCTATTAGATGCTGCAACTGCATGTGAAGCCTTCAAAGATAGAAAAAAATTTACTAGTAAATTCTGCGCTAAGAGAGAATCAAAGCCTTTCTTATGTTACTAGGCCATCTCTATGAACTTCTAATTTGTTTTATTAAAAAAGGAGAGTGCTACTTATGAGTTAATGAAAATGCAATAATCTGCCCTGGTATTTTTTTCTCGTCCTAAAGGAAGAGACACAGATACAGCACCCTATGCAAATCTTCTATTTCCTGTAAAAATAATTCACAGTAAAACAGACTTCAAAGAATATTTAGTATAAAGTTGAGTCATAAGGTGCATTCTGAAAACATGAGAGACAGTGTGACTGTTCCTGTAATTTAACTCACCTTAGGGGGTAAAGCTTTGGAAGTCCATGAAAAAAAGTCCAAATCCCTTACTCCTTGGCTAGCATTAAAGACATTCTGAGCAACAAAGTTTAAAAAAAAAGACATATATCAACAAAGAAATGGGAACAAAGAAATACTGGAGGAAGAAGCTCAAGGTATTATAATGCAAACCTTCTACACAAGTAAATTTACTAGTAGAATGTTTTGCAAAAGGGGAAAGTTTTGTTTTCCTGATCAAGTCACTTGAGTCCATTGCTCACCATGGCAAATCATCCATTAAACAGAAACAGTTTAGTATGTCAAAAGCTCAAAATGGATGTAGTGTGTCATGCCATTTACAGAAATTAAGAGCCAGACATTTCTTATAAATCTTGAGACCTCATGCACAGAAAAATCCCACACTTCTGTTACAATGAAACAGTAGTTGGTCCCATCGCAAAGCAGTTTTCTAGGAAGACATCTGCTGTTCTGAAAGATAATTTCAACTAGTGCAAGACAAATGCACATGGAATTTTAGTCACCAAGTCAGACCTTAAGAGATGCAGAAGGGCTAAGCTCACCATTGCTGAAAGCAGTTCACTTGCACAGAAAGATTTCACCAGTTTGCACATCAAAATCATACTCCTTACCAAAGCCAAAATTTTCACTGCTATATGGAGAACAATTGCTAAGATTTCTTTGGTTTTATAAAATGTATAATGCATTTACTAGTTTGTTATGAACAATCATAAACCAAATACAGTGGCCAGAGAGATTTCACTAATTTTATAACCAATTGCCCACACTACAGAAATGAGCACTGCTGTTCTGTATATTTTTTCCTCACACAGAACAGTGAGGACAGCATTTTTTGATCAGCAGAAAACATGAAAAAGAAGCCATCTTTTTTCCATAAGCTGGTTTCTACTCATTTCAAAGAAATTTTCACTGTTCCTGTCAAATGAAATAATTAATAATATATAAATATCAGTACAAGTAATCGTATTTATGATGGAATCTCTTTGACAAAGCAACCATTTTATCTATGAACAGATGTATCAAAATCTAATTTCCTATCCCCATCCTGATATGGGAACCAGGTGAAATCCCTGGGCAGTAGTCACATGAAAATTTAAGAGTAGTTAAGGCAGTGAATCCTTTCAAGCAGAAACAAATACAAAACACCCTTGGCATGCCTCATTTGTGTTCCTTGAAAAAACACTAACATATTAAAAGTAACTAAATCCATGCTTTTATCTCATAATAGAAGCAAATTATCTAGCTATATACTCTTTGTAAACATCAAGTTTCAGTAATAAAAATGATTTGCCATTTTGACAAAAAGGGGTATTGTCAAAACACCAGCATTTCTTCAGAACTGAGTACTTTCTGCCAAAACTGAAGGAGGTACCAATACACTAGTGATATGTTTTGGGGAAGGTGAAGAGGGTATTAGATAGAAAGACTGGCAGAATACAGGATCACCAATTTGACATAAAACTATGACAACTATAAAAAAGTCTGCATTTACATGAGTGTGTACTTCATAGGCATCCAACATACTTAGACTGATTGTATTACTTTGCAGCGTATCTCCGATTTTCTGATGGACTTCTACTGTACAGAGAAACATGGAGTATCCATACCTAAATTATTTAAATAATTTCAAAGACCTATTTTTCTAAATCATAAAGCTCTATGTGTAAAACATACAAGGGAAACCAACAGCAGTAAAGTGGGACCATGTTGGCCTAGCAACACCAAGAAGATCAAACTAGAAGCCCTCCTTTGCTGTGGGAGCTTGAGAGTCTCCTGGCTATTAGAACGCTGTATGCCAGTTTAGATGAACAGATTAGAAATTACTACAGAAAGGCTCTATATTTAGTCCTTCTGCTACCATCTGTAGATTTAGTTTATTTTTTCCCTTTCAAACTTTCTATTCCAAGAACTAAAACTAATTTCAGGAAGCCATACTTCTTCCAATAAACTTTATGTTTCAGAAAAAAACCAACAGAAAAACCCACTTAAAAAATTACTTTGTTTTGCCACCAAAACCCAGACCATTAGGAAGCATTTAAAATCTCAGTATTATTTTTCAAAGCTAAGGCTTATCTTAAAAACAGCCACCCTGACATTTTACCCAATATAGTCTTACTCTCCAACTGCCTTCCATCATGCTAAAACCAATGGTAGAAATCTCTTGCAAATGTCCTTCAATATTTCCACAGAACATTCAGCTCTCTGAGGTTCTGTGATCAA
>JAWWLV010000001.1:67915720-67948828 GCA_035041135.1 Platyrinchus mystaceus
CAAACATGTCATAATTTATTGTCATGAAGTGAGAAACTAGATTTTATAATCATATTTAGATGTATCAAGTACTGATAAAAAATGCAGGCTGGTATAAAGATCAGGGGACACCTGCATTTTACACTCAAAATGAATGTGCTTAGTCATGCAGGGAGGGAAGTAGAAGAGAATATTGACTGTCTTGAATTCATAAAGTTGATGTTTTGAATAGAAAGGACTTAATCTGAAAGGAACCTTCGGAAGATTCCCTGAAAAGGCATTTAACATGGAAATCAAGCATGTCTCACCAAGAAGAGAGACACTTTTTGTATTTTACCTTGGTGTAGTCCTTTACTTTTTATTTTTATTTTTATGAAGATGCGTACTGTTATTATCTACTAAGAGGACTAAAGGAATACTTGCATTTTCATTTTATCTTGGCCTGAATCAATTAAAAAACATTACACACTAATGACCTAATATGAAGCATTCCTCATTCAAAGGATCCACCAAATCTAGAAGAGAATTTTTGAACATCCTGCACTTGCACCACCATCATTTATTCCGAAGTATCCAAATGCATTACAAGATATACCACCCTAAGAGTGGCATGAACATTTGATTTGCATGAACAAACAGTTGCATGAACAGAAGATTTGACACCTCTTATTGGAAAAGGAGCATCAGGTACCTATGGGCAATGGTTATCAGAAATCTCATCTCAGTTCTAACTTAGAACAAATAATGTACTTCTGCCCTGCCTCAAGTCACTTTTTAAAATGGCAAGTAGCATCAAGGCAAGAAGTGATCTTTGCAGTAGTCCAAATTAAAAAAATCCAAAACAACAAAAATCACACTTATATCCTTTATATACACTCCCTGGTTGTAAATATATTTTCAGGCATGTGATTTACCAAGTTTTTAAACCATCTGTCGTACACTATATTGATTTAGTAGTTTTTTCTGATCCATTAAGACATTATGTAGTATCCAGCTGCACTGTTTACAAGAGATACTGCAGCACTATCCTCTGCAAAAAAACGACCCTGTATCCTCTAAAAGATGATACTATGTTGGTTCTGCCCCCCTCAGAATTTGTACTGATTATACTAAATATTACTCTTCTCTAACTCCTGATGATTCATGTCTCATTAAGCTGTCTAACTACTAGTAGCACACAGTATGTCCCCTCTCTTAACTGGGTCAATATATGTTACATATATGTAAATTTATTGCATATACTCAATCAAATCAACACTAGCTTTCATCTCTTTAAAAACTGTTCTGGTAACATCTCTGAGCTGATTCATTTGACACTGGCTCATTTCATCAGACACTGCTTAATATTTATGCATTGATACACAAATCATTTGTATGACCTTTTTACTATGCTGAGCTCTGATACCTTCCTGTGTTTACCAGTTCTAGTTTTTAATATGGGTTCACTGCAACACTCCAACTCCATACAGTGTGTCCATATAGACACACTGGCTTGACTTCCTCTCCACCACTTCAACACCTGATTTTTTCCTCCTGAGTGACTCAGACTAATTTGTTAATCAGACTAATAAAAATCAAAGACAACTTTTCTTTTGAATGCTAATCTAGCCCAACTGCATTAAAGTTTAGGCAACTGGTCCTTTTGATGTACCTAGTTTAATGTTGAACTTCAATATAATCAGAATAATTTGTAACCAATGCATTTTCAGATTGTGACCAAAATTAAATACACTTTTTTCCTTCTATGTCACATACCTTTACACACTTTGACTGCTGAATTTTATAGTTATATTGCTAAAATGACAGTACTTTACCTTCATCATTGTAATAGCAATATATCGAGCTTCTTTTACTATCATTGGCTCGTAGGAAGAATCAAGCTTTGGTGAAGGAAGTCCTCCAAAGGTCATATCACTGCTAGGGGAAGCAGCTGTTGCAGGACTCCCTGGTATCCGTTGTACCTTTTTAGCTTGTTCTTGTTGCAAGGATGTTTTTTTCTGCGAAACGGGAATAGCTTTGACTTCTACCTGCAATTTTATGTGGAATAGAGAAGATGATTTAGAGAGAAAACACACATTATTTTAGATTTGATACAGTACAGTGCTTATAGCACTCACTGTAAATCCAGCTGTGTCAAAACCCAACGTATCTACGCTTAACAATCTGCAAAGCCAAGCACAGCATCTCTGAAAGATGTCAATGTACAGGAGAGAAACACCCAACTGATTTGGCACACAATCAGTAAGGGCTGGAGTTCTGCCAGTCCCACAGCACTCCCTGGGAAGTAGCACATAGTCTGGTATGCATGGTGAAGTTTTCCCACAACAGAAAACGCTACAAAGCAGAAAGAGAGCCTTCCAAATGAGTGCACAGGTTTTGGAGGGAATCATCAGGGCCTGCTAGATCTGGATCACCAGTGGCCAGACTGGATTTTGGCTTGCTCTGCTGTCCTACTACATCAGCACTGTACATTTACACTGTGCTCTTCAATGTATATTTTAACCAACTTTTTTTCCCCCAGAGGTACCACAGACCTCCATCAGTGCAGGTAACAGTCAGCTGTACACAGCTTTCTGAGGAAAAACAGGCAGACTACCTGGAAAATAAGTTTATGTGTTACTCATCCTAAATCTGCAATAAATTATGTTTAAATACTGCAGTTTTCACACTGTTTTATCAAAATTTGACTTAATTTATCAAAAGTTACATCACTGCATTGCCTGCTTAATGAGTCCAGAAGAATCATTAAATTGAATTAAGATTTGTTACCTAATACATTTGCAAACAATAATTAAATAATAAATCCAGAAATAATTTTGATAATATTTTGACATATCCTTTGCCTGATTGATATGTTAAAATCACTATTTAACAGTTTTCCACTTCCTCTGTCACAAATTTAAGTCAGTAACCACACACACAAGTTTCGCTCAAGCTGTTTTTGTGACTAAGCTGATTCTTGTGCTACTGTTGTAAAACCTCTGTTAATTATTAAGTTTACACTCACTATAACTCAATTATAACATCCTATGCAAAGAATAAATTTGAGAGCTTCTATGACAAGAATCATGCTTTTACAAAAGGTACTTCTTCTACTTTAGGGCTTGAACTACTTCACAGTAACAGTCAGCTTTAAAACACAGAAATAACCTAATTTATCAGAACTACACGAAAACCATTTTGTTTAATGTTTGTTTGTATTGCTTTGCTACTTCAAATCAAGCAGCCCACATGTAAGTTTTACTCTAAAATGTCCAAAGTTCTTCTAACTCTACCTGAGGCTGTCAAGAACACTTCCTTTCCTGTATTAAAAGACAGTGATTAACTGAAGAGGCTGAAGGCAAATCCAAGAACACCACTTTTTGCCAGTTATTTTTATTAATTGCAAAGACTACAGGAACTTCCAAATATTAGAAACAGAAAAGGGAAAAGTACTGTTCTAGTCTACAATAAAATAAGATGGTCCATCAATGTGCTTCTGGTTCCTTTTTTTCCCCTCACAAAGTCTATGATTTGTAATATTCTTTCCTGGCTTACAAGTTAAAATGGTGGATTCTTGTCCCCTGAACACATCATCACCAGCAAACACCACTTATGACTGATTATTTCTACAATTACACATGTGTAGCTCTTTACAGACAAGTTATAAATTGCATGAAATGCTGTTGGCATAACACAGAATTCGATAATTTTGTGGATTTAGTGGTAAGAAAGCCTGACTACACTGAATTTACAAATGCCACATTCTGCTCTGTACAAGAGTATTCCGTGAAATACCTACAATAAAAACTAAAAGACAGCACAATCAAGCAGATGAACAACCAAGATTACAATAATTACCTTCATATTAGGAACATGAACAACATCCCCATACTGGTCTTTTGTTTGTACTGTAATAACAGTTGGCCAACCACATCGAATGTCATCCTTATTCAAAATCAATGATGTTTTCTGAGGATCAGCATATGAATCTGGCTGAAGCCACCTACAGCAAATAAAATCATCTAAAATTAAAATCTCTTATAGCCCCCAGGAAAGAAATTCTCACTCTGTACAAATATGACTTCCAGCTAAGAAAGGATGCAGAAAGTCTGTTTTATGGAAACAATACAGCCATACAGTCTTATTTAACAAATTTTAAAATAACTATTACAGTTCTATAGCTCATCACGCACACAAGCAACAGTGCAGTTTTACCTTGCAAGTCGTCCACCACTTGATCCTGGGACACAAGCAATGAAATCCTCCAGAAATGACTGTTCATTGCTTTGCACCTGTAGTGGAAGACTTCCTTCAAGAGCTTCCAAAATGGTTGGTGAATGAGACAGTGCCAAGCCTTTCCCAAGAATGCCCGAGTGAGATTTGCACACCTGTTATTTTTGGCAGAGGTTGGGGGTGAAAGGATGGAGACACAAGCCAGCTTTTCAGTAACTTACATGTTGACGCTTTCCCATAACACAACACTGACACTAGTACAGACATTTTGGGCATTGAAAACCATTCAAGGAGGAAAAGAATAAACTTTACTCTGATGAAAGTTTAAAAAAAAGTCACAGCCCAGTTTATTAATCAATAATTTATGCCAAAAGAGATTAAATGACCTTAAGTTGAGGGAGAATTTCTGGAGAAAAGAATAATATAACATGTTAAAAACATCCTAAACTGCTTATTGGTGAGCAGAAGACTAAAGAAAGCTGTTCTGAAAATATGACTAAAGAGCACGTTTCAAAAGAAGATAAAAGGCTAGAAATTTGGCATATAGAAAGGCAGAACTCTTACTGCTTGCACACTCCTTGCTCACATTTTGAATTAGAATATGGTGGGCTCAAGAACAGACTAATGACAAAAATATTTCCTCCAAGAACATCTGATTCCTCCCAGTCAATTTCAATTACTAGTCTGTTATCTAAGGCCTATGCGATGGTGTCAGACTGTAGCACTGACATGTTTCTCCACCAAGTACTGTGATAACTGAATCTCAAAACAGTTGCTGTGAAAATAACCAGGAAGCAGAGAGAATGTGAAAACTCCTTTTTTCACAGTTCATCATCTGCTGGGGCAGATGAGAGCTTCTTACCAGAGTTAGCTACCATCAAAACACCATCAACAAACCAGAACAACTGAATTCACATTATTTGGGACTTGATTAACGTCACTGCTCAGCTGAAAATCTTATTTGATTTTTCTAATTACAAAGATACATGATGGATTAATTTTGGTAACATTTAAAATTTGCTAAATAGTGCAACTTATGACAAACACTTAGATATTTTGAAATATTTTGTCACCTAACTTTCTATATGATATTTTATCCATTTTTTTCCTACGCAGATTTATTATATAAAAAGATTTAATGGAAACACTAAACTTCTGTAAGACTTTCATAAACTGTTTCATTACAAGCTGAATTCTATTCTATTATAAAAATCTTTAAAATTATTTTCTTCTATAGCAGTCAAAGAGTTCCAGTGCAATTATGGATGAAGTATGCAGCAATGGATAAAAAGCTGTAGTTTACCTGTAAGGCAGCCTCTTCAAGTATCTCAAGATCCTCTTCAAATTCATTACCTGCTGTAAAAATATAACAGTAATATTGACAGTTACCTACATATAATAAAATAAGAAATTCAATTCTGTTTTGTGAAGCTTTTTACATGATAAAATTTAGGTTCGCATAATGCTGTGTCACAATGTTCAACCAGCAGCTGAAATATTAATGTTTTCAAGTAACATAGTAAACATGCAGCATTGTGTAGTTCAGTGCACACATAAATGAACAGTAGACATTACATACAACAAAAAATTTGGTGCTTGTCTTCTTATCTCCAAGACAGTATGTATGGCAAGTCTTTGGATGCAACTAGATACTTTCAGAAAAAGATTTTGGAAGGTAAAGATAGTTTCTGGGAAGCGGTACCAAGGAGCACCAACTGCTCCCTTTTAGGAGCTTACCCAAGTAAAATTATTTAAAAACTTGATAAACTTCACACGATTTTGTAAATTATGATTTCTCCTACAACATAAAACCCAAATACATACTATTACACCATATTTCTTTCTCACAAATACAACTTGAAAGTCTGATTCCAGGTTGACCAGAATTGCCAAACACAGCCTTTTAACAGAAGAGCAAAACAGATAAGGTTACCATATTTCTACTCTCTCTCAAAAACATGTCAGGCAATTCTACTGGTCAGAAGAGAGAAAGAGAAATAAGAATCAAGTCTCAAAGCATTTTTAAAATTCAAAAAATAAGGATATATAAAAATTCTGCCCTCAGAAATAATTTCTACCAAATTTGAAACAATTAAGAAATAATAATAATAATGTTAAATACACCAATCAATTACACACTACTGCTGTCTAATTTAGATCTTGATCATAGACCTGATCTCTCCCTTGGGAAGAAGTATCTTAAATTTAAGTCTTGGAGAACTGGCAAGGAGAAAGAGTCACCTTTTGAATATGGTAACTCAAACAGTACTTGGGTGTACTCTCAAAGATAGTTTTCCTAATATACGAAGGAATCACTCTCTAGTCCATCTTCCTCTGGAGAAAAAAAGGTTAAAAGCTTCCTGATGTTCTTCAAAATACATTTTTTCCTAATGGTTCTAGAGTAATACTCAGACAAATATTTGACTACTTGCATACTGAATACACTCACTACAACAATTACTAAAAAGTGAGGTACCTCTTTGCAAAGGACAAGCTCTCTAAAGTCAATACACCAAGATAAATCATGCAAATAAAGCTGAAGATAGAAGAATCCTACAAGGAAGCCAGTAGCAACCCATAAAAATCAGTTCAATCATCCTATTTTCCTTGACAGAAGGTTCATGAAGTTTCTTATTGTCTTCATTAAAATTGCCAGGTTTTATGAGCACTTAATTGAATCTAGAGGTCTAAAGAGCAGCTGGGAAATGGAGCAGGATTTACCTTACCTGCTCTTGGGCAAAGAAAAATGAGACCATGAGCTCTGACTTAGGTATTACATGATAGCTTTACAGCAAATGAAGGAAAACACGTGCATCCTTTGGGTGACGACTTTCACTTTTCTGACATCTTCGTCTTAGGACAACATGAACCATACTCTGAAGATGTCTAAATTAAAAGGTTACAGCTACTAGCTTAGCTACAGATACCTAAGTTCCAAATGCCAAATTTGAGGCAACGGAAGTTAAATCACTACTTATTTTGTGGAGTGAGCCTTTTTCTTAGGTTACTTTCTTTAGCCTGCATACACCCACACACAGAAAATAAAAGGTAAAACTGTAGAAATTATAAAATAAACTATGAAAAGTCTACTAAAAAGGGCCTTCCTGTGTGTATGCATTACAAGAAAGTCTTTTATCTGATTATTGATTGTATGGTTCTGTATTGGCTTTTCTTAATGGACATTATTCCACAAATAACAAGACAAGGCCCTGCAGATTAGGAATGGGGGCTCTGCAAGATTAGGAATGGCAGTAATACAGTATATTTGAGAACAATTTCAATTGCAGCAAAAGGGTTCTGGGGAAGTCAACAAAACTAAGGAGTTTGGAGGCTAAAAGAAGAGGGCACTATTTCAACTATAGAATTGCCTGTACTTTTGAGAGTGAAATACAGATCTACCAGTGCAACTGAAGTGCCTACTTGCAACATAAAGTAAGAAATTTGTGCATTCAAATACATAAGCAAAATACTGGGTTAAAAAATACAAAGCAGGTTTAGTGATTATAACTGTACACTGACCAATGCTCTCCTGGCTCATTAATACACACTTCGAGTCTCATTAACTGTGTCTGAGCTCTTGTTTGCACTCCTAAATTAAAATCATCGAAAAGATAGCCTATTATGAGCCTGTTTTTCCTATATACAGATGCTATTTAGGAGAAATTATATTACATGGACTATGGCTGCATCACTAAAAGTTCTAATTCCATCTTCATATCCAATAGTGTTCATAAACTCTTACTTTTCCTTACATTTTAAATTGCACTTGGGTTACTGTAAACCTTTATTTGCTGCATCTTCTGTAAAAGTATGTGATTTCTAATTGTAAAAAAAGCTATAGTAGAAATATTTTTAGCTATAAAGTTTATAGATGCAATGGTCACTTTCAATTTTAAAGCAGTAATTTTAAATTTTGCGATTCAATGCTGCAGGTATTTTTTTCATTCAGAAAGGTATGGAGTGCGGGGAAAAAAGACAGTGAAAGAGAAATATAAAGATGACACCTGCACATCTGTGAGATACCACAAGGAAATTAAGACACATTTCATACACTGATACACTACCTGTGGATGGGGGAGTTCATTCAGATTTAAATGACTAGGTTTCTATCCTCCCCATATGCACATGAAGGGAAAGGTGTAAGCAGAAAACACCCTCACTTAATTATCTTTTTTTGATTAATTTAGTTTTAAGAACCAATGTCATATTATTATCTGTAACTAAAAGTAACAATAATATTTAAATGTAGTATAAATTAAGAAAACATTGACATGGACAATGATGAAGTAAGGAAGTATGTCCTTTGAGTCGGACTTACCAATAGGAAGTGCTAGATCTTTCTTCATCAAAGCTGCTGCACATGATCCTCCTAAATTTGCCAGTTCTTTCTCCAGCTGAATAATACCCTTCAAATTAAAACAATTTTCAAAATTAGCGTCCCAGAAAATAGGACAATGAATACATTTCCCAGACTATGCTTTTATGTTAAGAAATACATTTGTCCCCGTTTGAAGTTTCTCAGCAATAAAAATTTTTAGAATAATTCCCACTTGGTAAGAGCACTAATAAATGGGTTACCATGCTTCTGGTAGCCTAGTAAGAACATCTGAATATGATAATCAATAACACTTTGGGAAAATGTTCAGAAAATTTCACCACAAAATTGCCAAAAGAATGACAACCTTGCACTGTCTGTCCAATTACTTTATGTAAGTTACTTGTGGTGTTTTTAGTCCTGAGATGCAAGGTACTTTTTACACTATAAAAGTTGCTTTTCTATTTATAAAACTTTAGAGTGTTAGTGCTACAAAAAGGTATGTTTGAAAATAATTACTTAAGGCTTTTCTTTATGGGATAGAGATAATATATTGGCTAGCATGTTTTAGCACTGAGAGTTCAAAACATGCCAGCAGCTTTGTTCATAATTATTATTATTCAAACACACACTAGTTAGATAATCTGTAGAATTTATAGATCTGATTTTGCTGAAAGCAAACAAGACCACCATAGCTAATAATCTTATAGTTTGTTTTCTTATCTGATAAGTTACAAAATTCCAAAGAACTTCATGTTTTGAAAACCAGTAGACATGATTTAGCTTGAGCAACATCCAGGAATAAGATAACATAAATCTTCTGTGAGGGTTGTAGTGCAAGCAAGATGCAGACTTTGTGAAGTTCACAAAAAGAAACATGCCCAACGACTCCCAAGAAAAGGGAAGAGTTATTTTTCTGGATTTATTATAAAACATATTAAGCATTTTCACTAGTCTCTTAAAATAAGTCAAAAGAAAGCACCAGCTCAAGGAAATGAAGAAATTTCATCTTCCCTTCGCAATAAACAGTGGTGGAAAAAACTCATGTCCTTAAAGGCAAGATGAGGAGACCACGGGGTAAAATCTCAGGTAGCCTAAATGCACACAGTATTTCCAGGGAGTCTGAGAGTTCTGGTGTAATTGAGCATTGAAAAAATAATGCAAATTTGTCATTCAATTCGCAGTGTCAGTAAAATATTGATCACTTTTTATCTGAAAGCACCAAAACTTTATGTTTCTGATGCAACAGGAGGTTGGAATTTTAGGAAATCTTACATCCCATTGACATACAAAATAAAACAACACTATGTATTTGCAGACTGCCACAAACCAAAGAAAAAGTCATTCCAATAATATCCTGATTAACAAATTCCAAGTGAATAATATCTGTGCCAAAAAATGTTAAAGTCTTTTTAAAATTAATCTAAAAATACTTAGCTAATGTTATTTAGTCAGAAGTGGAAATACAAATATTTTACCCCCAAAAAATAGCCTTATAGCAGAGATTTATTAGGTGCAGCAACTGTAACCATCTCACTTCTTCTTACCTCATCAGATCCTGGACTAAATTCATATCCAATTGCATAACATTTGAAACCATAAAAACAAGCTTTTTCATCTTTCACATAGTCTGACGCAGTCTCCAGAGAAAAAAGAGCTTCATTTCCTTAAAAAAGTAAAAGCATAAATTAAATAAATAAATAATGTATTCCTCCTCTTTTGGCATGTTTCTTCTACGCGTGTATATATGAAACCCAGGCTTTATATGTAACGTAAATTAAAACCATGGGAAAAAAAGCAGACTAACACTTCAAGCAAGAAACCTACCATAAACATAATCAGATTGCCAGCTTGGATAAAGACACTTCAACTTTGATTTTTTTGCAAAATTATCTTAGCAAACAAACTTTCTTTCATTATTTCAGCAACTCACATTACTACTAATTATTGCAATATCTATTTATTACCTGGCAATACTAATACCATGGTAGGCCATCCTGAAGATCCAGAGAATTTTTTCAGTTCTATCCAAGAATTAAGATTTTCATGAACAGAAGCATGCTTTGGTCCAAATCCCAGGCTCTGTGCAATTCTGACAGGAATTAGTAAACGAAGAACATCCTCTGACTGAGCAGTGCCACACTGAGTGTCAAACTCTATTGTTATCCACCTAACACATTCAGGGAAAGTCACCTAAAACAAAGCAATAGTTTAATTATGTCCAAATTTTGGGGGTTGTTGGGGATTTTTGTAACATTTATTTAATTTCTTTTTGGTTTTAACTATTTAGTCTACAAAAGTGATTTAATCAAGTAATTCTGTTACAATTGTTTTGATATGCTTTAAATTAACATTAACCTAATCTTTCCACTTCATATACACCTGAACCACCTTATTCAATTATAGTCCTGTATTATAACTTAATATTCGGATTAAGTATTTGTGCCAACACCACTAGTGATTGCTTTTAAGAACTCTGCACAGGTTCATTAAACAAAACAACCACAGACTACTACGAACATTGAACTCTCGTATAACTTTTTAAACTCAAACTTCAATAAACATACTGAATATCTGCCATCCTAGAAAAGTACAGAGCAGCTGAATCACATTTGTGAATATGGCCTGCAGCACAATAGCACATAGCTACAGAAAGTCAAACATGGTAACCACTAAACAACCCAAGGCTTCAGATGAGCTCCATAAACTTTCAGGACAATAATAAGCACTATTGCATCAGGACAATCACACAGCAACTATATTTTCTGCAGTGGATGTTTTGCTATCTCACAGTACAAGCAAGTGGAATAGTGGAATAGTAATCAATGACCTCTTCAGGCTCTTGATTACAGGTTTGCTACCTCTGGATTAAGAGTTGTGGTATCAATGTGACTGCAGAGCTCATTATTTCAATAACTGAAACAAGGGTTTTATCTCTCAGACATGTAATTTATGCCTGAGAGCTTTACTCAATTAGAAAAAACACACCTCTCCTCTATTGATGTTTACTATTATTAATTCAACTAGAACTGACATAAGATATTTTTACAAAACACTGTTTTAGCATTAGATAAGAAAGTCTGATATATGATTACATAATGTATACGTGAAGACTTTGAACTTCTACAATCTGTACAGTTAAGAGGAAAAAAACTGTGCGTGACAGTAGGAAAATCTAAGACTAAACACATTTAGGGACTTGAAGTCCCTAAATATACCTGAGTTAGGGTGTTAAAACTTCACTAGTTTTCACTATTCTTAATGGAGAATGAGTTATGTCCAGGAAGCAATACAGCAGTAATGTAGGAAACTGTCTCCTATATTAGAAATATGAATTATCCATGGCAACAATTTTTCAGATAGTAAATGTTGACTCAAGAAAACCCATGTATCGAGCTTTTAAGAAACTGCCCATGTACTTAGAAACTGTGCTCACCTTATAGTGTGTAACAGAGGCAGGTTTATAGGGGTGCTCACTTTCTACAACAGCATAGTGATTGGAGGTAGTACAAGCTGAAAGCCCTTGCTCTGGTTGGTTTCCAGTGGTGCTGTCTGTAGACTGATTTGGGTTAAAAGCTGGAGGGGCATATTTCTGATTCAGAACTGCCACGGAAGGAAGTAGCTGTTGTACTAGGCCAAAGACCTCAACAGCAACCTGTAACATAAGACCACATGCAATAAAGTATTATAACTTGGAGAAAACAATTCCCTCAAACTTCCATTTCTCTACAACAGTTGTTTGGATATTCTCAAAACATCACTAACTACAATTCATTCAGTCATTTTTCAATTCTGCATCTACACAATCTCAACAGAAGAAACATTGCTACATTACTCTCAAATACTCCTCCTGGAGAGTCGCCAAAGCTGACACAAGAATGTGTATACAGCTGAGGGATATTTTCACTAAAATAGCTTCTACTAAAAAACCCAGACAACAATGCTAACAACCAGTAAGCATGAGTTGACAGAAAGCAAATACCATACTGAAGTCATAGTTCAGTTATACTTTGTAATGCCATCGTTATTTTAATGCATGTAACATTATGCTTCGCATTGTTCCCTGTAATCTTGAAGACATTTTCAAAGGAGTGGAACGCTTCTAAAGCAAAAAACACTTGCCACTGGAAAATAAGGTTCTTTTACTTACAGCTGACATCTTCCCATCTCTAAATTTGAAAGAAATAATTTATTGAGCAACTGCTTTTGCTCTCTAGTATAAAAATAGAATTTATATAACATAAAAGAACATTTTATACCACCTATGTTCATCAATGAGCTGTAAATATCCTTCTAATGACTTGTCTTTTACTACTGGTAAATCCTGTCATATTTCTTTCTGCTTCCTTAGGGTATTTTTTTCATAATGTTTTGAATTCAAGTTAAAAAAAGTCATTAGATGTTTTTAAAATTCTTGACTCTTGGAAAATTCATAATGAGTCATGTGGTCAAATATAACCCACTAATTCATAAAATCATAAGACATCAAGATGTTCGGAATTTCAGAGTAAGCCTTTTCTCTACATCACATTCACACATTTCTTCAGCAATTTCTGTTGAGGGTCATACCTTGGGAATAGCTGCTGCAACTGGTCCTATGTAGGCTATTATGAGCGGAAGCAGCATTGAAAACAGACTGGAAGAACTGAGCAATTCTGGAATGTCTTCAGCTAAATAAAGATAATTACAACACAGGTATTATGAATAAATTGTTCAAAACACATTTTTCCGGTTCGCTGCTAGAGTTAAACTTTTATTTTCACTTCAAATTGTTTTCATTATCTAGGCATTGTGAAATTCTGATTCTGCCAATTCACCCAAGACAAACATGTCATTGTATACAGTTCTCTGTTCAAAAATTTCCTCCTATTAGAGCATTATTTTATTGCATTCTTTGGCATTTTGTGAAACTGTGCACCTATTTTCTATGGTATAAAAGTTAGTATAACAAAGTCCTCCCAGCACTTCAAATCAATTTTTATAGCACTATGTAATGTTCTGGAGATTTTTACTACAATGGCTACTGTCTACATTTCTCAAAAATGGATATTTAGGTGCTTACAAATTCATTACAGTCACCAGTCCTGCTAACTACTAGCACTGTGCAAAACATGCATAAAATTTGCAACATGGAAGACCTTTTGGAAACAAAGAATCTTACCAGCTTTAATATAATACTTGCTAAATTGATGAGCAAATTTATACAAGGTATCTGCCTATGATATCTCAAGTGCAACTCAATGACGTACAAGTTACAGTCTGATACCTATAGGAATGAAAGGTTAGAAAAATATTCTTTGGAAAGAAATCATCACAACTGTGGTATTCAGAAGTATTCTACTATTATTGGTTGCTAGCAAATTGAAAAGTTTTGAAAGGTAAATTTTCTCAAGCCTTACCATCTACAGCAAGAGCCCTGTGTAACAAGTCTTTGGCTGCTCGTACAACAGCACTCACGACAGAAAGAGCCCTGCTACAGTTTTTGTCTTCTTCATTAGCTTTGTTCAACAGCTGTGATTGCAGATCTCCATCATACTCACTCCTAGATGGTGGATTAAGTTAAAGTAAGTTCACAAAATACAAAATTACATTAAAAAAAATCACTGACTGATTTTTGGCATAGAATAAGCAAACCAATTTACAATACAGCAATAAAGGAAACATTATTATTACTATTATGATAAAGCAATCAAAGAAATCATGGAGGATATTTTAGAGGCAATGCCTCAGTGTTAGTCCTTTGGAATACCTTTATTTTTATTTGGCAAAAAGTATTAAAAGCATTTTTCTGGAATGTTTCTTCTGACTAGATGCCTTTTAAACGACAGAAACGTAATAATTGCTATGCTCTTCCAAGGCCACCCACCTATCTTGATAAAAACAGAGCAATGTTAAATGCATCACAGAAGCAAGTAAAACTTTCTCAATAGATATTTCTGCACTAGCATAACAGGGAAAAAGATTATCCTTCCCTATTTCAAAGATTCATTTTGGGTTTGAAATACAGTCCTGGGCTTAATAAACAGTTTTAACAAATAGTTTTTTCTTTTAAATCCACTCTGTAAAGTTAGGCTCTCCTAAACAACATTATGCACAAAATATTTAAATATACATTTAATAAAGGTATGTAACAGTTGTGGCTTGATTTGCTTTTTCAAAGCAGTCAAATGACAATTATAAACTAATTCAAGCCCTCAATATGACAGTGATTAAGCCTTGGCACAGAGAAATAAAATCACTTAGTCAACATGTAAAGCAAAATTTCCTATTGTCTTTTGGATACCTTATGTTTGTCCAGAAAGATCTGATCTTTCAAAACGTCATTCCAGAACATTAATAACTCAGAACTCGCACCTCAGAATGCTCAAAAATTTTACTCTGAGCAGTTCAGTGAATAACAAGGATACCTATCCTTCTCTATGACTTAAATTATTCATTATTTTAAAAATATTATTTTGTTTTGCCAATGTGTCCTAGAATCGTAATTTTGCTGTCAGCATCAAGCTTTTTTCATTTGGATTAATGAATGACAGGGGGTGAAGTTCAACTGAGCACTTTTCCAACAAATCCCTCCAAAACTTGTCTGCCCTTATGAGAAGTGTGTTAACACACTTCTTTTAGTACAGCCTTTCTTTGCATATTAAGTGTTGTGGGTTTGCTGACCAGCGCCCACCCCCCGGGGCTGAAGATAGTTTTGCCAGGCGGATTTCCGGAGCAAAGCCAATCAAAAGTTTTAGTTCCACCTCTGCCGATTACATATTTAAGAAAACGGAAGAAAAGGTTGTTGCACAGAGGAAAATGGAAAAGTCAGCATAGCAGCCGGCCCTGTTGGGCCTGGGCATCTGCCCCCCTCACCTCAGACCAAGTCTGGCCGGGGGGAAGAGGGGGGGCAGGCCCCCTTCTGTAACAGAGTAGAAGAAAAACTCTAATTCAAGACTGCCTGGACAAGACTGCTGCAGAAGGAATTCCAGGCAGAAAGATAACACAGGTCGAAGCTGGCAGCCACAGGAGAGAGAAGTTCAAAGAGGGGAGGACGACTCCTTCCCCCCCCCTTGCCCCCCCTCCCTTCAGCAGGGAAAAGACTGAAAACTAAAAACCCTGCCGTCTGTGGAAGATTATTGGGGTGAGGAGACCCCCCTGCAGCTCATGGAGGAGCCTACACTAGTGCATGAAGAAGATGTGACTCCGTGGGAGGCCTAAGATGAAACAGAGTCTTGCCAGAGACCTGTGGCTCATGGAGAGAAAGATCTACGCTGGAGCAAGTTGGCCCAGGTAGGATCTTGTGATCTCAATGAGAGATCCATGCTGGTGCAGCTGAATTTGTGACCCTAAGGGAGAGAATGGAAGAACTGCTGCCTGAGGGATGGACCCACACCAGAGAGGACTACCAAGAACTGTCTCTCGTGGGGAGGGACCTCACAGGAAACAGGGGTGGACTCAAAAGCCATTATCCCCTGTAACTGTGGGAAGACCATGGTAAGGGAAATGTTCCTTTGCAGTCCACGGAGGACCTCCACAGGGCCTGGTAACCCCCAGCCTCTGGTCTTAACCCAGGAGAGGGGTAGGCCCAGCCCTGAGGTCGACATAGAAGAGAGAGAAAAAGAGAGACAGTTCCAGCTGCGATGAATTAGAGCTGTCGTCCTAGAGATAACAGAAGAACTTCCAAATGCTGCAGAATTGTTTGGAAGACCTGTAGCTCTGGAAGTGGAAAAGTGACTGCTTCTCCTCCAAAACTGACACAAAGGGAGGAGGGGTACTTCTGTAAATACATAGCACTTATGCCTAGTTAGAATTGTTGTATATATAGTTCTTTAGTTTTTATCCTGCTAGTAATAAATCCTAATATTATTCTCCCTACACCAAATCTCTTTTGTCTGCATAAACCTTCTCTCAACTTATAGCAATTGTGTGTGGGGGTGAAGAAAATTGGCCCAGGGCAAACCCACAACAATAAGCAACAATTCTATTTGTATTTGAGTATCCTTAAAACAAAACAGTCTGACTCTTACAATCTCTGTTCTATAATAGTTGACTGAACAATTGGTTCTTTGCTGTAGTCAAATCAAATCCTCAAGTCATTATATATCAAACTGCGAATCCTCAAATTAAGTCTGTAACTATAGTCGCAAATCAGGTAACACTAAGTTTCTGTTGTCCACGCAAACTTCAAAAGACATAGTGATTACAGGCAGCAGCTGCAAATTTTTCCAACACACTTAATTTATTCTTTAAATTTATTCTGAGTTGTGCCACTATGATATTTCAAAAGGTTCTCATAATTTTATCAGTTGAAACATAAAAACCTAAGACTGTTCTGATCTGAAAACAAGACTTTGGTGTGTTTTTTTCCATATATTATTTTATTATCAAGTTAGAATGCCTTGAAGCAATCACTGAAATTACGTCCTTTGTTTTTCTGAAATCAAAGAAATCGTTATTTCTCTATAATTTCCTGGTTTGCTTGTATAAAAGCAGACAATCTAGGAGTGAAAATGAAAGTTTTCCTTGCTTTCTTTCCTCCTTCTTACATAATGATACCTCCAAATCATGAAACTTCCCATTAAATTCCTCTAAATGCTGGAGGAATACCCTAAACACAGATGTCCAAGATTCCAGGAGAACAAATCAATAAAAGTGTCATGATATGCACCACTGCAATGCTATTCTTTAACAAGCAATTACTGTTTTTACTGACAAACTGGATCTTTGCGCACCTCCCTTCCCAATACTTTGCACAATTTTCCCAACTGGTTGTTGATTTATGTTTTGCTTTCTTCATAAATCATAATTTAATTAGAGGGAGGTCTGTTGATGCTTTAAGCACAGACCATCACATGTTTTGACATGGATTATCTTCGAATACCGTTACTATAATTTTGCCGGCCACTTTTCTTCATACTTTAGCTTCTTTAAAATTTTCTTAAGAGCAACATGTTCTTCTGCCTGTTAGTCCAAAACATGTCTCTTGTTGTAGCACTACTTATTTTATCCTCATCATCTTTTATTAGGTGGGTACATCTCACACATAATCAAACATGAAAGTAAATTATTATTCCTTGCATCTTCTATTGATCCGCCTTGTACTGACAGTTTGAAAATTGTGTCTTTATACATATCAGTGCAAGCACCTCAAACATGAAAGCAATGCTTTCTGTAAAAGCATTACTATAAGTGAATTCCTACTGCCATTCTGAAAGGCTGAAGTAAAGCTTCCTTTCAAGACAGTCAGATGTTTCAGTTGATTTTCTTCAAGCAGCTGCAATTCCTCTTTGTATACCTTTGAACTCTTAAGTCAGAGAGGAGATAGTTTCCCATATAAATAGAGCTTGCTTCACTACATGATACAACTGTTTTTGGAAACTGAGGAAATAACTGAATAAGTCAGAGAGATAAACATTCCAGTGCGTAGTCTCTCAAGAATCTCTTAGGATATAGAAAAAAACAGAAATTGAAGTAGTGTATCTATCTTACCAGTTCCCCGTATTACAGCTTTAAAGCACTAAACAATGAACCTTTTAAGAGAGGTCAACCACCAAATAATTTGCCAAGTCAAAAAGACAAAGAACCTAAAACAAGACTTGTCGTGGCACCACAAACATACTCAGATGCATTTATTTCTGTTACTTCTTAAAAACAGATGTGGTATAATAGCACTGTGATGGTTTTATTCACTTTTCTTAGAAATGGATCATCACAACACACAAACCTGTAATACAGAATCTGTGGAATTTGTCCTCGTGTCTGGTTAGTGCCATTACTGCTCAGACTGCATGTACTAAATGTAAACGTTACACCGTCTGGACACTGAACTGTGGTCATTCCGCCATCTCCATTGGCAGTCCGGCTTCCGTAATTCCTCAAACGAACTGCGTATTTCACATTTTCCTTAAAAAGGAGAGCCAAAAATAATATGCAATATAAAACAAGTATCTATGGCTTCATGGTATTAGTAAATCGTTTTACATTAATAGTGGAGAGTCTGAAAAGTTCTTCAAAGTACTCTACAAATGAAATTAACCGAAAAAGATCTAGCATTTAACAAAAATCAAAGCTGTTCCATGTTCCAAAACTATGGGCCACAACTTAAATTACTACTAATTACTTTAAGAGTAACCACGTACCCAAAAAAGTTAGCTACCAAGTTGCAAAAAAAAAAAAAAAAAGTTGCATATTCAAAAATATTCTAAAATTATTAAACAACTATGATCTATCCTATGCTATTATAAAAATTGGGATTTAATTTCTTCTAGTTGACAGGATTTGAACTTTTCAGTTACAGGGTGAAACAGACTTTACATAGCAAATATGTCAAGATCAACTTGTGAATGTATACACAAAACCCCCAAAAATTCACATCAATATTCTGATTTTTGTTATCTAAAGAAGTTGTATGAAACCTACAAATGCATGCTTATTTTATTTACCTTCAGTGGCACGACTTTGTCCAGTCTTATTTCAGCTATGTCACTGGGAGAATCATCTGTGGTGTAAGTTCCTTTAACCAATTCTAAAGATGTCCATCTATGAGAATGAGTTGCATCTCCAGTATGATCACTCTGATTCAAAGAAACAGAGACATTAATACATTTATAATGTAAATACATGACACACAAACAATCGTGCAAGTTTTATTTAGTTGCATAAATTTTTACACATGGCATTACAAACAAAACAAACAGGTCTTTCAATAGTAAAGCCTTTCTCCTGAAAAGGAGAGGTTAACTTCCCAGAGCAACCTACGCTTGCCCTTTGGAAGACATTAGAACCGTCAGTTATAGTGAACAACTGGGTGTAAAAGAACAGAGGTTTTTCTTCATTACAAGAACCCACAGTACAGTTTTGTGCTGCTTGTAAGAGGCTACATCAACACTACATGAAACATCCGTAGGTACAGCCTGACCATGCCAGTAGGCTATTATCCTTTTTTTCAATTTTTGGTTTCAACTTGGTCTCCTTCACTTATTTTCATTCACAGTTTTTGCAGAGAGCTAACCGCTACTAATTTATATTTATCTCCAGAAAGTGAAAAGCCCACTTTACTTCAAATATTATTTATAATAAAGTAAGAGTTCACGACAATAACCAAGATAAGGACCCCCCTAGATATAGTATGTAGCTTGCAATAAAACAAAAATCTCCACCATGAGCAAACCAAAAAACTGTACTACCAGTGCACCTAGTTTGTACAAGAATATTACAAAATTGCATTATAAAACATAAATAACTCTGAGGTTACTTTTCTTCAAATATTTTCTCAAATGCAATACTTACATCATCAACTAATACCTCCAACTCATATTCATGAATTCCTCCTCCACCGTAAACAGAAAATCCTACTACAACTATACCAGGTTTGTCAACAGAGAAACATATTGCATCAGGAGATCCATTCCCAGTATTCCAGCTTCTTCCCTGACTTGTTTTAGTGAATCGGTTTGGAGTGGATTTGACAGAATGGAGAGAGTTCAGCCCATCAACCTGAAGAAATACAGGTGTAAGAAAATATTAACTACTAAACATTAGAAAACTTTAATAAAGCAAAGTTAAGTGAATTAAATTGACAGATTTTCAACTGGGTAAATTTTAAAACTCAATTCATAAATGTTAGAATATGCCATTACTGAGCCTTCTAGTCAATACTGACTAAAAAGAAAATATCTCTGGTAATTAGAAATTAAATAGGAATAATTAGGAATCTGAATAATTTAAAGTATTTAAATATGTATTTTATAAGAATTTTATATGAATTAGCACAAAATATAGATTAACTGTGCTAAAAGAAGAGTTAGGTATTTCTGCCTTAGGTTCAGTCAAGAAGAAGGCAGATAAAGATAATAACATTACAGTAAAAACATTTTCAGTCAAGATATCATAAAAGTTTGGTTCTTTCTGTGAGAAAAACCTGTTGATAGTCCAGAAACAGTGACACCCCCTTAAAAAAATCAAATAATTTTCCATCATATAACGAAGTTACAGCCTCATGAAAGGATATTTGATTGGATACATGCACAGATATGCAGGAAAAAAGGTAAGCACGCAAAAAAAATTTGCCATTTTGTAAACAATCTACAGTATTCTGTAGCCATAATTAAATAGCTATTCATCAACAATACTTCCCTAACACAGTGAATACACACTTTTAAATTTATGCAAAATATCTGAGCTACTGAGAACTGAGAATTCGAGCATCTTTAAAAGATGTGCACACCTACAAAATACCTGTAACAGCCTGTATCACATTCATAATATACTTGTCCTGAAAGATTTCTAGCAATGATTTTATAGCAGCTTTACCTCAGATCCTAATGCTGACGCTGTCAGCTCACTCACAATACTAGCAAGCAACCCACAGGTATTAGAAACCAGATGTGAAGAGAAAAGTTCATTTTCTCTTCTAAGGCTGTTCCGTACTGGTAGAACAACAATGACCAACATCTTTTCCAGCACTTCCCGAAAGCTTGTCATCCCTGAAACATTTTCTTCGCTCTGCAGTATGAAAAAAAACAATGACAAATGACATTGTTATTACTAAAAAAAAAAAAAAAATCAAGACACAGACTTTCACATATTATAAGCATTAGGTAATTGAAAAATCTGTGACTTCACGAAGATAAGAAATGTCTAAAAGGTGAAAAAACCCCAAAATTAAATATTCTCAAAGCTATGATAGTATATATTCCCTTGACAAAAGAACTGATATTTTTAATTTCCTGAATGAGGTAGTGACCATTTTGTTTATTGAATTGGAGAGATATCCTATATAGGTATCCTTCTCAGGAGAGAGTTTTGCTTTATAGCCTAAAAAGCCCGATGGCTTTATAAGCATACATTAGAACACAATGGATACATAGCTATCTATGGAACTATTTATATAATTTTCTTCTACATTGTCTAAAAAAGAAACTCAAAAGCTTTTTGGTTTTGGTGTTAGCAAAAACAGTCTTCTACGCAAGCAGGTTAAAGAAAACAAGTGGTGGGACGCTTACAAAAATAGTTGTTCTTTATATGAAACAAATCTAAGCTTAGGTATCTACTGTGCCTTCTAACTAGCAGTGACATCCACTGTTTTTCATAACAGTTATCCACACTGAAAATCATTTCTGATGAGGAAAGATAAAATCAGCTCTACTGATAAAAACCTAAGGTCTGTTTTCCTCACCATTTTGTCTCTCAAAATTATCCAAGTAGTGAACAGATATGGAAGACAATTAGGTAAAGCAAACCTGCACAGAACACTTTCCATCTTTAGCAGTTAAGAGGCAGCTATATCCAAGATATAAATACTATATTTGCATTTAATAGTCTTTGGTGGTTTTTTCCTTCATTAATTTATGCAGATGCTTTCCAAATCCATGGAAGCTTTTAGCATAATAATGGCCTACAGGAGATTTTTATAAAATATGTGGTTAAGCTGGAGAACAGAGCAGCAAACTTCTGAACTTACCTTTTGCTAAGGTCTGTGTTTGCTCAAACCTTTTGGTATTGGTAGGTTCAACAACTATCACTTATTTACCCTTCCTGCATCATTCATCATTTCATACAATCTTACCTCTTTTGTCTTCTGAAGTAAATATTATTATTTAGTAATCCCATATCCTTGATTATCATCTTAACCCTTTCCATTCCTGTAAATCAATTCTAGAATAGCAGAACTGCAAAAATACAGTATTCAAGAGCCTTGATTAGGAAACTGTTTAATAACCTTTGCTAGAACTATATGAGCTGGGCTTCCTTTGTTGACTCCTTTAGAAATTCCAGTTTGAGACACGATTATTTATTACCAAAGCTCTGTTAACTCTTCCAAACCTATCAACATGTTCCTCCTTGGGATAATGTGAAAAAGTTAAAAAACTGTTGCACAAAACACTATGCAACAGAATACAACTCCAAAGTATATTTCTTCAGAACTAATATACCAAAATAAGAACAGACATTCTCTAAAAAAGAATTGGAATATTTCAGATAAAAGATGAAATCTGGATAAAATAAGTTTCTGAAATAAGCCTTTTAGAAAGAAAACGGGCAAATTCATCTTCAACTTGTATAACTCCTTTCTGTTCCAAAGTAGAAGTTGTCATTACATTTTTAGAATACATCCTGACCTGACTGAGTTTTTCCATGTGTGCAACCAAAAGAGGAAAACGATGGGCCAGAGCAGAGTCATTCTCAGTGCTGACTTGTTTAACCATTGATCGCAGCAACGCCTCTCCGTCATAAGCAATGGGAAAGATAGAGGTCAGCTTCACTGAAGTGTGGCAGAGAGCAGACATAACTGCAGCAAGAAGTCGACTGCTGGAGGTTTTGAAGTTTGCTTCCTGGATGTCCTAAAAACATAAACAGATAGTAACAGAATGGCACCATTGCACTGAAAGTAAACAAGAGAGAAACTACTTTTGAAAGGAACTTTACACCTTTTTTGTAATTATAGAAATAATTTAGAGAAAGCTTTCCTATGAATTTTAACATTGCCTTCTCTCATAAGTTTGCATTTAGATTTTCAAAACTGGAGTAATTAATATTTCTTGGTTGGTATATTTTAAAATAATAAACCCATTTAATATTACTTTTGAAAATATGGTAACCTTTGAAGACAAAGCATTTTTTACAATTAACCAAACAATTCAATTAGACTAATACATTAAAGAATATACCTTGAAATTTTATATGATAAATGAATTTTCATGCAAAGCAGCAGACTGTTTGCATCTCACTGCAAGCAATGCAAACAAGCAAGCAACTACACCATTTAGATGTGGAATGCTCATTCACATTAAGCAAGATATTTGGAAGGTTGTTGATTACAGAATAATATTGTCAGCTGCTTCTCATGTACTTGGCTGGATCAGAGCACTGTTGTAACATTTAATAATGAGGAATTACTCAAGTATTAGTGAAAAAAATACTATATTTATGCTCTTAAGACACATGCACCAAGAATAAGCACATACAAGGCATGGCCTCAACACTGAAAAAGCAGGTACCGACAGTTACCCACACCAAAAATTTTCTTCAGTGTCCCAGAGAAAATCTTAAAGCTAAGGGAGACAAAGTTTCTAGGCTTTTGTTGAACTTGGACACTCAAGAAACATTAAACAGAAAACTAATATCTTATTATTAAAAAAAAACCACCAAAAAACCAACAAACTACAGCAGAACTCAAGCTGCAAATCAGAATAAAAGAGAAAAATGAATAAAAGTTTTAAATACTGCTTAGCTTCAATTTCCGTAAAGGTCAAGCTAAGCTGTAAAATTTACTTGTGCCATTTTAATGTACCTGGTCCAAACAGTTCAGCAAGTCACAAAGACATGCCCACTGGAGAGCTGGTGTTGGATAAAATGAATGAAAGCAAGCTGTGAATGTATTATGGCATTCCTGAAGAACAGCTTCTAAAAGACTCAGTGGCTGACTGAGATATCCTTGTGGATCATTGTCCAACTTCACCATGCAATGATCAACTCCTTCAGACAAAATTTTTCTCAACAAGGTCCTAGTTTTTCCAATGCAATCTGCTAGTTTGCTTGTTTCTTCTACAACCGCCTTAGCTGAAGCTAGAAGGTTACACAAAGAAAATAATTAAGTGTACAGTAACTGAAACATTTTCATATTAAAATACACATTTTTACGTGCAAATAAAACAACTGGAATTTAGCAACATTGATGTATCTACATTCAGAGAAGTTAATTTCAAAAGTGAAACAGTGAAGGGTGTTAAACCATATGAAAAAACCTGAACGTCAGAAGCTCCCACTTTTCTGGTCTGTCATAATACAGGCTGAGTTTTACTATGAACATTATCAAACTACAGGCATGAAGAACACATACATCTTTTAAATTTAAACTGTGCTCACCACCAAAGCAGACATTATGTAAAGAGATGAGAAAAAAACAGAAGGTACAAGCAGTCCAAAAGAACTCAGCTGACAAGTCAAACAAAAAATTAACTTTAAAATACACATAAGTTACAGTGTAAAAGTGGTATTGGACTTTTGGTTAAGCGGATAATTGAAGATATTGCATGTCTGACCGCAAGTCTCTTAACTGCCCCAATAAAACCATCTGTATTTCATCTTATAGTATATCCTACATTAATACTTAGATCAAATTTTAAGTGTCCTGTGGAATAATGTTTGCTGATAAATATGAATCAAATTAACTAAGAGAAATACCTGATATTGGATATATTTCACAGGTGTAGACCCTTAGCAATCTCAGGCAGCATGTGCCCACAAAACGCAACCTTTCTAAATCCAAAAGAGTAGCAGTGTATTGGAAACCCTTAAGTCCACGAAGTTCCTCAACTCCCAGCACCAGTGTCGTCCAACTCCAGTGAAGAATGCTCAGTAAAGATTCAAAGCATTCCTATTTCAGAGTATAAAGGATACCAAAGACAGATTTTGTGTTAAAAAACAAGAAAAGACCTTTCAGTACCAGTTTCAGATGAAAAGCAAATAGCATCTATATGCATGTTTAGTATGAAAACACATTTAAGTCTATACATATCTACCATGCAACACACAAATCCTGTTTTGCTTGGGAAATAAAAAAAAAAAAAAGCACTGAGAATGTAGGGGATGCTTCACTGTAATACCATGATAAAAGCTATTTCTAACATTGGTATAATATGATGTGTGGAAGTCTCTCAGTTATTTAAGAACTAACAACTGTTTGTATTCATCTGCAATAGAGATTTTTCAGTAAATTTTACTTGCATAATCTGCGTAATAGTGTAATACCTACTTTTGACATAATACATTGTTATAAAGACTTATCAGGGCTGTCTTCATTTTAAACAGTTATGATCTGCAGAATCATGGCAACTATATAATATTTACAGTAGTTGAAAGCTAAACAGAAGTACGTTATAGTCCACAAGAAATTTGAGATTTAAGAAGTTTTGTTTCTACCATTAAATGTGGTCGATAATTTCATGAAGTTGTATCTCAGAAAGCAAAATACAAGTGTTTGGTATTGAACACCTTCAAGTTGCAACAATCATACTGACTGTACAAAGTTAGATATAAAATGCCTAGTGCTCCAGAACGTCAAAATTCTCCTCTTATACTAGTTTGTATCTATGGTGAGGGATAACAGCAGCAAGATAATGAGGAGAGAGGATACAATGAGAAGTATTAAAAGCCACAGGAGTTCATAGCTCAATGGAAATATTTTTAAGCAAACATTAGAGTAGCTATTAACATGTTGATAATACGATTGCTAAAAATGCAAATCTCGTAGATAGTACATTTCCAGAAGAAACCTGAACAGAAGATCATCCGAATCAATAGAGAATACTGAACAGATGGAGAACACATAAACGAAAGAAAGCAGTGTGATTTAGAAAATAGGACTGTGACTGTCCAGTAACTTTAATGCAAGGTGAAGAGAACCTGCACAGACACATAAAGGCAATAACTTCAATGTAACGGAGAATACTGACAGTATGTGTAACGTAGTATAAAATATAAACCAGGATGAAAATGAAAATAAAATAATTATTGCTTTTAACAGATAAGGAAGGGACTGTATTTCAAAAACACAGAGTTGGCCTTATCCTGAATAATATTGCATTTCAACTTAATACAGTATTTCTCAAAGTTACACAAACCTCCCTGTATGAGAAGAGCTGCAGACTACCTTCTAATAACAGCTGCAGTTCACTGTGCCTATGATAAACTTAACTCAGTTTATCAAAGTTCAATTAAATGCTACCTGATCCTCAACGTATATTGGAGTGAATCCAAGAGGAAGATAAATCTAACCAGTGACTAATTAATGCCAGTAATCTAAAAGCCATGTAAGAGAGCAGTAAAGCACACTCAAATTCTTAAAAGCCTGATAATATTGATTTTTAGCAGGAAGCAAGGCTTGCACTTTGAATACTACCAGTAAAAATGAACTGCACCCAAATTCAACCTCCCCCACCAAACCCACAAAGCTAAGCAGTTCAACCTTGTAAATAAACACATTTCTAGGCCCTCATCCTCAGGCCAATACCAAGCTTAGCTTAAATTTAGGTTTACATCTGAAATCTTCAGAAAAAGTAAAAAAAATTAAATATTTTATATATCAGTGTACCTACCTTTTGTGAGATAAATCAAAGAGAAAAAAAAATCATTATTTCCACATGAACATTTTTCAGTTTTCTAAGCATGACTGAACTTGCTGGAACCACAGAAGATTTTTGATAGTACTCACCACTGAGACAGTTCTGGCAAAAGATCTCTTTAAAATATGTACAGGTTCACTGGTTTGCTGTTTTCCTTTGGAAGCACTGCCATCACTTGTTGGCAATCTGGAAGAACAATTTTAGAACTAACTTGAAATCTCCAGTTTTTTCTTTTTGTAGACTTTTGGTTTGGGTTTGCTTTTTTTTTGTTTTTTTTTTTTTTTTTTATTCTTTCCAGTTTTTACTGTTTGTATTGTTCAAGTGGAACAAAAATAAAATGACAAAACAAGGTTAACATAACTATCCAAAAATGTTCAATTTCAGCATAACTTCCTCCAGTTCCTAATCATCCTAGACCAATAACCAAACATCTTCAATTCTGTTCAATTGGCAGTACTGTGATAACTGAAAAAAGGTTGAGATTTAATTACATGAAAGTATTTCGAGTATTTACTGTATTTCTTCATGTAAAATCAAAACTAGAAATGTTACTGCCTAAAGAACACTAGTTTTGTGGAAGTAAAATATACGCATAGGTTAAAAATACAGGCAGCATCTATTACTACAGCCCCTTCCCTTCTGTGTCACTCATTGCTCTTAAGCCATATTTTTCCTTCAGAGGTCTCAAGGCTACAGCCATCTCTCCACAGAAATCACCCAAATGATTAATATGCCATCCCAGGACTTCATGTGCATCAGTCAAAATGAAACCTTCACTTGGACAGATAAGAGTCTACGGACAGAAAGCTTACAGGCAGAAGAAAGCTGTTCTGAGAAGGGACCCTGAAAAGGACATGCTTAGAAAGGACACAGCAAGAGAACTGGTATTAAGAAATTCCAAGTTTCAGAATCAAGGTGGGGGTGGGAGGAGGAGAGGAAATATATATACACACACATAAAATATAAGAATTAGGTCTTGTATGTATCTGAGGAGATCTGTAAAATATACTATCACTCCAGTGAAAGAGTCCTTGCTTTTTAAAAGAGAGTTAAATAACATCATGTGAAAGATAAGTCTATAGTAACTTATTGTAAAGCACAGTTGATTGTTGGTTTTGCCTTCTTTTTCATTAAAATCATCTGTTGATAGTGCACTGTTACTAAACTGAGGCCTACTGAATACTTTCCAACTAGCCAAAAACACTAATTATGTTGTATGAAATCATAAGGTTCTATAGATGTAAATTAAAGTCTTGTAACTCATGCAGAGTGACTGCAAGAAAAATATCAATGTTGGCATAATAGATTTGTCACTTTTTTTAAAGACACTAATTTTTCCATAATTTTTTCAGACACTGATTTCCTTAGCTTAATACAATAATGTTTTCATGAAACATGGTTACTTTAACAATTTCTATGTTTCCGTTTAAAAATCATGTCAATAAATTGTTCCAAACAGAAGTAAAATTATTACCTGTATAGTAACTGCGGAATCTGCCCTGCATTAACATCTGTACCATTATTTGATTTCTTGGAACTTTTAAACTGAAATACAACACTGAAAGAGAAATGATCCAATTATTATTCAAGTCATATTAGAGCTATTCTTTTGCATTAAAAAATATAGAAAAAAAAAATACCCATCATCTGTAGTAATAGAGGCCTGTCCATGAGATCCACAGTCACTGCTAGGTCCTGACACTCTTGCCCAGGCTACATACCACCAGCCAGCTTGTAGAAGTACTGGTTCATCAAACATCATTGCATATTTCTCTCTGGGAAAAGTAAATTTTGAAAAAAATTATATTTGAATTAATTTTTAGAATAATTTTTTAAAAGTTACACTCTGCTTATAAAAGAAAATTGAAAAGTAATGGAATTAGGTTATTAATAGCATATCTGTTTATAATAAAAACTCAAAAATAATTGAAAAATATCATAGAAAGTAAAAAATAGTAATTCAGAAGGACCTACAAATGCCTAAGTGTAGTTTGATCTTTCATAGTAAAACAATCAGATATCAAATAGAGTAAGAAGAATTAAGTTAAACTAAGACACAATACCAATTAATGTACTACAAAATACTGCAAGTAAAGTATTACTTATAAGGTATTAATTAAATAGTATTAATTCAATTTCAGAATTTTTCTGCAAATTACAAGAGCTTATAAAAAATTCTTAGTAATCACAATGAATATTAAGGAAAGTAATAGAATATATATTTAGGGGATTGATATATAAGATTAAACCTGACAAAAACAATCACATTGAATTTGAAATTATTTCATAACAGAGAATGAAAAAGCAGCTACAACATAGCTAACCCCATCCATATGCACAAAATCTTTCAAGCAATAGCTGCTTGTATTCGAATGAGTTGAAGCACAGTAACCCTTCTTTTGGCTATGATAATTCCTTACTGAAGTAAGCTTAATGATGAGTAGTTTAATGCAAATATCAATTTGTGCTTGAAAGCATCCTTTTAATAGAACTATGCAAAAGAGCTGCTGCAACATTTTGTCTTATCATGTCATCAAAGGAATATGGGATTTGACTTGGATTTATATAAGAGCAAAAATTAGATTTTTCCTCTTTTAATTTAAATAAAATAATGCTTTGATGAGGTATTTGGTTTTACTACTTCCCCCAACATATTTTGAGTGTAAGTTTTATGTCACTTGCTACAAAATTCTAATGATGTAGGTCATCTCTTATGATATTTAAAGTGATACTAAAATGTGTACGAAGAAAGCAAAAATAAAGATCAAGACACAGGTAGAGTAGGTAAGCTAAGCATCTTACCTAGCAGCACAATCATATGCTAAGACATCTGTCTCAGCAAGAAGGTCTCCATCAGTCTCATGGTCTCCCCCATCTGGACCCAATTCAAACAACTGGTGAAGTAAGAAAAAAAGTCAAATTATGTCTTAGGTGTTAGAAACCTCATAATGTCACTTTTTCCTGTCTAGTATTCTGGAAACTGTATACTACTCTTCTTTACCCTTCTCAAAAATCACTGCTATTTATGATCACTGACAGGCAAATTCCCATTTGGAAGTCAGGCATTAACTGTTAAGAAACAGCAATTGACTCTGACCTCCCAGCCTTAGGTCCAAATATATTTTTAAGTGCAGAAACTCCCTAAATCTTGCAAGCAAGGCAAATGCAGAGCATCCAAAAAAGGCGAAGTGGTGCAGAAGGTGCAGGCTTTCCATCACAGACTGAAATGCACTTATATATCTTATATAGATATAACACATACTCAGCTTCTCTGGAAAGGGACTACTTCAGGGTTTAGCAGAGCTAGTCAATAGTATTGTAAACAGTTGGTGACCAGGACAAAAGATGAACTTGGTTTTCTTTCTCAAAAATAATTTCTACAGTTTGATGAGTATGAAAAAGGACCACAATACATGTCTATGACTTCTCTTGCAAATATCTGTTTAATACACAGTTTGTGGCAGGACTGGCAAATCTTATCTTGGCAATAAGCTAATCATAAACAATCAAAAAACAGATTGAAAAGATAATACTAGAGTGCTTTCATATAGTTATTGCCTTTAGTATTAAAAACAAAAAAAGGGCACAACTAACACTAAGTTTCTTGGCTGCCCTTAGTTCTTAGTCATTATGTTAAATTAGAATAAAGTTCAACTACTTATTCTGGATTTCCTGTTGTCTTAAAGCAAGTGTTATTGCTAAGCATATGCCATCCATTTCCCTAATACAAACCTATTTATCTGAAAATAGAGAAAGAAAATTCAGTAACCCACTAAACAACAAGTCACAATAACATATTTCGAACACACACATCTAATACAAATCTCAGACAGATATTAGACCTTCCTTTACAATTGTTCTTCATGCAGTTACCAAAATCCTTATTAAATACAGAACCAGAAGACATTTCAGAAACCAGAGCTCTGTTATCACACTGTATGTTTATATGAGGTTTTTTTATCCAAAGCCAGATTTATTTATTTTAAATCAGCACACATGCTCCATCTGAAATCATCCTTACATGGGCACAAAGCAAGCCATAATCATCCTTACAATTGGCACAAAGCAGAGTCAATTGTGTTTGGTGCCATTTACACTCAGTTGAAGAATCCCACCAAGAAGCTGTCCAGAAATAGCTCCTTCCAGTCTAAAGAAGAAGTGGTAGGGACAATAGGAAGCAATGGCTACTGATAAGGACTATTTTTTCTGCTTTCAAGTAACAGTTCCTCATAGGATGTGATTTTAACCTGAAGCCCACAACACCAATTTTCTGCAGGTGGACCTCTGAGCTTTGTGTAAACAGATCGCAGAACCATCAGGCTCACTGACATACCTGCTCAAGACACCTCTAAGATGGCATAGCATTTAGTGAAGGTGAGAATGGGCCAATTTATGACAATTAATAATGGTAATTCTCAGATCTCTACTTCACCCACTGTATCTGCATAATGCTTTTCATAAATAATAAACCACTCATTCATCAAGAAATAAAATGAATCATGGTTTTAGATGACATTTCTAAAGTTCTGATTTTGAGATACAACATTGTTTAAAACAAAATCAAAAAACCTACCTTTATTTTAGCAGTGTATTCACCTCTACCACCAAAAAGACCAAGACCACCTAACAAAATATCCGTATCAGCACAGAAACGGATAGCTTCTACTGAGTGGGCTGAATAACCCCAGCCTCCTCCATGACCTGCAGAAAAAAAACCCAACAAAAATATAGTTAATCTTGGTCTTTTATACTGCAAGCCTGATTCGCTTGTGCTATAAAATTTTAGTGTGTACATACTTTCAAATCTGTTAACAACACTATAGTCTTCTTTAGAATAGACTTTCATTACTGCTTGAGTCTCTTCTTCTGTATTTGCTACACCCATTTTTAAGTCCTGCATAGCAGCCAAAGTATCAAGACAACCTATAAGAAAGCAAAAGAAAAAAGAACTCAAAAATTCTCCCTGTTGACTATAATCAGTGAAACGGAAACGAATACTAATTAAGTCGATCAAAGAAACCTAACTGTTTTGTCTCTAAATCATACAAGGCTACTGAATATCTTTATAGTTTTGATTGGGCCAAAGGTCATTGTTGCCGAATCTCAAGGTTTGCTACCGAAGATAAATTTCATTTAATTTATTCTCCAGAATAACAAACAAATATGATTAAACTTACTTTGCAACTTTTACAATGGCAAGTAAGTTGCCAGCAACATTTTTTCCCCCTTTTTACACTTACTGTATTACTCAAAAATAGTTGAAGTAGTAACTGAATTATGGACGGATTTTTAAGTTTTCATAAAATTTGTTTCATTTACAGGGTACTTAACATGCCTTACCCTGACTCAGACATGAAAAAGTACTGTTCAAGTTAAAAGTTATCACATCTCTAACACCCAATGAAGGGAGCAGGTCAATGAACTGGTGACTTATCACAATCAATGAACAAATAAGCTAAAATCACTTCTAAAGCTGTGTTTTGAAGGACTGGGTATGCTGCATATGGCCAGTTTATACACTAACACAGTGGAATTAATTTTTGTTTTGGTAAGTTTTTTGGACCACAAAAGGAAATCATATTACTCTTAGTGACTCATTATACAAAACTGCAGAGTATATTTTAATATTAGATAATGCATTTACTTTAAAATAAAAGTAAATTATTGAAGAGCACTTTTTTATGGTGGGGTTGATTGTTTTGGTTTTTTTTTGAGACTCCAAGTACTTACTTCATTCTGCAGGCTTTCCAAAAAGACCAACTAGGAAGGTTTCTTACTTTTTTTATGCTGACCTCTAAGAGCAGGTTTCACCAGAACTCTAAAACCCTCTCACATTAAGATAGCATAACTATTTTGATGAAATTCATGCTTATCAGCCAGCTCGTAAGAGTTAAGAGCAATGGTGAGAACTACAAAGTATATTTTTAATTACAAAGTAAAATTTGAACTGAAAAAAGTCTAAGGTGTTAGACTACAATTCATTTTTTACATTTATAACATTTAGTTACATCACGTTATTTCATCTAAGCTTCTGACTCATCAAGTATAAATGTATACCTAGAATGTGCAATGCTGCATGAGATCTGGTGGTTAGAGCTTTGGAACCTGTTGGTAGAGCAAGTTCTGGACTCAAAATACTACACCGGGATTGAATGTCTGGAGCTGATGGAAGTCTGGAATCAGCAACTACCGCATTGTAACTCCAGAGTTCCCTCGCATTTGGTCGAAACCTAGAGCAAGAAAAAACAGAATGAAAAAAACCTTTCATCTACTGAAAAAAATACAAAATCTAACCAATAATTAAATTTTATAAGCTATTTAAAGTAAAATGTAGATCTACTGGTACAAACTCTTAAAACTGAACATCATTACACCAAAAACATACAAACTTTAAGAGTTTAACACTCCAGCAAATGGAAAGACACAAAAACATTCTTACTCCAAGTCAAACAGTCATTTTATGGGTTTACAAATTAGACACTTCTCAAAGCT
>JAWWLV010000001.1:67960082-67983045 GCA_035041135.1 Platyrinchus mystaceus
TCCTTCTCACCTCTTTCTCCACTTCCATCTATAAACAAAACTTATAATTATATCCCATGTATTCTAAAAAAGTTATTTTGGAAAAATGAATAGAACAAGAATAGTAAATAACTCCCCCCCCCCGCCATTTGTAAGGTAGGAGAGAGAACTCACATAGTAGTAAGAGAGACAGCTCAAAATGTGGCATCAAAGTACATGTGGAAGATGACAGAAACTCTACTTTGAAAGAATATACTACAAAGGTACACACTGGAAAATATCTCATCCCCTAAAGCAGAAACTTCCCAAAGAGAAGACAAAAGGAACCATGAAAACAAAAAATTCAAACTTCAGAAGCTTTGCTTGATAACCATCACTTTTATTCTTCAATAAAATAGCATTATTAAGTAGATAGCAGCGTAGCTAAACTCAGGCATAGCCTAGTCTACTCTTTTCAATTACTACTTGTGAAGGATTTTACTTGACTCCAACTTGGCCACAGAGGCATTGTTTTAAGTAATTAACAACTACTGACACAGCTAATTTCCAACAATGCAGTCATAGTCACTAAGAGTGTGTCTTTTTCCTGTCTGTTTCAGCCCATTTTTAGACATTGTTTATGTGATTTCTTTTAGTAAGTATGAAGTGCATTATTGGTTCCTAAAGTCAAACTGCTCCCACATTAGACAAAAGCACTGAAGTGAAGTGTATTATTCCTGAACTTCTTGCAAGCCACCATCTTCTCCAGAAATCAGAATGCTTACATTATCTATTAGACTTTAGTTACACTGTGTCTACCATAGAGAAAGAGAGAAAAATATACAAAGTGAAAAATAACTGCATAAAGGAAATCCCTCATTCTCTCTAATTCTGTCTACTGCTTTATTAACAAAACATTCAAGGTGTCGTTAATTTAGATCTATACTTAGAATTTCTACACGTTTTCCTGAATAATCATCAGTGGAAGACTGAACTCCAAGACTTTATTATTCCCTGTGTGAAGCACTTCAATGACAGACTTACAAATATTTTTAAAATATAATTCTGTTTTTATACATATTGCTCAAACTTTTCTTTTTATTGCAAGGAAGCTGTTGATACAGTAATCTCACCATTTTTTTACAAATCGGTTTTAAAAAAATCTTACTGTTCTAGAAATAAAGCTATTTTCTATTGATGGCTGAGTACAGAAATTACATGAATCTCCACGTAGTTCACATCTGTAAAGGAACAGTGCATATAAGTATTAATACTTCTGAAGAATTAGGTTTAATAGCATAGGTGAAGTATCCCTTTGAAAACGTGGGTGCTCTTCATCAAAAAAAATTATACTTGCACTTCATGCTGGCTATGTGTGAAATGGAGACGTTGTAAAAGAACTGTCAGTCTCTGCCATGGGAACTGGGCAGTTCTCTGCCAAGAACTGCCATGAGATTTTTGAGGTTTACCCCAGTGTCAGTTGTTTTTGAAGGGTCTGCCTGCAGCTTTTTGTGTATTAACAAGCAACTAGAAAGAGACAGAACTACTATTTAACAACAACCCCCTCCCCCTGAAAATACTGGTTTTCCTCCTAGTCCTGTAATTCTGCCTTAACAAGCTCACATTATTTTATTAAACAATTTGACTATTTCTCAAAACCTTTCAACTTTTTATGCCTACTTTTGCACTTAACTCTACATGCCAAAGTAATCAAGAGATGCTTGTAGCTGCTAATACTACCACCAGAATTATTCAGTCATCAAGCAGCCTACTTATTGCTTCCCTATTTCACACAACATTTTTGGAAAGGAGCAGAAAAAAAGCTAATTATTCTGAAAGTCTACCTGTGGCCCCTGTCCCCCTCCTCCCTCAGACACTGATGACTAATCAAAAAGCTCTCCCAGTGTGTAAATGGACTTCAGTAATCATCTGTCAGGAATGTACATGTCCAGTAAGAATGTGTCACGGCTGCATGCTCTTCCTACAATGAAACAAACTGGACACACACGGCAACCATGTCACCTACGCACAGTCATATTAACAAAATTTAGCAGCAGTTGTACTCTGGTCACATAACAGTGGCACATCAAGTGATTCACAGACACTTAAACAGATACATGTGCATTTTCTGCCTCATTTTAAGAAAAACATACTGCTCTAAAGAGCTTCAACAACTACTAATAAGAAGTTGAGGATTGCTGTTTTCTCAATTGATAAATATGTGATACCACCTTTAAACAAAAGATGATTCCAAATATATTCCCATTTTCTCCAAACTTGTAACTAAAAACATAACACAGTACCTCCCTTGAGGAAACACTAAATGCCAATGTGCAAGACATAGAGACAAGTACCTTCACATGAAACAAGTTTTTCAATTCCTTATATGAGAAATAAATTTATTTTAAAGGATAAAGTTTTTCAAATTGGCATTTTCAAATTCCAAAGCTAACTTCTCAAACCTTTTGAGAATGCAGGAATGCAAGGAACTGTCTTCCATACATATTTTACTCTGCTTAAGTGTGAAATCTGCAAACTGAAAAGGGAACTCCTCTCAGCCTTCTCTGTGTGGTTAGTAACTGTCTCAGGAGTTTTGAATTGTTTGGATCTTCAAAACTTGATAAGCACTCTGAAATAATTTATGTCTCTCAAGAAACAACTCTTAACTATGGAGATACACACTTGCTTTTCTTCAAACAATTGTGCACATATTAATTTCATAAAAAGTAATATCAAAACCACTATTCCTGAAATGGAAAGACTACTGAAAAAAAGACTACTGAAGCAAAGACTCTTCTTGTTGAACAAATGAAAGTGTTAAACAGAGCAAGTTAGTACCTCCAGTGTTATCCAACTGGGCTACCACTGAACAGAAACTTGGACTCCACTTCTCAGAAAGAAGCAAGCACCAAGGAAAAGCTCTGAGATGCTTCCTGCTGTCAGCATCGAGGGGTGGGCTCCAGGAACAACTTCACAATGATGGGTTTCCATCTTTGATATCTCATACAGATGGGGAAGGAAAGTGAGATAACTAAAAATACAACCAACCAGTCCCCACTACCACTTCATTTTCCTTAGAAAGTTCTTAACTCCTGAAGACAATTTTTCCCCTCCATAAAACTCTTGGCCAACATGGCCACCACAAAAAACTGCTTTCCAGGAACAAAGGAAAAAGCTCATTCAGCCCCAACAGCAAGTGAAGTAACAAGCTATACGTCAAGAGTTCTTCCAGAAAAAATGCAAAACAACCCCAACTTCATTACAGAATGCCATTTTGGACCCTTGGTCCAGACCAGTGAAAAACCATTTTATTAAAGTTCCTCAGCAGTAGTAAAGGTGGTATTTTGTTTCTCACTGACCACCCATCTTTGGAGGAGGGAAAAAGCACTTCTAAAGATATTAAATACATGTCTTCACCCCACAGATGAAAAGCTTTAATGCAATATGACTGTACATAAAAAATTCTTACAATAACTGTCTCTCTTCAGACCATTTGCCAAAAAATCTTTGTTCTGCTTACACAACTAAAGCATATTGGTCAAGTTACTGGCTAGTCTCTGTGATGTTCCACCCTCACGGGATGTTTTGAACGCCGTAATATAATTTACACACTTTATATACATGTTTATAGATGTTCAAGTATTTTGAACCAATCAGCCTGTGCCTGCAGCTTCTTGGCTGTCCACCACAGGCTTCAGCTGAAATATCTGTAACCAATTTTATAGCTACAGTGCTATAAAGTGATAATAAACTTGCATTCTAATTATAAACTCAGTCTTAGATGTAGGTTTTCATTGTCAGCTCTCTCACTCCAATGAGTGTTTCACACAGTAAAAAAGTTGAAATGTAAATTACAAGTAATTTTTCTTGAACATCTTATAATTTTGTATTGGCATTTGCAAAATGGTTGACATATATCTTTTTCCATCCATGCAGGTTCAACTTCATGTAGTCCTTTTCCTTCTGAGGGTATTTGTTTCACATTGTTTAGAACATTTGCCACTACTTTAAATTAAAGAAAAAAGGTGGCATTCACTTGCAGAATCTTTACTGACTCAATGAACTTACCTAGTTTTTAATTGTTACTCAGTTCATTTCCGCAGTTGAGAAAATTTTACAGACTTTCATTATTCTGTTTTACTCAGATCTCCAGTGATGAAGTCCATGGGGACTGGAGATGCAGACTGAAAACTCATCACCTCATTAAAGAATGAGGATGAAGCATAAGCTCATTTTTCTTTCTAGTATCAAAGCACTCCATGAATACCAAGAAGGTGGTACCTAATCCCTTCTATTTATACTTGTGATGAAGACACAGACACAGATCAGAAAGACTATGATTATACTTAACATGCATTTTTTTGTAATAACAGGGATCTTGATATGCAGACCCTATAAATGTACAAAGAGAAAATGACAATGGCAAGATTTATAGAAAATAGCTGTTTTAATGAAGTTGAAGGAGCTTTCAACTGGACAATCCAACAGAAGAATTCAACAAGTGATAGACATGTAGATTTTTAGCAAAAATCCTTTACCGTTGAGGGTGGTGAGACAGTGGAACAGGTTGCCTAGAGAAAGTATGGATATCCCATCCCTTCAAGTGTTCAAGGCCAGGCTGAGTGGAGCTCTGAGCAACCTGGTCTGGCAGAAGGTGTGCCTGTCCACAGCAGGGAGCTTGGAACTAGACGATCTTTAAGGTCCCTTCCAACTCAATCTATTCTATGATTTGATAATATGTACAAATATATATCATTATATTTTTAGACCATAACTGTCAGTCCTAAAGAAGCTGTCCACATTCAGGTTTAAATGTCATTATCAAGAGGAGTTCTGCAGCTGCAAGCAGAGAAGCAGGAACAGGTCAGTACCAGCATGTTTGGTACGGGCCTCATCAGTACTACCAGTTGAACTAAATTTTCATTGCCCAAAGATCTTGAAGGTCTGGTTGGTGTAAAGACTAACAAGCCTTCTATTGCAGAAATATCTGAAGTAAGTATGATGGTTTGGAAATCGTGACATTCAAAAATGAACAAAGAACTTGCTGATTTCAATGTTAAAGTGTTCTTTTACTGAAGTCAACCTCTCTGCCTCATTGCTCTATTATTGATTTGACATTCTGCCTCTAGAAAAGAGGCATGCCTTCTAAGATAAAAGATATACCTCATCTTTTGCACAATCCCACCTTGCCCATTACTTTGGTAACAACCCAGTTCACCGGTTTTCCTTTTTCCCTTGGAACCTATTCCGGAAGTGAAGGGACATTTCTAGTTTCTAATGGAATTTATGGCTGTCTTTTGACAAGATTATCTTCTGAAGCAGAGAAGGGTCTCAAAGTTTACAAATAAACTTCCTTATCTACTTGTACGAGACACAAAGAACTAAAATAAATTGAACATTTCTTTGCATATAGCCTTCCTGAAGGAAAAATAAATGTTCAGTTCTACAGAACACATCTGAAAAAAATCTTTGCACAATACAGACCTTTGCACTGCTCTTACAACTCCAAGAAGCAACATAAGCCTCAAACTGACACAAATGATCATACCTCCTGTAAGGAAATAAGTGAGTTGAAATGAGCTCCAACAACTAACACAAGTTGGAAAAGTACAGATGTAAGCAGGATGAGCATACTCCTTATTCACCTGCCTGTGGAGTCAAAGGTTTGCAAGCAGTACAACTAGCAGTAATACTCAGCTCAAGAACATTGGTCATCAGCAAATTGTCACTCAAATGACAGCACGGAGGTTCAGAATGTTTTGTCTTTCAGCACCCAATCTCTCCCAGTGAGATTATGATAGGTTGTTCTACTTAATCCATCAAGACTTAAAGCTCAGACTATGTTCCTTCCAAATAAACTGAATATGTTATGCAAACACAAAGGACCAGATCTTGCTTTCATTTCCATAAAATAAAATTAAGATGATTTCATGATCCAGTATGTTCATAACTAGGCAGGCCTATCACTCACCCACATTGAAAACGTATTCCAAAAGGCTTCAAGCTGTCATACAATTTGTTTGCACATATGCCAAATACTTCCATTAATTCAACTGAAATGCCATACTAACAATTCTTTTAATATTTAGTTATTCTCTAGAAAATAGCTGAAGCATGATAGGCCCTCACCTTTTGAAGAGCTTTGTACTTACTTTGATCACAACTGTAATCTTCATTTTACATATTTATCCAGCTCAACTTTAATAAATTCAGTTGAAATTTTTGGTAATATACGTAATTTAAGTAATCACATATTTCTAAAAAGATATATAAATAATTTATATCTGAACAAATTACACATTTAGAAATCCAAGATATAATGAACTGGCTTGCCAGACATACAAAACCTCTGAAATATCAGACACCTTCCTACTCACACTCTGCGAAAACCATTTCATTCAAGAATATTGCAGGGTAAAACCTATACTTTGATTTGTATTGATCCCCATTCAAAGCTAGCAAAAAGTAGTGCTTACATTATTTTAAATAATTTATTTCTACAAAAGGCTTGTTGAAAGATAACCTACCTATGAAAAAAATTTATGCCAGAATTAACAAGTCTGGAATTGACATGCTGAAGTAATCACCCTGTATATCCAACACAAAGGCTCAAAAAAACCCCAACGCAAATGCGATGCAGCAGTCTGAGTCACACTAAGGCTCTAAAGTCCCTACAGTAAAATTAAAGAATGTTAGGAATGAGATAGCATTAAAATGAGAAAAGACACACAGAAAGACAATGCATATTTCACAAAAAAAAAGGAGAGAAAAACAAAGATAACACAGACTAACAAACATATACACCTTTTAAAAAAGGTCAACATTTAAATGCATTTTCTTTCTCCTCAGGTAACAAGATACTAACAGGAAGAAAGGCAGAACTCATTTTGTGCAGTTCTTTGAAAGACAGATGCAGCGCATGGTAGAAGTGACTGGGAGGATGGGCTTATTTCCACCCTAGCCAATAAGGAAGACCAAATACCTTTGTGCTTGTCCCGTTTATGCTTTAGCTGTGCTGGATGGGGTCTGATTCTGGCTAGAGCCTGCTCTCGATGGTTCATAAAAATAGGACCAGGAAATACAAGGGGGCCTGAGGAGAAACATTTTGCACATGCATAGGAAAGCTCACAAAATGGAAACAGTGTGTTAAACCAAATTCAAATTAAAAGCAATGAGAAAACATAAAGAATAATTATTATATAGTAATCTTCTTTTCTTAAATTCAAAAGGCCTTAAAATAAAAGGAAGTTGCCATAACAGGACCAAATATTACACAAAGAAACAATAAATATCCCACAATGATAATTTTACCTGAACCTCTAAGTATGCAACGGTACTCCGAGCAATGGAAATACAACAGATTAAAACTAGAGTAAAATTTGATAGCAAATTTTTGTCATTATTAGACAAAAAGAATATTATTATGCCTTACATCGTACAATATTACATTCAAAATACTGATTTGGAATAATACCATCAGATCAACGCTACATTTAAAAAACGTAACCATAAAACTGTTCGCAATTACTATATTTAAAATGCAGAAGAATCAGTTATAAAGAAAACAGTTACCCAAAAACACCTGTTCCATTAGGAAAATTTTTCAAATCATATGATTTTTTTTCTTACCTATTTATTAATTTTGAAATCTATTTATTTTTAAAATATTTTTCCATCTATGTAAAGGTCTTAAAGAGATTTGATTTGAAGAAAGCAATGATACCTGTATTTAAAATTTTTTCCAGAACACTTTTTCTTTTTAAAAATCTAAACTTAGGTAGTGATGTACTATGTTTAAATGAGGCTGAGTATATGCAGATCATGAAAAAGTGGTTTGTTCCTTTAATCTGTATTTCTCCTCTGTTTTATAGGTTAAACATGACACCAAGAATTCTTCGGAGGCTTCTCCTTCTTTCAGAAGTCTCACATTTAATGAAAACCACGAATCAGCAGCAACCACTTCTGACAAGTGACACTCTCTGTTCCATGGGTTCCCAAACCCAGTCACTGTATGAACTGTAAACAAAAGCCCCCCATATTGGGCTTTAAGTCACGCTATAAATAGCTTATGTGAAACTTAGAAAACAAGTATTCCTCCTCCTGCCGCAAATTCACCGATATTCTCATTCCTCAGCTGACCTGTATTAACAAGACCATGTAGACTAACTTTTCATAAATGCCCACTGCCTCAGGTTTCCTGCTATCCGCTTTAGACCATCAGTTCCTTCATTAATACTAGACAGTATGGACAGAAATTTAAAGTTAGGCAGAGCTTTGCAGCTTTAGAACCTTCAGATGAAGAAACCTGTCTTCACCCAGCGGAGTTCCCAAATTTTAGCATTAACTTCAAAACCAAAATGAAAAACGTTTTAAAAATACAGTATTGTCTTGTCCCCCTAGCTCTGAGATTCATACATATGTTAGATAATATAATGGCCTAAAACCTCTTTAATCATGTTTGTTTCTACACTCAACATAGAGTTTTTATTTTGGTTCTACTGTAATCATCTGGACTCTTTACCCCAGAATAAGTTGTTATCCTTGTTAATTAAGAACTCCTTCTGATAAACCAAGATCATAATTTGCTTTAGCTTTACCTTCATCTTTCAGATTCTTCCTTCAGTTGTCTTGTTGTTGCTCCCACTTTTTAGTCTCCTCTCAATTGGAGCTTCCATTTAATAGATATATTATATATATTTTTTGGGCAAACATTAATTTCTCCTAGGCCACCTGCTGTGTTTAATATTCTATTTTCCACAGTTTAGACTTAGACAATAAATTACACCACACTTTGCTTCTTACCAAGCTGGAGGAGAAATACTGAGAAGTACACTGAGACAGACTAGAAAAAGGCAAGAAAGGGGAAAGAGACAACTGGCAAGCAGGTTATGAAAGCTAAAAATGTTTGAAGGACAAATGATACAGAGGAAAGGTGAATGAACAGAAGAAAATAAGAAAAATGTAATGGGACTTACTGAGAAGTTCCTAATGAAATTAAAAGCCCAAGAACTACAGAATGGACAGGACAATATGACAAAAGTGAATCTTGTATGAAAAATATCGCAAAAAGAAATGGAAGGACTGCAAGGAATGTGGCTTCAAGCGTGTGAATCTAAGATATTTGTGGGTGACTGAACAGAAGAAGTGATCTCTAGATAACTTAGGCAAAAATTCTAAAGTTTCAGAAAAGGCCTGCACAAGAAACAGTGCAGGGAACAAGACACAGCCCTGAAGGCAGCCTTTGGCATTTTAGTGCTAAGAGCAAAGAGCAGAAAAGAGTATTTCCAGACAGAAGGTAGTGAAGTACATTAGGTTGAGTAAAAGAACTACAGGAGATTTGGGGGAGACAGAATGTTTAGAAAGCATAAGAGGCTGTCAGCTTCAGCTTGGTGCTAGCATACAGTCGTCATTAGTTTCCAAGATACTCATCTGAATTGCATGTCCCTAGCCAAGATGACAGTTCTGTACCAATATAACTTTCTGACTGGGCAAGATTTATTTGTATTTCTGAATATTCCTATATACTCTACATTTACCATTAGTAAGAAAAGAACTCAAATACAAAATAAAGTACAATGCAACGTATATTCATCTCTGAATAATTTGTACCCAAATCCATGTAATGTAAATCTGTCATCCTCCTTGGCTTTTTGTGCATGCTAAATCCATAACACCATCATAATATAATAGGAAACATCTACATTTTGATTACTTTGTGACGCCTGCCTATTTGGTCATGTGCTGGCAAGATGTAAAGTACCTCCCTATCCCTCCAAAATAACAACATAGGAAACAGAACACTAGAATAATTCATACAGAGCATATTTGTTCTCTGCTTACATCTGAGGTTGCCTGTACAAAGGGAGCAGAGTTCAGGTACTATGAATTATTCTGGTGGAACAATCCAGCCATGCATTAGACACCTTGTTTATTTTGTTAGAAAATGCCTGCAGAGTATTATTTGGAAAACTCTCCTAGAAGCCTCTAAGATGGGAATAATAATCTATCACTATTCTCAAGTATTTTATAAGTTCAAGTGACAGATCAGCAAAGGGGAGTCACTGGTAGACCACAGACCTGCTATTTTAAATCAGTTTCTATGTGATGGAAAATAACATTCACTCTCTCCCTTGTTTTTTTATAGACTGTTTTCCCATAGTTAAGCTTCAAGGTTAAACAGCCCCAGCCAAGGAAATGTCAAGATTAGCTTTTCTTCTTTGGTCCTGCAAGATTCAGGCCTTTCAAAAAAAAAATTGTTTGGCAGTGAATTGAAGGCATAAAGGAGAAAAATATTTAACCACAGAAGTAATTCCATTTTCTAGAAAATAGAATGCATTTATTAAATAATACAGTGGACTACAGGAAAATGTACACAATTTATTTCATCCTACATGCATTTATATGCCTTTGCATTTTTGGTCATCTAAGCACTTACGCACTACTATCAAAGAGATTAATGTTTGATTTCATATTACACATATTTTGATTTCTTCTACTACCTTACCCTAAACAAATGCTATTTGGCAAGCTGTGATTACAGAAGACTGAAATTAATTATCTCAAATGTTGACTTCTATGTCAGTGCACAGAACAGAGCAGGCTACCTAAAAAATAGTACATGATCACATGGATCATGAGGTACAAAGACAAGCAGTATAAATCAAGGTTGCAGAGGAAAGTCCTATGTTTGATTTCATCTGTTGTAAAAATCTATTTTTGGCTTCTTGAATGCTTGTAAGAGACAAAGCATATTTCTTTTTTTGTGGTGGTGGGGTTTGGTTTTTTTCAGTAATAAAACAGGGAAGCAAAACCCTAATATAGAAAAATAGTTATCTAATACATCAACAGGTGACAAATTTTAAAGAAAAATATTTCAGAAAATAGAATTGGAAACAAACGCTTGGTTTCAGTTCCACTACAAGTGGAAAACATTATACTGAGATAATGTCCCACCTCTACAGCATTAAAGATACCAAAATTTAATATTCCTATAAGGCACAGATAACAGCTATGGTGCATATTCTTTAAAACCATATTTTTCAGACTATAAGTAGCAATTTATTTTCAAGTGAGAAATATGCATGGGGAATGTCATTGTGCTGTGCCAGCATTAAAGTTAATTGCAGTTTGCTACTTTTGTTCAAAACATTTAAAATAGAGATAAGATACATGTCTCTTCCTGTAGTCTGAAAGCTCTTTTCTACTGATGACTAAATTGTACAAATCAGATGTGGAAGAAAAATTATTAAAGCCTTTGAAAGGGGTAGAAGAGGTGTACACTAGCCAAAACAAGCATGAAGGGCAATATGGGAGTAAGAGAGAATGAGATGGAAGTAGAATGCAGAATAATCTTAATTTTCATACTTTCTCTTTTCTGAATACTTGATTTTGTATATATTGTTAAATAAATGTGAAAGATCTATGTCTGTATAAAAATACATAAAGTAAATTAAAACAGCAAATATTAACCAGAACTGTTCTCATTGAGTCTACTGAAAATCTGAGTTCTAAAACTATAATAGAAATATAAACATTTCTACTTTAAAACATCAGTTTTATTAACACTAATCAGCTCTTTCAGAAAGGAATCACAGACTCAAATACAAAAATGTATTTCATAGAACCATACCTGCTGGTTATCAGGGACAAAAACCTACAGCTTTCTCTTGAAAGCATTCTTAGAAAGTCATGTATGCAAAAAGGTAAGGGATTTTTTGACTGTTTTTTGTTTGTTTAGAGAACTTTGAAACAAATGTAACCTTCAGGTCTTGAAAGCATCAAAATAAATATTTAACTAAAACTACAGGAACAAGCTCCACCATTATTTACTACAGAATATTGCATTTGAATAGATATTTCTGCTGTGTATTTAGGTACATGTTCATCAATGAACGGAGCATAGTGTTACTGACAAACTGATTCCAAGCTCTGAGTGGCTTGTGCAGATCTTAAACAGATTCATAGGATATTTGGCCTACCATGGCAAAACTAATTATTGAATTAACTGAATCAGTTACACTTCAGAAAAATGAAAAAAGGCTCATATATAGGCAGTCTCAGATAACATTGTCTCAAAACACAGTAACTTTGACTAAAATTAATCAATTTCCTGTGGGTTCTTTTGTTGTTGCAAGTAGAATAACACTTTTGAAAAATAATTTTTCCTTCTCTATAAGGGCATCAAAAGCTAAATCTTGGTTAATTACACACCAAATCTGCATCTCAGTAATGATCATCTATAGGCTGAGAAAGCGTATTAGTGAAGTACCACTGAAGCATGAGACCATTTATTATCACCATACTAAGAACCATGAATGTATTTTTTAGCTGATTAGTTAAATACAGTTTAAAAAGCTGTTCTCACAGCCTTTTGAAAAAAACCCTCAGAGTTATCTTCAAGTGATAAATTGAAATCTTTGACTATTTCTAAATTCTATTACTTCCAATACTAATCTGAAAAAGTCACAGAAACAGCTTTCAAGATTAGTTCCCCCAGTAAATGCTAATCTTAGGTTTATTATATTAATTGTACAGTGAGGCCCACAGATTTCTGTAATCTATTAAGGTGTAATTTAATGTCCCCACAGGCAAAAAAATTGGTGTTTCATAGGAAAGGAAACATAATCTAACCCTGTTCTGAACATTCTAACATAAAAAAATTCCTCATTACCACACAAAACAATGAAGTGCAACTATTTCCATACTCATCTCTCACTACTCCCATCATGCTCCAAACCAACTTGAAAAACAAAAAATTTCATCGTATGGTGTATCAGCTACATGACTTCTTACCAGAATGACAGTGAAAAGCTGAGATAATTCCATGAATAATTATGTTGAGATATTACATTTTAGTATAGAAGCTGTGATGAATACAGCTGGCTTTATTTCGGAAAAGGTGATAAACCCAACTCAAAAACGTGGAATTGATTTTGAACCTCTTCACTGCTTCTGTCACAGCCATTAAGCCAGAAGCAGAAAAGCAGTGAATGAAGTAGCTCATTACCACTGTGACAAAGGAGCAAAACTGGTCACCTGAACACACTGCACATACTTCTTGCACTGCAAAGAGCAAAGGAATATAACCAATATTAAGGAACTTACAAGTTTTTTGAAATAATTATTATCCCACATTGAAACACTTCCACTGTAATATTAAGGATCTCTTTTTTCACTAAAACAAAACTTCTTGAGTGAACCAACATGAATAGCTGATTCTAAACATAAAAATTATTTACTTGTTACAATTCTATGATAGTAAGTATAATTTAATCTGCTGTAATTCATTTCAAGACAAAAACCAGAGAAATCTTCAGGATAAGCACCTAAAATTTCTGAAGTTATTTACCACTCATTTTGGTGCTGCTGAACAGCATATAAGCAAGTTCCTTACAAAAGTGCCAGGCTACTTGAACAATATTTGAGAATACGTCAACTGGTTGTAACAGTAGCATTGAACTGGGTCATTGACATTGCAGCTGTTAATGACAGCTACTTCTACCCAGAACATACAAATTCATAGTTCATGTTTTTAGACAAATGCAAATAAAGACGAGCATTCTCATCTTCTTCCATACAAGAGACCATAACTGACCTTGGGAAGGAGTTAAATGACTGTCATGCCTGTAGACATAACCATCGCTTCCTCCCTTAATACAAGTAGATTGCTAAAACATATTTTTAAATCAGAGCTCACCATAACAGGAGTAAATATGGAGCTTTGGTAAAGAAGCACAAACACTTAGACCACTTAAAAAAATCTGCAGTGTGGAAACCATTAGACTTCCAGACCTTATGCTCTTACACCTCTGTCCTAAAGTCTACTCCTATTTCAAGACATTCAGTGGGCAAATGAGCAAGAGGTTGCTTTGTGATTTTTGGATTGTTTTATTTGCATGATTGTTTACTTAAAAAACTTTCCGATATTGAAATGCTTACAAAACATTCAATATCTAATGAAAATATTTGTACTGAATGAAGGTCACCACCTGTAACTAAAAAGTGAGCAGCAACATTCAGTGATGGTTCCTATTCTTGACTATGTAACTACACATGCTTTGTTTCTAATAAAAAGAACAAAAGACATGCATTAACACATTACAACCCATAAATCAGAATCCTGACAAACTATATGCTGTGTACCTTAAGGAAAGGCCCTAACAGAGGGTTAACTGACCAAGGCCAGTTAACAGAGGTCGTTAACTGACTAAGCAATGTTTTCAGAAAACAAAAATTGGAACTTGCTTTGGATCTCTAAATAGCTATTTCTTTAGCAAGGATTTCTTCCTTTACATATGCACAAATACTAGAACTTCTTGGGAGAACTAAGCAGCCTGCCTATTCTTTTAACATTAGTATAACCAAGTTTTTTCAGACTACAAACCCTTTTGCACACAAAATCTAGTAGATTATTTAAATGTTCTTGTTTTCTCTTATGAAAAGAGCAGCACCACAAGAGTTGTCAAGAATGGTGCTATTCTTTGCTCCAGCTCATGGAAAACTGCAGCATTTGAACAGAGAAGCAAAAAAACCGCCAACTTGTTAACCTGGTGATGCAAATCAAGATTATCAAATCAAATACTCATACCTGATTATGTAAATCAGGATGTCTAAGTATTTGTGAAACACAATTCACAGCTTTATCACATAAATAATTCTGAACCAAAACAGGAGACTATTCTCCAACTCTTCCAGCTAGGCATACCTACTACCTCCTGCAGCCACACAGGTAGAGAATTTCCATGCTCTTTTGATAGAGAGTATAATATGAACATGGCAACAAGCTGGTCAGCAATATCTTTTTACCTACAGTCCCTATCCACTCATCAAACCAACAATAAAAATACATTCCTGATACTGTTAACCTGACTTGTATTTTTGTTTGAGACAGATGGCATACTGCTCTGGTTCTACTTCTAACCACAGAAATAGAAGCAAACTTCAATGTTTCTCTGCCACTCTTCTTCTTCTTTTAACTGAAATTTACCTCCCAAATCTGTCATCGCTGATGGGCTGAACAGCAGCACCTTTCAGTAATGTCCAGGCATTCAACAAGGATTTAAGAAAAAATTATTGTTAGCTGCACCTAATATTTGCCAGCAGCATGCAATGGAGCTTCAACATGACCTAAACAAAGGTTTTCCATCTCCCCCTCACAACTAAAGTTAGCCACTAAGATTCAAAATGAAAATAAATATTTCATCCTTTTCCGTATGCATAGACAACTGCAAGCTTTCCCTTCCTTGTTGTTCTTTATTTATGGTGAAACCAGTAATTTCATAATGCAAGTGAAATAAAGATACAATTTGCATCAAAAGATTCAGTGGCACAGAGTCTAGGAACTAAGCTGGATCACAAGGTGCATTTTGTGTTCGAATCAAACCAGTATCTAATTCATTAAAGAAGAATCAAAATGGTATTTACTAATACAGCAGGAACTTGAAGATCATAATGTCCCCTTAAGTTGTTATTCTTCTCAACACACAATAATTTTACCAACCACATCATCATTCTTCACAAATATATTACAATTTCTATCAGTCTAGATCTCTCTACTTTAACTATATGCCAGATTGAGACATTGAGCTATTTTAAAACAAGAAGAGTACTGAAAACCTGTTAAGGTACATACTGTTTGTGTGGAAAATCAACACTAAGGTAGATAATCCATAAGAAAAATCTTGAAAAGTGGCAGCATTTTGTTTTTTGATTCAGTTTGTGTCAAAATTTTCATGCTATACAAATATAGAAAAGGTAATTTTATAAAAAGAAATTTTGCTTACTGTAATACAACAGAAATTGAATAATTTATTATAGTAATTAAATAATTCATATTATAGGTAAATTGCACTGAACAGGCTTGCAGTCTTTTCATCTGTTCATATAAAAGCATTTTAGAGTCTACATATTAAAAAACTATTATTCAACTAGGAAATAGCAAAAAAAAAATAAAATGACTTGCTAAAGCAATATAAAATCCTCTTCACTACTACAATTCTGGTTCTTATGCGTAGACTTTGTTAAACATACAGATTTTTTCCAATTTTCTAAAAGCATGCTAGATAGCATAAGCTAGCTATTTAGAATCTGATTTTAGTTTGATTACTGTACTGCCTCACTGAAGAAGGACTATTTTCATTTCTAGAATGCAGACTAAGAAGTTTCTTAAGCTATTCAAGCCTCTTCTCAAGAAGTCACTTACCTCTTCCCTCTTCCAATCTATGTCTCCTATTCACACGTTGCCGCTTTTCTTCTTGTCGTAACTGAAGGTGTTCTTCAATATTAACTCCAGGAACAGGGACAGCTAAATAGATTAAGAAAATAAAATATGTAAAACTATGTTCAAGATTGTTATGATGGCAATAAACCCTAGAAGCTGTTAAGTAAATGAAAATTGAAACCTACTTACTAGCCGCTCTTTACATGGCTCTGACAATAATGAAAGGATTTAAGTAAATTTGGAGAAGTTTTAGGCCTTATTTCCTAACATCCTGGTTTTCACGAATCTGGCAATTCCAACACCACTGAGCAGTACTTAGGCATATACATATCTATCTAAAGTTATGTGTTGTCATAGTTATCTCAATTCTCCCCTAAAAAGTTTCAGAAAGTTTTATTATTAAACCAAGCCCAAAATGGTTTATATTCTTAAAACGTTTCATATGAATTAGCCCTTTTTTGGTTTACGAATGCTAAAGTCCTAATAAAAACATTACAGAAAAATTTTCACATACCAAAAAGGACAAAAACAACACTGCAGTATCAACAGTAGTATCATAAGAGCACAGGTCACAAAGTGGCACAGATATCTAGAATAAGGATAAGCTTAAAACATTTCATGTAACTGAATGATCTCACTTTGATACATAACCAACAAATAAATCTGACCGATAAGCTCCATTTTATGCATTTTAGCAATATTATACTGAAATTGCCCTGTAATAATGAAGTATGTAAGCAAATGTACTGACGAGAAAAAAAGTGCAGTAAGAAAGAGAATTAAAAGCCATCTGGCTAATTTCGTATCACTTACCCAGCAAGAGATCTAAAGGTATCATCTCTTTTACAGCATCAAGGATTCCTCTTTGTCTTGCTTCCTGGCCATCCAGCTCTCTAGCACATGCCTTGCAGCACCCACATACGGCACAGCCTGACTCACCTGAGCCACAACCACAGATTCTGCAGCAAATAGAGTTGTTTTATTACTATCTCTTATTTTCATGCACCACTGATGCCTTGGTAATTAAAACATACGTTATTGTGGACATGTAAGTTTCCCTGAGACAAACAGAAAGGACTGCTGTTGCATGATGCCAGGACCATACACTGACCATACACTGAATTGACTACTCAGCATTAACTTTTCTTCATTTAATTTAATGTACACCACGTGAAAAAATGAACAGGGAAACAATGAGCACACAAAATGCTGGAGAAGTAGTAATGGTGATAGATAAAACAGTGGCCCTTTATGCAGCTCAACTCAGAAGTAACAGATAAAAGCAACTGGAGCAGCAAGACAAAAAACTTCCACCAAAGGAGAAAGAAAGGTTATCCTGAGCCAGCAACTCTGTCAAGAGACAGACTTATATTGGTGCTCATATCCAACAGCTCCTAGTAAAGAACTATATGCTAAAGTAAAAAAATGTATTTAAAACTAAATCACCTACAGCCATTACCAGCTATTTACAAAAAAAAGTAATCTATTTCTGATTTTAAAAGAACACACTCTTTTTAGCTATAACGTTACTTTAAATTTAAGTTTAAAATACATCAACTCAGTTTACACTCAATACATGCTTTAGCCACTCAACACACTGCATCATGCACATTTGCTTACCCTCCAGGTACTCTGTCAGGACGCCCACTACTAACACAGCTAGCTCCATAGCCTGTGCAATCTCCACATACAGTGCACACCATACACTGCTCCAGCTTCCATTTATGCATGCCTGGAGGACACATCATGGACTTCTCATCTTTTTCATCCAGTTCCTCTTCCAGGTCTTCATCCATTGCTGTTGCCATGTTCTCAACTCCAAAACCTAATTAAGATATTGAAACAAGAAACAGTTGTTTGCCAACATTCGGTTCTGTGAAGAAAGATGTAGACTTACATTCACACCCTGTTTAAGCAAATGACAACCTCAAGACTGAATGCAAACAAGGAAAGGTAGAAATTGTTTTCTTATTAAGACAGTTGCACAAAGCAAGACAAAGAAGATGTGGTTTGGGTTTACTCATTCGTTTTAAAAAAAAGCTTTTCTATTGACAAAAAGTAATTAGGCTTTGTTCTTTGTGCTTTGGGTTTTTTTTTTTTCAATTTTTTTTAAACATTACTATGTTTACTAGTATGTGCACAACACAAATACCTGAGAGTTGAAGTGAAAGCACTCATGCCTGTTTCTTTTTTTTAAGCACACTGTATTTACTTAATTAGTACTGGAATTACATCTTATAATAAAATGTTTAGCTTTGTTTTCACATGGGATATTTTGCAGCACACAAAACAAAAGGAAAAATCTAGGTGCCACACCTTTTCCTCCCTGGCTCATGGAGCCTGTGTCTCGTCCACACTGTCCTTTATTATTTACACCAAATGTCCAAACTTCCCCGTTCTTCATTAACACGCAGGTGTGAGCTTTGCCCATGGCTACTTGAGTCACAAAATGGCCTTTCAAATCTGTCACTAAACCTGGAAGACATAAAACACTTGAGTGGCAAATTGAACTTTCTAGCTGAGAAGGAAACTCAATGATACAACAAAATTGCTAGTGGATACAGACAATTTCAAAATTAATGGCAAGGGAGAAACCCAGAATATACAAAAAAACAAGTGCTAGAATTAAAAGGAGAATTAGGACTAGGCCACTTGTGCTGCAAAGAAAGAAAAGCCAAAAGCAAACCTAATCCTGCTGCAAATCACTTGTTCTGAAAAACAATACTAAAGGATACATAAGGCCACTGGAGTTTATTTTATTAATATTTTATTTCTATTGACATGTACTCAATCACCTGCTGCTTTACGAGCAGAGAAACGTATAAGGCCTGGTTTCTGGTAGACTTTGTAGCAAAACATGTCTCATTTCTATGGCTTTCCCTGTGTGGCCTAGTGTCAGATTAATACAGCAAGAGATTTTATTTCTTTTTCTCCATAGTGAAAGCATTAATTTGGGTAATTGTCACCACTGCTGCTAAGTATTTTTACAGAACTCAAGGAAACTTGTCTTCTCTTTGTACCCTTCTGTCATATTTGCCTCAATCAGAGGCAAATCTATTAGAAGAGTAAGAAACACACAAACAACATTTTCACAGGCTAAAAACTACCACACTAATTTCAACTAGACTAGTTGAGAAGTAACTTAAAAGACAAATATTAACTTACTTGTACTATCAGAGTAAATGGCATCTTTTCCAAACATGTAGAGTTCTCCATCTTTTGAAATTACAGAACTGCTTCCATTATTGCACGCAGTAGATATGACAATCTTTCCTTCCATTTTAATAATTTTTTTAGGCTTATATGGTTTTGATTGCCGTCTGCTTTTAGCTTTAAATATATAAATAAATAAATAAGTTACAAGTCATTCTACCAAAAAAGCCCAACCCCAACAACAAAAACATTAAAGGCACAATAACATTGTTCCTATAATCAGGACTTACCTTTTAGACTGCTACTGAAAAAAGGAAAAAACCCAAACAAAAGCAACCAAACAAAACCCCACAAACAAACCAACCCCCCCCAACTATATGTACCATCTCCTAGCTTAATTTTTATTGGATTATAGTGGTTCCTCTAAAAAATTCAATGGCAAGCAAAGTCATGATTCAATCAATATCTTTCAGGAATGATTCTCCAAGTATTTCAAAACACTTATTATTAATTAATCTACCACTACATAACAGAACAGACTGCTTCCTAAAAGGAAGTGTTTAATATCACAGCAAATCACAGCTTTAAGGCACCTAAAGCTATCTTTGTCTTAAAATTCAACCTAAACATACAACTTCAGAGATCAAAACCAGGAAATTTGTTAATTTTATATTGAAAAGGCATTTGTTAGTCTGAAGATCAAATTAATACAGCTTCTTTTATGTCTAAAGAATTCTGCTTGATCAAGGCACAGATGATCATGCTTCTACAATTTCTAATCCATGTACCTCTCCATTAGTTGGCAAAAAAAGAATAATTTCCCAAGTTCAATAAAACAACAGCAAAGAGGCAAAAGTTTGGCTTGTCAGTTTTTCAGAGTCCCAGTCAGACAGCACGGCCTCTTGACCAAACTTATGACTGACTTTGCTCAGGACAACTGTAAAATAGTACTCCCACCACACAATCCAAACTGTGGTAAAACAGAGATCAACTTCTGTAGCTGGGAGAGACAGTAGCACTGGTTGTCAGGACCCCTGGCTGGCATAAAATTAGCCCAGATGGCATGCTTACACATTCTGGGAAAATGTTAAAACTCTTCAAATTAAAAAGTGGTCAAGCAAGCAATGATACATACTTGATTCACCATCCTCTCCTTTACTAGCAGAACCTGTGAAGAATATGCTTCCATCCTCAGCAACAAGTAAAGCATGTGAGCCATCATGTCCAACAGAAAACTGAATAATCTTTGGAGATTTTGTGATTGGGAGTTCAACCCATTTGCCAGCTGAAGGGCCACCTTGTTTGATTCCAAGGCTCTGATATTTGCCAGTATAATAAATCTAGGAGAAAACAGTTTATCATTTTTAGTTATGCCACAGCACTTCAATCTTATATAATTTTTAAAGTTGCATTGTTTTAAAATCCTGTCATTTCAAACCACATAGAACATTTCCTGATTTTGTTTACACTACTTCAATATCTTTATCCTAAACCCATCAATTTTCCCTTAGTAGCGGAAACATTCTGATTAGAATCTGCTTGTTTTGAAATGTGTTTTCTACTGAGCCACAGAGTCAGTTTTCGTATATAATTGTTTGGCTAGATGAGTTGAACACTGTTTGTGGGAAGTTAAGAGAAGGTAAAATTTGCAAAGGTGCTAACACATTTCTAGACAAAGGGTAATTTCCCTCCCCAAGTCTAAAAGCCCTTCACTGTAAGACTGACAGTAGAAATTTCTATAAATTCAAGCCATGGATTTCTTAATGGTTCCAACCATCTGTTTATATTTTCAAATAACTATTTGCCTTTTAACCTTTAAAGTGGGCTCTGAAAAATGTATTTAAGTACAGTCACAGACATTCATTCTAACATACTGAAAACGCAAAAACAAATTACAGAAAATAATAACCAAAAACCACAAAAATCTATCGGTGCAATTTGCTATTTATTACAGAACATTTTCAGTACCTTTCCACTAGCAGTTTTCATCAGTGCAAACTCTCTTCCAGCACCAAGGACAGCTGATTCCTCATCAAACCCTGTACCTGGGCAAGTAAGATTGCGTTAACTTGATGGTTTAATCAGGCAGTTTCTCAGACCAGTTACCTACCCAACTGTGCTAGGGAGAGTTTGTCATAACAAATGATCTAGGAAAGCTACAAGTGAAACAAAATTTTGCTGCCATAAGAAGGCTTACTGAACTAGACTTCATAGAGTTGCTTAAAGAGGAAAAAATAACACATAAGAGCAACTGCAGTTGGTCAATTGAAAGGTCCACATAGCCAAGGATGCTTTGGTTTTGACAGCCAAAAATAGACACCTAACAGAGCAAAAACACCCCAAAGCGAAGGCCAAGTGATATTTTTTCAAAATACTTTTGGAGATACTAACAGTTCTTCAGCTCAAATTCCGATGCAGAAGTGTTTTTCAAGCCATTTCTTTTCCATTAATCCAGTCAATGGTCTTTTTCACTTGGTGACTTTGACCCACAGCAAGGAGTTTCACAGCTTGACTACATGTTATACAAGCACTACTATAAAATCCAAGCTTCAAACAACTACACATTTATTACACAACTAAAGGAAAATACTGGAAAATCGTGGATAGTGCTACAGAGAGAAAGGTGGTTCAAAATGCAGGTATAGATTTGACTATGAGTCAAATAACACTTAAGCAGTTTCACACCCCTTGTACCTCTCCATGTGTTTATAATGGAGCTATACCTTCCTGTAGGTAAAAAGAGACAAGGGGAAGAACAGTGTTTCAGCTCTACTGTTTGAATTGCCAGGCTTGCTATTAACCTTCGAAGAGGAGGACTTACTGATAATGTGCAAGTCTTTCTCCAGATCAAACAATGAGATGCCACAGGCATGTAAGCATTTTCTTGCAAGCTTAAGCTGCAGTTCTTGTTGCAGTACTGGCTCAGTACTTGTGGCAAATATTCGCACTACAAAGCCATCCTGCAATAAATACAAAAGTCTACTTTATGCCACATAATAAACACATTAATTTACTTTTCAAATCGTAAGTGCACTGGTATAACACTATTTCAGAGTAAACTGTCAGGGGACACATTGATAAAATAACATTTATTACAAAATAACATTACAGAGGAGAAAAGAATAAAGTGGCAAACAGGACAAGGTGAAATAAGTACCTGACATACCTTAAGCATATATTGAGTTCTATGAAAATGCTATGAACACTGTGAAAATAGTGAATTGCTATAGAAATAATTAACTCTGAAACTCACTATAGTAATCTTACTTGCATTAATATTTACATCTATATCTTAAGACCTTAACTTCTCCTGATTTGGAACCCAAAATTCTGCATGCAGAGTGACTCCTGTAGAGGGTAGCTAAAACAGTTTTCTGCTTACAAGTGCAGATGGAGTTCTTCCATTAGGAGGGAAATGGATTAATCCTGCTTTTCTCATAGTTGTACGTCTGTCATCTTTAGACAACCCAATCTCACCCCATCCTTGCCCCTCCCTTTTTTATAGCTTTTTCAGTATCAAAAACCAATTCAGAACTAAGAATGTAGTAACTGACTGCTGAAAAAACATACAACAATCACAACAGTTTTGACCCTAGTAGAAGCACTTCTTAGGGCTTCCACAGCTTTGGCCAA
>JAWWLV010000001.1:67986272-67997649 GCA_035041135.1 Platyrinchus mystaceus
TACTTCAGAGCTAAGTACCTACTCAGTTTTCCTCAGGTCACACACCCTCCCCGCCCACCTTCATTTCTTTCCTTCTAGCAGGAAACCAAAATAACCAGAAATGGACCCCTTGGAATTTGTCCTAGCCAAAAGAACAAGGTTGTATCTGCTCACAACGTAACACTGAGATAAATGTGTAGAAGTGCAGAAGGCAAAACAGCAAAATTCAAGGACTGAAATACAAAGGGCTGGGGTTACAAAGAATATCTAGCAGCCACTTTGATGCCATCACAAACCATACAAAACACAACTGTGCAAAAGAGTTTGAGGGATTTCTGAATGGGTATTCCCAACGTTATAAGATTTGCTTTTGCAATGGAAAATTTATATATTTTTCTTTAGAAGGCATACTGTCATTTAATTTGTGTCTTTTTTAGTGTAAATACAAGGCAGTCTTGCAGAATGACACTTGACACTGAGAACTGCAAAAGCAAGAGGGGTAGACTTCAAATGTGTTCAAGTCTCTCTCAAGACTTGCATGAAGAACATTGATTTCTTTAAAAATGGTAATATTATTAAGGATCTCAAAGGACCCTACTGGTTGAAGAAGCTGCCCTGAGGTGAAGAAAGTTGAAAAACCACTCCAGAAGTCATTTTGTCAGGTCTTTGGATGTGCTTTCACTGAAAATTCTAATACAGCCCCACAAAGAGCAAGAGCAGCTTAAACAGACATTTGTGCTTCAAAGATGTGCAGAAAGTTGCCTGGACTAGATTCTACATTCATAATTCGTTTCAAAAATTACTGTTTGCATTTCAAAGACAAAAATCTTAAAAGAATTTTTCTGAGGATTCAGTCAGTGGTTTCTTATTTATGTCAGGATGAAACACAAAATCTTTCTTCTGTTAATAGAATAAGCCTGTCACTGTTTGATCAAAAGGTATTCTTGTGTCCTTCTTACTGTATATGTGAGTGGCTAAGAACAGATGTGTTCCACTAGGAGGCCATTAAAGCATGTTGGAGGAACATCCTCATTCTCTAAACAGAGACTGAAATTATGAGGCTCCTCTGAAAAAAGCCAACAAAATGAAACAAAACAACAACAACAAATCAAAACAAAAAACCTACCAAAACAAAAATAAACCTAAAATAAATCCCCAAACAAATAAAGCAAAATCCACCACCGATACAAACATTAGATGTATGGTCCATCAGTGTTCATTAACTGCCTTGGCTTTTTGGATACATTATTACTTATATTAAAAACCAAATGGCTTTGTTCACAGTTCATAACTACCTACCTGTAAGAGATACTGGAAACAAAGACATATATGAGCCAAACACTCAAAGTTCAAATGAGGAAAAAATAAAAATTTTTAAGAAGGAATTTAAGCTCATCTTTAAATTAAGATGAACACACATTCTGAAATGTTGCAATATTCTTCCAATAGTTGGAGTAAGATGCAAGGCCTCTAAATGAAATACTGCTGCTGGTCCAATGCACTGAAGTAATAAAAAAAGAAACCTTTGCTATCTCGAAATCTCTGATCCCTAAATCTCTCAGTTTCTCTTCTGCTTGCCTGAAAATACATAGCATGTAAACAGTAAACTATAACCAACTTCTTATATCTGGAGGGTCTTACCTGGCAAAGCAACTGTACCGTCTTGTTCCAAAGTTTCAGGGTTTATTCTTATGGCTGTCATACTGTGATTATTCGCATCTCTGTATAATAAATAACCCTGGGAAGAGTAAAAATATATATATTGGTATGAAAATATTCTTAATTAAATCAACAGGTATTGTTAAAAGGGAAAAAACCGCAACCATTATTTTAGGTATTGCTTTAGAATTTTGGAAGCCTTTTACGTCATATTTGCTTCATTTTGATAATCTTCTGGGTACAGTCACTGTGTGGGTTCATACACCTGTACAAGCACTAAGAGACATCACATACATTTATAGCTATGTACAGAATGTCCAAATGTGTGAAACCACATGAATCCTATTCCTTTCCAAACTGATAAAACAGTCTCCAGAATAAATGTATCCACACATTTTGCCAGTATACCTTCTGATGGTGTTTTAACACTAAATAAAACCAGATTTCATGCATGCGTACATGTATATATACATATAGATATACATATATACATACATACACACGGTAAGTGTAATGATAGAATATGTATTTGTAACGAATAATTTCACTTCAGTAGTGTGGCAAGGAATATATTTAAAAATCACACTAGGATGATGAGATCACTAGTTAATAGTAAATATACAAAAAAAAATTGCTCACTAGTTAAAAAATTAAGTAAATTCACTGGTCTCTGAAACGTAATTTTTTTTTAATGTTTTGAGGGGTTTTATAATGAATAACAAAGGTATAAGAAAAGGTGGCTGAAATTCTGGAAACTAAGTCTAAAAAACATAAACCATCCAAATATAGTTAAACTCCGCAGCGGCAACGTCAACAATTATCTCTAGTTATTGTTTAAATAAGCTCAATCCTCCCACAACCAGAACAGCATCTCCTTATTTTACTGCAAATGTTTAAAAGTCAATTTGTTTTCCTAAACAGATATTTCAAATATTTTTTACACTACTTTGTTGCCCATTTTTACATCCACTGACATCCACTCAAAAAGCAGACATCAAGTGACTGTACAATCCATAAATTGATGTGTTAAACCATCATATTTTGAGAAAGTCTTTACAGTGAAAGCACAAAACAAGGACACTTCATTACTCCTTTCTGTATGTCAGTACAATCAGATGTTCCTCATCTTCCACAATTTATAAGTCATTCAAAAAGTCATGTTTTTTATAACTAAAGCCAAAGGAATGATAAAACATCCATGTAACCTTACCCTAAGCGAAGGTCTACCTAAGTTACTCATGAGGGATGGGGAGGGCCACATGTTTTATATTTTAATTATTCACCTACCTGAGCATAGCCTAACCAAGACTTTTTTTCTTTTCTGTTTTTGATGCGGGATGTAGAATTGTATATATGGCCCTGAAAAGCAAAAAACTCCAATCATTTAACAAATACCACAGTGAAAACTTAACACATAATAATTTACCATCTAAATAACAATGTCTTCAACATAATGTGAAAATTCTAACAAAATGCTGTCAGTTTCTCATAAAATATCAGAAAACACAAACTGTGAAAGAACTGATCGATCATTAGTAAGCTACTTAAGATTCTCCATGGAAACAGGACATCATAAAAGTTAAATTAAAATATTAACTGTCACTCATCAGACAAGAAGTAATCATGTTACCCTCACTGTCCCGCTATATCCAGAGCCAATTTTGTAAAGTCCATCTTTACATAAGAGATAGAGGAAAAAACCATCACTCTGAAGTAGGCACTGGTCATCTTCATCTACAGATATTTCTTTCAATGGCCACTTGTGCATCAAGGCTGCCTTCTTTATCCCATTACTGAACCAGTCCTGGATTTGGATTTTGCCCACCAGAACTGCCTGTACACTCCGCTGAAGAGAATTTAAAATGGTTGGCACCTAAAGAGTAAAAGAAATAGTGAGTGAAAAACATGACCACTTTTTGTATGTTTTATTTTCTGTTCTATCTCCAACTCAAGAGAGACAAAGAAACACCTACTCATCTCAAAAACAGTGAGAGGGGAAAAAGCTAACTGAATTTAACAACAGAACTCATGAGTAGTACTCATTTACATAAATTCCCAGAAACAGAGAAGTTTTAGTGCAAGACCTGAATAGTCTGACAAGCATGGCTGCCATTATTGGTGAGGATTGCAGAGATTGCTTGCAACGTTCTTCCCGTCTCTCCCCATGCAGCTACCAAACTGAAGAGGCAAGCGCAGGAAAGTGCTGTCAAGGACTGTCCTGTACTGTCATTCATTCCCGTGCTACGGACAGTTATTTCCAGAAGCAGCTGGAACAGGGATTCTGCAGACAAAACACAGCCATTAAACAGACATGTCATAAAATCATACAAAACAATTTGAGAGTCAATAGGCAATTAAACTTAGAAAATACATAACACATCTTTCTTCAGCCATTATGTTTAGTCCTAATTTCAGACAGAAAATAAAGCATCACAATCAAATAAGACCTAAAATATCTTTAACTTTTCATTCTTTTTCAGTCAGAAAACGTCAAGTCTTGATAATCACCATGGCCAAAGAAGAAAAACTACAAGTCCTCTGTTACAGTGGAACACATTAACAAGAAAAGAGCCAGAAGGAGTTATCTGACCTGCCTATTCAGTCTTCCTCATCGCTGAAATGATGTGTAGGTCTTGACTGAACTTCTCTCCTCTTTCTGACCATTACCCATGTTGAAGCTCAAACCCTTTCACGGAAATGAGCATTTCAATTCAAAGCTTGAAAATTATTTTGACTGTATGCCTCTTTTCAAGCATACATGTTAAGTGGCTGAACATCTATAGCAATCCAGGTGTGAATAGAAATCCACCTCAATTTTGTTGACAGCAGATACAAATAATCACAAAGGCAGATATCAAAAAGTATTCTGTGAAGCTTTTTAATACTCTGTGCATTAGTACAAAATAAAAGCTTTCTGTAGCAAATTACGATGAGTCTTTGGAAATGGAATACTGTTACATCATAAAATATGGAAAAATACATAAAGTCTGAAAATATTTTTAAATTATTTTTAAACAACACATGCTACAGCCGAGCCTTTCCTGTGGTTCTATAAACCAGTAAAAACTATGAATCAACAAAAGATAATTGGATTTTAACTTAAAGGGCATAATCAATCCCCGCTGCAAAGGCATAAGGAGTTCAACTTGTATTTTTAATATAAATAAAAACAAAATTAATTTTCAGGGAAGTTTTTGGATGGCCAGAGGAAATACAAAGAAAAATTCTTACACTCTGCTTAGCATGTAAATTACAACGTTAAATATCTAAGCTACAGATTATCTCTCTGCACTGGTGCAGCCTCACCCTGAATATTGTGTGCGGTTTTGGTCACCTCAACATAAGAAAGATATTAAGTCATTAGAGAGTGTCCAAAGGGCTACAAAGATAGCGAAGGGCCTTGAGGGGAAGCCATATGAGGAGTAGCTGAGGTCGCCTGGAGAAGAGGAGACTGAGGGGAGACCTCACTGTAGTCTACAACTTCCTTGTGAGGGGAAGAGGAGCGGCAGGCACTGATCTCTTCTCTGTGGTGACCAGTGACAGGACTTGAGGGAATGGACTGAAATTGTGCCAGTGAAGGTTCAGGCTGGATCAGAAAGAGGTTCACCCAGAGGGTGGCTGGATGCTGGAACAGGCTCCCCAAGGAAGTGGTCACAGCACCAAGCTGACAGAGTCTGACAAATGTTTGGACAATATTCTCAGGCACATGGTGTGACTCCTGGAGATGGTCTGTGCAGGGCCAGGAGTTGGACTCGCTGATTTTGTAGGTCCCTTCCAGCTTGGCATATTCTGTGATTACAACAGCAGATTGCAAGAGAAGCCCACTCTAGAACTATATTCTGTCCAATAAGACCAAATATTTTATGCTTCAGTAAGATAAGTGAATTGCATGATTCAGTGAAACTCTGCATATACACCTTTACATGTTCTAGAAAAGATTAATGCTGAGGAAGTACTGGGTACTTGCACCATAGGCAGCTTACATTCCAGAATCAAGTTAGTCAGTCAAGAACAAGCATGTTACTATCTCACAAATACTTGCTAGAAACCATTTTCTTCTGCCCAAGAAAATAACTGATGTATGTTAACACAAATACAGTAACAGGTAGATATTACCTAGGACTTCAGGAGGCTCTGATTGCAGGCCTTCCGGTTGCTGACCTTGGAGCACATTAAGTAGGGCTTGAAGGCTCCTGAGACACAAGGATGGATGAGAAAATCTTGTCTCCTTTATCAGTTCAAAAACTTCACATAGTCCAACTTCGATGATCTAAAGAAGTACAGATTTTTCAGAATAGCAGTTAATATAATATTGTTACATCTTTATCAGTAAAGGTATATTCCAATGTTCACTGAACAAGACAGTTACTCAAAAAAAAAGGCAATACAGAATACAGTCGTAATTCAAATGAGAATCAAAATCAACTGTACCAGCAAATATTACATAGAAGGCAGCCATTATATGAAAGAGCATATCTAAGCAGAGTGATAGTTTCCTGAAAAAATGAGGAAACTTAAAATTTTTTTCACAATATAAGACAAACTTCTAATTTCTATCCAGTTCACACTTTATTTGACAGACCTCTTTTTCCTTGCTCATTAATGTGAACCAGCAAGCTAGAATTGGCTTGCAACCTGGCTTCACAACTTGAATAACAATACATTTGACAGCTGATACTGGCAGCTCTAGTACTTTCCCCTCCAAAGCCTCAGAGATTAGTTTTTATATTGTGACAAAAACAAAGATTAATTGCTTGTCACTAAAACTCCACATGTACTCATCACAGACATGCATTAACTGAACTAACAGAACATGTGCAAAAGTGCTGTTATAGCCACTCTTAACTTTCCCTTTTAGAATTCCTGAATATTTTGAGATTATAATTATGCTTCCCTCCACTGCTCCCTTTCATTTCCTTCTCAAACTATGTATGTAATAACGACGAGGATGAATGAAAAGAAAGCAAGATTAGCTCATTTGTATAAGCAACCATATCTTCAAAACCTCACTATCTGTTTTGGTCAGGAGCAGAGCCCCAATGTTTAGAGTATTTAATATGGATTCACTCTTGAGTAAAATCTAAGGAAAAGACTGAAATGTGAAAATAAGTAACACTGTTAATGGAACTGCCACTAATGCTTAAAACACATCTGACAGTCAGCTACAAGTTCTACTGGATGCCTTGTAATTTTGCTACCATTCAATTTATTTTGATTCCAATCTTTCAGAAATTATTTTACCACCTGTTTTATTTTTGGAGGAAGAATAAAAACATAATCAAATCAGGTCTTCAAAGTGCAACACCAATTTTCCTGCAATTACACCTTATGTTTCACATCTTCAATGGATTGGGGGGAAACACATGCATGGAACCTACAGGGAAAAAAACTGTCAAAAAAATAATGGCACAGATGTTTTTTCCAGGATCTGAAACTCACCATCATCTTGCAGGCTAAAAAATAAAATACTCCATAGTACATTCTTAGAAATTCACTTTCTTTTCAGTTATATTATCTTTGAGAGAAACTGAGAGGTTTATTTTATTCTTCCCAATCATCAGACGGAAGACCTCATCTAGGAGCTGACAGTTGGAGGAGAGGCAGTTGGAGGAAGCAGAGAACACAATGCAGTGGAGAAAATCATGTGGTGAACTTCCATTACAGCAGGAACCAACAATGGATAGTTCTGCTGGGATGTTGTCAAGTCTGCCCAGGTTTTGGGTTGGATTTTAGATATCTAAGATCAAGCGACTGGGTACGCTTCATAAAACAGACCTTAATATCTCAAGTAGCTGTATTTTTATATACATGTATGTCTATATATGAATATATGTACATATGATGTTTGTATCTCTCTACCTCTCTCCTCCAAACTGTGCACTGAAGGACAGAATGAGCAAAAAGTTCTTTTCAAGACATCTTAAGCTTGTTCTCACTGCTCTCTGAAGGGTCTCTGAGCCAAAACAAGCACTGCTGCCTCAGTCTCTATGTCACAGCCTGACTGCTTTTACTGATGCTCTCCATGTGGTCACCCTCCTGTTCCCTTTGCAAGATCTTTGAGATTTCAGATCAAAAGTGTAAGCCCACTTAACAAAGGGCACACAAAATTCTAGCCTGGATGCAGACATTATGACTCATAGCTAATTCCTAAAAACCCTCCTATTTCTTCAAGAAGTCTTTTCTACTCTACTATTTTCTCTATCTTCTCTGTCATAGGATAATAAGCATTGTGCCCAATGCTTCCATTTCTATATTTTTTAAAAAATATTTAATACTCTGCATTAATTTATATCATACACATTAAATAAAAAAAAAGAACAAAACAAAACACAAACATTTACAAAGGTAACACATTTTCCTAATGCATCTTAAGAGACTTAAAGTCAGCCTCTAAAGAAAGTGATTATTTTGCTTTTCTTTTTTGTTACAACTTCAAAATTTTCATTTTTGCTCAAGTTCATTGCCAAAATGTATGCCAATGCAGGAACAGACAATATTTAAGTCAGTTAATTCTACCTTAATCACTTTAATACAGTATTTGTTCCTTTTAGTACAGGGCTCCTATGGATCACCCATAACTGAATGTCAGATGTAATACTGGGGGGAAATACCTCTTTTTAACTCTTAGAATTACAAATCATATCATTAGAACTCAATCTCCACTATTTTTAGTAGAGAAAATTCCCCATCATTAGCTAAGGTACTAAGTAAAAAAGGTACTAAATAAGTACGTCAGTCAACACTTCCTGTGAATCCAAAAATATAAAGCTATCAAAGCAAGTTACAAAACTGTCTGAACAAAACCAAAACACAATTTTTTTATTGTGCTAATATCTGAAGAGCAGCAAATTGGGTCTCTAGGTCTCTTTTAACAATGGTAAAAACAATTGTTCTCAATCTAATTAAAGAAATTGCATAGGACAACTTTTAATTCTGAAATACATTCTAAATAAAAGCTCTAACAAACCTCACTTCCTCACATTTAGGATGTAAAATTAAACACTGAATTGAACAATTGAAATCAACCAAAGCTGCATAAAAAGTAGAATGTTTTCAACTTATTCTCAATTAAATGAAGCATTTTTGTAAACAAAAAAAACCCAACACACCATGGATTAACTTCACCAGTTTAATTCTAGAGAATCTGGAAAAGTAAAAATCTTGGCTACATTTTTTAATTTGACTTTCACCTCACTGTCAAACTCAAAATACAGTATTCTTTTAAATAAGCTAAAAATTACTATCAGAAATTGATCTTGTAAATATTGTAAACCTTAGAAACTACTGTAACTTCATTCTTTACATTTAACAAACTAAATCCTACCCAATATTGTTCATTATACACAAAATCAGACCATAATATACTCAAACTATGAGATAGACATGTATATCCAAGATACCAAGACATCTACCTAGTATCTGTAAGTTTTTTACTACATGAGGCAGCTCCAAGTAGATGCCTTTTTGAAAAGCATGGATACAAGTCAGACTGTTACCTCTAAGTAACCTAAACAACCTAATATTAGCCATATAGTTATGAAAAATACTGAGGTTGTACAAAGCATCTAAGCCATTACTGAATCAAAAATGCTTAGAATTCTTCAAAATTGTGTAGATTCTTTGCAAGCATATTGATTTTCATCAATTTTATATTTGCTGTACTAAATACAACAAAATATCTCACCCATTTTTTGTTTTGAGAGGTTCCCTACCTACAGTTTCCCTACCATTTTTTGTCACCATCTTTCTAAAACTGTGCTACTTATCCAAGTCTCTTTTTGATAAACTCTCCAACACCTTTAATAATACCAATGTTTTAGTTTCCACATGCAAGTGTTCTGCCCATACCATTGATAAATCTCATAACCTCTCTTAACTTCAAAATCTCTTTAAAGATACACTGCATTCTTTAAAAATGCTAATAACTACATTGCCTTTTACTTTAAGTAAATTAAGCATCTACAAGCACTTGCTGATTCATTTAATATAAGCCACAAGGAGTGAGACAGTTCATACACAATTAACTTTTTTTTTTCTACTTACCACACATTATTTTGCAATTATCAATCATGAAATTTCAGTTACCTTACTTGGTTCTGTTCCTCTACAATTCACCACCACTATTTTCCAGAGTGCAAACTTTGCCCTTCAGATAATCCTACCTAAACACAGTCATCTATAAAATCCTAATTTTCTAAGCAACTTGAACACTGTACATAGTCATGGCTGCAACAACCTTTTTTAATTCAGCATTTGTATTTGTTTTAGAGCAAATACAAACAAGGAAGGTTAATCTGAATACGCTTTTTGGACTCAGAAGAATAACAAACTAAGCAGGATTCATAGCATCAGCAAGCTAGCAGTGAACAAAACTAAATGCACAGAAGTTAAACAGTACAAAACATGTGAATCAGCAAATTGAAAATAATTAAGAAATGAGTAAATCCGATAGATTATTTCTGACTTTCCACCACTAATCCTCCTATAAGCTCAGAAGTAGTAAATAGTAAAAAACTCACCCTAACTGTTGAACTATAGCATCAAAATCTTAAGATGCATTACTATCTGCCATTAAGGGCATTAAAGCCAAAAAAGGGAAAGATTAAACAACTATGTAAACAAGAATACTTGACAGTTACTGCAGTTACATGCATACCTGGCAAAAACATCTTAGAAAACATTCCATCGAGTGATTTCCAATAGCAGAAAGACTTACTCTTTTTGGAGAATAAAGCAAGAGCAAGCACCCTTTACCATTATGAGTTAGTAGCCTCTGACAGATGTAAGAGCTGCCTTATTTGCACCATTTTTGTGTAGACTTTTGAGGCTATAGGTTTTCAAATACCAACACATATAAAGGAGTGCAAGTATAATATTTATCTGACATTTAACTGACTGTGATTTGGGCAGGTACACAGGTCATCCTAATTCATCAAATCAGATGATTCTGGACCAGATGGACTGCAAATAAAACTAGAGTGATTTTCTGAGCAACTGGCTTACAATACAGTTCTTTATTCCCCACAAAGAACATACCAACCTTAGATGGCATACGTGGCATGCTTTAAGCAGTATTGGTTACTTGCCTTTGGAAGTTTAATAGGTGGCTCTTTGGATTCCTCTTCTTCATCACTGTCTGAATCCCCACTCTGTACACTGTTCTTTGAAGCCAAAGATACAGAAGCTTCCTTCTTTTGCCATTCCAACACACAATGACGGACATTGCAGTAAACATTAAAAGCTGAAGGATTGCTATGTAATCTGATATCTGGTATGGTTATTGTACTCTCTAGGTTTTCAGTCTGAAAAACAAGATTAATTTTCATTTTAGTTTATTAGAAGTTTCAAGCTTTGCTAAATATAAATGATTTCAACAGTCTCAATAACTTTGACAGACAAACTTTGACAATTTTTGAACTGGAGACAACTTTCCTGTTAAAGTACTATTTTGTATTTCAGGCACAGAAGAAGGGAGGAAGAGGAAGAAATTTCAATATATTCCATCTGGCTTTAGGTCTCTACCTCTCGTAACTTGACAAGGACACTGGGACTGAAAACGAAAGCAGCTCAGGCTACAAAATGGTCCAGAACTGTGCCACAGTCAGAATAGTAGCAGAATTCAGGATTTATCTTCTCAACAGGCATCAGTTATTGGTTTCTTTAATTAGAATCATAGAATCAGATGGGTTGGAAAGGACCTCTGAGATCATCAAGTCCAACCCTTGATCCACTACCACCA
>JAWWLV010000001.1:68008435-68032071 GCA_035041135.1 Platyrinchus mystaceus
TAAAACATGGGCAAGTATATTCATGAAAAACAATGTTAAGCAGATGATGTAATTTCCTGTTGGAAACCACACATGTTAATTATAAGCCTGACTCTTCTACTGCCTGGAGATTAACAAGACCTGATAGGGCTCAGATGGATTTTCTAGCTAAATTATTAATTATATTTTTAGTTAACAATTATAAATTGCTATTAGCTGTCATTTGTAAAGGTCTTGAAATTCTGTGCTGACAATCTGCTTCTGCTGGCAGAAGACCTTTAGCCTTCAACTTCTAACTCAACTGTGGATACCATCTCGTTCACACAAACCAAACACTCATTATCAGCAAATCTTAGGCAGGTTTTTTGCAAACTGCTTCAAGACATTGTAACACTGGAAACTGAGTTAGCAGTTTTGAATTGGACCACAAAAGAAGTGCAAGTCAAACAAGGTCAGACCATGAAGATACTTTGACTAAAAATACTTGTGGCAAATGGACATGAAGAAAGACTGAATGGTGCTATTACAGCCTTTACAGAAAAATCTATTGAGAATAAAAGCAAAGACCCAAAATGTTCAACTCTGGAATATGGAATAATTGCCTGAAACCAAAGGGGGAAAAAAAGGTGGGAAAGGTGAGGGTGGGAAACCACCAGTGGCTTGACAATTTAAAATAAGTAAGACAGTCATGTTAAATGACATGATTGCAACTTCTATTCAGATTTGTGGCATCTGTAGGAAGAGGAACTAAAAGCATGTTTAGTTTATTTGTTCTCAAACCAGAAGTAGCATTAGCTAATACTTGCAGTACTTGCTGCATTATTAGGGGGACACAATTCAGTTGTCTCAACACCATTGCTCTTATTCTGTTCAAAAGAGCTGAGGAAATGCAAACAGAGCATCTTTCCTCAAAGTCACAACAGTCCTGAACTGCAATTCACAAGCTTAAATTTGAGAAGGAAGCTTTATATGTTGAGTGTGCGTTCCTCACCACAATGCTGTTACTGAATTACTCAATATGGATTAACCATAACCGCACCTACATAAGCTCTTCTAGACTGTATGTTAAAATAAAGGTATCACTGATGAGTGGAAAAAATATTATTCTGTCTCTGCTGCTGAAGCAGAATAGCAACAATAAAAGTGTTATTCGACTTCTGACTTAAAACCTTTGCTTCTATCTGAAATGTGTTACCAAAGGTAGCTAATGTAGCATTAGACACAGTCATTCTGCTGTTAATTAAATCTTTGAGTACACTTTTGGAAAACAAATTAATTTAGTCAACCACATGGCAACACATGGTAAAATCTTTAAAAATTCTAAATTACTTTGAGTTGTGTCTCAGGTTTTGTCTAAACTTGCTTGCTCTGGTTTGAGGGTTAAGCATCTTTGTAAAGCAGTATACTGCTGACAGAAGAGACCTAGCAAAGTCATGCTGTGACCAGACAAATGACAAATATACTGTATTATTTTGTTTCCATAAGCGCTTACTTGACACAGTTGGCTTAAGCATTCAAGGGGGAGTGGAAATTCTCTTAAGAAGCAGCAATCACTCAGTAACACTGAGATGAAACGCCGTCAGGTTTGTGTGGGGTTTGTTTGTTTTTGTGGATATTTATTTTTTTCCTCCACTAGGTGAATTATTGCTGCTGGTGATCAACTTGGTTGGATGAGAAGCAGGAAGCATTTGCTTCTAAACAGTCCAAAGTGAAATCCTAAGCTCAAACTGTCAGGTAGATCACAATAGGAAGCTATTATCACTCATGTTTTCACCATCAAGTTTCAGGGTCTTTCATCACAGCCTCACATTACTGCATCATGGATGCAGTGACAGTGCAGGTTAAGTTCAGGAACCTGAAAGCAGGGAGCAAGACAAAAGCAGGATCACAACCATAAGACTTCATAAGAACAGACTTTAGCCTGTTCAATCTATTTTGAAGAGTCTATGGGATACAGTTCCCTGGAGAGAAAGGGGTGCAGAAAAGCTGCCTGATGCAACCTGAGCGAGTTGGCTCTTACGCCCTACACACAACTTGCAACAGCATATCTGGAATACCAGGACCAGCTCTTGGCTGCTGAGTACAACAGAGACTCACTTACTGAAGCAAGTCCTGAGAAGGGCCACTAAGATGCTTAAAGGCCTGAAGCATCTGTCATATGAGGAGAAACCAAACAAGTAGAGCCTGTTTAGATGGGAAAACAGAAAGCTTGGGAAGGTGGGGGGAATTTCCTCAATGTGCATATATACCTGATGGGAGAGAGTAAAGATGATGGAGACAGATTCTTCTGAGCAATATCCAGCAACATGCCAAGAGACAATGGAGAAAAAAATAAATACGGGAAGTTCCATTTACACATCAGAACTGTAAGAATGGTTAAACACGGGAACATTAGAGGACACAAAGAGAGAGGTTCTAGATTCTCCATCCTTGAAGATACTGGACAATGTGCAGAACAACCTGCTCTGGTTGATCCTACTTCAAGCAAGAATGTTGCACTAGACAGTGTCTGGAGGTCTCTTCTAATCTCAACTATTCTGTGATCTTCACTGTTTACATACTAAAGTAAAATTTGATTGCACAGTAAACGTGATTCTGCATTGTGGAAAGTGTGGATTTTTTCCTCATTCTGAGTTTTGCATTTCTCCTGGTGTTATGCCATGTTTCCGATTACGCTTCCAAGGAGAGACATACTGAGCTTTTCATCTGTTCACCATCTGGATTAACAAACAGACAGCAAATTCAGGCATAGGGCAGACTTCTACAGGAATCAGTCAGAATAATCAAACCTACAATATTACGCAAAGCTAACCAGAGAATAAAGGATGAAAACCACTCTACCACACTCAAAACATATGCCTGCATTAAGCCAAAGCAGTCACTTGAACAGATCCACACTTTCTTGGATATAATCAACACCCACAGGTATACTAAGAACTGCATGACAGATGCCTACATGCAATAATCAGGAACTTCTCTGTGCAGATGGATCAACATAGACACTGTGTACAGAATCTTTAAGACTTTTCCAAGCTTCAGCTGTACAGAAAGCCTAAGCACGTCCCCAGGAAATCTAAAACCTAATTTGTCAAATGGAAGGTACTCTCGAATAATTGAGAACAGCATCTGGAAAAAAACTCCAAAAGGTCAGTCTTTCCATTCCCTGGTCCAGCATAAAACTGGGGGTGTCCTGCTCAGTGGGAAATTGGAGTCAGAAGTGCCCTGGCAGCCAGAAGGGGCAACCATGTCCTGGGGGGCATCAGGCAAAGCATCACCAGCCGGTCAAGGGATGGGAATCGTCCCGCTCTGCTCTGCACTGAGGCAGCCTCACCTTTAATATTGTGTGCAGTTTTGGTCACTGCAATATAAGAAACATATTCAGCTCTTAGAGAGTGTCCAAAGGAGGACAATGAAGACAGTGAAGGGCCTTGAGGGGAAGCCGTATGAGGAGCAGCTGAGGTAACTTGGTCTGTTCGTCCTGGAGAAGAGGAGGCTGAGGGGAGACCTCATTGCACTCTACAACTTCCTTGTGAGGGGGAGAGGAGGGGCAGACACTGATCTCTTCTCTGTGGTGACCAGTGATAGGACCCAAGGGAATGGTCTGAAGTTGTGTCAAGGGAAGTTTAGTTTGGATATTAGAAACAGGTTCTTCACCCAGAGGGTAGATGAGCACTGAACAGGCTGCCCAGGGGAGTGGTCGCAGCATCAAGACTTACAGAGTTCAAGAAGCATTTGGACAAAGTCCCAGGAATCACACGGTGTGATCCCTGGGGCATCCTGCGCAGGGCCAGGAGTTGGACTTGATGATCCTGATGGGTCCCTTCCAACCCAGCATATTCAACAATTCTAGTCAAATTCCACTGCATTTCTGACAGGTGTTTTCCTTGTGGAAGTATTAGACACTGTCAAGTGATCACACTTCCACCATGCCCTAAATAATCCTACTAGAAAACTCTTTTTAGGATCTTTTCTAAATTGACTTTATGGAAATTAAATGCTATTTGGTTATGTCTTTATTATAGAAAAATGAGTTTATTTTCCTCTTTTTCCATAGCTAGCTTGATTTTTTTTTCAAGTTTGAGAAGAAATCTTCCGTCAATTAAGCTGTTCCTTCAGCCTAAACCATAACTCACATCAGTGACATCTAGTCATTATTCTCTCAAAGTAACTAGTCCTTCTTATTGAAAAAAACAAACAAGCAAAAAATTCAAAGAAAAGGTCAAGAATTACTTCCGATTTTCTACACAAAAGTATTTCTCTCAATTCAAAAGAAAACAAAACTGAAACATTCCAACGGTATGGCACTTCTGAATCACAACACTTTATAATTCTATGCATTGTGTAGAAATTGTCATAAGGTACCCTTTATTCACTGTTGGTTTTACATTTGTTCTTACTGGTTGGGTTGTGGGTTTTTTTTAAGCTAAATATTTGCTGAGGCTACTGTCTTCAGTATATATGTAATCTTTCACAGTTTTGCATCCCCTATTAACTTTTTAATCTACAATCTCATTTTCAACACTTTGTCAATGACAGACTAAACAGTTCAGGACCTAGGACAGATCCAGATGCAGAGCAACAGCTACTACCTGTTCTCACAGGCTTTCCCCCTGACAGTGAGCCATTCTGCAGCACCTCTCCAGGGTGGGTTTCTGTGCAGTTTTAAATCCACTTTACATTAGTTCTGGCTAGTACAGAAGTAGCCAAGTTGACAGGCAGAAGGCAACATACCTAAAATTTCCAACTGAGGAAGGATGCAGTCCACACAATGGGACAAAAGGGGCAACAGCTGCTTTTCTCACTTGCAGTGCATCTACTCACATGATCATAGAATGGCTTGGACTGGAAGGGACCTTAAAGATCATCTAGTCCAACACCCCTGCCAGGGGCAGGAACACCTTCCACTAGACCAGGCTGCTCATCCAACCTGGCCTTGAACACTTCCAGGGATGGGGCATCCAAAACTTCACTGGGCAAACTGTTCCAGTGCCTCACCACCCTCTCAGTAAAGAATTTTTTCCTAATATCTAATCTAAATATCTCCTCTTTCCGTTTGAAACCATTCCCCTTTGTCCTATCCAGCTTTCTTGTAGGCTCACTTCAGGTTCTGGAAGGCCACATTTAGGTCATCTTGAAGCCTTCTCTTTTCCAAGCTGAACAAATTCTCTTGGCATTTCCTTATAGGAGAGGTGCTCCATCCCTCTTATCATCTTTTTGGCTCTACTTTGGATTCGCTCCAACAGGTCAATGTCCTTCCTATGCTGGGGATCCTAGAGCTGGATGCAGTGCTCCAAGTGGAGCCTCACCAGAGCAGAGTGGCAGAATCACCTCCCTTGTCCTGCTGGCTGCACAGCTCTTGATGCAGCCCAGGATACGATTGGCTTTCCAGGCTGCAAGTGCACATCACTAGATCATGTCCAGTCTCTCATCCACCAGCACCTCCAAGTTACTCTCAGCAGGACTGCTCTCAGTCTGTTCATCCTCCAGCCTGTGTTGTTACTGGGGGCTGCCCCAACCCAGGTGCAGCACCTTGCACTTGGCCTTGTTAAACCACATGAGATTCCCATGGGCCACTTCTCAAGCCTATGCATACAAAATGTGTTGCTTTAGGCTAGGTGCTTTAGCCTTAAATCTGTAATTGTGGAATCAGAGATGCTCGGAAAATGGCTCAAGTACTAGGTCCAGTCTATACCAAACACCTAATTAGTTCACCTTTGGTTTTCTCCATATAACTCCCTACAACGCAAATCTACCACTTAGTGTCAAAGTGGTTCAAGTCAAGTGGACCCAGCCAATGTTTCATGACATTTAGAGATTGCTGAAGTACCCTGCAACTGAACTTTCCTAAGGTTTTCCACACTTGACTTTTTGTCTTTGCAGATATCTTCCTTTGATAACTAAGTAGTTACCATTCCTCCTAGTGCTGAAACATTCAGCATACTTTCAACCCCATACTTTCAATGGGGACAGTGTCAGTAGGCCGCAAAAATCAAGAAAGGAAATAAATATCACTCAAAATCCCCAGTCTGTTCTTGTCTTGATAAACAAAACGTATGCTTACAAACTATAGTTCCAAGAGCTTTTTAATGCTTTCTTTTTCATATCACCTATGATAATATCTATCAAGTTTCCAAAAGGACTTGTCATAAAATAGTTAAAAAGAAACAAAGTACATATATATGAATTGAAACCTGGCACATATCAAATGTATATCATACAAATACACAAACTCTCTCAGTGTAATGCAAAACTATTAGCATGCTTTATGCACAGAGTATATATTATAACATATACTTAAAAACTGACTCAAAATTTTATCTTACAAATCACAAATAGAAAAAAACCCCAAGAATGTTCATCTCTGAAGAAATAAATACACTACTTCTACACAACACTTGAGGAAAAAATGCTTTCTGCTAACACTGGTTAGTATCCCTGCGTTTTAGAATATCTCTGATAGGGGAACAATTGCTTTGTAAAATACTGGATGAAAAATACCTCCATGAAACAGTTGCTTGACCTTCCCTTCCTCTTTGCAGAGTTGCAGGCAGGGTAGGAAAAATAACACATATTGCTTCTGCCAAAATTTCAGCCAAAATAGCTGAGTTGCACGACAATTGGCTCTCAAACCATATTTTTGCCTGTTGTGATACATTAGAAGTTTGAATACTGTATTTGCTAGCAAAACAAACAAAAAAAAAGGTGGAAGACAGGTTGCAGAAAAGCTAGAATTTTTGCACTAATATCCCCAAACTGGGGACTAATTGCCACTAGACACTCCCAACTACTCCAGCAAGACTCTAATATACAAAACACCTTAAAACAGTTCATAAGTACTCTAAATAATAAATGAGTACTAAATAATAAAATCCAGTTACATTTGCATTTTGTTACCATGTAGTTCTTCTTACACAGATGTTTGAACCAATATGTTGCTTTGTCTTACCTAAAACTGTAACTGTTGCTACCTTTTCAGTTCTCCTCATATTCCCTTTACTGCTATCAAGCTATAGCATGGAAGTCCAATATATGTTTCTAAAAATATATTTACAACAAAAGGAGAGGCAAGGAGAATCTCCAACCTTTAATGGATGAGGGTGAAACATAGGGACAAGGGATGAGTAAAAGGCTGAGGTACTTAATGACTTCTTTGCCTCAATTTTTAATAGTGACCAGTTGTTCTCAAAGTATTCAGCCCCTAAGCTAAAAGAGATGGATGGGGAGCAGAATGAAGCCCCCATAAATTCAAGGGTAAGTGGTCTGCAACTTGGACACACACAGGTCCGTGGGGCTGGATGGGATCCACCAAAGGGTATTTTAGGGAGCTGGCAGAAGTGCTCACCAAGCCACTTTTCATCATTTATCAGCAGTTCTGGATAACCAGGGGGGTTCCATTTGACTGGAAGTTAGCAAATGTGCTGCTCCACTACAAGAAAGGCCAAAAGAAAGATTCAGGGAACTACAGCCTTTTGAGTTTGGGGAAGGTCATAAAGCAGATCATCCTGAGTGCCATCACATGGCACATACAGGACAACCAGGTGATCAGGGCTGGCCAACTTGGGTTTATGAAAGACAGGTCCTGCTTGACCAACCTGATCTCCTATGACCAGGTGTCCCATTTAGTGGATGAGGGAAAGGCTGTGGATGTTGTCTACCTAGACATTAGTAAAGCCCTTAGACACTCTTTCCCACAGCATTTCCTTAGAGAAACTGGCTTTTTCTGGCTTGGGAGGGCGTACTCTTTGCTGGGTGGAAAACTGGCAGGACAGCCAGGCCCAGAAAGTCGTGGTGAATGGTGAATCCAGTTAACGTCCAGTCACAAGTGTGCTCCCCAGGGGTCAGTATTGGGCCTGTTTATTATCTCTATCAATATTCCATTTAATAATTTTATCAATTATCTGGATGAGGGGATAGAGAGCACCCTCAGTAAGTTTGCAGAAGGCTCCAAGTTGGGCAGGAGTGTTGATCTGATGGAGAGTAGGAAGGCTGTGCAGGGGAGCCTGGACAGGCTGGATTGATGGGCTGAGGCTGATGGCGTGAGGTTCAACAAGTGAAGTGCCGGGTCTTGCCCTTGGATCACAACAACCACCTGAAGTGCTACAGGCTGGGTGCAGAGTGCCTGGAAAGCTGCCTGGCAGAAAGGATCTGGAGGTGCTGGTGACAGCTGGCTGAACATGAGCCAGCAGTGCTCAGATGGCCACGAAGGCCAATGGCATCCTGGCTTGTGTCAGAAATAGTGTGGCCAGCAGGATTAGGGCAGCAATCGTTCCCCTGTAATCAGCACACCTTGAACTCTGCATTCAGTTTTGGACCCCTCACTACAAGACTGACATTCTCTGGCATGTCCAGAAAAAGTGAGGTGCCTGGAGCACAAGCCTTATAAGGAGCAGCTGAGGGAGCTGTGAATGTTCAGCCTGGAGAAAAGGAGGCTCAAGAGAGACCTTATTTCTCTCTACAACTCTCTAAAAGAAGGTTCTAGCCAGCTGGGGGTCAGTCTCTTTCTCAAGTAACAAGCAATAGGACAGGAGGAAGTAGCCGCAAGCTGCACTAGGGAAGGTTTAGATTGGATATTAGGGGAAAATTATTCACCAAAAAGGTTGTCAAGCATTGGAACAGGCTACCCAGGGAAGTGATAAGAGTCACCACTCCTAGAATTATTTAAAAGGTGTGTAGGTGTGGCACTTGGGGGACATGGTTGAGGGGAGGACCTGGCAGTGTTGGACTTACAGTTGGACCCTGTGATCTTCAAGATCTTTTCCAACCTAAACAATCCAACAATTCTGCTTCCAGTAACAAGACAACCACATCTTGCAACTGAGCTCTGCTGCAAGATGTGTTTTTTCAACACCATGTTTGTTCCCTGTGACACCTCTTCTCAGAAGACAAATTTCATACAGATCCTCTCTCTTTCTGGTCTATTTTCCTAAGAATCACAGAACCATTTAGGATATAAAGGACCTCTTAACACTTTTTACTGTGAAGGTGACTGAGCACTGGCACAGGTTGCCCAACAAGGTTGTGGAATCTCCATACTCAAAGCTATATGGACGTGGTCCTGGGCAACTGATTCCAGGTGGCCCTGCTTGAGCAGAGGAGTGGACCAGATGAATTTCAGAGGTCCCTTCCAATCTCAACCATTCTGTGATTCTGTGACTGATTGTATGAAACTTCCTGCTCAAGCAGGGTCAGGAAGAGTAGGTTGCTCAGTACCACACGCAGCTGAATTCTTAATATCTCCAAGGAGTATAAACCTCTCTGATAACATGTGCCAGTGCTTGCTCTCTCTGAGAGTGAATAATTCTTTATTTGAATGCACTGGAATTTCAAGATTTTTAATTTGTGCCCACCAGCTCTTATCCTGTCAGGGGGGACTACTGAGAAGTGTCTGGCTCCTTCTTTATTCCCTCCCTACACTGAATAAAGAAAACATCTGAGCCTTCTCCTTTCCAGGCTAATGGTCCCAGTCCTCTCAGCCTTTCCTTACAGGAGAAAAGCTCCAAACCCTTAATAACCTATGTGACCCTGCACTAGACTCTCTCCAGTATGTCTCTCTCTCCTCTACTGGGAAGACCAGAACTGAATACTCCAGATGCAGCTTCACCAGTGCTGAGCAGAGAGCACCTCCTTCAACCTGCTGGCAACACTCTTCCAAACCCATCCCAGGAGGCTGTCTCCCTTCTTTGCCATGCCAGTGCATTACTGGCATAGAGACTGTTGCCCACCAATACGCCAAGCTACTTCTTTGCAGAGCTGCCTTGCAGCTGGTCAGCCTCCCTGTGGTAATTCTCCCTGATGAGGGATTTTGCAATTCCCCTTTTCGCATATCATGAGATACCACTCAGTCCAAATCTCCAGCCTGTCCAGATTCCTCTGAATGGAAACACAACCATGTGGTACGTGAGCAACTCCTCTCTGTTTAGCACCATCTGTGAACCTGCTGGGGGTACACTCCATCCCAGCATTCAGGCCATTAATGAAGATGCTAAACAGCATTTGCCCCAGTATCAGCACACAACTGGTAACCTGACCCCAGATGGACTTCATGTCACTGACCACAACCCTCTAGGCCCAGTCCTTCAGCCGGTTCTCAATCTACTTCACTGTCCACTTATTTAAACTGCACTTTGTCAGCCCGTCCATGCTATGGAAAAGAGTGTCAAAAGTCTTACTGAAGTTGAGGTAAAGCACATCCACTGCTCTCCGCACCCAGAAGATATGTGTATATTACCTACTATTAGTTTTCATAAAGGGCTACAGATTTTTAAGGCACTCAGCAGTGAGAATCATTGGAGTGGAAAACTGCCCAGCTTGATAGGCAGATCTCAAACAACATACTAGAGAGAACAACCAATTTTTTTTTCAAATAATAAAAGCTTGTTTTTTTTTTTACTGACAGTATTATCCTCAGATGACCTCAGATATTTAAAATTATTGGTATTTTCTTTCAGTAAGCCTGAAATTTAACATTTAAGGAACCCCACTTTTTAGTGAAGTGGGCAATAACTCAACTGTCATTCAACCAGCCATGTGTATGCCCTCCAAACCACTACCAGCTTATGCACTATCTTCTTTGAATTATTAATCAAGCATTCTGACGTGAATTTTCATCCAAGCCAATATAAAAGGAAAATCGGGGCTTAAGCAGCATATCTACAAATGGAAAAATCATCAGAATCCTGTCCCCTAAATCCATAAATCAGGGTAAGGAACATCAGCTGCAATCCAATTACCACAGGCTTAGAGGAAAACACAGGCAGATTACTAGGCCAGGTTACATTGGACTTCTAAGGCATCTGAAAAGAAAATGTTAAGAAAACTCAAAACAGAGACTGATGGATTTGAGAGAACACTGGCTGAGGAAGTATAGAGATATAGATATATGTATAGTTAAGACATCAAACATCTGGAAGACAGGTAAGACTAACAGCCACATTCCTATGGTCTGAAACTCCTCCCTACATGCTCTGATCCAGAAGAAAAAGGTCACCTTACTACTTAATTGTTCAGTTGGGACTTTATTGCACTACTGTTGGTGAGCTGAAATTGCACATCATTTTAATCACTACTTTAACTTCATAACTCAGAACTATTATAACATTACAATAACTTTTTTAACAAGTCACTTCTTCTTGAAAGCCAAAATTTTGGAGGCCTAAGATAGAAAGGGGTTATTCCAGCTGCCAGAACACCTTTTCTAAAGCCTCTCCAATACAGTCAGAAACACAAATACTACAAGTTCTGTGAATTAAATTAAAACCCAACTGCACAAGTAAAATGGATCTCATTTTCATTTAACCATGACAGAAGTGTGAAAGTAAAAAACAGTACCCGATCCCTTTTGTAACTGAAAGGGTTTCTGAAAGAACATAAATATATCTCAAATAAACAAGGACAACTCAAAAGAAAGCACCGCTTCAAAGCGTTCTTTACACAAAGAGAATGGTCTCCCAGTGCAGCCACTGACAGCTGGAGTTTTTCTGTAATTATCTGATTTTTCATTATTTGCTTCAATGTTATCTATGAAATTAGATCTGTAGGAGCACATGCAAGGAAAATCTATTTCAAGTTGTTCAATGTGGAGTGAAGTATTTATCTGTTATCCTTAAACATTTTTAGGACTTTTTTTTTAAACATTAAAAAAGCCATTCAACCACAGCAAAGATGACAAGATCTGCACTTTTGGCCACCTTCCTATCTAAACAGAACCACCAAACTCAAAGTGTATACAAAGCTATCGTATATAGAATCACATCAGCAGAACTTTAATTTAGGAAATATCCTCGATGAAGTCAAGGAAAATCTGTACTTATTAAGAACAAGCACATTACCAGTGGTTAACAACAGTATAGCATCCTAAGACTGATTAGTATCAAAAGTAAACCAAATAAATTCTACATCGTCTTCACTGAATCGCAAAAAGAAGCGACTCATGCTTATAGCTGTAAATGGTCTACCCTGTATAACAGCATAGTCTAGAAATAAAATGGGATAGAGAATTGATTGGTTTGGAGTGAAATGGAATAGTGACATGACTATTCTGAAAACATACAAGCATAATGAAGATGTATGAGCACATCTGTTGGAAAGACATGCATTGGCCAGTGGGAAAGAAAGGAAAAGCAGTATCAGGTAAGAGGCAATCACAAGTTACTACATGTAACTTAGGGTGAAACAAAATAACAAGAAAGAAGAGGCTGAAACAAAAATACAGTAAGGCATTTATCTAACAACAAGCTCATCTCAACAAAACGTAAATGACTGGCTGCAGACCTGTATAGACACAGTTGTTGGCTTAAAGGCTCAGCAACAGAAAAGATGAGTGATGTTATCAACTGCAACAAGGAGAACAGCGAAGTAAGATGAAGAGTTCAGGGTTTGACTGGTTGAGGTTAAAACTCTTAGCTAGACATTTTTCTAGACTGACAGAGATCACGGTCAAAATAACCTAAAAACCATGGCTTTCGCTAATTTAAACTGCAAACAACAGACTTATACTTTTTGACCTTATCTGGCTTTGGCTACAATAAAGTTAATAGTTTGTACCATGCTTGCATGTTTTGGATTTGTGATGAAAATAGTACTGATAGCACACCTATGCTTCATCTGTTGCTGAACAGTACTTACACAGCATCAAGGTTTTTTAAGTTTCTCACACTGCCTCACCAGCAAGTAGGCTGGGGGTGCACAAGGAGCTGGGAGGGGACATAGCTGGGACAGGTGAATCCAGCTGGGATATTCCAGACCACATATATCATGTGCAATATGCAGAGAAAAGAAGGAGCAAGGGGGGATGACACATTAAGAATTACAGCATATTTAGCATATTAATATGCTTCAAAACATATGAAACATTAAATCTAAATGTACCAATACCATATGTCTTAATGCATAAACTTACAGCACAAGGAGCCCACTCTCCTGTGCTAATTTCTAGTATTCATCCTTTGGAGGGGCACAATGATAGGAAGTGGCTGTGAAAAATCACTGGGATGGATCTGCTGTAAAATGTACTTACAATATAAAAACTTAATTATAAGAGTACTATGCCAGTCAGCACCTCAGCACAAAGCAGCGTTTATGGCTAGCAAGGTAAGAAAGAAAAGACAAAAATGCAACCATGTGTTCAAGTACTGCTGCAAGGGATCAAGTTTTCAAAGTAAACTAAGATTTAGGAAAACAGTTTGCACTAAGTACTTCAGTTCCCAAAAACTGTGTTATGGATACGTCACATATGCCATCACATGTGATTTACAGAAAGACATAAATAGTCTTTAAATCATGGGTTTGGCAAACATACATTGTCATGTGTCAGGAGAAGAATTTACTAAAGAAACATCTTCAAAATATTTTGGCCAGGAGGAAGACAATAATATGGGAGGAAAATGAAAACTAAACCCTGACAGCTGATGTTAACGCAGCGGAAACACAAATTCAACATCAAGTTTTTAAGTATGTGGAAATGCATTTACTACATTTAACATGGCTATCAGAGTAACTTATTAAATTGCTCCAGCCTAACTTTACCTGCTTAAATTTGCCACTTAACAGACCATCAGTGTGCCAGAGCAGATAGTGTAACTGAAACTTTGACTGGCATGTCCTCTCAATTTAAAATAAAAAGTACAACCCTGAAAAACCCACCACAAACCAACAACATAAAAAAAAAATCCCAGAACATGGATAGATGGTTTCAAATCACTAAAAATCAAAAAAAACCCTCAAAAATCTACTTTACTAAAAAAGACATTTTCTGAGACAATTACCATTTGAATGCTGAAAAGGTTTAACCAATAATGATGGAAATATTACAGCTAAATAGTCAGGTACCCAATATAACTGATTCAGTAACAAACCCATTATATGGAGAACATGTCACATCTCCACAGGTGAACATTTAGAATGTCACAGTACAAACACTGTAGCTGCTGCTATTTGACACACTCTCATAGTTTAAAAAGGAAACAGTTTTTTATCACTTCTGTTTAGTTTCAGTTTGGCCTATAATTGAACTTCTACCTGAAGAGCAAGAGGTTCCACATGGTATTATTTTGTAACCCAACACAAATAATGGGGGGGGGGAGGAATTATAGAATATGATTCATCACATGCACAAATTCCTTTCCAAACTACACACTTTCCTTATGAATGAAAAAGCAGAAGGATGCATCACCACAAAAGACAAAAGCATCTTATAGCATCATTAGACATCTAAGGTTGCTTCAGCCTCCACTGTTGTGAAAACAAAATGCATCTCCAGGAGTTCACAAAACCTGAATATTCTCATGGATTCCCATTTTTTTAAAAATTTTTAAAATTAGTTGTATATATTATTTGTTTTCATATATATACACAAATAAAATACATATTTTAAGCCTCTCAACATAATATTATTAGGTTCTTTCCAGCTTCTATTATGTTTTCTACACCAATACTGCACAAATAAAAACCACGTTAGACTAAGAAACTACTAGAGTTTTTTAAAATAACTACTACGTAAAACTGTTTCCCTTAACAGAATATAAGGTACAAAACAAAGTCAAAATACACAATTTTAGTCATCTGCTAATCCCTATTAACCAATAGCTTGATACAGTATTAAAACTGCTATATTGCAGCTAAAAAGCAGACAGCAACTCTCATCAGCTTTTCTAACAGGTAGGTTAGCTTAATGTAAGACTCAACAGCACATCAATTTTTCAGTTGAGGTTTTAGTTTACATAAGGACTCAAAATTGTTTTGTAAAGTGACATTTACAAAACATAAGAATTGAAAAACAGGAGAGAATATATGAAACTAGACTGGGCTAGAATATTTCAGTTGGAAAGGTCCTACAGAGCAAACCTTTGCACTGGAATGAACAGGAAAATGTAGTACAAGAAACACTGCCATTGCTTCACTAGTCTTTATGTACAGAACCTCTATTTTTTTCAGTCAAATGAATGCTTCCAAACTTCTGCAATTACAATTTTATTTTAAAAGAGCAACAAGTCCCAAACCAAAAACGGCTAACAGCTTTTGTAAAGGCTCTAGATCTGAACAAATAAAGGCTTTGCAACAATCAAACTAACAAACAATCAAATGAACAAAAATTTCATACATCTAAATTTACTAAACAAAGTTTTCACAAATTCTTTAATCTTGGCAGGGAAAAGCTGAAGCATTTCAGTTGCATTCCTCCAATAAACTTTAAAGTGTGTAAATATATATATATGCATATATAAGATATCCTTGGTCCAAATAACACTGCATTACTGAGCATAAGCAAGGGTATAAGGGAAGACTTTGTATCAATCATGAAAAGCTTAAAGACTAACCTAATGATCATTTTTTTCCAGAGGATGTATCATTTACAACTGTAAGTGTTCTTTAATCATCCAGCTGAAACAATCAATGTAAAATGAAATAAAGTTAGCTGGTTCTTCTTTAGCCAAAATGGCTGGAAAAAACAGCCATCTAATTTCTGCTTAATAGCAGAAATCCTATATTCCAGTCATCATGGAATATGATCTCAGTCAGACCACTTCACAACATTAGGGTCCACAACACAAATAGAAGCTTTCTCCTCTGAAGTACCTAAGTTAAGAGAGGCAACTTTAGCAACAAAGTAATGGTCACTTTGACATGAGTATGAACTTACTGTCATTTTAGACTATACTGCCATTGTAATAGTCCAGTTTCATGCTAGTCAAAATTATGTAGTGAGGTTTTCCATTATAAAACAGGCCACACTAAAGCCATTACAAATTTATATACTTATCTGTATTTGACAAAATGTTTCAAAGAACACATGGAGCCCAACTCACACTTCTGGTGGTACATACTACCAGGTAAAAGAAGAGTAAACTGGCAGTTCAGGGAAAACCCCAAGATGCACACACAATAATAGCAGCAATTCAGATGGATAGGGATGTTTGTTAGGATTAAGTTATACAACAGAAAAACTGTATATTTAAAGACAGCAAAAATGTGAAAATCAGAAATACCTCACTTTTCAAACACAAAGCTTTGATACTGAAAGCAGTAAAGACTTCCAGTTTCGTCCACTCAAAACCCAATGTACGAGACAATACTCCAACAACATGAATTTTTTACTTGCCCTCTGAAGAGGCCCATACTTCCTATTAGTGTTTTACAGACTTTCATACCTACACTAGACATTATGCCACCAGTTATTATTTTCATATATTTCAGTAGCCACAAAGCAGAGACTATGAACTAGGCACAGAGAAGATTTTTCTTCCAAACCAATCTTAACTGACAAGTCTATTTCCCACTGCTAGTAGTACTGTAACAGATTCTTAGCACTGTTATCTGAGCAAAGACAGTTGTGTGGTAAGTTGCAGAATTAGATACTTTTTCCTATTACTATTACATAAAATAATTAGGCTGGCACTGGAGACAAAAACAAGTTTCTGTGCTCCCACCTCTCAGTACACAAATCTTTGTGCAACCCTTCACCTCACACTGTCACAAGCACAATCACAAGGTGAGCCAGATCAGGGAATTAGTCCGGATTACAACAAACCAGTTTTGCCAAGTTAATTTTAACCCAGAGTGAGTCTCTAATCTGTTACTGCAAGAGACTATATAAATATTATGTCAACGTGGCAGGGGGAATAAGCACACAAACAGAATGGTCTCCTTCAGAGGCCAGTGTTCACAACACTGCAGCGGTATCACATGAGGAAATGCAAAGCACTGCTAGTTCTTTTTCAGAGCCAATAACTGCATCCTACTCAACATGTGATATTCATCCTTTCAGAGAACAGCCAGCACAAACACCTTCCAAATGTGATACTAATCTTACTTGTGACTTTCAGATAATCTCCACAATGTTTGATTTCCTTGTCTACACAGAAGCATTTTCATACTGCTTGCAAGTTCTTCATAAACATTAAAGTTTGGTTTGAAATAAAAACACTCACTGAGGCAGGCATTCATCACAGCCCATGAAGTGCAGAGTACAATTTTGCAGACTTGAAGCAAAAATTTCTACATCAACTATAGCAAATAGGTTGCACTGTCATTCTTCAAATTAGTCTTCTTGATATTTTATAACTGTTCATAAGCCAATTTGTTTAGGGGTTTTTTTAAGCTATTTCCAAGACATTTTTCTAGTCACAAACAATCTTTTTGATCGATTAGGGGCTTCAGATTTTCCATATATAAAAAATCAAGTTAAGACTCCTGTCATAAACTGTACTATCTTAACCTCCAATTAATATATCTGGCAATGTTATCTTCCCTAGCAACTAGATGCATCCACAAGTAACTTTAAAGCATCTCTTTAAAAAACGTTTGGAATTTTTACTATTTTTGTAAAAAAGCATTTTTGACCAATTCTGTTTAAGACTACCAACTGGTGGAAGTTCTCAAACTGCAATATTTTGACACAAATATGTAGTACCTTGGCTGCCATCAGTCTGACACGAGATATTATGGGTGACTACCAAGTGATAGTGGGCAACTAGATGGTTATTAAATATTCTTCCTCTTGCAAGTCCTACAATGCACATTGGCTGCATTCACCAGTATTAAATATCTGTCATTTACTTGCCAATAGCTTAATATAACCTCTCTGCTCTGTACAAGGAGTCTGGCTTCTTTGCTTTCACCTCAAAAACGTCAATTAAGAGAAGCATTAACATTTATACCCACCTAAAGCTAGCATTTTCTACAACTGTAACTGTAAGAGATACCAGCTGTACTATCCAGAAACCAAAAAAAACAGAGCACATGACAAATTCAAAACTACAACTTTAAAAAATACAGACCCCTTAAGGCAAAATTCAGACCAGTATCTGAACACCGGGGAGCAACTGCACAGCTGATTTCCTTGCATTTAGTAGTATCCTTACACTTAGCACTTGTAGTCCCGGGATTAAATGACACAAAGCTCAAAAGCAGGAAGAGAAGATTAAAGGAAAAAGCATTAGCACCAGACTGAGGAATATATGGGGTAAGAAAACACAGGCCTACAGAGGGGAAAAAAGAACTATAGTTTCCCTGTCATACACTCTGAAAACAAGTCAGTAATTGCAAATATGTCAAATACCAATAACAGCCCACGTTTCTAGCATTTGCCATAAGCACATAGGGAAAGTTACGTTATTCTTTCAGTTTCTTATGTTAATTCCACTCCTAGACACAGCCTTTCAGGGGGGTGGGAGTGGGAGTGGGAAGGGAAATAAGCCCTGCTGTCAAGTCAGGGTGAAAAATAAAGACCCGAAGAAGGCACCCAAGCCAACCTCCTCATACTTCGCAAACTGAAACAACGGTGACTCCAAGCTCCCCTTACGATCCGGCCACCCACATCACAATTTATGGGCCAGCAGGGCCTGAGAGCGCAGGAAGGTGCCGGTTTCGCGTCACCCGCATTCTCAGCGACCTTCGGAGGGAAACAATGGGCAGCGCCCGAGCACAACGGGGGAGCCCCTCGCACAGAGCCGTCAGACTCGGCCCCGGCCAGGCTCCCCGCCCTGGCTTCCGCGGCCGGGAGGGTCCCCCGGGCCGGGGCGGAGGCTGCGGGTTAAGGGGGACCGCCCCTCCCTCCCCGTCCCCCGCGGCCCCGCACCGCCACAACCCGCACCGCCACAACCCGCACCTCCGCCCCGCCTGACACTCGGGCTTGTGCGCGCCCCGGGGCAGGGCAGGGCAGGGCAGGGCGGAGCGGCATCCCCGGCCAGAGGAGCAACAGGCAGCCGCTGCGGCCCCAAGGCCGGCGGGCAGCACCGGGAAAGGGCGCCCAATGGGGCTCCATCCGCCGGCGGAGGGCTGGGGAACCGGGTGGGGCGGCACCACATCTCCCAACCTCCCGGCTCCGCCGGGAAGGTGCTGCCTCCCTCCTGATACGGAGGCCGCCTACACGGCGATGGCAGAGAAGATGACCGAAAGAGGAGGAGAAAAAATAAGGCAGGGCAGCTAAAGGCACATGGGGAGGCGCCGAGGGCCCTCGCCGGGGCTACCCTGGCAGCGGGATCCGCGGGTGCCCTGCGCAGCCTGTCTGGAGAGACCGCCCGTTCCGGGGCATGACAGGCCTGGCCGGAGCGAGGTCTGCCCGGGATCTCCGCATGGCCACGCTCCATCACACGCTCCATCCCCCCTGGTGGATGGAGCTGGGCCGTACACTGGGGCGGGACGGAGGCCACGGCCCCCGCGGGAGGGGAGGGCAGCGGGCACAGGTAATTCCCCCCCGCGAGGGCCCCGGGAGAAGGGGCGGCAGCGCCATCTGCGCGGCAGCGCCGGCCAACCGAGCGGCGGGGCCCGGGCGGCACCTGGGCAGCCGCCGGGTTACATCACCGCCCCTTCCCCTCCGTCCGTCCCCAGGGGCGCGGCGGCCGCGGCCACATGGCAGCGATAGCACCCGCGCTGCCCGACACGGGGGCGGGGAGGAGGATGAGGAGGGCGGCTGCCGGCAGGGAGGAAGGTGCACGCACCGGGCCGCTCCCAGCCGCCGGTGGGAGGGGTGGCGGCCAGGGCTGCGCGTCTGGGCCAGGGGAGAGCGCGGCGCGCGTTACCTGCCCGGGTGGCTCCCCAGCTCCCTGTCGCTCAGCGCCGCCGTGTAAATCCGCCGGTATCTGTCGGCCAGGGCCTTGCCGGAGAGCAGCAGCTGGTAGCGGCTCCGGCAGCCCAGCGGCGGCGTGGGCAGGGCTCCCAGCCCGCCGGCCGAGCCCTCCTCGGGCCCCATGGGCCCCATGGCCGGAGCGGCGCCGCCGGAGGAGGAGGAGAAGCCGCGCTCGTCCCCGGCGCAGGCGGCGGCGGCGGCTCCCGCAGAGGCGGCGGCGGCTGCGGCGCTGCTCATCCCCCTCCCCGCCCGCCCCCTGCTTGCGGCGGCGCCGCCTCCTGGCGCGGCGCGGACACAGGCGGCTCCCGCTGCCTTCACGGTCGGGGCACAGCCATGGGGAGGCCGCAGGAGCAGCCGCAGGAGCCGCCCTCCGGGCTGCGCATCCACCCGCGCCGCGGGAACACCCCGCTCTTCCCCTCCTGCAGCGGCGGCTCCAGGCCCCGGCTGCCCCGCCGCTCGCCTTCCGCCCCGGGCGCACCGCCCGCCGCCGCCGAGCCCCGGGCAGGACCGTGCGCCGCCGGCAGCGGGGAGAGGGGGGGGCAGGCCGCTCGCTTCCCCCTTCCCGCTAAGGGGTGTGTGTGGAAGGCGGGGGGCGGAGACCGGCAGCGCCGCTTCCCCTCCGGAGTTTGTGCTCGGCGCTGCCGCCGCCCTCTGCCCGCACGGCCGGGCCGGCACCGCCTCCCTCCCGCGGCAAGCAACGCCGACGGCGCATGCGCCGCCCCGCCCCGCCCGCGCGGCCCCCAGGATGGCGGGGCGTGAGCACCTTGTGGAGAGGTGCGGGGGCTGTGGGCGCTGTGCGGGCTGTGGGCGCTGTGGGCGCTGTGCGCTGCTGCCACGGCCTGCCGCGACCCCCGGTGTCACGGCCATGTGGGGTCGGGCTGCAGGGCCCTGTTGAGAGTGTGTGTCACAGAATCCACTGGATTGGAAGAGATCATCGAGTTCAACCTGTGGTCGAACAACACCATGTAAACTAGACCATGGCACTCAGTGCCATGTCCAGTCTCTCTCCCTGCGCGTGTGCGGGGGCGGTGACTCCCTGGGCAGTCCATTCCAATGTCTAATGACTCTTACTGTGAAAAATTTCTTCCTAACATCCAACCTAAACGTTTTCCTAACATCCAACCCTGGCGCAATTTAACGCCGTCCTCTTGTCCCGTCGCTAGTTGCTTGGGCGAAGAGGCCGACCCCAAGATAACTACAATCTCTTTTCCAGGAGCTGGAGGGAGTGTCTGGGCATCATATTTTATTGGGGTGTCTGGCTGTGTTGGGACGGTGTTAGCAAGGACAGCCTTTGCAACCGCATTCCATCGCCCTAAAGCTCCACATTGGAGCATCAGTGGCGAAGCTTGGGTGCAAGAAGCCTGGTGTGACCAACTGCAGCAGCTGAGCCCTTACGCACCAATGCTCCACACCTTGTTTCTGTGCTATGTAATGCTAGGCAAGATGTTTTTCAGGAGGAAATCCCCTCTTACTTAAGGCAGAGTTCGCTAAGTTGAGTTGCCACATTAGGCGACGTTTTCCTTAAGTTGCCTTCCCTGTTTCCAGGACAACTTACCTGCTTTTAGAGGATAAGGAAGGCATGGCAGTAGGCACTTTCTTATCTTCAGGCTTCTTACATCGTTGCTTTTTATCTGTTGAAATTGTAGCCCTGCAGTTTTGCCACACTTTCTAGTGCTTAACACAGCTGAAAACTTAAAGTGTCCAGGCCAGAATATACGTAATAAATAATAATAAAAAATAATTTTGAAAGTCTTCATGCCAAATGTGACTTGGATTGCAGACTGCAGAAAACTGTCATCCAAAGGATGTGTATGCTGTCATATTTTCTTGTTTTTAATTCTACCCTCCAAAAATAGGGCCTAAATAAAGCCTGGAATTCCCCTAATTATAGATACGTATTTTTTCAAACAATTTCTGCACAACCATAGAATCACAGAATACCTGAGATGGATGGGACCCACCAGCATCATCAAGTCTCCTGGCCTGCGCAGGACAACCATGACAATAGAATTACAACATATGCCTGAAAGCGAATAACAGCAAATGTAAGGGAGCTGTTCAACTGTCATCTTTCTTAAGCTTGTGTATCACCCACTGATGCTTAATCTTTCAAGATGAATTTCAAATACTTCTTTTACAGAAAACTAGGGATGTTAAAACCAGTGAATTCATACAGGTTTTCACAAAGGTAGCTGTCCAGGTAGGAGAAAGACAGCCAGATTAGTGCCACCACTGAATAAAAAGCTACTTTCTAATGCAGTTAGAGGCACTAGAGACCATCCAAGAAATATTTAAAGCACCAATTACATAAAAAGCTTTTGATTATTATTCCTACACTCTAGTGGGTGGGGAAAAAAAAAAAAAAGAAAAGAAAAAGAAAATAGTAATACAGCAGTGATTGAAAGGAGCCATGAGAAAACAAGTGCCATGTCTTATGGTCTAACTACCACCAAATCACATTTCCTCTGAGAATCAGAGCAAAAAGTCTTTGTAGCTCCTTTTCTAGGAATTACCTAAAATCATACCTACAGGCAAGAACCAGAAAAACAAAAACAAAACAAAACAAAAAAAACTTAACTCCCCAAACACAAAACCCTACGAAAAAAGCAAAACCAGAAACCACCCCACATTTTAGCACATCTTTGAGTTTTGTTGAAAGCTATTATTTTATATCCAAATAGTAATTTTTCCTTCACCAAAAGCACAGTGTTTGAGAAAAAGGCTATCTTCTGGTATAACATTGTCTGTCTCATCTCAAAGTTATTCTTCTGCACTAATGCTGTTGTACTACTCTAATGCATGTGCCATGAAAGCTAGGTGCTGGCAAACTTTTATGAAAGTGATGCAATTTATTGCAATTCTTGTGTATTGCTGCAAACTCCAGAATTTGTCTGGGCTTGTGTTGTACAAAGCTACACACAGTGCACTGAGCATTGTTCTTTGCAAGCTACAACTGGTACTCCGCATCTTTTTTTATCTCAAGTGTTTTTGCTTTTGGGTGAAACCTGCAAAGTGCCCACAATCAGAGTCCACCTTCCATAAGCTTCAGTCTGTGATAAGCAATAGAGTTTGACAATGTAACTAAGGTTTGCCAAGCCAGAATAATGCTGTACCTTCTTGTAGTCCACTTCCAACCTCTTTTTCTCTTCACTCAAAATACAAAGTGGTGTCCAACTTGTGAGGCTGTTAATGGCACCAAGTGGGAGCTGGATGTTCCGCCCTCATTCACAGCCATCTTTTCTTTTCTTGCTTGGTCCTCCAAGGAAGCCAGCTGTTCTTTTTCCTCTACATATGTATGTATTTATTTATTGATTGATTTAATAGGACCGTGGTACTCATATTTCATATTCTGACTCTGATCCTGAGCAGCAATACCAGTGTTGTGCCATGTAAGAACATTCAGGAGTACGTATTTCATCTAGACCAACCTTATGCTAGATTTGATATTGACTATACTCCTGTGGTTAATGTAAAATTATTACCAGTTCAAATCTGTTTCTTTGCTTGCTGGTTGTTGGTGTTTTCTGTTTGCTTGGGTTTTTTGTTTGGGTTTTGTTTGCTTGTTTGTCTGTTGGGTTGGGTTGGAGTTTTTTTTAAGCTGTAGTATAGTTTTGGAGACTGCACCAGGTTAGCCCTTTGCTTTCTGCAGCTGCAGGGGTCTAGCAGTACATAATTGAAAGATGGATTTATTATACCACCAAAACAAATTCAGTCAACTGAACAGAACTACTTTGTCCTCTGAAAGCAGAATATGTCTTACTTCTGACAATACTCTTTTCCTGTTTGCAAACATCTTCCTGCTGCTACAGAATTAAGTTCTTTGTCCATCAGCCTCTCCCTTTTACTTTGAGGTGGGGCTGTCAGCAGTTGTATTCATTCACTTGGCAGCTTTGTAAATAAGTTTTAGCAGAACTTGTTCACTGTCACAACTCCCATGGATCAGCATTGTACAAATGTGAGTTTCAACACAGCAGAACAATTGCCACCGGGTAATTCCCATATCCTGCATGACAGAATGTAAAGTAGAAAGTTCCATGATTTCATAACCTAAGCCTTATACTTTTCAATTATATTTCCAGGTCTTGTTTTTTTT
>JAWWLV010000001.1:68032171-68045895 GCA_035041135.1 Platyrinchus mystaceus
TGTAAAGTAGAAAGTTCCATGATTTCATAACCTAAGCCTTATACTTTTCAATTATATTTCCAGGTCTTGTTTTTTTTTAAGCTTTCAAAATATTATACAAAACTTTTGGTCATTAAGCTTATGTCACTGACAAGACATATTGTGAGGCAGGTCATATTTTTAGTTAAAAGGACCGGTTTTCAACACATAGTTTCAGAAAAGCTGAAGTCCATTTTGGCATTTTTACTGTGTAGTGTTGTGGTAGTTTGGTCTGGGCCTTCCTCGGTGACCAGTCTGTAGCCAAGGAAGTGCCCAAATCTACCCAATATTCCCTACGATTTTTACGTAAGCTGGGGTATAAGAGCAAAGAAGGAGAGGCTTTTGTTTTCTTTCCTTCTGACGGCTTTGGAGGTTCGGGTTTCCCTGCTGTTGAGTCTGCCAGGGTGGAGAGCGAGGCCTGGCAAGGCCTTGTCAGCCTTGGGAGGCGGAGGCTGCCGGCAGTCGCTCCAGCGTGACTGCGTTGTCCCAAGGAGAGTAGTAAGATATTCTTTGCTATTCTTTGCTAGATCTTGGGCTACTGATCGGTATATATATATATTTCATTTTGAGTTTTGTTCCTTTTTATTCCCTTCCCCGTTCCCTTTCCCTTTTCCTTGTAGAATTGTATATATATTTCAATTGTATATAATTGTATATAGGTAAATATATTTATATATATATTGCTTTAGCTGTCTCTTGTTTCGGTTCTCTTGGTTATTTTACTTTTTCCCCTCTTCTCCCTTGGTTTGGGGTGGGGGAGGGACTTCTGGTGGTGGGGTTTGGGGACTTGGCAGGGAGCCAGCTCCAAACCATATCAAGTGTAAATATATTTTTCAAGTAGTCAGCACTTATTTTGAGACCTCATTATTTTGGGGGATATACAGAAACTCCAAACCCACAAAACTTTACAGCACAATTCTTGCCCTCTGTTTTTTTATTATAAGGAGTTCTTTAATGATAGAAGGCACAGGACAGGCACTATATTGCTTCCATATAGGGACAAGGCCTTCTTTTCCATGCTGCAATGGAGGTTCTTGTTCCTCCCTATCCAGTTGTTTTCCAGGTCAAATAGTGGCACTAACTTATGCTTACCCAGGTTTAGTTATGATATACAGCAGAAATGAAGGAAAACAAAGCTCATATATTTAAAAAATAGAAATAATTTTAAAAATGCAAGTCTCCAAATTAATTTGCTTTGTAATGTTTGTGGGTTTTTTTAAGTCAAGTTTTTCCATTCTAAATTGTAGAGACATGCTAAAGGGAAAAAAACCCAAACAAACCAAGCAAAGCCCACTTCATTTTTAATCCCAAAAAATCTGTCACAAATACTAAAGAGTTTGCTAGTCAAAAGGTCCCTCTATGCACCCCTTTACCCACTTTTGGCTTTATACTATTTACTTTGTTAATGCTTAGACTTTAATTCTACTTTAGTCAAACTCTGTTGTCTTCTCATTTAAATGCTTTCTTTAAAATTCATTTAGTACACACCAAAAAAAAAGTTGTATGAAGTAAAATCTTACAGCTGAGCCATGCATATAAGCTCTTCAGTTAAGATAATGACTTCTTTTAGGTGGGGAGATCAACAAAGAAAACCCAACAACTTACTTCTGCCATGGTAATATGACTGGCATTAGACTAAATAAAAATAGGTACACATTGAAGTAAAGATGGCATTCATGAGTAACTTTTTCCTTTCAAATTTGCAACAATTATTATTTAACAGTATTCCAGCAGATTTCCTCATACATAGAAATTCAGACTTTGTATATGTGTATATCTAATTGTCTCAACCAGCTATGCATTACATGAAGACAAACAGAGTTGAAGAAATATTACCAGGGCATAATCTGCAATGACCCTGAAGAGCAAGAAAATTAGTGCAGAACATTTTAACCAGCAGCGCTGAAGTGTGGGAATTAAGCAGCAAAAAGTCAAAGAATAATAATAATAATAATAAAAAATTAGAAACCCACAAAAAAGACAAGTAATGTTTTATAACATATTACTGCTCTGAAAATAGTGTATCATTTAAAGGGAAGATTCAGTGTGACTTGACATTCAAATCATGTCAGAATGCTTTGAAGCTGGACCTTGGGCTGAAACTGGACTGAAACTTAGAAACTTCAAGTCCTTTTCAGTATAACATATGGAATAATGGATGAAGAAACATAGGATGAAGGAATAAAGACAAGGATGTAAACCCATTGAAAAGTCCTACCATAGAAACATAGGACTGCAAAAATCCACATGGGTCCTCAAGACCAGTCTTCTACCAAAAAGGATGCAATGTGCATGGGAAACTATAAATCCTGCATCCTTTACAAGAACACCTGAACTCTATTGGAAACTAAATCAGCTTGTCAGAGAAAAAAACCCTAGCAGCTAAAACATTTTAATCTGCAAGCAGTGATCTTGAATATCCCCCAAAGAAAAATAAGATGAAATTATATTTCCATTTTTTCCCATTTTCATATTTCCACACAGGACTGAAATCACTTTGTTGAGACTTCTCAAATGGATAAAACAGGTCAATTTTAAATTCAAATTCCAGACTCAGAGACAAATACCAGGGAAATATTTAGAACTATCACATTGTCAGTGAAATCTTTGGAAGTCTAGCTAGGAAAATATATGAATGGTGCTGTGATCACAGGGAAACAAAAGCAGTCTGGGGTGCAACTGCTTAAAATCTCACATAGTTATCCATGAATATATTTTTAGTAACTGTTTCTTGAGCAACTTAAATTAAATTAAGCCTTTTCAGTCTTTGTGTTGTTTATAAAATGCAGAGTCCTGGGATTCAGTCAAATTAATAGCTCAGTGAACTTTCTCAGCTGTAAGTTCAAACACCCAGAAACTTTCTACACACAAATCATAACATTACATTTACTGAACTCTGAGGTATATGTATATACCTGTTGCTGCACTAGCCACATTATTCCCTGCGGGTTTTTTTTTTCCCTGTAATCTTATAATTACTAAGGACTACTTTATTAGTCATCTAACAGGTGATTTTCTTATGAATATGTATCAAAAGGAACCTTCCATTTCAACTGGTCCTGAGAACAAGCACTGTTCCAAATATTTCGGGGAGCATATAACAGTTAAACCAAGAGGCAAGCTCCCAACATGGTTTATTATTCTATTTGCATATTTAGATTTTCAAAGCAAACGGGCAAAGCATACTTGGCCGTTATTCATGGGAGATGCTACATATCTACCATTTCCCATGCTAAACCCTGTATCTGAAGTTATGGATTTTTCTAGTTCTGCTATAATGTACTGCAGTTTATCATACAGTTTAGTAACATGCTTATAGTACTTTGGAATTGGCCCTTTTTTTCTGGAGGCTTGTGATTGATCTGGTAAGAGTGGGAATGGATCTCACACAACTGGCTTCCTCAATTGCTGCTCTCCCTTCCACTCACATTCCTCTAACTCAGAATTAGGAGTCCATTTAATTAACCAAATTCTTGTGCTCAAGTGGTTTTGGTCATCTCTAGAAGCATCAGATGATGTGCTCACAACAGTTTTGAAGGCTTTGTTTTGAAGAATTTCCCTCAGATCACCATCTGCTATAAATTAATCCAAATTATATGTTGTTGTATGTTTTACCTTCTTTCCTTCTGTTTGCTTTTTCTTAAAGCTTTAGCATGATTTATATTGAGGTCTCATTTCTGGAGGCTGAAATCTCAGCTCTTATTTTTCAGTGGATAGTGTAATTTGACATCTACAGGTGCAGGATCCTTTAACTGTTTATAGCATGTACACATGTCAGAATTGCAAGAAATTTAAGATAAAGAATAATTATGAGAGCAGAGAGGTAACATGATCAGTCTTTGGAGATATTCATCCTAATTTGTATGTCTGAGAAATAAGCAAAACTTCCCGAGAAGGTGCCCTAACATCAGTTACAGTCTACTTAACGGTCCTCATTTTTGGTCCGTTTAAAATTGCTTCCGTTTCAGAGGGAGGAACATCTGAAGATAGAAAAATCAAGAAACCTATCAAGAGAGAGGTGACACATGAAAGGAAAAGCTAAAATGCCTGCAAATGGGTAAAAATCCCAAAGAATAAATGCTAGTAAAGAGAGCTATAACAAACAAGAAAAAGTAAGCCACACCAGAGTATAGTGGTTTACTGTCCTGGTTTCAGCTGGGATAGAGTTACTTGTCTTCTTGGTAGCTGGTACAGTGCTGTGTTTGAATTCAGTATGAGAATAATGTTGATAAGACTCTGATGTTTGAGTTATTGCTGAGCAGTGCTTACCCAAAGTCAAGGACTTTTCAGTGTCTTGTGTTTTGCCAGTGAGCAGGTGCACAAGAAGCTGTGAGTGAGCATAGTCAGTTCAGCTGCCCTTAACTCTGCAAAGGAATATTTCATACTGTAGAACATCATGCTCAGTATACGAACTGAGGAAGCTGGCCAGGAACCTCCAATCACTGCTCAAGGATTGGCTGAACGTCAGCAGGTGATGAGCAATTGTATTGCTCATCAGTTGTTTCTCTTGGGATTTATTCCTCTCTCTCTCCTTTTCATCACTATTATTATTATTATTATTGTAGTTACTATTATTATTATTATGTTTTACGTTGTTTCAGTTATTAAACTGTCCTTATCTCAACCCATGAGCTTTACTGTTTTTTCCTGATTCTCTTCCCCAGCAGGGCAGGGCAGGGAAGTGAACAGCTGTGTGGTACTTAGTTGCTGGCCAGGGTTAAACCATAACATATAAATACACTCAAAAAAAAAGGTCTGCGTCCATCAATGTTTCTTACTTATTACTCAAATGCTACTGACCCACTTACATAAAGTTATTTTCTTGGAGTACTTGAGTACTTGCATTACCTTGAAGTACCCAGGCACTTTTCATTCCACTAGCACTTAAGACAGATATTAGGAAAATCTACAGGACTAAGTTTTTTTGAAAACTAACTGATCATAGAGATGAGCCACATCAAGTAGTCTAAAAACCCTGACTCAAGATTCAAAGATTATTTTTTTAATTTTTTCCCCTTGAACTGTTCTGGTGCTTAAAGATCATTTAAAAGGAGAGAACTAGAACACTAAATTTGTGCTATCATCCAAAGTACAAACAGAATGACAACAATAATTACTCTGTAATTATTTTAATGTCACTCCTTAGGTAACAGAAAGGACTGCAGTGCTAGACAGCCAAAGATGAAACAGCATTAGCTATGCTCTTACACAAAAATAGATCTCATTAAGTAAATCTTCTTTCTCTCTTTGGCAGAAATACAGGTATGGGTTTCCAGGTTAGTACTACACAGTATTTCAACTCAGACATCAACACCATATAGAACATAAAATAAATACATTTTTAATTAGATGATGAACAACTAATTCTTGAGATCTATCAGTATATGTGCTTTATCCTTATTAATAGAATTTACTTCTACGACAAAAAATGCTCTTGCAATTGACCGGATTCCTATTCCACTCCTACACGATAGAACAACTGAAAAATTAGTGCTGTACAAGAAAAAAAAAAGTAAAAAAACCACCCAGAAAGCTACTTAATGCTTTAATTATTACAGTAAAGTTACTTAGTATTCTATAGGTAGAATACGCTTTCTAGTATCACTGTTAAGAAAAATAATAATTACCTCTGTTACTTTTTTTTTTTGTGAAAGAGAAACAGAACACAAAAGTAGTATAGTTGTGATAGCCTCCAACTCTGTATAACTACTGCAATTAAACAGGCAGGTTTTATTTTACAAACTCAAAAAGCCCCACCACCTTTTATTCAGTTTATCAAGCAGACAAAAGCATCCTGTTAGCCTTCAGTTCATACACCACCTCTCACCTTCCTTTCTTTCATTTTCTCACCTCCAATAACATAGTTCTCTCTGGGCTTGGACTGCCTTTAAGATGGGACTGCCTTAAGCTGGGAATCATATACCTTAGTGGATTCACAGCTATGTACTACTTGTTCTTAAAGTGAGACAGGCTAATTTCCTAAGTGTGTAACATCTAAGCATAGCGTTATCTCAAAAAGGAATTAAAGTAATCCTTGATTACAGAATGGAGAAGTGAGGAGGAGTAGAAGTGATTCTGTCTTTTTACACCATGTTGTTGAGTTATACCTATTCCTACTGCCATTGCATTTAGTAGAAGTACTTCTAATTGAGTTTAGATTGCCATATAAAAGTTTGGATAGAAACATCCTTCAGATTGCAATACAAAAGTGTTTAGCTAGAACCAGGATTATATCTGCCCCTACCTGTTGTCCATGCCCCAAAGGTCAGTGAAGACATGCAGTTTCTTATAATGTTGTATATTTGTTGGTATATCAAAACCACTATTCATGTTTCATGAAGACATTAAAGAAGTATTTAGAAACAAATGACTCACCAGCAAGCATCGATAGGGGCATCTATAAGCTCTGGCCACAAAATTTAAAGTTATAAAAATAGCACCTTTTAAAGTAGCAAGTGTGTGAACTACATTACAATGCTTGTTGCAATAGTGCAATTAGGAACCAAAGATGATGACTTCTAAATATTCTGTTAAAAAGAGTGTTCACAAAATTGCATTCTTGTTCTGTGAATTTAATGCCAGGCTAATATTCTCTGTTGTAGAAATCATTAGATATCAGGTGAAGAAGCAGCCATGTTTTTTAAGTAGAGACTTATCTCTTTGGATTACATCTGTATCTGTTTACACTACCTACATTTTTATAGTCTACAGAGCAAAAAATAGAATTAAATTATGCACTAAACAAACTTCTTTTTTTATAATTGATTGACTACTGAGTAGCTATAGAGCAGGTGGATTTTTAACCAATTTGTTTAATTTTGAATTTTGAACAGTCCCCTGTTTTTTAAAACTGGTGTAGTACCCTTTCTAACTAAAAAAAAAACCCACATCCAAGGAACAGAAATACCAGAATGATATTCAGTGAGGCTTTACCCAGAAATGAATCATCAGGTTTGTGAATGCTGTATCTGTATAAGTCCATATAGATAGAATCCAGTTGGGGCAGCATACAAAATAAATAGTCATATACAGGTGTACTATCCCCACTCCTTTCTTTCAGAGCCACTTACAGGTGATGTGAGATTAGGACTGTTTGCAATGCAGTGCTCAGAAGTAATCTGAAAGCACAGTGTGTAACTGTTGAATTTAGGATAACCTGAAAACCTTCTTAAAACCTCACTCCATTCAAAACACTTATTGGAACAATGATTTTAAAGCAACAAACTATAATACAGATTTAGTTAGTTACAATTTGATGACAATTCCAATTATTTCCTGCTCACAATAGTCACACTTGGAATAAGCTGAATGATGACCTACAACCCCCTCTCTAGAGTAGCCATTCTTGTCAAGAAAGGAAAGACTAATTTTATCTAATTTTATTCATCTAAAGGTTAGACATCTCAGACTAATCTGGCTTAAAATTTAACTAAGTACATATCTCAGTCTGTCACTAGTAGCTAATAATATCTTCCATGCAGGATTCCCTGCCACCTGTGTGTGTTAGCTGTGTTGCCTACACTAGATAAGCTCTTTCCAGAGTAAATGAAAAGACACAAGTATATCCAAAGAGCAATTGCCCTCCGGATGCACCCATCATATTTTAATTAAAGCTTGAAACAGATAAATAGCATATAAAAACTTTAGACATCTTTTAATCAGGCAGTTATGATGCATTTTCCAGTTTCTTTACTCATCTTGATGCAATGCAAAGTAGCAAAATATGAAACCAGATGGGGCTTATTGTGCTACTCTTTCTAGAATGTGTTAGAAGGCCATTTACTTTGGTTACAGGTGAGAATTGATTGCAATTTACCTTTGATTAGACCTCTGTTCTATTGTGAGAGCAAGTAATTTCAAAATGTATTTATCTTCTTTAGCCCTTATGCTTTTAGTCATTTTCACCCAAGTTCTTACAGATTGTTTTTTTGTTTTGTTGGGTTTGGTGGTTTTTTTTGTTTGTTTGTTGTTTGTTTGTTTGTTTGGGTTTTTTTTGGTTTTTTTTTTGCTTGGTTGGTTTAGTTTCAGGGTTTTGGGGTGTTTCTGTGTGTTTTCTCTTTTTTTTTCTATTTTGTTTTTGTTTTATTTTGTTTTATTTGCTGTTGGGGCTTTTTTGCTGGGTTTGAGGGTTTTGTGGTTGTTTGGTTTGGTTTATTGTTGTGGTTGTTGGTTTGGGTTTTTTTTATATAGGATCTGCTCTTGACTGGTGCTTTAAGTTTCTACGTCAGCCAATCCCTTAACTTGTCCCAGTTTTGGGCAGTTCTGCAACAAGTTTTCTCTGCTTTTAAAATTTATAATTTTGTTTTTGTTACATCTTTTTTACCTCATGAATTTCCAGAATTTTAATTCTGCTATGTTTTGAGAAAAATAGAAAAGCTGGGATTTAATTTATGTTTGTCTGAATCTGAACCTCAATTATCATGGTTATGCTGAGGCTGTAGGCTGTATAGCCCCCTGCAATTTTTAGATATATGCAAAGATAAGGTGACCCCTGTCATAGAGTCAATTTTTCCCTAATATTAAAGAACATGCCAGAAATAGCTCCTAAAAATTCAAGGCCTTCTGAATTTTTTTTCCTTAGCAACAGCTCTGTATAAAAATTATGATGAAGGTGCCAAGGCTATCTGGCTTTGCAGAAGTGCAGTGAGCCAAAAAGGAAGTTTAAGAAGTTGGCTTTATTTGGATAAAATTAACTGAATTTACGCATGCTGGTAAATAGGAGTTAGTTCACTAGCAAAAGGACTCTAGTTATTATTTAAAAATTTTTTGTGATGTCAAGTAAGAAAAGGAAAACCACACCTTTAGGAAGTCGGAACGTCTTGGATGCTTAATAATTTGTGTTTGAAAGCACCCAAGTTCAAAGTTAAGTTGTATTAGTAACTTAGCTATGGTGACTTGGTAATAAAAGCCAATTTAAATTCAGTTTAAATGAGTGTAGCTAATGGCAGATAATCTAATGTTTTATAAATGCTTTGGAAATTAATATGTTGGGTAGCTTAGGAAGTCTAAAAGGAATGAAGAGGAAAGAAACGTATTTCTTTTAAGAATATGTTTATTAATATGTTTATTAATGTGAAGCTATGCTTTCTGCCAGATCATTTTAGAGGTAAACAAGCAACCCGGCTGGAACTTTGATTCTAGTAATTAAATAAATTAAAAATTGCTCCTTGATTTCTACTGAACAAAACCTATAACATCCTTAATAATGCCAAAGTCACTAGTCCAAACCAAACGCAGCAAAGAAACAAGTGTTGACTGAGTCCTAGCTAATCGACATCTGAACGGACAGCCAAAATTTTAGAGCTTTAAGCATTGTTTCTGGAAAGAGGTGGACCAGCCATCACTACACTTTGGAAAGGTAGCCTCATAAGAAAAACAAATTTCTACTCTATATTTTCTTATTTGTCTTCCTTTCTGCTAGACTTGTAGCACATAAGGCAATCTAAACTGTGGAGCATGTCCCAGTGTCTGGGTCCAGCTACAAACTCCAGCTACATTCCAGCTTCATATCAGACAGAAAGCAAACTTTCATCCCTTTCCTCCTCTTATTTAGGTGAGCATAGGGAACAAGAGATGATTTATTTGTATATCAACCACACAGCTAGTGCTCAGGAATACTGACAAGCAGGAATTTCTTTGGAAACTATGAAAACACGCCTTGCAAATTAATTTGTTGGACGATTACAAGAAACAAGGACACTCAATAAGAAACAACGATTAAGAACAGAGAGAGAAATGGATTAGTAAAATGTTAAGAATATTAACAAATTAAAGAGAGATCAGCCAGTTAGCCTGATAAAATTAACAAAAGAAATATAGTTGCAAACTTGATTAACTAACTGCTTTGGGCAAAACTGAAAACAATTATGTACTCCTTTTAAGACTGATGGTGATGACAAGAATAGAAGAGTCTAAGGGCTGCTGAACTTGAAGCTATGCTTCATCTGATTATTTGGCTTATTTATATGGAAGAAATAAAGATATTTCTGATTTTTCCAACTCTGCTTTCTGCTCTGCAGATTGCTGTTCATTCTATGAGAGTCACCCATGGTTTAATCAGCCAGTGTGTTAAAACATTTTACAGTCCAAATTTTTCCAAACTAATTTTAGGCAAATAACCAGAGATCCAGTATTGGGAATGTAATTGCCTTGACTCCTAACAGTGGGTGACTCAGATGCTAGGTGGGCTAGTTTGCCATCTGGAGGTGCTATGGAGAGTACATGAGTCTTCTGTCTCTTCTTCCATGTCTTTAAAGGGAAGCTATGATGGCATAAATTGTGAGTCTGGTAAGGAAAGGATAAGGATAATCCAAGATGAGGAAAATCCAAAGGTTTTTCTGGTGTCATTCAAGCTACAAGACTTTTTGAAAATATAATATTTTTCTGGTTTCAACACTAGATAGATAAAATCTTAGTCTGATGAGAGAGGCATCTCTCATTAGTATCACAATTAGTATTACAACAAAAATCATTTTGCTAGAATATTTCCTATGAAAGAAGTTTTCTTCCTGTCTTTTGAATCAGAGTTTGAATTAATGAGGAAATGTGCTTGATGACTCTGTTTTTCAAAACAGGTGATGTACATGGGGAATTCTTGCTGAAACACACAATAATTGTTGCAAATATATCCAGCTTCCAGCACCTTATATAAATTTTATTCAGCCATGTCAATAAAGAGTCTTGTAATCTGAACTGTGTAGTCCCACACAGAGGTGTAAAGACCAGGTTCTCCTCAACACTATTTTTTGTGGCTGTTGCTCCATTTGGAGGGGAGGGATGAGTTCATCTAACTATATCCGCTCTGTAAGAAGCATGAGAGGAAACAGCAAAATCATAAAACAATATTTTTGGTTGCACATATTCTCTTGTATTCTAGTCATAACATATTTCCTGGGATTTTTTTCATGCTTTCAGCTTTAATATTAATTTAGATGCTTTAAGTGATAGCCTGAGATGTTACTGGCTCAAGATCTGACTGGACACAAGCCCCCTGTTGCAAAAGTACTGAAAGAACTGATGGTCTTTGCTAGGAGTGAGTGTTCTCATGGCAGAAACACAGAGTCATTGCCCAAACATAACTGATGAGCATCATTTGAGATGCCCTAAAGAATGTATGATTTCTTTGATGTCCTATACAAGAGGACCTGCAGGTACAACGCAAGTTCTGTGAGAGACGTGGACCTTTCTTCAGTGGTAGCTGAAGTCAGGGAGGTACCCTTGGTGCCATTGTAGAGGCCACTGAATCAGACCTTTTTTGACTATTGAAATGAATACAAGTTCAGGAAGGATCTCAAGTCCATGGACTGACAAGGCAGAATCCTGTCATAAATAGAAACAATCTCTGGAAATTCTTTCTGGAGCCAACAGATCATTGAGCATACGTCAGAGATACGGAAGCTGAAGTCTGCCTGAGTGGTTGGCATTGAGATAAGTATGCTTGACATGATTCCTGCTGCAACTCTTATCCCAAAGATGATACTCGACTGTGAGATAAGAGGCCTTAATAATGTAACTGGATCTATAAACTGTTAATTGTGCAGGTTGCTCCATAGCTGAGAGAAGCCCCAGAGCAGACTGCTTTAATGGATTTGGGACAGTTAAAAATGATCTCATAATAGTCATTTGTGGGGAATCCCCTTCTCTAGTCCCATGCAAGTTTAGCACAGACTTTTTGAGACTGCCTGTGGCTGTCTGAAACTGGTCACCTCAGCACTGCTCCGTGGTGGGATTCAGTAGTTCAAAAGCAGTTTGATCAAGACCTTTATTCCAGTTAGTGGGCTGAAAAGGTCAATCTGATAATTTCACCACATATCCAATTGTGCATCAATTGTCCAGGAACGCAAAGAAGAGAGGAAACCACAGATTTCTCACTCCATATCCCCATATAACCTAAGATTGAATTTGGTCATGGGGATGTACGTGCCATGTCTACTTTGCCTGCTGAGTCAGGAAGCTCAGTGCAAGCCATGCATCTTACAACTGCTGCAAGCCAACCCTTTCCTGGCTTGGCAATAATCTGCATTGCTCTTTAACCCAGACAAACAGCATGGAGCTCAGCTAAGGGATAAAGTTGAAACCATCCCACTGGACTTTTTAAATCTACCCATATCTTAAGGGAGATCCTGCTGAAAGAGTTGAAAAGTACGTACATAACCTCTTCATAGAAGAATTTATTTTATTTACATTCTTGTTGCTTTTTTTGACTGACCTTGATGGGTTCAGGAAAGTAATATAGAGGAAAGTCTGCAACAAAGCCTTGGAAACCTTTTAAATGCTGTTCTGTCCACAGCTACATAGAGCTTTCCAAATGAGTTTGTCTTACAGTCACTACAGATATAGGGAACAGCACATGTTATCCCAGAAGGTTAATGGAGAAGGGCACCTGATCTATTTGTGAGTCAGAGGCTGTTCACATAGGAGAATGCTTGCTGAAGGAGTGTTTAGACACTACATGGGAAAAAAATTGATAAAATATTATAAACTCTTGTCCAAAATAATCTCTCCCTTTCCTGAAATTGCCAAATTCAATTAGGACATTAATGACCAGATTAATAAGTGGTACTTGAACTGGTACTAGAAGCATGGCAAGTATTGGACATAAAATTACACATACAGTCAGAGATAGCTGTCAGACTATGTAGGCATTTCAAACAGGAGGGCAAGGAATGCTTTGGGCTCTACGTGTAATTTTAAGAGCAAAGAGACTATAGAAAGCTACTGAAACTACTGTTGTGCAATGCACTTATTCTGTGTGCCCCACTTGGAAAGCAGAATTAATACCAGATAGCTGGAATACAGCTGGGAACAAATAGCCATTTCTTCATAAGAATATAAATGGAAAACAACAGGGTGGCTGATGTCAATGTCTGTGAAAGTAAGCACCTTTCGAGTCCAGTGGTTGTAGTTCTAGTTCAGCTTCAGCTTTGTTCAGAAACTGATTCTAGTCTTAGGTATTTAATTTAGAGGGTATGTGTAGATTATGGGTTAAAGCCTGGTAGGTGGCTTTTCTTTCTGTAGTGAGGAGTCAAATGTTGACTCAGTACATCTGATTTGGTCTAGATACCAGAAATCAAATAACATTTCAACTTTTAAGTCTGTCCCTAATAAAAAGGACACTAAAAATGTCCTACATGTACAGGCTAAGAAGAATTCTTAAAAAAAAAGTTTTCCTTGTTCGTTTGAAGTAAAACTTATTTAGGACAAGTTTTTCAGGGCCGTAGGTTCTTTGGTGTTTGTCCCTTTCCTGTTTCCCTTTGGGATTCATTAATTCACTGCTGCTCAGTGTATCTTCCTCATGACTGGATTCCTGGGTAATACCTGCAAGACATACAAATAAACAACTGTTGTCACTTCTTTTTGAAGAACATATTTTTAACATTTCTTTACAGCTTTGTTCCCTGAGAGAGCTGTCAGGTAGATTTCATGTTCTATTATGCCTATTGGTTTTTTTTCTGTGAAACTGAACAACCCTAAGCCATAGAAAAATCTCAGATTTTGCTTTTAAAAGATGACTGGGGAAAGATTGTTATGATGAGGATTGCATTAGACTTAAAACTAGTAAAAATGATGGAATAAATTTCATGGGGTAGTTCAGTGTAGTTAGCTTTTCAGTTGCTTTTCAGAATAAATGTAATTTTATTTTTATCTTACCTTGAGGGTAAATGAAATGCAAGCCTGAATATTTTTGAGGCAAAGCAAACCTAGGT
>JAWWLV010000001.1:68049176-68060321 GCA_035041135.1 Platyrinchus mystaceus
CTACGATACAGAGAGGACTAGGGTATGTATTGTCAACTCAGCAGCTATAGAGATGGGTGTTTCTGCTCCTGAATCTTCCCACTGTAAACTTAAAGCTGAAAAATTATTTACTATGATGGAGGAATACCCTGGGGGAAAAAAAAAAAAAAGAAAAAAAGGCAAACTTTTTTAAAGTTTAACTATTTTAATCTTTTTAAATTGCCTCAGAAACTGATCTAACTGTAGTTTAGACATTCCAGTCTTATGGTATGGATAAGTGAAAGGATTTGCCAATTTGCTGTTGAATAGTGAGAGGAAAGAAGTGTTCTGGCTAACTTCTAGTAAAATGATACTAGAGGTTTTTTGATGTTATTAAAGACAGATACAGTAGTGTATAATTGGAAAGACTGTTTAGAATTAAAGTTTGATATTTTTCAAAGCCTTCTAACTATTTAGACCATTCTGAAGATTTGAAACAGGCTTTTATATGATTAGAGAGGATATGGATTCAGGATGTTCCAAATATGCAGACAATCCTTCAGATGGCAGCTCTTTATCAATTTTATCACAGTCGCAAATGGGAGACTAGATAAAAAGTGGTGATCTCATATCAGTCTATTTCAATATAATACAGAATATGCTTCAGAATATTTCTTATATGACTTCCTTAGAAACTGTATGAGAGTAGAAGGTTGGAGGAATATAGAATTGGAACACTGTAAAGTCTGCTTCTACATCTAAAATAAAGAAATTCTCTAAGGATCATTTTATTGAATATGAAGATCTGCTTGAATTTCTTTTTTTTTTTTTTTTGCAACAGGTAGTACATTAAGAAATTAGTTATTTAAAAATAAACATGAAAGCATTCATATCTGAAATTGGCATGAGCTTATGACAATACAATGTAGATCATACTTTCAAATAACTTTCAAAGCACTGAAATTTCTTCATGAAAGAGTTTCTCATGAAAGAATTTCTAAACACAATCAAAACCTATTTCCCCAAATTTAACATTTGAGGCAGTGAAGAATTCAGTGGAAAAGTACTTAGCGGTACCCATAGTCATGGAAGAATCAATCATATTAGAAAGTATAAGAGAAATTAACCTTTTTTATTTATCAGTATAAGTTCAATTTCAGGTGTAAGCATTTCAAAATGCATTGTCAAACCCATCTACAAGAGGGGCCCAAGAGAAGACCCAAAAAATTACAAGCCCATTAGTCTTACTTCTGTCCCAGGGAAAACAATGGAATTGGTCCTCCTAGAAACGAATACTCTCCAATTGAAGCAGGGGATTGGGAAAAATCAGCACAGGATTACAAGAAGTGAATCATGCAGGAGTAACCTGAATGCCTTTTACAACAACATAACATTTTGTGTTGAAATGGGGAGAGCAGTGGATGTTGTTTACCTGGACTTCAGCAAAACATTTGACACTGTTTCCCACAGCCTTCTCCTAGACAAGTGGGCAAGATACAGATTGGATGCATGATCTGTGAGATGCGTATGGAATCGACTAACAGGCTGCACTCAGAGAGTGGCGATCAATGCTTTTTACTCGGGCTGGCAGCCTGTTACAGGTAGGGTCCCTTAGGGATCGATACTGGGCTCCCTGCTGTTCAACATCTTCATAAATGATCTGGATGGTGGGAAAGGAGCCTCACCAAGTTTGCTGATGATGCCAAACTGGATGGTGAGGTGGACTTGTCGGAAGGCAGAGCCCTCTGTTAGAGAGAAACAGACAAACAGGAAGAGAGGGCCAGCAAGAACTGTAGGAAATCTAACAAAGGCAAGTTCAAGGTCCTGCACCTGAGATGACATAACCAAAAAGCCCAGGTACAGGCTGGGATCTGTGTGGATGGGAGCAGCTTTTCTGTGAGAGACTGGGGATCCTGGTGGCCAGCAAGCTGATCATGAGCCAAGCAGCTGCAACAAAGGCTAATCAGGTCCTGGACTGCATCCATGAGGACATTACTAGCAGAAATAAAGATGTGGTCGCCCACTGTACTCAGCATGTATTATGCCACACCAGGAGTACTGTGTCCAGGCCTAGTCCCCACCATTCAGGAAAGATGTGGACAGACTGGATAGAGTCCAAAGGAAGACTGTGAAGATGATCAAAGGGCTGGAGAACCTGCTCTGTGAGGGAAGACTGAAGGAGTTGGGTCTTTTCACCCTGGAGATGGGAAGACCTAGGAGGGGCCTCATTCTAGTATTTCAGTGCCTAAAGGGTGGCCACAAAGAGGACAGAGGCTCTCTCTTCAAAAGGATCTACATGGAGAAGACAAGTGGCAGTGGATCCAAGTTGCACCTGTAGAGGTTTCATCTTGTCATAAGAAAGAAATGTTTACGGTGAGACCAGTCAGACAGTGTAACAATCTCTGCAGGGATGTGACAGACTCCTTATCACAGGAGGATTTTTCAATGGGACAGGGTGCTAGACCATCTCATTTAGGTTCCCTTTCCCGTAAACGGCTGGGCCAGATAACCTTTTGAGTTCCCTTCCTGAAGACTATGACAGTCTGTTTCTTTGGTTGTCTTCTATAAAGACCATGTGAAATTATTTCCAGTTATACTGTAGTTGATAGTATGTTTCTGTGAGAAGCTGAAATACTGTTTTAATTAGAGGGTCAGATGGATATCTGAAGTAGTCACCCACTGAGTGAAGATTATATTTCTTCCTTCCCTTGTCTTGTGTTGAGCATTTAAAATTTATATTCACTACACAGAGAGGCTTTGGAATTCAGAGTAAGTGTTTAACATTAGATGCAAAATGAACTAAAACAGCTGCTAAAATACTTTTGTGACCTAATTTGGGGAAAAAATAGAATTTTTTCACATTTTATGGTAGGGCAGACATATGTATTGAGTCTAATATAACATGTGAATTATTTTTATTAGCTTATCTGTAGTAATTCTGTGTCACAAAATTCTTGGTCAAGGACACTGAATCTTATCATTCTGATCATGGTGGATGCTATAAATCATGAAATCTCATTGAGGTCAGTGTATTAGAAACCTGAATCTCTCCTGAGAGAAAGGCATTGCCTGGTAATATGAGCTTTTCATTATGAATCAGAAATATCTCTGTTTTGCCTTACCAGACTTCAGTGCAGCCTCCAATTAGCTAGTGTGGGAGCTATCATGAATCAAAAATGGAGCATTTGTCAACAATGCAATGATGCTTTTCATTTTAGAACGTAACGGTATGTAATAGTAGGAGCACCATGTCCTCTGTTGGTCACTCTGTTTTTCTAAAACTGTAGATGAACTGGAAATCAAAAGAATCATAAGAGAGTTAGAAAAGTTTAACTATGAGGAAAGGTTGAAGAGCTTACTGATGCCACAGTGAGACCACTCTTTGTTATTTTGAGTGTTCAGAGTGATTGAAGGAGGTCTCTGATGACGGGAAAAAGCAGATGTTATAACCTTTCAGAATGGGCAGGGACAATGATACAGTGAACAATACGTCAGCCAGCTTCCCTTCAGTCTCAGAAGATTATGCAGATAGACCTCACAGAAATGGTTTTCAAGCATGTGAAGGACAAGAATATGTTTGGGAACAGACAGCATGGATTAACCAAGGCCAAAGTATGGTTGACTGATTGCCTTCTATGATACTACTGACTCTTTGTATGGGGTGGAGGCAGTGGTATATGTCATTTGCCTTGAATCAAGCAAGGCCTTTGACACAGTCTCCCATAACAAACGTAGCCTAGAAGACAAGATGCAGACTGGGTGAACTACAAACTGGATGAAAAGCTGTGTGAAACTCCAGGCTTAATGGGCCATGGACAACAGATTGCAGTCTAATTGGCAATGATATTCCTCAGAACTGTGATTTAAACCCAGATGGCAACTCAGGCCCATGCAGCCACTTGCCCCTGTGTTGGGATGCTGGGGAGAATCAAAAGGGTAAAAGAAAACTCATGGATCGAGATAAAGACAGCTAAATAGGCAAAGCAAAATCTTCATGTACAAGCAAAGCAAAACAAGGAATTCATTCACCATCTCCCACAGGCAGGCAGGTGTTCAGCCATCTCTAGGAAAGCAGGGCTTCTTCATGCCTGACGGTGACTTGGGAAGACAAATGCAATTACTCCAAATGTCCCTCCCTTCCTCCTCCTTCCCCCAACTATATATACTGAGCATGACACCATATGGTGCAGGAAAATCCATTTGATCAGTTGGGGTCAGCTGTCCTGTCTGTGTCCCCTCCCAACTTCTTGTGCTCCCCCAGCCTCCTTGCTAGTGCATTTGGGGGAGAAGCAAAAAACCGCTTGACACTGTCGAAGCACTGCTCAGCAATAACTGAAACATCCCTGGATTATCAATGCTGTTTCCAGCATAAACCTAAAACATAAGCCCATACCAGCAACAACAAAAAGAATTACCAGCCAAAACCAGCACAATTAGGGTTCAGTATTGGGATTGATTCTATTTAATACTTTCATCAATGACCCAGGTGATTAAACCTTTAACAGTGCAAGTTTATGGATGACACCAGAATGGCAAGGGGTGGGGAGAGCAGGAAGGGAGGAGGGCAACACTGACCAATACACTGAGGAAAAGTCTTGATATTTGGAGCAAACTTGACATCCTTTAGAAATGGACTGTGAGGAACCTCATGGTGTTTAGCAAAGGCAAATGCAAAGTCCTGCATCTGAGACATATCAAATGCATGCAGCAATACAGACTGCTGAGATAGCAGCAGTGCACAAAAGGGCCTTGGGATATTGGTGGACAGCAAACTGAATGTGAACCATCAGATTTGAGTGCAGCCAGCAGGTCAAAGCAGGTCAAAGAAAGTATTTATTCCCCTTTACCTGGCATTGTGAAGGCCACATCTGGTATATTGAGTCCAGTTTTGCATGTCCCAGTACTAAAGTTACTTCACCAAAGAGGACTGAGTGGCTGGAACACATAAAGTATGAAGCTGAATGAACTGGATTTGCTTAATCTACAGAGCAGAAAGTTAAAGGAGAATTACGTTTCTGTCTTTGGTGACCTAAAAGGGCCTTACAGAATCAGATTCTTGTAGCAGGTGAACAACAAAAGGATAAAAGGTATTGGCCACAGGTTGCAATAAGGAAAGTTGTAACTGAATATAAGGAACAAAATTTCAGGGTGAAAATTGTTAAGCACTAGATTGTCAAGAGATGTAAGGAAATTTTCATCCTTGGAAGTTTTCCTGAACAACTCAATATAACTTTGAGGTTTCACTCTGCTGTTAGCACTTCTAGAAGAACAAATTGGTCAATATGTTTTTGGTTTAAAAAATAAAACCTGCTCTTCTCTAGGAGCACAAGAGAGATTTTTGAGGTTCTTTTCAGAACTTCACTTCTACGAATCTTTTAAGGCTAACCCTACAAAAAGTAAATTGTGTTTCACAGCAGCTAGATATTGGGTTCTTTGACAAATATTGAAATTTATGCTTGTGAATAAGGCATAAAGAATAAGGCTTCATCTGGAGCTTTGGAGTATCCAGGTGACTAAGAAAGGGTGTCACAAAAATCAGTGTGTGGATCTGCACTGTGAAATGTAAACAAAACATAAACGTATACAGGACAGGTGTATCAGTTTTTAAGTTTAAGGAATTTATCCATCTTTGTCTGAACTTGTGATGTGGTCAGTTTCTGCTCACAGTAGGAATCTCTTCCAAGAGTTGCATGCCTATGTAAATATTACAAAGCATAGGTAGAAACTAGGCACTGAGGTGTTGTTCTCTCTCTCTTTTTTTTTTTTTTTTTTTTTTTAAATAAGCTGCTCAATTGTTAGTACACTCAGCAAGGTTAGAGAAAATGTTGTGAGAATTAATGCCAAGTCAGCATTTCTTAAGTGCTTTGAAGATAAAAGGCAATATAAAGCACTAATTATCAGTACTAATTAGCATCACACCAAACATGACTCATTGACTGGTTTTTCAAGTCTTTAAAGAGTTGTCAATGATCTTCTGGGGAGCTTGAAAACCTTTTTCTCACAGACAGAAAGTGAGAGCTGTACAGCATTGATGTAAAGTTAGTGAACAGCTCTGGGTTATCTGACTCTAATCAGAGTAAATTCAGTGTCAGATGAATCAGAGGTTGGCCTTTAATTTGTGACCATTCTCCAAGCCATATAGTTAATCAGTAAACAAATGTAATGAAGCCAGACTCATAATTCATACAATTCTATGAAATTAAATATTCTATTTTCCAAGACCTATATCTAGTGAGTCTGCTCAGTAGGTACAATTGGCTCCCTGGCTTCTACACTCTGCTCCTGTTACTATAGACATATACACATGCTGAGGATATTTCTTCAGATGATATTGTAGAACCTATTCTCATGCAAGTCCAGTCACATGAGAGAGTCCTGTCTCTTTTTGATCCTACGTTTTTTATGCAGCTAAGGTAGGATACAACCTATCAATTTTGGGGCTGTTGTCTGTATGTGAACTAGGTGTCTTAGGTCTAATTATATTGTATCTAGAGCTAGTTATGATTGATAGCTATCCAAATCTGGAGATATATTCAGATGATGAAATGTGGGTGTCCACCCCAGAATGAGATCAATAGCTTTCCAGAGTCCTTTGACTGGACTGATTATCTCTCTGGTAAAGTAATAGAAACCCTCAAACTTCTCTTAAATGTAGACCATCTACACTGCAGAAACTTAGACTTGAGAAGGTTGAATACCACCTGTGTATATCAGGCAAGTTTATGCTAAGTGTCCCCATTGGCCTAATCAATTACAATTGAACTGAGCAAGCCTAACACACACAAGAAGAAAGAATCCCTTCTCAAAATGTGAAGGACTGTAATGAGACAGAGTTGTTATTGATGCCTCTCCTTACTATTTTGGCAGCGTGTGTGTCATGTGATGTTACCTTTCCATGCACTAGAGTAGACACTGGAGCATTTGGGAAGAAGCATCTGGGTGGCTTGAAAAGCATCCTTTCCCTGAGGGATTCAAATTTATATCTCTAGAGAGTCAGACCAAACAGTGGATGGTCTGTTTTGAGAGCAGATGCTTTCCCCTCTAATTTCCCAAAGAGGTGTCAGCGACTGCAGCAAGAACTTCAAAGTTTATTGCACCATAAAAAAGTAATTGAGTTTCTTCCCAGGCAAACCATATAACCATTAGATTGTCTTACAAGAAATGTCATTCCATTTTGTAAGGAACCCGATCCCATCATTTATTACTGGGCAGGTGTTTTTATCAATTAGCTATTCCCTGATGTAACACTTATAGCCTGCCACTTCCACTGACCTATTTCAAAAGACAGGAATTGCCACACCTGCATTTTGTGCCTGCACCTAGCTTTCATTGCCTTGGAGACTCTGTCATGGACAAAGGCAGAGGAGAGCTTAATTGCTGGTCACAGTCAGGCTTGGGCCAAATCTGGCCTAAACCTGGCTATTTAAGACTGTTGCTCTTGTAGGCACACATTTAAATTCAGAACATGTGGGGAACATGCAGAGTTCAAACAGCTGTGCAGAAACTGAGGGAAGATTATGAGAATCTCAGATTTGGATTTATATGTCCAAGTATATATGCAAGTGCTTTTTAGGCCTCTGCCCAAGATGTTATTGTAACTACTAAAAATAATTCATGGCATCTGTCTGCAGGTACAGTTTTAAATTACAGCTGCTTCTCATTCATAAACTTTCACGTGTGTGTGTTCAGGCTAAATACATTCTTCAAATCTTTATTGATTTCTGGGACAAACAGATCTGACAATAACGAGAGGCAGAGCTGCTAACTTCTGCAAGCGTCCAAGATTTAATGTACTTTTTATAATCCCTGAGAGTGTCAAAAGACCACCCTTAGCCTATTAATTATCAGCATTAACACATAAGATATAAATGAAAAATCACAGATTCACAGAATGGGCCAGATTGGGAGGGACTACAATAGGTCATCTGGTCGAACTTCCCTGCTCAAGCAGGGTTATTCTAGAGCACAAAATATAAAACTTAAGATATAAATCAAAACATGTATTTTCTTAGAAATATATTTCCCTTTTTTGCAGAAAAGTAAAACTTTTGGCATTGTTTCCAAAGGAGAAAAAATGGAACTACTGTAATAGGCGAAGCTCACAAAACAGCTTACAGTGTTAAGACTGTACAGGCTTTGAAAGTAATGCTGTTACAGCAAAGGCTGTAGGCAATAAACACCTTAGCTGTTTAAAGTCAGAGGTCTTAGATGCTTTTAGGCATCTGTGTGTATAAGCAGTGTACAAGAAAGCTGGGCTAGTGGTCTGGACATCACGTGCTCTGAAAAGAAGGAATTTGGAGCTTCACAGTAGGAACTAATGTATCTGGATTCTCGGTTTTCAAAGCTTTTTTGTTTGGTTGGTTTCGTGTTTGTTTTGTGGGGCATTGCATTTTATTGTACTGTTTTATTGTGGTTTTGAGCATACGTGTCATATCCAAGAGGCTAATCAAAGAAGGATGAGTGCAGAAGACATTTAATTTACACAATTTCTGATGGTCCAAGTGTTAATCCAGATTCCTGACAGGCTTTTCTGGGAACTGTCTGGATCTGCAGTCATATTCCAATTCGGGATGCTGTTGGAACTTGAACAAGAGTAAAATATCTGTTGAGAAAACTGAAAGGTAAATAAACTACTTGAAAATATAAAACATAAAGTGTTCAAGGAAGGGATGGCTGGAAGGATCCTCCCATTGTCAATGAGGTTGCAAAAGCTCATTAACAAGTATAACATTTAGAGGCAAAAATCATGATATTAAAGGATTGTTCATTAGTCGCTTGTTGTTTTGAAATAGAACGTGCTGTGTACTATGAATGGCTGCAGTCGTCAGACATGACCTCTTATTTTATCTGGAAGCGATAACAAGGACTGACCTTATAGCAAAATAAAGCTTCTTTAAGTCGTATGGAACTCGACTGTGAAAGAATCAGTCAAAAAAAATCAATGTTATAAGCTAAAAAACAAGCTAATTGAGATATGAAAGCTAAAAAGAATTTTCGATGGAGAATGAGCAACTGATTTACCTTTATTAAAGAAAGGTGAGATTTGAAATGGGGCTGAATATTAGTGCAAAGATCTTGTAGTACATATAATGTACTTTTATAAAGAGAAAATGATGATATTTCTTTTTGGAGCATTATATTTTTATTTCTTCAGTTTTCTGATTGGAAAATAGATCTCTTCATCAAGAAACGCATAAAAGATTCGATATTGCAAATACATGTTTATATAATTATATATATGCAATACACGTAAATATCTACCACCAGAAAGGAAGGTGAGTCATTTAGATGCTAGTGTTATCACTTCTGAGCAAAAGTTTTAGGCATATATGTCTTAAAGAATCATCATCGGATTTCACTATCTTAGCTGCTACTGCTGTCTCAAATTTCGTGTTCACTGACTCACTGATTCAAACCAAGAGTTCCTATTTCTGAGGAGTGACCTCAGTGTCGGGATGTGAGGAGGATGGTGGCAAAAAATTTTTCTTTTAAAGCTGCATGATTTACTTGGCAGAAAATAATTCAGGATTTATTATGCTGCTGAGAAATCAATAAAAGAGTGATTTGGAACTTAGTAGACTGGTTAGGACCTTGGAAAGCAGAGACTAGTATTCCAGTTACTGAATTGCTTATGGGTGCTAAATAGATATGGGCTAGTTCTTGGTGTTTATGCAAGTCTAATAGTCTTCTGAGCTGGGAGATGGTGCTGCTTAAAGACAAAGTATTATTTTGTTCCCTTTTTCAGCCTGAAGATAGAGGTATGGAGAGATAAACTACTGTGAATTGAATTAATGTAGTTTGGAAAGTTAGCACTGAGCCCAGTTAGCAGCAGTGTAATCTCCTAAGATTTCTTAAAGTGAAGAAAGTCAGGCTGGCTCCAGTAACCAGGTGATTCAAATGTGTTTTCAGTTAGCCTTAAACTAACAGCTGAAGGTGGTAACTTCTTAAACCACTGAATTTTTTTCTGTAGGATTGTATATGTCAGTCAGCAAGCTTTTACTGCATTATCATTAAAGAATAGCAAATGGTTAATATATCAAAGAGTACTGACAAAGACTTATTCAAACATCTCGCCTAATCCAGATATTGGAAAATTATCTTTTTCTTTGGTTGTACAGCTCACGTATTGGGCTGTACAACCCCAATGAAAACTAAGTTTTTTCATATGGAAAAATTGTCTCCAGGTTTCACTCAATGTAATTGATACATTTATTAGAGCTAGCTTGGCTGCCTTGGCACTACTGTGTGCTAAGGTTAATATACCTTCCTAAATAAAAATATTAACAAGTTCTGTGTCAGTTCTTCAAAGGTTACAAAGAGATAAATAATATACATTGCAAAACAAGAGAAAATACAGGAAATTGTAGTTCCATATGATAAGAAATTTCACCTTCATTATTAAATATGTTTAAAGGTCAGTGTTAAATACATAGCTACTATATTTTTGCTTCTGAATGTTATCAAATCAAAACATTTTGTAAAACAACATTGGTATTTAAGATATAAAAAAAAGCAACAGCAAGACACAAAAAATTCTTTGTCAAAATTCCATCATCAGTCAGAACAGATTAATGCTGCTGGCTCAGGATTCCTACATTTTAATTAAACCAAATGATATAAAAACTAAAAATGTATTGGTTATAAATAAAACAGTTTGCTAATTTTTGTGTTAACTTATTTCATAGAAGGGATTGTATCCCTTCTTCTCCTTCCTGCAGTTCTGTTTACTTTCTATTTTTCCTTCCTTGCTTTGTGATTTTTTTTCCTCTCCATCACTGTTTTTGACATTTCATTTTCCCTTTCAGAGTCTATTTTTGACAGTATATGTCTTCCTTCCAACCCCTCAACTCCAAGTGAGTTCTTGAGAGTACCTTTTGGTGTAATTTAAATTTCTTAATGCAAGACTGTTGCCCAGTTTGCCATGTGAAGTCCTGATTTCATTGTTACTCAGTTCAGTTCTAGACTTCCTATGACCTTGGTATATGCAAAATCAGTTCCAATGTAAACAATACCATAGGCAAGCTAGAACACTGGGAAAGTACAGAATAAAACTTATCTCTGAAAATAGCAATGAATGAGTGTGATCAAATAGCACTGGTAAGGAAAGGTGGAAGAAAAAAAGCACAAGCTCAATAGAAAAGAGTGAAATACACATTTCTCATTCTTTAAGTCAGTAGAAGGATGTAC
>JAWWLV010000001.1:68064125-68096605 GCA_035041135.1 Platyrinchus mystaceus
AAATGAAATGCATTCAAGTGGTGTCATGGTTTAACCCCAGCTGGCAGCTAAGTCCCACACAATCACTCACACACTCCCCCCCGTGGGATGTGGAAGAGAATTGAAAGAGTAAAAGTAGGAAAACTTGTTGGTCGAGATAAAGACATTTTAACAGGTAAAGCAAAAGCTGTACATGCAAGCAGAGCAAAACAAGGAATTCATTCACCGCTTCCAGGGGCAGGCAGGTTTTTAGCCATCTCCAGGAAAGCAGGGCTCCATCCTGTGTATCAGTTACTTGGGAAAACAAACACCATCACTCATCATATTTACAGAACATCTTCTCCTTTCTTCTTCTTCTTCCCCCAGTTTTTTGTGCTGAGCATGACATCATATGGTATTATTTGGTCAGCTGGGATCAGCTGTCCTGACTTTGTCTCCTCTCAAGTCCTTGTGCAGCTTCAGCCTCCTCGCTGGTGGAGTGAGGAACAGAAAAGGCCTTGACCCTGTGTAAGCACTGCACAGCAATAACTGAAACATCCCTGTGTTATCAACACTGTTTCCAGCACAAATTCAAAACACAGCCCCATACTACCTTGAAGAAAATTAGCTCTATCCCAGCCAGACCCAACACACTCAGGGGCTACTGACTACAGGTTATTTACTGTTGCAGTCAGGGTCTCCTGTGTAAAACAAATCAGTGTTAGATATTTTTAGCCTTTTCAAGGGGAACTACCAGTTGAAAAAAGGATTTTTTTGTCAGTGGAAAACTTTCAGATCTTTGGTTATCAACTTGAAAAGAGATAGAACAGACGGTTAATGTAAGGTGATGGAGAGTAAAGCTCACTTGGACTTGGTTGTGTCCAGTTGGGAAGACCTTACTGAGAAAGTGCAAGTAGATGGATAAGGGTCAATATGAAATAATGAGTTTTAAAGTTCTTTGCTCTTAAGATGGAGAAAGAGACTAATATGAGTTGTTTTCAGGAAAGCAGACTTCAGTGAACTCAGAGAACTGATAGATGAGGAACCATAGAAAGTGAATTTAAAGGAAGTCTAATAGATTCTTAAAAGCCATTTACAGGTCACAAGTATAGAATACAGTGCAAAGAAAGGCTAGAAAGCATACTATGCCATGAGTTTAAATGGGATATGAACTCTTCAGCAACCTCACAGACCAGAAGGGATTTCTCAGAAATTATTAAGGGTGAATATAAAAGAATAGCATGAACTTGTAGAGATGAAATCACAAAAGTATAAAATGACATATAGTTATCAGGAGGCAAAAAATATTCTGTAAGCATAATGGTATTTAGAAGAGTAAAGAAAGATCTCTACACAAAAGGATAGGATATCCAATAGTAGAATATCCTGAGAACACTGGAGTGCTTAATGTATTTTTTTTTTTATCCTTTGGTAAAATGCCTAATTGGTTAACACCATTAAGACATATGGAAATAGAGGAAAGAGCCATTTCAGTATAAGTAAAAAAAGAGAGAAGAGATTCAGGTGTCATTTTCAAATCTGCTCAGCCAAGTAAAATTCTCAGCAGGAGATTCAGCAAACTGAATGAGACCATCTCAAAGCCATTAGCATTTATATCTGACAATTCATGCACAATGGATGAAGACCATAGGAGGACAAAAATAGCACTAATCCTTGAAAACTAGGGGGAAGGAAGTAAACCAAGAGACTATATACAGTTAAACAACTCAAATTCCTGTAAAAGCACCATAAAAAATAAACTAATTGAAAGCAGCAAGATGTAAAGTAACAGTCCTCATCAATTTGTCCATTACAGATCATGTCAAACTACATAATTTGTCTATTTGACAGAGTAATGAACTGATAGATAAAGAAGGAACAGATATGATTTATTTTGACTACTGAAAGGCTTCAGGCACCATTTCACATGACAGTTTCATGTAGAAGCTAGGGATCAAGATGATCCCAATGTAAGGCTGCACAACTAGTTGAAAAAATAAAGTTCAGGAAAATGGTTTCAATGGTTTACTGTCAAACTATAGGGGTGTATCAGGGAGGGTTGCACAAAAGCCTATCGTAGGCTGGACACACTTAGTGCTATCCCTGTGTCTTTTATCAAGGATGGAGAGGGTGTTTTCTACTTTTGCAAGCAATATAAATCTGTCTACAAGCACTAAGGATGGTAGGATTTGAATTCAAAGTGATATTTATTGATAAGAGTCAGTCAGACTGAATTAGTTATGGATGAATTTTATAATAAACAGTGAAAGGTTTTACACACTGGGAAAAAAAATCAAGTGTAGAAATATAAGATGAAGAAGGCTGTATTAGCCTTAATTTTTCTATGAAGCAACTGGTTTGTTGATTAGAAAGCAAATGTAATTTAAAATTGTATTTTATCTGTTAATTTATTTTTAAGGCAATCATGTTAGCTGGATGATAATCATAGTTGGAGAAAGGTGTCTCCCCATGCCCAGGCTTTTAATCAGATACTTTTCCCTTTCCCTTCCCCATTCCCCTCCCTTCCCTTCTCCTTTCCTTCCCGTTTCCCTTCTTCTTCCCCTTTGTCAAACATGTAGAGAAATGAACTGGACTTAGGTGATCATTTCTTGGGACGTAGGCAAGGATTAGCAGTTGCTTGAGGTCATCTCCAGGGCACACCCACCTATAAAATTCCAAATCACTGCTCCTAAAATTGTATTTGTACAAACAAGAAACAAACAAACAAACAAATACCTCTATATCTAAGTAATTATTAATATAATTTATAAATTTTTACAATTTCTAGATGTACATGCATTTAAATTTTCATGTATTTGGCATATGCAGTGCTTAAAATTGGGTATCTCTAAATATCTGAACTGACTGAAATCTAGAGAGAGTTACTCAGCAACACTAAGCAAATGAATGAAATTTAAGAAGATTATCTGGAAAAATGCCTGGGGTTTGAAATCTGTTGCAACATAGTGGGTATTTTTAAACTAGACCAGACAGAGTATTAATAAAAGCATTTTAGCAAAGTGTTGAATGCATCAGTGTTAGGTCCATAACACATAAAGATGTAAGGCAAGACTCTTTAGTGAGAGGGTATGAGGGACCTATGAAGTTACCCAGCTGTCATTAGAGGAACTAAAGTGGTTTTGCAACATAGATAAACTTTCACAAAAGAAGACTGATTGCCTATGATCTCAGACCAGCAGACTTAAAATTAAGCTAGATTATTATCTATTTCTCGAATTAAACCCTGGTCTTGTCTTCATTTTTTATGAATGCTGTCATGTATTTAAATAAGCCTCTGCTACCATAAGCATTTTTACTCCTTGAGCTGATGTTCTAGTGAGATTTCTTCCTGGAAAAATTAGATTACTCCACTGTGAGTCACACAAGAGCCTGAGGAGTGTAAAATATTTAGCATCAGTGTGATTGGCTCTGTATACGACACAAAGATGAAGGTGAACTGTACACAAATAATTTGTTTTAAGGAAAGAATGAAGTATTAGCATTTTCTTAGTTAGAGCAGAGATTGTATTTACATAATTGGTGTTGCTTATAAACGTTCATGCAAGGCTTTGGGGCATGGTACTGAACCCTCTTCAGAAATGTTTGCACTGCCTTAGTATTGGGAGGTATAGTAGACAGTGTGAGGGTGATCGAACAAAGTATAGTCTAGACAAGGATTCAGTAAGGTGGACTATACTTTGTTTTAGATTTTATTGAGGCTTTTAGATTATAAAGATCTAATATAAAGATCTATAAAGATTGGCATATCTAAATAATGAACTATTTCTTAATTTCTTATTCATAGTTAATCCAAATGGAACAATACTGAATTGTGATTGTATTAAGTATATGCATTTGTAACTATGACTGAATGGCATGCATGAAGTCTATTTTGTCCCCTTGATTTTCTTTGTAAACATATCTTAGCTAAATTGCCAAATTGCTCCCTATTTAGTTGAGATACTAAACTGTGAAGTGGCTGAACTCTAGCTAAGTCTGTTAGAGAAACCTAGACATCCAAGCATTTTAGTCAAACTTAATCCATGGAAATTGTACTGAGACATGCACAAAGATCAGTGTTTCCATTCTCAAAAACCATAACAGGCACACTAGTGCCTGTAGCCTCATCACTGCAACATATGTGAAACATATATGAAAGAAACAGGAAACTTGAGTTCCTATCTTCTACAACCTGAGGTGATTCACATGCACAGATCTCCTTTCATGAGAACAGCTTCACCGCTATCACAGCATCTTAGTTTGCCTGGAGAGTGGTGCCTCCATTCTGCTTGAAACGAGGATACATTGCAGCCAAAATTGTGAAACAGAGACATAGAAGATGACAACTCAGTAATCCAGGGTTGACAGTATATGTAGGCACCTGTGCAATCTTTTAATCGAAGCCCTATCCAAAGAAATCTGTATTGGTTGTTAAATTCTTATGAAAAAGGCGAGTTTCCTATCTAATTAGCTGCCTACTTCATAAGAAGAGTCACGTATTCTAGGTCCTTAGTGGCTACAGCTATCTAATCTACAGTGTGAAAGACATCTTTTTTGAGCGTGTCTTAATATGAGTGTCTTTTCATTTTTCTTCCAGGCTAGTTACTTATTCAGAATGTAGGTTACTCTCCAGCAACCTTCCCATTGATTGCATAGCACCTATCACACCTCTGGCATCCTGAGCAATTCCAGTAGATCAAGGTTCTTAATAGCTAGACAATGTCATGCCAAAGCATCTATGTAACAAGCACACAAGGGGAAAAAAAACATGGGTCTTCTAAAGGCTGCATCTGAAAGGTTAGTACATAGAGTAGAGAAACCCAGTTAGTATAAAGATCTGGACTGTGAATCCCATGTAGATGCATTGGGATTTTATGGATAAAACAGAAGCGTTTAAAATACACAGCTTTCTTTAGGATAGATACTGATCTAAATTCAGGCAGCTGTTCATGCACTCTGTGGGAGCTCTGGTCTCTGTTCCACTTATAGGTAACTTGCTTCACTGAAGCCCTTTCTCTGAATCTAACCCTAATCCCCTTTTCCTGATATAATATAGTAATCCTTTAAAAGGAGATAGTAAAAGCACAGAATCAGCAAGGCCACTCCACTGTCTGAAGCTACTTCTAACTGCCTTTTAAAAGTTGACAAGAATTTACATTGGCAGTAATCAATTGCTCAGATGTTCCTATTTAAAAAAAAATTCAGATGAATTAAAAGAGGGACAAGGAATCATAAAATATTTCATGGAATTTACCAGTCAAAGTGGTTTTAGCTCTTTAGGCTTTAATGGGACTGAGCATTAGGAAAACTACAAAAAAAATCCATAAAGTTGAATGCATGAATTTGCTATTTGTAGTAATACTATTATTATTAATAATGCAGTATGCATGCACTATATTTGGTGATGTATGAAAAAATACACAAATAAGTTAAAACTATTACTTAGGAAATTATTTTGTGCCACCATACAGATATCTTGTAAATTAAGCAGCAAAATGAAATCTTTTATCTTTCTAAATTTTAATGTGGATTGGATTTCACAAATTCAGTCTAGTCTTGGCATCTCTCTCAATGCAGGCAACTCTGTTCCTATTTCTTTGATTGAAAGAAGTGGTTGATTGTATTATCCATATGAGCAACAGGCTGAATAACAAAGATTAAAGGGCACATGATTGTGTTCTTGCCAATGACAACAAAAGAATAGTGGCATGTTGCCACCTTTCATCGTTATAAGCCTGCTTTTGATTCTCCTCTCTACAGTTTTGAAAGACGAATTTTAGCTTTAGTTAATACAAGGAAACTTTTTGCTGAATCATTCAGTAATATCAAATAATAATGGGTAATATGTTCTAGAAGTTGTATTTCCTTTCCTTCAAATTAATGATATTTTCTTATGATTTTTAATAAGTTTAAATGGAACATTCTGTTGATAAGAGATTGAGATGCTCCAACTAGAATGTAGTGCAAAGGTGGCATGATTGGCTACTGTAATCTGATCAAAACAGGTGGATTTTTTTAAGATTCTGTGGAGATAATAACAGATAAAAGACTGTAAAACCATATGTATAAAATATGTTGATACTTGCAATGATTCTGCCTCTTACCAGACTTAGTTCCTTTGAATTCTCTCATGCAGTACTTACATAGTAATAGACACAATTTATGAGATGGGACATAGCAATTAGGGTGTTCTTGCCATGAAATGATTTACACATTCCTTGTGTGATATGTGCTTTGTAAAGTTCATTAGGAAAAAGTTGTCATGTTGATATCAGATTAACATCTGATGATACAAGTTGATATTTCTGTTTGCTATAAATAAAGGTTTGTGTGTTTAGTTGATTTTTTTGTTGTTTGGAACAAAAGGATTTTTTTCTTTCTAATGGTTTTATTTTATTAAGGTATTATTGATTGAAATTGGTGTAAGTGATATTTATCTAAACTCTCACTAGCAATTAAATTTTAGACTTATTCACTCATTTTTTTCTGTTGTTTATTTATAAGCATCATAATTTGCATATTTGTATCAGTCAAGGTTAGCCAAGCTACTGCCAAATTTTCTGACTTGTTATTCATGATTGTCTATGATGTTGGCAACTCAAATCCTAAGATGTCATTTTTGTTTCCTGATTAAAAGTCTCAGAAGTAACAAGTAGTTGCTGCCCAAATATTAGTTTGCTCACACATGCTTTACTGCACTCGTGATTAGAGGACATGTCATACATACAAATATCCATTCTAACAAGAAATCCTTCATGAAAAGCATCATGAACATTGAGCCATGAGATGAAAGCTTGACTGAGCAAAACATCTGTTGATGAGTGCCTTCTAGGTGCTTGAAAAATATCAAGCATCCACTGTGAGATCTAATTTGCAAGAAATATAAAATGTAAATAAGGCTGCAGTTTAATAAGGAGCTTACAAAGAGACTGTTCTTCAGTAGTGATTAGACTGAATAGACTAGATAGGCCTATATTTAGGAATCCGAGCAAAGTAAAAACTTTGGTTAAATATTTATTTTTCAGTGTAATTTTTTTGCATGAGTTACTGTTTGCCTGTGGAAGCCTCAAATTATAAAATATATGTCTATCCAGCTGGATTTGTGCTCTTTCTCTACTCTTTTTGGATTAGATAAGGGAGTGGTCCTTAATAACAATTGGTTATGTTAGTTTTGCTAAATAATTCCCTTTCGCCTTTTATTTATGTAACAAGGAGATTTTAAAAAAAATTAGAATGCAGCGATGTTAAGATAAATTGTTTCCTATAACATCTTGTAGTTGAATAAGACAGAAAAATATAGTTACTCAGTATCTCTCTCCTCTATATGTCTGTTTTGTTATTCCATGTACGGGGCATATTCCTGCTGGACTAGGAACATCAACAGTTAAGTAACAACATCAATAATTCTCTTAAAACAATCATGGTAGAAGCAGTTAGAAGCACAAGGTGTGGGAGGCAGCTCTCAGGTACCCAATTGGGTGAGAAAGTGTTGAAGTGCTGAGGTAGGAAATGTGAGGGTTCTCTCAAGAAGTTCAAACCTACATCTCCCCTTAGGATAACTCTCACAACACCCATCTAGAAGAGTGATGAGACCTGTATCCTGTCATAGCCATCTAATCCCTGACACTGGGTCAGAATTATCTTCTGGTTAATGACTTGCATTAGGAATCCTTAAATCAGGAGTTTCGTGTCAACACCAAAGTTTAGGAACAGAGCATGTTTCAGAATACATTTTTATAGCTTCTCGAGACACCATTCTCATAGCTACTTCCTCTGATTAATTAGATAGCACAACTTCATGAATGACTTAACAGCAGGGTAGCTTGTGCCTTCCTCTAGGAAAGAGATTAATAATGCAAAAAATGCAGAAATTACATATATGAGATGATACATATTTATATTTTATGTTTCAAATCTCTGAAAATCTGATACTGAGTTTCCGTAGAGAAGCTGAAACATGTTATTGAAATAAGACCTGATTCATTTGGCATCCCCTGGTCAAATTTAAAAAAACCCCAAACAAACAAATAGTAACTTATATTTATGAATGTTTTTTCCGTTCATTTATGTTTAGTGAGAATTTTGTATAAAGTGCAGCTAAAAGCTGATCTTCTCTAATGGAAATCATTGATTTGGTCCCTACAGAGGAAAAAGAGAGGAAGAAAGATCTTTTAAAGTGACAGCTGATTTCTCCAATCTGTTAATGATTCCCTTGGAGAGTTTTTGAAAGCATCCTGGAGACAAATGAATAAAAATTACAGCATCAATAGTTTTCTCTGGGAAGGCACTATTGCTGCAAAATTTCTTGTTCCAGGCAGAGTGGGAAGTATAATCTGCAAGCACTATTACTCACTGCTACCTGAGACCACATAATGTGGACCATATTAGCTGAGAGAACATTCCCAAATCCTTACGTATGGAGCTCATTTGTCAGCAATTACTTCGTTGCCAGTCCAGTCAAGTTTAGAATGTAAGTAAATAAGCAGGTGCTTTATTCAAGCTTGCAACTAGAAGCTACCCTGCTAAGCATCTTAGAGGGAGCTGAGAGAGCAAGCGTGAGAGTAACAAAATGTGTAATTCTGATATAATGAAGAAGTAAGATTCTTTTTCACATTTATATGTATTACAAAGCATTTGTAAGATGTTTCAAAGACCCTTGCTAAATTCTAAATTATCAAAACATATTTTGAACTTAAAACTTACGTAAAATATAATAACTATTTTCCTTCTTTTAATTCAACACAGTAACTAAGACAGAAAACTTCTTTGTGATTGTAACTGGGAGAGGACATTCATAGGATTAATCTATAAACCAACTAACCATCTATCCGCAATTTTTCTTCTACAGCATAGGTCATGTTATTAAACAATTTGTTTATGGTTTAATTTCCAAGCTCTAACTCAACAGATTACTGCACTTATAAGAAGTTATCAGTAAATTTAAAATATGTTTTAAATATGCAAGTTCTGAGTTGCCCTGGGATTTCAATATTCATATTAAGACTCAAAATGGAAATGATTTCAAATACTTAATTTAGATCTATGAATATTTTAAAAGACTAATTTAACGTGTAGGATGTAACACAGTACCTAAAGACTGTTTGCAAATCAGTGAAGTTAAATGAAGTGGTCTCTATATTTTCATTTGAAGTTATTTTAATGCATAGGTAATTTCTTGGGAGTACCACATGGAGCTTTTTAGCTTACATTTTGTTAGTTATAGCATATATACAATTTTAAGTAATGCAAATTACTTAGCTTTTATTGTTTTCTTAACAGAGTAAAACTGATGAATCATAGCATGTCCACATTAAGTACTGGCATGCTGTTTCAACAAAAAATGAGCACAAAAGCACAGACAATACTAATATGAAATATTATAAATAATCATCCATACAAAGCCCCCATGTTTATTGACGTTGACATGTTAGGAAAAGGCACAAGAATAGGGGAATTTATTTTAGAATTCTACTATGAAAGCCTCAATCATTCTCTCAAGTTGCTACTCATGCTGTCAACAAATTCGTATTTATCTGTCACAGAAATTGTTAATATTACAGTCCCAAGACTTTCTTTCAGAAAAGTGGCATATAATTACTATGATTGATACACTTATTTCATGTCATAAGAAACAAAAATCAGAAGCAAGAGTTCTGAATTGCAAATATTACAGAAATCATTACAAATTACAGTTATAATAAACAATAATCCGGATATTTGACTTTTTTGTTCTCCACAACAGATAAATGCTATCAATCATGCTGGCATCCCTGTACTACTGTGAATGCGAGGAAGGAAACAATGATCAGCCATGTAACATCAGCTCTTCCAGCTGCTGAACAGAGAAATTGCTGTATGGTATTTGTATAAACTTGACCATGCATTTGACAGCACTGTGCTGAATACAGCTGTGGTACTGCCTGCCTTTCCTCCCTTGGTCCAGCAAATGCTCTCCCAGAAAACACATGAGCACAAAACACACCAGTGCAAGGTTATGGTGGTGAAAACCATTATCATGCACATCAACCACGAGGGTGTCCTATTACTCGCCCTACCCTGGTACCTCCTTTCTTTGGTCATAAACCAAACCTGACCATTTTCCATTACGTTTATTTTGTTCTTAGTTGAAAAGGTCTGAAACCATGAGAGTACTGCATTTTTATAGTATGAAACTGAAAGTATGAATTCAAGCTGTCTTACAGCAGGCATTTCAAACTAAAGCAGCCTTCCAAAAGTCTTGTGTCATACCTACCAACCCAATGTGCGTGTGGCATATGCCATAAAGTATTTAAAATGCTACTAGATGGTGATGATTTGGGTTTCGATTTCAAATTCTCTTTTTCTGGGGGAAAGCATGCAGGTTGGCCATAGATTTGTAAAGTCAATTGCCTGAACTTATATTAATTATCAGTTAAGCCCTGCACCCTTTTTAATACAATGAGCCATGCCAGACCTCTAGCAATCCTATGATTAAAGAACTAATGTTTTGAAATTGATGTTTAATTTACATTACGTTGTACCTGCAAAATGTTTATTGCAACACAGTAAAGACTTGCTTGGGTATCTACAGTTACTAGGAAGTATGTCATTCTTTTAGCAAGCAATTTGTGACATTGTAGTATTTATAGTGAAATATGACCGGGATAATAATTTGTTTTTCACTTAAATGTATTACCTCATTTGCAAGTCTTTGTCTGCACTGTGACCTTGTAATGAATATGGTTAACTGCTTTCTGTCCTCAGTCCAAGCAGTTCTTTGAAGATAAAAGCAAGTGTCTAATTTGTACCTCATTATTTATTAGTCAGCTGTATTACTGTCTCAAACATCTTTCTTCAGTTTGATATGTGTTGTGGTTTAACCCCCGCTGGGAACTCAGCCTCACTCCCCTCGTTTGGGGTGGGGGAGAGAATAGGAAGACTAAAAGTGAAAAAACTCATGGGTTGAGATTAAGACAGTTTAACAGGTAAAGCAAAAGCTACACATGCATGCAAAGCAAAACAAGGAATTTATTCACCACTTCCCATGGGCAGGCAGGTGTTCAGCCATCTCCAGGAAAGCAGGGCTTCATTCATGCCTGACAGTGACTTGGGATGACAAACACCATCACTCTGAATGTCCCTCCCTTCCTTCTTCCCCCAGCTTTATATCTGATCATGACACCATATGGTGTGGGATATCCCTTTGGACATTTGGGGACAGCTGTCCTGGCTGTGTCCCCTCCCAACTTCTTGTGCATCCCCAGCCTCCTCACTGGTGGGGTGGGGTGGGGTGAGGAGCAAAAAGGCCTTGACTCTCTGTAACCACTGCTCAGCAACAACTAAAACATCATGTTATCTATCTTGTTTCATCAGAAATCCAAAATATAGCCCCATATCAGCAACTATTAAAAAAATAAACTCTATTCCATCCAAACCCACCGCAGTATGTTAAATACAACACTCAAATCCCAATGTCATCATATTTTTTATGCCTTCCTTCAGTAACTATAAATTTTTCCAGGATCTTTCTTACTGCAAAGTCCAAGTTGCCCAATAATTTATTGGGGGTTTTTCCTACACTTTTATTAAATTTGACCAGGATTTGGCATCCTAGATTCCTATCTTGTAAGGCTCCATACCCTCAAAGGAATCTTACTGCCAAATAGGGACAATGAAACAATACAGCCAAAGCCAGGAGGGTTGTACTATCAAGGCATTAAAAAAAAATCAACAACATTAAAGCTTCAGGAAATAAGACCCGAAGTATTCATTCAGAAATGTCTGCCAACTTTTGAGCTCTTACTCCTCAATGAGAATTGTGCAGGTATAGATGGCACATATCCAGGAGTACTGACTTTTGTAGGCAAATGCAACTGTAAGCCCAATGTCCAAACACTCAATAAAGCACCTGCAGTTTCTGAGGTTTCCATGAATATGCTGCTCCACTTTTCAAAAAAATTTCAGGTTCAGAAATCTGAACATTTTCATATAGGCAGCAAACCACAATGATCCTTGCTACAAAGTTAGAAGTGCTTAAAATGGGCCATGTTTTTTAAAAAACATAGTATAAATATATATTTAATAATAATAATAAATAAAATAATTTATATTATAGATAATATAAAATTTTAATTATAAAAATATAATTTTGAGACACTATAAATGCAGACAGACCCACAAATTTTCTTAAAAACAGTTTCAGTGTATATTTGTGCTCTGCTAATCTGCATTCTTATTCTGGTTTTCCTCCTTTTTTGATTTCTGTTTGGAACTCAACCCCTTGGTATGATATATAACCTCCCAACATATCACTGTTTTCCTTTCACAGTAATTTTCAGTGATACATAATGTCAAATTAAATTTCTTTTATTAAAAAATAAAGAATTTATAACACTGACCTAGTGAGAATGCTTAATTTTTTTAATTTTTTGGGGGGTTTTTTGTTTTTTTTTTTTTAGTAGGAAAGGAAGGTAAAACATACGTTTAGTGACAGATCAAATAAATGATCAAAGAGAAGCTCTGGAAAGATTCAGCACTGCTGTAAAGGTAAAGATATGCATCATACAATTAGGAATAATTTGGCAGAGTTTCAAGACACTGTGAGGCTTCTGATAAACAGAAGAAATAGTCTCTTGTACTGGATTTTTCAAATAATCTAAATAAAAACAACAGTAATCTGTCAATCGTGTCCAATCAAAAAAATCTAGTAAATATGTTAAAATGACAGGTTAAAGATTAAAACTGCATATCAGATCAAAATATGTTCTTGGTTACAGCTGAGTTAATTTTGAGTAATTCATATAGCTCGCTGAAATCATTTGAGTGAAAGCAGCATAAAGGGGTTTCACAAGATAGTTGCATCAGTTGTCAAATAATGTGAGACTTCTCATGTTGCATATCAAATATCAGTGTCTCTCCCTCAGCATCACAGTGGGGTAGAGAGGTGAGCAAAAGCTTGTCTACATAGAAGGTAAAATAGGTATAAAACCACATTGCAAACTGGAAGTTAGGGATTCAACTAATGGAACAAATTCTGTGTGACAAGGTTTTCCGTCTTGTTTGAGCTATGTTTATGTATCAATATATATTTGTATATATTTTAAAAATTGTTAGAGGACTTACTGTTCCACTTCCATTCCAATTATTCTGTGGAAGCTGAGAATGTTTGTGGTACAAAGCAGCCTAGGTGACACAATCAGGGAGCAGAATCAGGGTCTCATTGTGCTAAACAACCAACAGATTAATCAAGCTGACAAATGAGAGGCAACTATTTGCATTTGAAAAAAGAGTGAAATGAATTTGTTACACTGAGGTCTTAATCCTTCTACTTCTAATCCTGCAGGTAGCTTAATTCAAGTCAATGGCATCACTTGCCTGAGTAAAACAAGCAGGATTTAATTCTTCCTCAGTGCTGTGCATTAATTAAAATGAGGGGCAGAGAGCACTAAAGGAGACATACAACAGGTTTGCCTTCAAGTCCTTTGTGTCTGCCTGAGAGGAAGAGATAGAATTGCTGTTTTTCCTTTCAGAGGGCAGATTGTGCATGCTGTTCTTTTTACATTTCTGTCTTTAATCAAGGAATAATGAAAGACACTGCATTTTCCTCTACAAGGCTTGTTTGCACAGGGAAATTCACTACTGCATTTATAGAAGGGTATAATCAGATCAGTGTAACAACCCATTGCTAATATGGTTATGCCAGAATAGTTACACCATAAATTTCTCTGTTTCAGACAACACCTTTGTTCTGAAAATATAAACATATGACATGTGGCTGCACTGCTATGCCTACAGAAGTCCTCATCCGCATAATTTAAGTGTTCTACTGCATACTGGTTGATTCTCTCATTAAAGAAATACTCAATTTTATATTTTTACAGAGGGCTCCAACAATTGCCATGAAAGCCCCTCTAGTTGGGCTTATCACAGTCACCCACAAAGCCTCCTGTCAGTATAATTCAGGGAGTAATCCCCACCTAACAGGTAATATGGCACTGCATACGTCCACCACATAATCTGGACAATTATATGATCAGCTTTGACCTCTCTCCACTGTGAAGCTTGTTAGACCTTTGCTCCCTTATCTCCAGAGCCACCAGTTCCCTTCTGGCCAAGAACCAGAACTGACTCAATCCTTTTTGGCACTGCTGACAAATTTTGCAGAGAAGCAGGTTTCAAGGAAGCTGGTGAGATCCCATGGGGATAAGAGAGGGTGGAGGAAGATCTGTAGGGCTCTAAGGAAACTACAGGTAGGACAAATAGATACCAAGAGAAAAAGAGTATGAGATGCTGTGAAAAGGTAGGACTTCCTCATTCCTCTCCAAGGCCACTGCTCCCTTTCAGACCTTTCTCATTCCTGTGGTGGCCTGGACAACAACGTTGCTTACAGCTTTTCACTGTCCAGAGTTTCTCAAATTGTAGAAAAAGCCAAAGAGGCAAGGCTATCCCATTAAAGCACAGCAAAGCCAGAGTGATACCATATAGCTGTAAGTATATGTTCCTTAGGAGAAATAGAACACTGAGTGGAAGAGACACAATTTTTCAGGGTAAAATAGCTCCATCACCAGCTCAGGAACAGACAAACCAGTCCATCTTGCCATAAAATAGCTGTAGGGTAATATATCCTGGAAAGCAGCTCTGCGGGGAATGACCTGGGGGTCCTGGTAGACAACAACCTGTCAGTGAGCCAGCAGTGTGCCCTTGTGACCAAGCAGGTTGATGGTATCCTTGGGTACATTAGGAAAAGCCTAATGGGACAGGTCGAGGGAGGTGATCCTGCCTCCCTACTCAGCCCTAGTGAGGCCACATGTGGAGTGCTCTATCCAGTTTGGGGCTCCTCAGTACACGAAAGACAAGGACTACTGGAGAGGATCTAGTGGAGGGTTACTAAGTTGCTCAGAGGACTGGAGCATCTCTCTTATGAAGAAAGGCTGAGGGAGTTGGGCCTGTTTAGCCTGGAGAAGAGATGATTGAGAGGGGATCTTATCAATGCATATAATATCTTAAGGGTGGATGTCAAAAAGATGAGGCCAGTCTCTTTTCAGTGGTGCCCAGCGACAGAACAAGGGACAGTGGGGACAAACCGAAACACAGGAAGTTCCATCTGAATATGAGGGAAAAGTTCTTTACAGTTAGGGTGACAGAACACTAGAACAGACTGCCCAGAGAGGGTAGGGAGTCTCTTTCTCTTGAGACATTTAAAACACTCTTGGGTGTGATCCTGTGAAGCCTACTGTAGGTGAATCTGCTTTAGCAGGGGAGTTGGACCAGATGAACTCCAGAGGTCACTTCAACCCCAAACATTCTACCACTCTGTGATATAGGGAAGCCAGTAACCAGGGGGCAAGAACTTCAAATGCCATGGTAAAAAAAAGAAAGAGGAAAAAAAAAAGCAGCACCTTCTCTGACCCTTATTTATCCTCTCTACTCAGTCATTTTCCTCATATTATTTTTTCCTCTTCATCTGCAAGGCCAACAAAATATCTCCAAGGCAAGCTTCACACCTGCCATCACCATGACTCTCTACAACTGTTTTTAATTGTCAGGTTAGGCACAGGTGGAAGAGAAAATTAGAACCATCATTAACTGTTTCTGGGCTTTTTTGTTATTGGACATATACATCACATCATATGAGCCTACATGTAGTATTTATTAATTCTCAATGCTATAGTAACTAGGTTAAAAACAATAGACTGGCAAACTCAATGTCATTATCCAATGTGATGTCTCAAGCCCTGTAATTCTAACATAAGGCAGGGTGAGGTGTATAGTGAGTAATTTTAAGCTGTCCTTAAATAACAGAGGAAATAAAATGCAGATTTTTTTTGTCCTGTCTTTTTTGTAGTAAACAACACAGCAAATGTTCTTATAACTTAAGTGGGAATATAAAATGGGTGCAGTATCATAGCAACAGACAGAGGTTTGTGTCAATATTTGAATGATTATGAACATCCTTGTTAAGTGTGTTAGATACTGCTATGTCATGAGGAAAACCTAGTAAAATAATGCTATAAAAGTAAGATGTTGAAGCTGAGTATCTTAGATTCCTTAACGATAGCATTTATTTAGCACTGCAAGAGTGAATTCCTTTTCCCAAGAATCTTTCTCAATGATAGAAGACAGATCACAAGAGTCCTAATATACTGGGAGCAAAAGCCCTGAGATGTTTTTTAAATTGTGCTTGAAAATTTTCAAATCAATGTGTGAAGTAACCTGTTTCAGGAATAAGTTTTCATGTTTACTGTTCAAACTGGGTGAATTGTCAACAAGATGTAATTGGAAAAGCTTGTTTTATTGAAGTTTGTGGCAAAACGAGCATCTTTTGTAACATTTCATCTGTATTTGTCCAGAACAGGGGTTCTATGTTAGGCTGGATTTTCTTTTTTTAAATGGTTTCTTGCACCAGGTTACTTTAGTCTATTTTGTCCAATTCTTAAACTTTGTGTGTTGTAACCAAGCAACATGACTAATATTTTGAAAAGCACTTAACTAAGTTCTTACAGCAGGGCTAAATTTACAGAAAAATGTGCTGTTACAATATGTGCCTTGCAAGGACATTGCTGTGTAGTAGCACCATGGCATCAGAGCACCATGCACACCAGGAGAGGTATTTTATATTATGTGCCAATGTGTTCGTGTGTCCATGTGCGTATAGAGCTCGGGCTTGGAGCATAAAACCCCCCACAAGTCAAATAAAGAGCTACTACAGCTGGTCGGTAAGACTCAAGGTAGGAAAGTTATCCTAAAAATGACAGTGATATAACCTTGGGTTACATAAAGTACCTGCATTAAAGTAGGACCCAGAGTAATGAACCTAATTGGAGACGCTCCCTGTCACAGGTTAATTGTTTCATTCAAAGTAAAAAAACATTTAGCAGAAAGGGTTAAGGGTATTCCCTCTTTCCATGCTAACCTTCTTACTGTCTAAAAAATGGAAATGGTTATGAGAAACATAGAGAATGCAGACAAAATCACCTAACACAGCTCATTACCCTCCAACTGTACTTTAAGAAACAGGAAAGATTTTTGAGACATGCTTTTAATTTGTAGGAATCAGTAAATATTTCCCAGTAGCACATCCATGGTTAGCCCATGAGCACTGATGTAGGAAGGGAATCTCACCACTTCATCTTGTTTTGGTGATGAGTTCCAGTCTTTAAGTTCTAGTGTCTCTGAACATGTCTGTTTTGTAAAATACTGATTGCTGACTTTGGGGACTTATTGCTGGCCTTGGGGTTAAATGGCATGGAATGGCTGAAAGCCATGTTGCTCAGAGTTAGCTTTCTCTATGGCAAAATGGTTTGGGCTAAATATGTCCCATATGGAGCACAGGAGTAGGTGATGTGTAGGCAGCGTGGGCAGCTGGGATCCATGGGTTAGCAGTGGGGCTTCAATTGTGTTTTAGTTCTTTCGCCTTTTTAGAATATAGTACTAGCACTTCTAAAGTGCTTTGAAAATTGTATAACTTCCCCCAACAGAGGAAAGGCTTTAAATAAGGGTCTAGAGTGCTGATTGGGGTTTTTTTGAGCTACAGCATCTTGATCTGATTCTAAACTAAAACATGTTGATTTTTCTAATGATGTGGGCCTAAGCCATCTAATACGCTCCTTAATAGAAATTCTGACAAATATAGAAAAACCAAGAGAAAAGTAATAGAAAGGATAAATAGGATATACATGGAATGCCTTAATTTCACTACAATCTGGGCTAATTAACTCTAATTCCTTTTAATGAAAGTGGAGATAAATAAAGTAGTGTTCAAGCGCTTTTCTCTTATCCTTTGCTTGCTTCAGTGCTAGTGTTACTCTATTGTCTTTCTCCCCTGATTTCCATAGAGGCAAGAGAAGAATCAAGCCCTTTCTTTTTAAGGAGAAAATCCTGGAAACCAGAACTCTGCTCTGGCACTGAAAATCAGCGCAGCACAAGAAAGACAATCACTTCTATGATCTGGTTTCTGAAGATGTTATTCCACTTGGAAACAGCTTGTCTGCACTGCAACTTGACTTCTTTTGGAAAAATGGGTATGTTCATTTTTCCTGAACATTAAATTTGATATGTTTTAGTCAAGTTTCTTTTTCCTGTAACCCTCCAAATTTCTGTTATAGAGGTAGATTTTTCTTTAAATTAAAATGAATTTTCAGAGTGCCCCTCTGTTGTGTAATAGCAATGGATAATGGCCTTGTAGTCTTTTGTAATTGAAAAATATATGATTTCAACTTAAAAAATGCATTTTTCTTATCCTTGATCTCTCTTCCCAGACACTTTGAAGTCTGAGAAATGATGCAGCAGATGCTGATCTGAAAACTAGGAGATATATATGATTTAAGTGTCAGCTGCCTGGTATTTACTGTTCTTTTAGTTCACTATGATAGAAGACCGCAGCTGTGCAAATTAAAATAGAAATCTTAAAAAGATCATAATTTTTATTTCCTTTTTTTTCTGCTAGATTTTTTATTTTCAAAACTGTATATTCTCTGTCAATTAAAACCAAAATATATTTTATTATTTTTTTAACATATTAGTTTTGTTGTTGCCAAGGGCAACTAAAAAACAAATAAACACAAACAGCCAGTGTGTTCCATGCTTGTTTTGTATTTGTTGTTGTGTCATGGGCAAAATATTTAAGAGGATAAACTCATCGTCATAATTTTGCTCTGGTAAATTAGGTGTTTATTGGTTCTGTTCAGCCTCAAGGGAGAAGGAAGACATAAGGACTGCTGGGCTGCATTCTAGCTTGTCTCCACATGGGAATTTTGGAATGAGGTGAGGTTTTATAGTTGATGACATCACATATATACCAACACAGTGATCACCTGTACTTTTTAACCATTGTCCATTGGCTATCACTCAGGAATTTTTTAAAAATAAAAATCCTGGACACCATTAGTATGTGGTTTCTTTTGAAATTCACCCTTCCTTCTAAGGAGTAATATATAAAGGAGTCACAATAAATAATTTGTCTGTATTACAGTTAAACTGTCTGTATGTTGTGTATAAGGGATGCTTCCTCTATTGTTATGTACTTTGATGTTTGCATTTTCTTTTAATCTGTTCTCCTAAAACTGCTATAACCACTATACCAATTTTGCTTCAGTGTCACAACTCAGTCCTATAGCTCAAAAGAGAGAGTCCTAGGAAGGATTTATAAAGCTGAAAATTCATGAGTTTTCACCAAAAAATACTTTCTAGCGGTTGCATTGCTTCTTTCCTCCTTCAGATTCTGTTTAGGGTAAATCTAACCTGAATGAAATACAGACAGTCTATTTTTCCCACTCAATCCTTTTCAAATTTTAAGCTCAAACTCAACATCAGAAATGAGCAGCCCAATAATATTTTTTGCTGATATCAGAAAAGGTGATGTCTGAAGCAGTTACAAAGATCAATGAGGGTGCTTTGGAGAGATGACTAATGTAAAAATTACACACTATGGAAAGAAATGAAGCTATTGAAGGGAGGAAAACTCAAACTAAGGAATCATGACCTCTAAAACAAAAGGTTCAGCTCCAATTCTATTGGAAATACATCAAAGTCATTGTGATTTTTCTATAGGCTACAAAGAAGGCCGAGATTTCAGTCTGCTACTGTGTAATTTAAAGTCACCCCTTCACGTACAAATAATCAAATGCTTTAAGAAAGGTGAAATGTTTTGCAATATTTTGGTGCTCTTTTGAGGCACTCTCACATCCTCCGTGTGCAGACTGATTTTTCCCTCCTTTTTCTATACTTCACCCAATACTGTCATGTTTTATCCATTGGATGGATAAGGGATTATGTTGCTGTGATGGTTAGTCACTTGTAGTCAAAGGTACAAATATCACAGTGGAGCTGGATGAGTTAAATTTAACGGGTGTGTAAGTGGCAGGCATGTACAGGATAAGCGCTTTTTATTACGTACTTCTCAGTGCCACTCAGTTCACAGTGTGCTCCACAAATATTGGCAAGTAAACATGTCATGTGCCAGGGAATGAGTAATAGAGATTTGTGTGAAATATGGATGCCAGAAAATGTCTAATTATAGCTCATGAAAGACCAAACAATAACTAATAACAAATCCCAACAGAATCATTCCCTCAAACCAAAGGTGGATTAATTATTTCTGACTTGAGAGAACTGACAATATTAACAGTCACTGAAATTCCTATGTGGTCAAGAGCTCATGGGTAAAGAAATGGCCTAGATCTGTGGAAAAGAAGGTCTGGTCATGACAGAGTGCAGAATGAAATCATCTTTACTTCTGCAAACGGCATTCCAGCATCTTAAATATAAAACTGTGTGTTAAGCAAGGCTGGAAGCAGAGAAGAAGCAGCTTTTCCCTAACTAAAAAAAAAATAAATCTGACTTGTACTTCCAACATTCAAAATAAGGCAGCAGATGGAGTTGCTAGGAGACAGAAGGCAAAGAACAAGAGCATGAATGTACTCCAGTGTCTCTACACAATAGCAGAGTATATGAAATGAGCCGGAGCTACAGATCTCACCGTCAGCTATGACTGTTACAAGTGATGAAATGTAGTCTTTGTGCTAACCAGGCAAATGATAAATCTGAACAATTTTAATAAGAGGATCTATGAGAATTATATTATGTGATATTTAATGCTGCTCTGTAGGCAATCTTTGTAACAACAGGATTATAGTATAATTTAGATGGGAAGGACCTTGGGAGGTCTAGTCCCACCTCCTGCTTGAATCATGACCAACTCTAAGGTCAGACCAGGATGCTCAAAGTTTTATCGAGTCATATCTTCCAAGAATGGAGATAGCATAACCTCTCTGGACAACCTGCTCCACCGCCTGACTGCACTCAAGGAGTGGAAAGGTTTTCCTCACATCCTGTCTGAACTGCTCTTCTATTAATTTTTTCCTGCTGCCTCCCAGCCTCACACCTTACACTGCTGTGAAACACATGGCTCCATCTCCTTGCTGACGTCCCTGCATATAAAAGGGAATGCTGTCAGGTCGCTCCAGAGCCGTCTCTTCTCCAGGCTGAACAAGCCCCAGTCCCGCAGCCTCTCTTCGTGGGACAAGGGGTTTAGCCATGACCATCCTGGTGACCCCTGCTGAACTTATCCCAGTTTATTGATGCTTCCTGTACTGAAGGCCTAAAACTGGACACAGTGTTATTTGTGTGGCCTAAAAAATGTTGGCTGTTCTCCTGTTAATACAGTTCTGGATGACGTTAGCCATCTTTGGCATTTTTTGCCAAGGTGTACTGCTGGCTTATGCATGTCTCATGCTTAATTTTGAACCCACCAATACAGAATGTCATCAATAGCTTGCTGGCACTCCAGGGCTTTTACTTTTTATTACAGTTGGCTAAACATTATCAGAGACAGGATATGGTGTAAGGTGGAAAGAATAGTAGGGTTGTGTGCAGTAATGGTGAAATGTGAAGTGAAAGTAAAGCCCGGCTGGGAAGCTGTCTCAGGAAAGATGAAATGGATGAGGAATGACAAAGTTTCAGTGGACTTTGATCATAAGACACTTAAAAAATAAAAAAGATTTAGTAACACAATAATTTTCTTGTAGGAGAATCTCAGGCAATTTGGCCACCACTAGGTAAGAAACCATCATGGGTGGGCTTTTTAAAATAGATTAGAGAACAAGTTTAGCATATAAATATTAGAATATTTATTGAATGCTTAAGTTCCTCATCTCCTTCTTTATGATAATTCTAATGATGGAAAAAAAAGAAAAAATTATTTCATTATAGCAAAATATTTACATTTAATAATACTAGAAGAAAAGACTTTTTAAATTATAGTGTTACAAGGCCATCAAATTTTGAGACAGGTGTCTGTAGAACAAAGAAATGTCATGACCAATATGTAAGTCAGGAACTTAATTGGTTCTATGAGTGGAGAAAAGTTGCCAATTAAAAAAAGAAGGCAATTCCTCTGGCAGACAACACAAGGCATGTGGATGTGTCATGGTTTAACCCCAGCCAGCAACTAAGCACCACACAGGTCACTCATTCACTCCCCCCCAAGCAGTGGGATGAGGGAGACAGTAGGAAAACTAAAACTCATGGATTGAGGCAATGACAGTTTAATGGAACAAAAGAAGAAGAAAATAATAATAATGATAAACTAATTAGAATATACAAAACAAATGAGGCACAATGCTCTTGCTCACTGATTTGCTGACCGATGTCCACACGATGGCTGATGCTCTGGATTGATGTTCCAGAGTGGTGGGACATGGTCAGTTTTCCCCCTTGTTTCCATACTGAGCATGATGCCACCTGCTTTGGGATATCCCTTGGGTCAGTTGGGGGTCAGCTGTCCTGGCTTGGTCGGCTCTCAGCTTATTGTGCCTGTCCAGCCTTCTTGCTGGCAGGAAAGTATGAAAAGCTGAAAAGTCCTTGACTTAGTAAAAACACTACTCAGCAACAACTAAAACATCAGTGTGTTATCAACCTCATTTTCATACTAAATCCAAAACATGACACTATACCAGCTACTAGGAAGAAAATTAACTCTATCCCACACAAAACCAGGACAGCTGTGAATAGTTCTTCATTAAACCTGAGATCTGGGACTGCAATGTAAAATGGCAAGGATAATCAAAAAAGTTGAAAGGAAGCTGCTCAGAGTTTTGAGACAGAGGTAAGGACTGTCTCAAAGCTTCCAAATGTACCACCCAAATTTACAAATATTGTAAAAGCAGGAAGGACTTATAAATATGAGTTACATTAAAAGGTCAAAAGAGTAAGCTACCTCATTAACAAAATCAGAAAAAAACTTAAATATTTTTATAATAATTTCAATTAATTCTGGTTTAACCTCATTACTAATAAAATTAATAGAAAAAATTATACAGATAAAAGAAAATAAAACAAAATTATTGTACACAGTGATTTTACATCACACTAATGATTCAAAAAAAAGTTTGCTAGAACAAAACACTGGGTGGAAGGAATAAAGTGGCATAGTTCTGATGTGGGTTTCAATAAACTACTGGATAATAATCGATCATTATTTTAAATATTTATTCCAAAAGCAATTTGCAATAAATTCTGTCACTGAAATTGAAAAATATATCAAAAAACTATGAGGAGTGCCAGTTTTGAGATATGTATGTCTACGTGTCTTCTGTAGAGTTCAATGTTATCATCTAATCATAGTTGTTAATGATCTAAAAAAAATCCCCAACCTTTGAACAATATGTTTGTGTTCTTATGCAATAGGGTGTTGCAAGTAATCACAGAGTTGACATTAAAAAAACAAACAAACAAAAAACCCCTATTGAAAATAAGAACAGATAAAAATAACAAAACTGTTGTCAGATCCCTGAAAATGCAGGTAAGAAGGCTTTTGGACAGAATGACAAGAAGTGCAGAAAATAGAAACAGGCATTGGGGTGAAAGTGGGCAATGAATCAGGGAGGAGTCACCAAACAAGAAAAAGTGGGCTGTGCAGTGCAGGAATCTGTACACAGCCTGAAGCCCTGGAGCAATGCTGGTTAACCAAACCTGATCTGCAGCATTCAAAACAGGCCCTATCAGTGACTGAAATAAAAACAGACACCCCCCCACACACCCAAAAATAAAAAAAAAAAAGGCAAGTAAGCAAAGTAAGTAGGGCATTCAGTGCATGACTGGCTGACACTAGTTCTCAAGCTAAGACTTAGAAGGAAATGAGCTTCAAATAAGCTGGCATCGCCAGACTTCTCTCACTTGCAACTTCTCTGGTGTTGGCTTGCACATAACTTCTGTAAGGATCTAGTGGGAAAAGGATGACTGTGTCTGTGCTGGTCACACCACCTGCTCTAAGGACAGATTCCCAGTTCTCCAACCAGTGAATTGTGTTCTACAACTTGCTGTGATCCCCCTTGAGCAGCCTGGCCGTATCTGTAGCACTTGGATATCACAGATGAAACAACTATCCCTTGCAGCCCCTTACTCAGAGGCATCTCCAACACTGGTGTATTTGTGTGATGCCAGGGGTGTGTTTGCATAAGGAGTTATGTATTATCACAGCTCACTGCCTGGTAGGAAGGGGTTCGAAGGCTGGGCCAGGTGGAGGTGATGAGAGCTGGCTTGCTTCCACCCATAATGCTTATTGGAGCAGGCCCTGAGGTGGTTTTATCATTGAGTCAGTTCCAGGTTTTAGCTGGGTGGATACCAAGTTGTTCCATGAAGGAACCAGCATGTACACATGGGCAACAGGCGCAGCCCCAACTGACAGCTCAGATGTACCCAGAACTCATGTTTGCCATGTAGTTTAACTCAGTCTTACCATCTGGCAAGTGTTCAAAATAAAAATAGGCACATTTCATCTAGGAAAGCAAGTGTTCACTGACTTCACTGCAGTCTAGAAACCTTTCTGCTAATTTTCAGGTCTCCTCATCCAAAGGGCTATAAATATTTACAATGTTTTCCCATGTGCCTATAGAATTTAAATATGTAACCACCAAATTTGTAGAGAAATAATTTAATAAGATTCAGACCCATGACATGCCTATTTAATATCAGTATAAATATAAATAACTATTAATATTTCTTATCTTATTATCCAGTGACATTATATCTGTGCTTTAAGAGGAAGAATTTTTAGGATGAAATTATAATAGGAAAAACATGAACTGAGTGGTGAGAGCATTTTGCAGTGTCAGCATGCAGTGTGGATGAAATAAGTTCTCTGAGTGCTCACCAGAAGTTTCACCATGTTAGATGTGAGGGGCAGAGCAAGGCTCTGCAACTTCTTTGTGTCTTGGCTGGAGGAAATATAGGAAAGAGCAGAAAGTAAAGGATGGACTAAAACTCCCATCTGTGCACTGCAGTTCAAGAGCTCCTTGATGCCTTTGCAGCTGTGCCAAGGTCTCTACCTTGGCAACTGAGATGGTGTAGGTTTTACAGTATTTTCCTGAGGGTAGTTGTGATTCTCTGCACTGAATAAGCATTTAAGGGAAGACTGACTAGTACTTCATGATACAGCACTCTCAAACCAAGTACAGTATCTGAATTGGCACAGCATATGGTCTATGAGTCTTTTTGTGCCTTGCTTCTTTTTGCAAGCCTTTTTCTACTTGTGTTGCACTACTAAGAGTCACTTCCTGAAGACAGCTTTTTCCTTCACACTTTTAATTTCAAAGGTTGAAGTCATAACATGGAGTTGTTCCTTTTGCTTTTTTGTTTTTATCATTTCAGCACATGCTCAAGCACTGAGAAACTAAGATTTGGATCGCTACTCTGCTGAGGGAGAGGCCCAACCCGCGTTCTCCACACCCTAGATAAATCCTTTCACTACCAGGCTACTCTGGATTTAGATGCTCCTTCCTCCTGTTCCTGGAACTACCCTGCAAGTTGTTAATTTCTCTGCATGACTAATACCCCGATGTTCAGGTTACCTTTTCAGAGGAGGGAGATGTGGATTTGAATACCTCCATGAGGCTTGGGAGAAAAGATGGAATATGTCTCAGGTCCTGGTGAGTGCCCGAATAGTTATATAATTTGACACAAAGTGGGTAATTCCGTCATCATCTTTGCCTTTGGAGGTACATAAAGAAAAGCTACAAAATTCAATTGTTAGTTTTATGGAACCTCACTTCAGTTTGTCTTATTTTCAGATCAAGTACTGGACTGGTAACTTTGTGGAGGTGAAGCAGATGAAAAGTGTCAGGTTATAGTCGGTGTGATACTTGGGATATGTATGGAAGGTCAATCCATATAAAGGACATTAAAACCAAACAAGAAAGTGATTGGTGAGTCTATGAGATTTGGGGCATAGGGAGCAGTCAAGCAGATTTGCTGTTGTAGTGTTGGATACAGAGCCACACACAATACTGCTTCCAACACAGACCCTTTTATGTAGAAAGAAAACTGTTTAATTCTGAAGGATGTCTCTCTGTTCATCTTTTGCTTCACATACACATCTCTGGTGTATCTTTGGTACTTGGCACATTGTAGTCTGCTGTCATTCCACAACTTGGCTTCCTGTGGTGTGAAATCATTAGCTGATTTAGACTTGTAAGGATTAGCTCTGCTTCAGGGTGTAGTGGGAAGATGTCCCTGTAGAGCCGAGTTGAAAAGCAGTGCTGCCACCAAGACAGCAGGTGCCATGTTAAGTGATTGGGATATAGACTTTTCTCTCCTCTGACCATCTTAAACTCATGTTCAGGATATCTCTATCTAATTGACCATTTCTTGTGACTCTTGCTGGAAACAAAATTTGCTTGGGGGCCCCTGCATTCCCAAATCTGTGTATTCTATATGATGTCGTTATGAGTTGTTATATGGGTGTGGCATTTTAATGAAGATGTGGTGAGGAGGCAATGGGTGAAACAATTATTTCATAAGGCGGTAAGAAATGCTTTAAGATCTTTTATCTTTCATTAGAATCTAGTGTGTTATTTATTAGTGAAAATGCCACTGCAGAACAGGTTCATACAGGAAATGAAAAAACTTCAGTGAAAGTCGATGTCAGATAAAATCAGCATTCAATTTATCTCACTCTAAGTAAAAGGAAAATATGCACATCAGTTTGGGCTCAGGGACATGTAAAATGTTTCTGGTTTGGTGTTTAAATTAACACCTAACTGAAATGGCTGTTAATATGCTTTAGTGATTCAGTGTACCAAAACTAAATTTACCTTCTAATTAAATCAAATAGTCAAAACCTAGCATTTAATCTATCTTACTGAATTCCTAAAGAAGGGGCAGTGTTTAATAACCTCTTTTGATTTGGTTGTGGTAAGAGTGATAAAGGAAAGGAATTGAAAACTAATGATTCTAAAAGAATTTTTTTTCTCCTTTACAAGTGTAATTGAAATAATCCTTATTTGTTTCAAAGTAAATTTGAAGGTGATGGAAGCAGATTTTTGACCTGGCGAATTGGATAATCTCAGAAAGGTGTAATGATATAAAATTACCACTGCCTCCTCCTCCAAAAAAAGCAATTATGAAAGTTTGTAAACTTGACTGCTTGAGATTTGATTTGACTTCTTACTGCTACTTCAGAGTCAGTGAACCTTTCCAGCAAATTCTAATTAATGACGAGAGTTTATTTTTGCTACTGAACTTAATGTCAAATTTGTCTACAGTTAGTAAATCAATTTGAAAAGATTATAAAGAATGGTGATTTAGTAGATGTGCATTTGCTCCTTTCCAATCTTGTTGATTAGCCTTTGATACATCACAATAGTTTGTCTAAAAAAATTGGCAAATTTGAAGGAGTCTACTCAGTGTTTTGAATTTATTACAAAAGTCCATGACATGGAAAGCCTATCTTGGTTCGCTGTAATGCCAATAGCTCCCAAAGCCATAAAAAATAGTTGACCAAGATGCAAAGGAACACAAAAAAATCGTGTACCTTGAAAATACTGAATGCATCTGCAAATACCAGGGAATAAAAAAAAAAAAAATCATTGGACTATTAATGTCAAAAATGCGCTGGGAGGAGCCTGTTTTCCCTCTTTCCTCCGAACCGCACATCCATTCACTCCACCTGCTTTCATTCCTACTCAAATCAACATTGGCCCTTACTGACTTAAAGGATATTTGCTGTTTTTTCACCTCTCTAGGTCTCCTGGCCCTTCTACAAGAGTTATTAATGTTGGGAGTCATACTGACTTCATCCCATTCCTAGTAGTAAACACCACAGCTTTTGTCTCATCAACACATGAGATACAAGGGCTATCCCTGTACTTGCAAATTCAGCAGTGCCAGGATCCATGTTTCAATCCTCTGGCCAGCTGGCATGGACTACTCCTGTTCATGCTACTAAAGTCTCATAAACAAGCTTACTACATTCCATATGTTGGGAAATAGTGCCTGGCTTTTTCTAACTGCAGATCTATTCTGAGGATTTGTTCAGGAACTTGCTAGCTGGTCAGGGCCAGAACCATATCAGGCACATGCTGTTCACAGCGGACAGGGCAAAATCACAGTGTCAGGGTCTGTCTCTCAGTTTGCCAGTATAGACTTAACCAGGTAGACTTCTTTTTAAGATCTTTCTGGATCTTCTCTTGGATCCACAGTCTCCTCTGGAGCTGGTGGGGCACCCAGATGTGGGGAATCTTCATCTCTCCATGCCCAGCCTGGGCAGTGGTGGTACAGATGTGGCGGAATCCCTTCAAGATGCACTTCTTCAGTATCCTTGTCCTGTCTGTGAAAAAGGGAGACAACTCTGGTTTTTGCCATGCAGGAACAGTATCACTTCTGTTTTTACAGACAGTGACTTTATTATTTTCTGTCCTTTTTGGGAAATCAAAAATTTCTCAGGGATCAGAGTCTGAAAATTTTTTTTCAGAAGGGAAAACAGCACTGGTTGTTGACACTGGTCAATTTTAAGAAGATCCATTTCAACTAACACCTTGGAAAATCTGGCAAAATCTTACGTGTTTAGAAGTAAAAGATAGTATTTCCTTTATTTCAGAAAGAGCAGGTTAACAGCTTGGTATTTCCAACTCGATGTGAAGAGAAACTTAAGAGAGCTGAGGTGGCACTTTATTCAAGTCCCACACAAATCTGACTCTCCTTTGAGATTTATTTCTGTAAACTGACAGCCACAAGCTCCAAAACATGAAACTGAAGTGTAAAAAAAAAAAAAAAAAAATCATTTTCCTGTATTACAGAATAGCTTGCAGAATATTAAGCTTTCAAGATTTCTATTTCTATTTTTTTCATGGCCTTTTTTTTATTAAAGTTTTTGTCACACAGCAAGAAGGGCATGGTTACCACATCCTTGAATCTTGTGGTGAGATATGTAAGTCAGCTGAGTCCTAGTATAAAAAAAAAATTCTTGTTTATCCCAAACACTTCTTTTAACTGTATTTCATTGAATTCACCATGGGCCTGTCAGATTTGAGGCAAGAGAACAAAAAGGTTTTCAGAGATGCTGTTGACTCCAAGCGTGACTCCTTTTTTATTGAAACAGGTTTTAGTTCTGTGTGTTTGCTACAGAATGTTTTCCTCAGTGTTGTTTTTATGCTGAACTGAGACTTGGCAATGTTTTCCATCAGAATGCAACACTGTCATGTAAGGTCAAAAGGGAAAATGCCAATCAGTGCTTCCCAGTGGTCGTACACACATAACATGTCCTTTCATTGAACTTAGCTTTTATTCCTGAGAAATAACTGCTATTTTAGCTTGAATCATGGCAGATATTATCAGGCATAAACGTATGCAGCTTTTTAGGTCTTATGTTCAATAGTCGAAGAAAAATACCTATTAACCTTGTCATAAAATATTATCAATTCTAACTTTCCAGAACCAATTTTCCTTCCTGCCTTCCTCCTGCCTTCCTGCCTGCCTTTCTCCCTCCCTCCCTCCCTCCCTCCCTCTCTTCCTTCCTTCGTTCCTCCCTCTCTCCCTCCCTCGGTCCCCCCGTCCTCTTCTATTGGATTTTTTCCAGGGGATGGGCAGAGGGGGAGGGGTGTAATAGAAAGGCCTAGACCTTGGACCACATTTATTCTAAGCTTTGGCAGTGATTGCTTTTATAATTGGTTCAAGTAAAGCCTTCTCATGTCTTTTGTTTCTAAAATTTTGATAAAAAATTTTTACCTTTCTCTGTAAACTTTTTGAATAGTATCTATATACAAATCTATTATTATCTCTGCTAGAATCCTTCAAAGTAGTGTTTAGAAGCTTGTAGAGAATGAGAGGATAGGAATAATTAATTCTTTGATTTATTTTGAATTTCAGTCTTTTGAATGACAGAAATGCAATGCCCATTACCTTGAAGCTGGACACATCTGGAAATCTGTTAAGTAACAGAGTACTGCTTGCACAAGCTGTAATTTAAAGGTCGAAAAATCTTGCATCATCCCTGAAATATAAAACCACAGATGCTCAGTTTCCCAACACTGCATTTTACAAAGCTCTGGGCCAACTCCTTGTGTAAGCCCTTAAGTAAGCCCTTACACAGTCCTGTTTAGTACTTTTGAAGAGAAATTATCTAATTCAATGTATCTCTTTTATTTCAATATGAATTTGTCTGAATAGAGAAATATTAAAAACTAAGAATGCATCTCTCTTATTATGTGTGATTACTGAATTGTCAGTGGACAATGAATCTCCTTCAGGACAAAGTAATTTCCATTTCACACATGTCTTACCTAGTGCTATGTTACCACAGGTCTCTAGCTTCAATAACCTGTGGGTTTATACCAGAGGTGAGATACTACAGGACTCTAACTCTGCAATAATTGTGAGGTTTTTAATTCTTTCTGAAATGTCATTTAAATCCTATTAGAGAGAGAGGTCCAGCTACAAAATTGAGTCACACATCTCAATTCTTGATAAATGATCTTGATGTGATTACACTTGGAGTTCAATCTCTTAAGTAATTTTTGTTGCAAGTGAAATAAATTTGCTGTAGCAATTTTATTAACCACAAATAAAGTAGGGTTGATTATTGTTTTCATTATGTTACAGTACTATCTTTATACCAAGAAAACTCACAAGTGAGTTTCCAGAAGTGCAATTGAGTTGCGATGAGCAGGTGTGGTCTAGTAAATAGCCCTGTATACACATTAGTTCTGGTCCTACAAACTATAGATCTGTGTTAGCGTGGCAATGGCCCAGGGTAATTATTTCTACCCCTGAGGAAGGGCTAAGTCCCATAAGTGTAGTGTTACATTGACACTGTTATATAGCATTTAGTCTAAATCAAGCTGAAATATCTTTACAAAGTGAAGAATTTCAGATGCATGCGTACCTAGATATATGCAGCAGATAGAAACTAATTGCTCACTTCCAAAAGTGTAATACACTACAGTGTTGGTTAACCTTGTGTTTCTGGGTTCCAGTCCTTGTATTGCAGACACGCTGTTTCAGTCTGATGTGGAGCAGAGTGGTTCCTTCAGGGGGATGGGGATACAGCTGAGAAGTAGTTTGCACTACAGTCCATATTAAATAGGATGGACATAGGCCTTTCTATACGCCACCCCTGCAAGATAGGGGTCTTCATTCTTTGATGGGATTAAGGAAGACAGATACACCATGTCACCCAGCTTTATAAAGTAGCTGTCATTTGTTTGAAAGATTCCTGGATCAAACACTAATTTTCCATGATGTGGCTATTTTAATTTTCCTTTCTCTGCTCAAAATAAAAATAAAATAATGTTTTTATTTAGGTACAAAGGCAAGGTGGGTTTTTAAAAATACTTTGACTGTTGAACAACTTGCAGATGGAATGCAAATTACTTTCATTCATTCAGATGGCAAAGGCTAGGACTGTGCCTTCTGAAATGTAGCTTACAACTAAATCAGCTTCTCCCTTGCTACATTTTGCAGTGAAGTCATAATTGTGTGTTTGACATTAGTCTGTTGCCATGGATAGTAGAAATCAGGGTAGGATATGATGACATTAAAAGGTCACTTCAATCTCTAATAGCTATGGTTCTGGGAATGACTAATGGCATTGTGCAGCTACAAATGTAGAGCTGGAACAACATGATGAACTGTAACCGACTCTTGTATAAGCATAAATACCTCTGAGATTTGGAAGAAAGAATGACAGGACCATATTAAATAGTGAATGGGTTATTTTTCATTTTGTTTCTTTTTGAGAGAGATTGAATGCGCGGTCATTGGAGGGGATCATTTCACTTGTACAAAAATGTAAAAGCAGAGTGGGTGTGTCAATAAACATTATTTCTAGTATAAATCTATAATTGTATTTAAACAATCAATCCTAGATAATAGTTTACAGGGGAATTACTTCAACCAATAAAAATCACTATTTTGGCACTTTAGAAACATTTCAAGACCATTTTTAAGATGTAGCTCTTCTTGTCTGATCATAGAAAATAAGGCAAAATGTTTATTTTCAGAAGGACATATTTGAAGTGTTTAACTGAAACCATGGAGCTCCTGCTTGATTTGGGACAGTTGGGTTTGATCTGGCAGAAGATTATGACCGAGTCATCCGGAACTGTTAACACAGCCCTGGTGGCTACGTCTCAAATTTTTAAGGGGATGTGAAGGAGATGGAGCACAGATCTCTACTACAGCAAAAACTGTTAAAATAAAAATGAGACACGGAATATGTCAATTGTGAAGACTATTTTGTAGAATTTCTGTAATGCTTTAATATAAATTTTTTATATACTCATGCAATTCATCAGGAAAGTTAAAAAAATAATAAAATATTAAGCCTTTTCATGATCTATCTCCCTTTCTTTTTATATATTCTTCCACTTTTCTTTTCCTTCCTTCCTTCCTGCCTGCCTTCCTGCCTGCCTTCCTCCCTCTCTCTCTCCCTTCTTCTCTTCCTTCTTTTCTCCCCTGAATTTTAGAAGTGAATGCTCCTATAGTCAGTCCTTCTATTAAGCTATTTGTTTTAGCCCTTAGTTGTAACCATTTTCTATTTGTGGTATGTTTATTAATTAACCAGTGTTGACACATATGTGTTGCTCTGTATTTGAATTTTACATGTAGAGAAGTTCATTGCACATTTTGCATTCTTGAGAACTGTTTGTAGATGGTTTCTTTTGTTTGCAAATCCAGACAATAAACACCAAGCTGCCATTCACTGCTGCTGTGAAATGGTGGTGTCTCCATCTCCATTAAACAATACTTACAGCTTCATGATAGGCCTGAAC
>JAWWLV010000001.1:68118958-68131072 GCA_035041135.1 Platyrinchus mystaceus
TGACACGCTTCAATGATCTCAGACCTAGGGATAGGTTAAAAAAAGCTTGGGAAGAAGGATGTACCACTGATAGTGGACACAAAGAATGCAGAATTTACAGATCACAAGGACATTGGCATAACTCCCAAGATAAGGAAGAAACTAATAAAACCAACTCAGGAACTGTGCTGAATCAGCTCAAAGTGGGTAAAAGGTAGTTCTGGCAGAGCAAGATTGCAAACTCATGGCCCTCTGACCCAAGAAACCCACTGAATCAAAAGAAGAGAAAGACTGAGCATGCAAACTAATTAGCATTAAAGGTGAGGGGATCATTTAGCCAATAAAAGATAGAATACTAATTATTAAGAGAACTATGCAACTTGTACCCAATAAGCATTAATTCCCTTGTTTACTAAAATGTATAAACAGTGAAAAGTTTTGAACAACCCTGAGACCCCCACCACTGAGGAGGACCAACAGAACACAACTGGGTCCGGGGTGGTGACTATCTTCTGCTTGATCTCTCTCTCTCCCTCCCTCTCTCTCTTTCTCTCTCTCCTCCCTCTTCCCCCTTTTCTACTTCTTTCTATCTCTCTACCTCACATTCATTGTTAAATAAAATCTGTGTTATAGACCTGGGCATATGGTCTCATTTGCGGAGAGATAAGAGGCAAAGGCATCTCTCACTAATAGGATTGTAACAGCATGTTTGGAGATAAGCCTTGCATGTGGATTAGGCTAAAGAATTCTAATTTTTGAGCATGAAGGAAAGAACAAAGTTGTTACAAAGGACCCCAGGCACTCGGCTCTGCCAGTAGTTGTCCTTTGCAAGGCATCCCAGGACATTGCTTGTCTACCTTTAAAACTTGCATCTTAGTATGATCTAGGATGCCCATGGAGAAAGGAGCTTTCCATCTCACATCAGATCATTAGTATATTTTACTTTGAGATATCTGTCTAGGAGCAAGAGAACCAGAATCTTCAGCGGAAAGTTACAGAAATCCCCCAGAGTCTAATGATAGAATAACTTGCCCCTGGGAAAAAATCATACTCCTTATTTCTCCCTCTCCTCTGTCTTGCTGTCATGAGTGCTACTGGGATTCATACAGCCATTTCTAATCTAATTCTGAGTCACACATACCTCTTGGTAAGGGTGTACTCATAGGCAATACATTCCCTTGGTTAATTATTTTGACCAAGGTGAAAAGTACCTCTGTAGAAAGAGGTATCACAGGTCCCAAGCATCAGGGGCTGGACTGGGAATTTAGGGAGGAGCAGACCTTGTGTTAGTCACCTTCAAGAGGAAGGTGTCACCCTGGGCAAGAACATCATTTCTTTTTCTATTTGCTGCCCTGGGTTCTTTTTTCTATAAGTGACCCTTCCCATTTTGACTTCACCTGTTAGAACTGCTGCCTACATATATAGGAGATGTTAGACCAACCTTGAGCAAGAAAAATGTGCAGGTGGCACAGATGTGCAACCCACCTCCCAGATAAAGGTTACATTAACTAGCTGTGTCTGCCTGCTAAATGCTGCCTGGCAGTTGGCCATCATCCCCTGCTGACACCTATCCGTATGTTTCAGAGTGTTTAGTTTTAGTCATCTTTTGACATGAGTTATATCAAAATTGAAAAATCAGGTCCAGTGAATACGACCATACTAGTTAAATAATTAAGAGTAGGATCTGGGCTTGAGATCCTCTGTCCATACTGTTATCATGCACATTCCTTGACACAGTTTTGTTCCTGCCAATTGACTGTCTCTGAAAAAAGGCTTGGGCATAGATCTCTCTAGTACAAGTTCTGGACTGTTTTCAAAAGGAGTGTGGATGAGGCCACACAGTTCTTTTTGGAAAGCAAATTTAGTGATACAGGTACAGAACACGCTGTGCCACTTGTCCTCAGGCCAAAGACTGGGCCTTGGTAAGTTCAATTTAATACAATAAATGTAGCTGCTTTATCTATATCTTGAAAAGAAAAAAATTGAATGTACTTGCTAGGCTGTCTTCAAATCTTTTGGACACACCAGTTACAATAATAGAATCTTGTAACCCAAAGCACAGTAGTTAACCAATCCTACTTGGAAAGTCTGAAGTATTAAAGGACTTTTCTTTTGGAGGACTGAGTGTATGAAAAAATGTATTCAGTAAGTATTCCTCTCTTTTTGGGAGGAGTCACAGAATCCTATTTGTCCAAAAGGTTGCCTTCTGAGTCACTGCTCATTCCCAGCTTTCTTGTGAGAGAGAGTTGTGAATCTACATAAAAGCTGAATAGAGTTAGGCTACATGATGCTATTTTCATTATGCCATCTTTTAAACCTTAGTAGGGATGTGGAGGTAGCACAGTATTTTGCAATACATTTTCTACTGAAAAATGGAAACAACAAAAACTGAGAAGAAAGTTATGTTGAGAAAAATGTGTTTTACTAGCAGTCAAGGGACACACTCTGTAAAAAGTGTATAAGCTAAAGTTAAGAACACTGAACACAACCATCTTGTTCAGATAACCATGAGAATTGAGAAATGTGATAATGTATTGCCACTGTAGGGTGCTAGAAGCATTTGACTTTCATAATATTGAATAAGCCATTCAAATCTAAATTATGGCATTTCTAAACTCCTTAGGTTCAGTTTTCTGCCAGTGCTACTCTATTTTAAAATAAGACAATGTTCCCCACTGGCAGTTTCTTAGCAGGCCTTGAAATAATTCAGTGGATGACAAATAAGCCTCCACTGTTGATGAGGTATTTAAAATGAACCTGCTCAAAATGTCTTCCACAATGTGCTAGAAATCTAAGCAACAAGAGATAGTGGCCTCTGATTACTAAACAGTAATACATTCCTATTGCTTGTTAATAATAAATTATAAAGAGGTTTCAATGTAGGAAGGAATTCTAAGACATTTCTTGCTTTCTCTTATAAATCATGTCAGGCCACGCACTCTGCTAAATCAAGCTATCAGAATTATTTTGGTAGAGTTATGTCCTGTTAAGCCTAGGATCTGGCCATTTATGTGTGTAACTATTTTTCAGAGAACTCCCTCTTTTTTTCCTGAGAGAATGGCAAACAAAAGCAGAGTATTTTACCTAACTCCCAGCAAGTATGTTACTGGTAGGTGGATGTGAAACAAGTTACTTGTCAGCTCCAATACACCTTACTGGTTGAACTAAAAGAGACCCCAAATCCTTCAAATCTGATAAATCAATAGTAGAACACAGCCCAGTGCAATGACCAGGTAAATTGTATCCTTGATTAAAAGTCATTTGTTGTCAGTACAGAGGCATATGTGTGTGTATATATATATATATATATATGCTACTATTCTTGCATTGCTCTTTGGAAAAATGTGTGTCTAGAATACTATCTGTCTCTGCTTCAACTTGGCTACTTTCTTGAGAGTGAGAAAGGGAATAAAGGTGATGTAATTCAAGTTCTGAAATAGCCTGAGAAATTAAATTTCACTGTATTTATATTTCTGTCCTTCCTTCAATTAAATACAGACCTTAAACTAGAGAATTAAAAGAAAACTGAAATCTGGCTGCAGAACGGTTCACACAATCTGGGCTGGATTTGTGATTGATCTCATTTATTATACTCAGATCTAGGGGAAATTTTTGAGTTCCTCTCAATTTCTGAAACGTGAATTTCTTCAGAGTATGGGAAGTTTATTAATGGAAAATAGGTCATTTTTACTGTATGTTATGCTGAAATGTTCAATTCCTGATACATGTCACTGAATCATGTATTCTTTATTCACCAGGAACAATACTTGCATGTGGTTACCATACAGAAAATGAGACAGAATGTTTAGCAGTAAGTTAGATTTCCTTTAGTCTGAAAGAAATACTTGATTTTTATTTCATCTTTTAAATAGTAAGTCATCAGCACAGCTAACATCAAAAATTCAACAGGCATTGAATACAGTGGTTGTTGCAGATCAGTAAGTAAAATACAGCTGGCCCACTTGATTCTTAAGCTAAGGCCAGTACCATTGTTGGAATTTCTTATATTGTATGCATTTTCCTGTAGACCGCCTATTCCTTCACACCATATGCCAAAGACTTAGCAAGGACTGCCTTAGAATAACCCTTGGGCTTATTTTGTGTGGCAGAACTGGTTTGCTCTGTCCCATAATTTCTTTTCTGTGTTCAAAGGCCATAAATACAGGAAAATATCAATTTAATTTCTCCAAACTGTATTGTTTGCATCTCTATATGTGTTTCTCAAACATTTTGGCTAAAGAAGTCAGTGCTGTGGGACAGGTTAAGTTTATCTCTGATTTACAAGCAGAACTTGTCTAGTTGAATGTAAAATGATAACAAATTCATATAATGTAGCACCCTGGATTGTGAAAGAAAAATGTTTCAAAACAAAAAGATATTCCTAGTCTCAGGCATTGTTATTATAAATCAAAGCTAGACATACATTTCAAATTAAAGGGTATATTTAAAGTTAATTCCCATTTAATGATAAATCTGCACTTCTTACAAGGAAAGACATCTGTTTCATTTGGTAGGCAACTATAAGGTCCCAATAAGTCTCTGAAGAGATATATTCATAAAAGTTTCTTTGTGATTGCAAAAAGGAAAACATTCCAGGACTGCTATAAGTATTTTTAACTTCCAGAAACATCAAAGTTGAGATGTACAAAGTTCAGAAATGTTTACTTACTTGTATTCATTAATTCTGATACTTGTGGTAGTTAGTAGCTTATACTTGGTATTTTCTTGTCTGCTGCTCTGTTTCATCAGCTCTATTTCATCACATATAACTAATGTTTAGACAATAACCTCACACTACTAAGTACCAAGCCTACGAAGAGGTAAGCATCAACAAAAATAAGGACTATTACTAAATTAATTCATGATAGAGTTTGATTTGTTTGTGTTCAAAGAAATTCTTAACTTTCACAAAAGATAATAGGACTAAAGGTTGTCCAGCATCTTGCTCAATGATTTCTCACATATTTCATTGCAAAAGTTCCCCAAATATAAAAGAAGCATGGGCTCATATAAGCTACATTAAAACTAGCCTCTGTATCTTAAACAGAAGCATGGAGTATTTCTATAAGAAAATTATTGATTCTATACTACTGATTTACTAATAGTAAGGCTGTTCTTAGCCTACAAAACTCATTTGCAACCATTATAAAGAGAGAAAAAAATAACCAAAGGCAAGCTCTTCTTTCTGTTTGTTGCTGGCTGTACTGAAGGAGAATGCAAATGTACACAGATAGGAGAGTCTTGCAACAAGATCTCACGTGGGAGGGGTTTCCCCCCAGATCTTTTGCCTCTGCCCACGTACTCAAACAGTGCAAATATTTTATGCAGATCAGATTCCAGTGTGTGTTCCCCACGTAACACTTCTCCAGAATTTTTCTTTGGTGAAATACAGCGTTCCTTCATGTTCACCTGTGTAAACACCTGACACCCTGTAGCTGAGAGGCAGCCCTACAGCTCTGCAACATGTATGTGGAAAATCAAAATGACTGTAGTATATTTTTCCAAATGGTAATTGCTTGGTTTTCTGTTTCAAGGTCTGTGAAAGCAGTTCATTTTGTGAAACCCAGCCCTACTGCACTTGAAAAGCACAGCAAGCACAGAAGCAGAACAACTCACCCGTACTTTTAATTGATCTGGTATTTCTACAAGGTGCCACCCTTTTCCACACCTCCTGCCTCCTCCTTAAGTGACTCAGCCTCCGAAGGAGAAATCTCTTGAGTTTTCAGACTGCTGGATAGGGAACAACAATTCAGCTCTCTGTCTGCTTTGACTGTGCCTCACTTCCAGCTGTCTCCAGGTTGACTAACCACACTGAGCCACGCTAGGACACTTAACTTCTACCATACCTAGGTAAGGGTGTTTACTCTTCTGGCTTTATATAGCATGTGTGGAAAGTCCTACCTTTTCAGATGTTCTGTGATTTCTTAGTGTTCAATTCAGGATCCCACTTCAGAGAATCTGATTTTCAAGAAGTGTGGAGAACTTGTCTATGAAAATCCAGGTCTAGAAGTTTTACAGTTTAGGTGTTCAGATTCCCCAGATCTTTTTAACTTCTCCTGGCTTTATGATCTCAATTACTTTATTATTTACATTGTCTTCCTAATTGTATTTTATTCTAGTGCTAATTCTCTGATGAAAAACTCACTGTTCAGACCACTTTTCATGGACAGCTGTTTAAATGTCAGTTTTGCTCTTTGGTTAATTTTATTGTTTATTCTTTCTTTGTAATTTTTATCTAAAATTGAAGAGTATTTACTCTTTTCTCCTTAATTGAATTTGCTTCAAGTTTACTATTTTGGCAAAAAAAAAGAAATTAGCAACAGTTTGCTTTCGTTTTCACCTTTGCAAAAGGAATAGCAAAAATACCCATTCTGCTTTGATACAATGACTTATCTATACAATTAGCTGAACCCAGGTATAGACAGGATGTGTTCTTCACCAAAAATCTAGGAAAATGAATGACATAGTTGAATAAATAAAATGATTACCCCCTCTTCTACACTTTATTAAAAAAAACCCCCAACAAATCACTACATTTAAAACTGATCATGCCTTTCTAATTTGAAAATACATACAAATTTGTGTTCTGACTTTGCAGCTGATTTTACATTAATGACAGTTCCAAAGCTTCTTTCAAAACAGAATCTCCTCCGCCCACATCTTGAAAAACCAGTTTTGAGAGCTCTTTCAGCTACAAAGATGAATGATTTCTGTCATATATTCACGTGTTCTCTAGTCCTACCTTGTCTGTTCCAACCTTGCTTGTTTTCTCTTCTACACACATACACGTTTTTATTTTCTATGAGAGTTGCTTTTAATTCTGTGGTCAAAACTGTAGAGTAAAATATTCACTTAAACACAATGTATTAATTCCAGAAGTTCACAAATATATTATATGGCTATTGTTCTGATATACAACTCTTGAAAAACAAAAATCAATCTAGGAATGTATTTTTGTTATTCTTTAATGTCTGTAAAATAAATTCAGTTATTTTTAAATGTAATTTCAGCAAAAAGACAAAAAGACTAACTAACTGCCAAACAAATAGAATCACCAGTGGCAATTTTGTAGGGAAGCAGAGGATCAGTTATACATATAGACCTGCACCTCACACAGTGGACCTTTAAGGCTATTTGAAGATATCATATTCTCATCTGAAATAACAAGTCTGGATGTATGAAGGATGGTACAGCATTGACTGGCTCTGGCTTTGATGGTGATTTACAAAACAACCTTTGTCTGGAATCAAGGAACATAAATTCTTACTTAAGTATAGGTAGCCAGATCTGACAGCCCAGTCACAGCACTTTTGATATCTGAGAGGGGCAATGATGGATGTAGAGAACAGCAAGATTGGTATTGACTTCCAAAGCAGAAAGATTTTACCTCTCACACACCTGTGGATCCCTATCTAGAAGAACAACTGTTATGATGTGTCTCCCCAGAGCCTTAGTTTTAAGGCTTGGAGATCTTCATCCTGTATAAAGTCAGAATTACTTTAATCAGTTGCTTGCTTACACTTACTGTATTCAAGAGAAATGATGGAGAAAATAACGAGGTTTGCTGACATGAAAGTTGCTAAGTAAAAGCAAGGAAATACTGTTGTGTGTTTCATAACTGTGATTGAGACTAAATGTGCTTTTCTTTAAAATGTCACATTCTCCACATTCACCTCATGTAAATGAAAGATAAGCCATGTACTATAGGATTAACATTAAGGGTTTCAATGGAAAACAAAGCAAATGGAAAAGTAGAGCAGAAGTAAGTCTTCATTTCTAATGGAATAGATCTAAAATGTTGAGCTCCACGTACAAGCTACTGAAAGTTCAGATTATTTCAAAACAGAATATTTCTTCAGGAAGACAAAATTTTGGTGGCAAGTTTCATATTTGGGATAAACAAGCAAAAAGTATATATGTCTGTTTTCTTTTCCATATGGCAAATATTAGATGCTTTTGAAAAGCTGGAACTGGAAGGACATGTAGCAAACAGTAGTCAGCAAGCTGTGGTTGTGTAGAGCCAAATATAAGGAACCTGTTAGTTCCAGCTGGTGTTTCATGTGGACATGCCGAACTCAGCTGCTTCTCTACAATCCGGGCTGCTTTAGGAATGCAGCATCAGAAGTTGGATGACAGGAAAATTCTGAGACATGTTTGTTTTAAACTGGTTGTTCAGTTACAACTTTTTGTATCACCCAGTTAATTAATAATATTGAGAAGTTTGACATTTTAGGCATTTGCATTTGGAAAAGCTTTATATGAAAAGCCTTAGTACAAAAACAAATATTTTGACTTTTAAGAGAAGAAGGTGTCCCTCTCACACCCCTCTTTCAACATTTACTATATTGAATTACTTATTATACAGTATATATGCAGTGCTTCTTGCCTCTAAGCTGTGAAAATAAATATTGTTTGTTAAAATAAAAATGCATATAAACTGAATATTTATAAATAAGGTCTTAATTATTGTCATAGCTAGAAGCCAAAAAACAAAGACTAGTTTGTTGCAACTAGTTCAGTCTGATGTGGAAAACAGGAATCTTACAGGAAATGCTTGTATTATTCTTATGTATTTTTTTAAATACAGCTATGCATATATGTGAAGCCTCAGCACATAGAAAGCTACAGCCAAGAGCAGAGTAAGGGAGGCAAAAGGGATCTGTGATGGAAGAATGGGTGTGTTCAGACCATCTGAAAACTAGAAGATCTAGCTTTCAGAATTTAAGGCAGGCCTGAGGTATTCTGTGGATCAGTCACTGCAGAAGGTGGAAGGGAGATGTAGAAGTGTGAATACAGATATTTGTGATAAAAATAGAATTAGAGACCTGTGCTGCTTTTGGAATAACTTCCTTCAAGGTTGGAGGGGCATTTGAGTTTCCCTGAAGTTACATCTGAAGTTTTTTCTGAATTTCTTTGGGATTATATTTGAATTTCTCCAAAAATGGGGGAGGGTCTGAATCCAGGACTGGCATGTCTTAAAACCATTTGGGAACTGCTCACTGGACTGGCTGGGGCAGTTTTAATTTTCTTTTCAAGTTTCCTGACGCTGTTTTTAAATGCAAATTACACTGGAGCTGCATTCCTGTTTGTTTTTGTTTTGCATTCCAGCTGAGTTGTTTTGCTTCAGTGGTTGCGATCCTATTAAGAATGTCTGAACTAAATTTACTACTATAGTATACTATAGAAACCTATAACTCCTCTTTATCACAAAGTTAAAAACTTTTTTTTAAAATCTCCCTATGGGCTGAAGATAAGATGTTCACTGACCTGTGTGAACAATGTGACAGTTTCACATCTTTATTAGCTGGAATTTTTAAACTAATGGGATCTTCATAATCTTTTGTCCATTCCCCTTTCCAAACACACAGATACACACACAGTTTAAAATAGTGAAGACCAAGAAAAAAATGCTTTGATGAGCTGTATCCTGCCTCTTTATGCAAGATTCTTCTAATTTCTAAGATCCTAAAATTTAAATCTTACAATGATGGTTCTTGATTGTCTGTGCTACAGACTGAAGTAGCTTTTAATTTGCATTTTAAATTTTAATGGATCAATCTTTGATATACAACTTGAAAGTTCAGAAGCAAGAACCAAGCCTTGTGACAATATGGCAGTATTCTGTAGGACTAAAATGCTTGGATTTAAAATTTCAGAATACCTGGCACATTTTCAGTCCTGACTGTAAAAGGGAGTGTGCCTGGTTTTTGTATTCATTTATGCATACTACTTTTGGGTTGGGAGACTAGGTAGCAGTTTATTCTGGATGTTGTACACATGTGCAACAGAAATATTGTTTTGCCCTTAAACCTTTAAAAATGAATATAGAACAAGAGAAAAAACACAGTTTTAATTAAATTAAGGAGGGTGAAAGAAACACGCTGGACTTTTTTTTGTCTTGCATGGATACAATCAGGAGTTGCAAACCCACTTTATAGTCACTTTTCATGGTCTCAGTGTCATTAATGCATTTGTAGTTAGCTGTAGATTTTAAAGGCAAGCCTCAAAACATACGGATTTTTTACTTTGGCCATAATTTTTATTTCAGAACAAATGCCTAAGGTTTTTTTCATTTATTTCTAACAAAGGTGTATGATACTTCCTTGTCAGTTCTGTGAGAAATTTCTATTTCAATTGTAAATATATAGGAAGGAGGGCTATAGTCTAACATGAAGTCTACATAAGAGTTTCCTGTTATTTTTAGTATGAAATATTTAAATTGCAAAATGTGTATTTTAAACAAGATCTTCAAAGTCTTAAAATGATCTCATTTGACTTAGTTTTCACAAAAGAAGTCTCCTTTTTCAAATTTTTATGGTTTATTTCCCTTAGCAAATGGCTTTAAATGTACTTATTAGAAAATAAATCCAAATTCCTTCTATACAAACTACTACTTCCTCTTGAGGTGAAGAAGTGCCAGTTCTCATTGTTTGTAAAATATACTGAAATATCAAACTGCCTATTATCTCAGGACTGACTGACTGTATCAGATGTACAGCTTTTGCTAAGCTGAAAACATAAATAAATCAGAGACCTCTCCACCATCTTGGGACAGTTTAGGAAAATTTATGGTGAGAACAGTCACTATCTAAAACTCATTGTTAGATAACCTACCTGAACAGTTTCTATGAAATTCAGTGCATATATGTTTTAAACCTTCTTATGTAAGTATTTTTAAAAGATATTTTATAACCAATTGCAAAATAAATATGGCTTGCCATAGCCTGGAGCAAATTTTTTTTTATGTAGGAACCAGATCCAGCAGTCACATGTTTTCTACACATACTGTGCCAATGCCTGTTTGATACTAACAACTAAGCTTAAAAAAAACCAAGACTGTGGGTCGGAGCTTTCCAGTCAACATGCCAGAATTTTAAAGTCCTATAAATATCTGGAATTTCACAACTGGATAAGATACTTGCAAACTTTTATACTCCAATATTATGTGCATTTCCCAGAATCCAAACTCTTCTTCCCCTCCCATCAGTAAAGAAAGAGCCACAGGCTCCAGTCTCAATCCACTCTATCTTAGATGTGGGAGCAATACATTTTACATCTGCAATAAGAAAAATACAATAGCTGTGTCACCCAGAGAACCGGGAATGTTTCTGATTTTTAAGGGCTGCTGCTGTCACAAAAAAAATGTTTTCTTGCGCTTCTGTAAATCTTAGCAGTCTGACAGTGGAATTGGTTGGGAGCTTTTCATTTTAACATTGTTTTCTTGGAAAACGCTGCTTTTCAAAAAGGAATCCAATTGCTAAAGAAGGTCAGTTTTGGCCACACCCTTAAGTCAATGTTAACACTGGGGTTTTTTATCTTAAGGGAGAATTTTTTGTTATTGAAATGTCATTACGTTCTGCTTGATGCTTTCTCTAGGAGATCTGGTATTCACAATCCAGTTTCAAAGCAAAACATGAAATCTTTTGAGTGGCTCAACTCCCAAATAATTGTTTGTTTGTTTGTTTGTTTGTTTGTTTTAAAATTGGCGGTTTTGGAGGCTCATTTTGTATGCTGATTTGAGATACGGGAAGAAGTCAGTGAATGGAAAACTGTTGCAGGGCAGGAGAACTGTCTCTGTCCTGGCCCCTTGCATTAGCTGCTGATCACTGTAGCTGTGAGACCCATCAGCAGGGCTGGGTGAGCCCACCTGTGCTCCAGGTGCCACTCTGAGCCACTGACTGATACTGTATTCCCATTAAGCTTATCACCTCACCCCATTCTTCATTACTCAGTGTGGCCCTCTGAAGGCTCTCACCACACCGTGTGTTCTCTCGAGGAAGATGCTCCCAACAAGGGAAAGGAAGGAGAGGCAGTGTGAAAGGCAGAGGCACAGGGCAGGAGTACACGCAGTCATTACCAGGCAGGGAAAAGTCACCACTGTGCCCCAGATTCAGTCTGAAGAGGGCTGCAGCCAGCACTAAGCCATTCCACCCTGTCAGACTAAACTTGTGCAAGGAGGTGGTTGAAGTGGACAACAGACTTGAGCTGGTTTTGGGGCTGATTCCTAATCTCTTTCTTTTTCTGTCATGTTTTCTTTTAGATTCCTAGAGAAGGACAGCGTCCCACGGAACAAATGTCAGCTTTCAGTATACGAAAACAGTCTCCAAATCAAAGCGGTAACACCAAGTCTTCTCC
>JAWWLV010000001.1:68159201-68192840 GCA_035041135.1 Platyrinchus mystaceus
CGAGCTCCATCTGCCCGGGGGACCCTGAAGCAGGACCGGGATTCGAACCTGCGGCCTTGGCGCTGAGAGACCAGCATTTTAACCGCTAGACCACCAGGGGTCCCCTGACATATATGTACACACATACATATATATATGTACACTTAGCACTAAACTGTAAGTTGAGTATAATTTTTTTAAAAATTTTTATTCACAGATAATTTAATAGGTTAGAGTGCAGGGCTTTGAGAAACTACTGAATTTTAGGAACATCCAAAGTTTTAAGATTAATAAGCCTGTCATGGATTGAAGTGACCAAGTTATGAGTTTCATAGAGCTAACTGGGCCTTTTGTTTTGCTCCCTATTTACCTAAAGAGAATCATGGGGTTTTTACAGTAGTTAAGAGTGCTTTTCAGAGGTCATTCCATCTTCTAATTCATAGAACCATTTTAAAATAATAATGAATAAAGAGAAAAAACTTGTTTAATTGTATTTATGAAATTTTAAGAAATGTTTCCTTATATGTAAACTATATGAGTCTTTGGATGCTTACATTTTCAGTATAAATACAGACATAATCAATGCTTTAATTGTTCACCATGATCAGAAACAGAGGGAATTTATCATCATTCCAGAAGCAAAGTATGTGGAAATTTGGCCATATTTCTACATGTTGCCTTAAGAAGTAGAAGTTTCTTATTTTAAATAAAAAAAATATTTTTGAAAATTAAGGATGCAAACACAGATTAAGCTGCTTGGAGCCTGTAAATTAACTCTAAAATCTTTGAAAGTTCATGTTTCTCCTTCACTGTCTTCACTGGCAAAAACCAGTCTTAAACTATGGCACTGATCAGATTAAAGTTATTTTATATTCTTGGATATAATAGATAATATTTTTTATTTAATTATACAGACCTTTACCTTGCTAGGGGAAAATTGTAAACGTATTTTCTTATTATGTTCAAGACCATAAGTGTTTGCAAATTTTGAATGCAAACGTAACTAACATCTTACTTTTTTCCTTTTAAATGTCTGCATAAATATATTTCTTTTACAACATTTTATTCCTTCCTAGATAGGGGGAATGTTTTAACAGTTGTATTTGTTTGTTGTTTCAGACAAAAACACCTTCAGGATCTTACTGAAATAAATACTGCTGATCAGAAAAATAAGAGGCGAGCTTGTCATAATCTTTCTCTTATATACTCATAAAATGTTGATGGTTGATTGGACATTAGTATTAATAGATTCTGTTCTGTAAAAATCATTACATTTTTATTTTTGTTCAAATGGGAACCTGGCTGACCTTTTTTTAATCTGAAATAATTTGTCAATGGGTAACATTTTTGTTTAATTACAGGGCATTTAATATACAATATTCATGTAAAATTATTACATACATGACAGAGGGTAATATATGAAATTTATTATATGAAATTGCTTTTTCACAAGTAAGTGATTGATGAGTTACTAGTATAAATATGGTGCCATATAGACCAAGAGATTGTATACAATCCTAGATAACAGCAGTTGTAAGAGGAATTTGGTCTGCATATAACAATAAAGCAAGTAACACATTTTGGAAGCCATTTCCATGGCTCATGGTATTGATGCCTGTACAGAATGAAATTCTGTTATCAAGTTAAAATGATAGAGCCACAATCAGTTCAGCAGATGTAGGCAGGACCTTCACCTGTAGCATGGGAAGGCAATGTGACAAAGTGGTCATAAATTGAAACGAGAAATTCTGACTGGATAAATGGAGGACTGTCCAGCAGTGGAGCAGGCAGCCTGGAGAGGTTATGCCACCTCTTTCTTGGAGGTTTTCAAGACCTAACTGACAAAGACTTGAGCAAGTCTGACCCCAGAGCCACCCCTGCTTTAAGCAGAAGGTTAGACTAGAGAGACCCTGAGGTCCCTGAATTCCAGCCTGAATTATCCTACAAAACTATAATGAACTTGCTGGTTTTGAGTTGTTTGTTATTCATTCACATCATCACACTAGAAAGAAACTGAAAAATACTGAAGCCTGAACAGACAACTACTCAATGTAGTCAGCAATATTCCCTGTGAAATGCATACAATTTTTTTCTTCTTCAACATAAATAATTCAGCCCGTTTAATATGTTTAGATTAAATAAAATATTTATATTAATTCTGAGATCTCTCTCACTTTCAGAGATGAGGACCTTGGTGACAACACTGAAGTAAAGTCTGCTGATGACCAAAGTAAAAAACGGTGAGACTCAATTTGTAGTTCTCTCTAAAATTTGAAGAGCTAATATCAACAGTTATAGCTGTTTAGTGTGGTACCAGAAATTTGAACTCCTAATACAAGAAAGCAAAATTTGCTGAACATAAGTAAGATATCTGTATTATTTCTAAAATATGACGGAAAACAAAATGTAACAATAAAGCTGCATGTATTTTGGTAATAAGCAACAACTCAAACATATATAATCTCTTGTAAAGAATGAAAACGACTGGTGACAAGATCCTCATAAGTATTTTTGTGCTTATCTAGCTGTTTTGTGAACTCAGCTGCTAGCATCTCAAATATAAGTGAATACATTCCTAGTACAAAGTTTCACTGCTACTAGGTTTCATTATCTGCAGAAGCTACGATCCATTTTGGTCAATTAAAGTGAAGTTAGTATTTTATTTTTAGCTACAATTCTGATGGTATCTTTTTGACAGTCTGACCAGAGAAGTATATCCTGAGTATCTATGGCAAATGAATTTCTCTTTTAGTTCTGAAAGGGGGCATGCCGGGTTAGGAGTCACAACAGAAGGTGCTGCTTCATGCTGCATGCTGTGCATATAAAACATGACAGCACTAAGTGAGGGTCGTTCGGCAGAGCTTCGGTCCTTGGCAAGCTCACTGAAATAAATCAAGCTGCAGCCCAAACATCCAGAGTTAAGGCTTGAAATCATCAAGTTGTTTCAGAACCTTTGGCAGAACCAAACAACAGCAGCAATTGTCTGAGCTGCTTTGTAAAATCATCAAAAACATTATAGCACTTATTCCTTAAATCCTATCATTTGTATGACAAGGTTTATTTTTCTGTTTGTTTGACTGTCGTGTCTGTGGCAGGAGAAACTGCAGAGACAAGGTTTCTTTTGCTTGAATAACAATCCTGCCTTTTGAAATGAGTCTACATATCTGTTTAGCTGGTCATTTCTAAGAAAAACATAACTGCAGTATATCCCAAAAAAAGAAAATTTGGGACTGAAATGCAGTAAGCCTAAAAATACATTATAAAATACTGACAAGAAAATGTGGAATCCTATCAACCACTGAGACATTATTGCACAGTTGAAAACCTCAGTGAGCACTTCAAGGAAACTAGAGTTCAGTAAAGTTAGATGAAGTTTCTGATATGAATATATCTGAATATATCAGCATAAACTGGAGGACTTAAAATTATAGATCAGTGATTGCATTATTTTTCACCAGCAACAATTTAACAACAGTAAGGAAAAGATAAATTTCTTTAACTACTTTTTCAAGCCCAAGCTTCTGCATTTATGGCTCTGAGTATAAATTAAAACTGTGTAGATGAAAATGATTTCTAAAAAGTCTTTATTTTCTTGTTTTGTTTTGTTTTTTTTTTTTAGGATAACTGACAAAGCATATGAGAATCCTCCAAAGGCTCCAAATAATCTCCCAGAAATAAACTACTCCAGTGACAGTGAAAGAAAGAGCAGGTAGACAATCAATTGAGCATCATAGCATTTAAAGTGACATTTCTTTCAAAAAATTAAGAAAAAACATTTTTATGCATGAAATTTCAGGAATGCTTAGAAACCTCACATTGGTCTTTGGAATCATGCCAGCCCTCTTCAAATCTTCTTCCAGGATCCCAGGCATAGAAGCCCACAAATCATAGCTCTGGTGCACAGAGTGGGGAGCACAAGACATACCCTGTGCAGCTCTAGATATGTGGCTGAAACAGGAAATTGAGGAGAGCAGCTAAGCCAGGATTCTTATATAATGAACAGAGGAAATGCAATTCCTGTGTGTTAGATACACAGTGCTCTTATTTCTTATGAACTTACTTCTTTGTGAGGGTGTAGGGAAAATATTACACTTTTCACTCAAGTGCCTTATTAAGTTCCTAAAACTATATGGGATGAATCTGAACCCATGTATCACCAATCCAATCACTGAAACTGTGACAAGAGTTTCTGACTTTTTGACCAGGAACAAGCTATTTTAAAAACCATTTATCTTGCACTACTCTTGCTCTAGCTCAATTCTGCTTCTGCAAGCACACACATTGCAAATCTGAGTGAAAAATGAGATGTAGAGATATTTAAGAGAACTAGCTATACACCAGGTCTGTTGGTAACAGGAAATAATTGAAACAAAGGAAATTATATCTTGTTCGTCATGGTTAAAATGTATTTTCAAGAAATATGACAACAAAAATGTAATATATAATTCCTGAAGGAAAGACCTTTTTGGACTAGGAAGAAACCTCTCCTCAGTACCAATCCACCCATCTATATGGATTAATTAAATATTAATGTGGGTGGGATTGTTTAAAGACATAACCCTATATGTAAGGTGTTGCATTGCTGTATAGTAGTTTTGAGCTGCCTGAGTCAAGGCTGATGACTTTTCAGGGAAAGCACTAATCTTCTCTTGAGCCTTACTGACAGGGAAAATAGCAGTCACAGTCTGGTACTTTATGGGAACTATGGGAAATGTCTCCATCCTTAACCTTATGCACACCTGAGCCTTGGTGCGGGTATGAACAGGCGCAGGTTCTCTAATCCCTTATTTTCTTACATTTGCTTTAGGAGGTTGGAGTACAGTTGAAACTTCTGCATGGCCTCAAAGGACAAGCCCATAAATTGGCTGAGAATAAAGGCAAAGCAAAACAGGATACAATTTAAGACTAAAAATGAATATTCAACAAAAAAAATCAGTTAGCATTTTGCAGCATTTTGCACACATGCAGATTCTGATTTGTAATATTCTGATTATCTTTGAAAGTTAAAATAGAGACAATAATACAAGAGCAGCAGGGCAATGAATGTGCTGCAATATGCAATGTTACCTTACACTGGACAAAATTTATACCCTCCACCTGAACCTCTAATCCTAATTTAATTAATGAAATCTTATTAAATGAATGGTCTCTGTAGGTTATTTCAGCTTTTATGCAATAGATTCTACGGAGTATTTATGGCTGAGTAGTTTGCTGTGTAAACAAGGCACACCATAGCAAGCAAAAGAGTGAGTGATATGAACTGAAAGCTCTCAGGCTACATTGTGACTCAGTTTTCACTTAGTGTCTTGTCAAGCTCTCAGACTATGCATTTATTTAAAAAGGTTCTAAGCTTCCTCACACTTTCAGTTGACAAGGTTAGAAACTGATTCTTTGGAAATATTTTTGCTGTAGCTTCATAATTTTTTTCTATACAGTAGTACAGTTATATTTTTCTCCTAAGTTGTGATTATATACATTTTTGTGTTTTTCAACATTGATATGTTCTATGAAACTTAACATAAAATGTTTATCATTTAAGCTTATCAGTAACTGCAGTTTTAATACATTTTTGGTGTAGTATAGAAATCAAATAAGAAATATTTACATTAAAAAATGAAGCTATGTAAAAAAGGGTATCTGGGCTTAGCACCTTTCACACACGTTATCAGTCTGTTATAATTTGCCTGAAAAAAAATGTTCTGCAAATACACATGATTATAAACAATTGTTCCTAACATTGCTCCTAACATTGCTGAACAGTATTCAAGAGTGAAATGGAACATGTAATAATTACCACATGCCTTATGAATTTCTGGAGAACAGGATAATTAAATCAGTCCAGAAATGTTCAAAACATGTATGGCAAGAGGACTTTTTCAGTTGTCACATACATGTTCATCCCTTCCATGCAAACAAAACTGACACTTAAGCAACTTAGAAATGGGACTGTTAAAAAAGGAAGATTTAACTTCCCTGACAGTTAAGTTCAGTATATTCCTTTTTACTTTTTAATTTCTTTGATACGAGGAACAATACAGTTACTGTAGTGAATACAAATCACATATTGAATAGCCTGTATTATAAAGACCCTCACTTTAATTCTAGGAGCATGTTGCAATTTTGTTTGGCTGTTTGAAAGCTCTTTCAGGACAAGCAAAAGAAGCAGAGGAAAAGAAAAAAAAATGCAATCTGTCACCATTTCCTGACATGTATCATTCAGGCTGGGATATCAGCACAGGCAAACCCAATAACATTATGTAATTTTGCTCAATGGGCTTGTGTTGATTTAATTTTGAAATGCTGAAGAACTATTCAACAATAAAACACAGTCTAAGGACACTATATTTCTAATTCAGGGCTTTTTTATTTGATATTATTACTCTTTATGGTTGTGCAGGTACAGAAAAGAACTCATCACCAACTATGATTTTTTTTTTCACAAGCATGTTACTTTAGTTTAATTTGCATATTATCATCAGTTTAGTGAAACCTTTAAAAATATAAAGTACGGTTTAGTGATTGCTATGCACTCTCTGCTTCACAGCAAATCATCATATGGTGCCTATGAAGAAAATATAACTGGAAATACTATTAAAACTGTTTACTCCACTTCTGATCGGTACGTACACATTAATAACATCGTAGAGTACCAAAGGACACTGACATTTGCATAAGCATTCAAGTGTTCAGACAAAAGAGAGCAGTGGAAGTCACCATTAGGCTCGTCAGACAGCTTTTCATACAGAGCTCTCTTTCAGTGGGATCTTGCCATTAAATCATTACCACAGTTCAGCAGCCTAATATTATGTCAGGCTTGTCACAGCTGACATTTTAAAATATCTATAAAAACAATAGCTAGCGCTTTAAGTGATAGGGTTGGCTTTGTGAGTCTCTATCTCAGGCAGCTGCTTACTCTGCAAAATGTCCTTTCTTTGTGAGAGTGGTTTCTGTAATGACCAACTTTATGACCAGATGTGGAGGAATCGGTTCACGTGACAACGCTGTTAAAAACTATGTTTTCACAACAATTAAGATATTCCCAAATGTACAAAGCATATTTGCTCCATCAGTAATATCTTACCTCACTGGAAAAAAAAGTTAAAGGATAATTTGAACACTCCCATTACTTGGAATTACCAAATCAGAAGGACTTGTATCCTTCCCAACATAAGTATAAGGAACTCTGGGAATGATTAAATAGTAGTATGATGGTTTGTCATTGAGTGGAAAGGAGCAAGACCAGTTGACTTTCTAATGCAAAACCAACAACAATTACATCAAGATACAGACTGATGTCATGTAAGAATGCAACAAGAGCTGACAAAATTTTTAAAAGTACTATTGTCATAATACCAGGTAAACTGTTCTATATGCATGTTCATTATAACTGCCATGAAGGTATAAATTCTGTCTGACATACAGAAAATCAAAAAAGTTTTCAGGCATTTCAGCAACACAGAGAATTCTATACCAGACTGATCAAATTATGGCAGTTTCAATTCAACTACCCATTTACATTTGTGATTAAAATGTTAAAATTCTTGTCCTCCACTCCATCCCTATTTAGTATACATGTGCCCAGACATTCAGCAGCTTAATTCAGTTCACCAGAGAAGACCATTCTTTCTATGAAGGTATTTTTGTTATTTGACAATTACGTTCAGCAATTTACCCATCACAGGAGCACGTATATTACACTGTCAACTAGAATGGAGGGAATGCACACATGACATTTTTCCATTTATGGCCATTGTACATTATACAAATGTCTTTCCCATGCAGTGAACTAAGCGTATCAATTTTCTGCTTGAGATTTCAATGGCAGCTCTTTTTCTGACAGCTGATGTTATATTATACACACAGGAGTATAATTGGAAAAGATATATGTACATACTGCAGGAAGCCCTTGGGCGTAGATGCCAAAATGATCTTAGATGCCTTGCAAATTTGCTGTCATTCGACTTGCTTCAAGGTAAGAAGATTTCACCTGGTACTAAGAAATATAATTTGAATGTAATACCTGCATTATACTACACGTATAATAAGACTATTTAGGCCTTAGGCCTTCTCCACCTTGAAGAATAGGAAGGCTTCCAACTGGAGGAGATGAATGTAGGAAATACTATCTCTCTGTTTCTCTCTTTCCTCTACACACTCCCTTCCTCTTTCTTTCCATTTCTCTCTCTCCTCCCTCTACTCTCCTCCCTGTCTCTTCTCTCTTGCAACAATAAGGAGGATAAAGGATGCAACTGAATGTACCGTGAATATCCCACATATTTAGAAGCCTTCACTTATACACACTTCCAGTCTGATACAGTGAATTATATTCAACTTACTCTTTCTTTGTATTATAAAATTTTGTTCAATTTCTCTTTTTATGAAGTTTTGTAGATGTTCTTGATTTAGAGACATCTAAAACAGTCTTAATTATTAAAAACTAGGGGGTTTTTTCCTGTTTCCATTAAAAATGAAAGCACAGAAGAAATTTTTTTTGCTTGTCATTCCAAAACCTAAGCCTCAGCTGAAAAATAGCTCTTAAACTTTTCTCAGGATGTTCCTGGCAGTGCTCAGTCCTATGGTCTGTTTTCTTTCTGCCTCATTTGTCTTATTTCTGCTTGCATCTACACAGAGTTTGCTGTTCTCACAAACAATACTCTGCAAAATCACTGCATTAGAATAGCTCATTTTTCTGCCCAGTCCTGCATAGCTTTGACTTCTGCTTCTGACAGCAGTTCTCTTACCTATTTACTGCATGAAAATTAACACAAAGCAGAATACAGCAGTAAGGTTGCACTTAACATGTATGAAGTTGCATGTGCTTTTTGTCTCATATTGACTTTCTGAGCTTTTTGAGCACCAGAAGTGCAATTTCTTCATGGGAAACCACTATGTAATAGTATTATTGCAGGTATATATAAGCAGGTAAATATAAGGTAAATATCTGGTTTGCTTCCATTCTTTCTAGACGGATCAACCCACATTGGGAGGAATGGGCTTTTCATGCAGTTAAGGGTATTAACAAGATTGTATTGGCTAAATTATCTGTTAAATATTTATGCTTTTTTTATAAATTATATTATTTTGCTACCTATTCTCCATTTGGGACCTGTCTGGCCAGCAAAACTCAGCTTTTGTGTAACTACACACTTATGAAAGCATTGGCAAAATAATTAAACAACTGAAGTAAGTCTGTGGCTCATGCTTGTAGTTATGTATTTAGCTAAACAGTGCAATTTTTCATCATTAATATTCATTTACCTCCTTACAAATACCCTGTATCCATTAGAGATTTGCATGTAGCTGACAGCAGTATAACATCTTAATTTTCTTGTAAAGCTATATACCAAAAGTTCAGTGAGTAAATAATCCAAATTGTAGGACAGTATAAAACTTCTAGCTAATCTTGGTAATCAAAAGATCATGAAGACATGCCCATCCTTTTGTTGATTTAAACAAAGAAACATAAAAAAAGTGAAGAAGCAGATTGTTTTAGCAGCACCTTAATGCTAATGCTGACTTTCATTTATCAGAGCATAAGATTTCCAAAGAAACCAGAATTTACTGTTCTTCTATTAGATTAAAACAAATAAATAAATAAATAGATAAAATTATCTGGGTATCAAGATTCTAGTTTATATATCAAATTACCATGCTCATTGATCCACTGTAAGCTTTCCTTCTTGGAAAGTAAGCCTCTGTGTGTATCTGTGTATTTTCATATGTGAAACATGGACAATGCTTCCCTATCTCAAAAATTAGCTTTTTTTAGACATTTGTGAAAGCAGTGTCCAGATTCTGCAATTGGAGACATAGTTAAGTGTTAAGATAAGTGTCATAAAATATTTTGAAATAAGCAGGCTTAGTTTCTTTAAGATCTATTATGAGTTGGATGATTAGGTATGATCATGCTTCCTTTGCTCGGTGAAGAAAGAAAAGGATCTCAAAATGGTGATTCATTTTATTTTGGGATAAACCTCTAAGCTAAGACAGAGAAAAGTACCCTTTGGAAATGTCTCGGGGGAGTACGGGGTTGTTGAGTATAATGAGTACCTAGGGAACCAGTTGAGACACTGATTTTTAGATGTTTAAAGGTGAAATATTCAGATGTTTAACTTCCTGTTCATTAATACTACTCTTTCAGAGTTCAGATTTGATGATATTGCAGTACTAATAACCTGTATTTTGGTCTGGGGTTGCCTGCTTCCCAAAGTACAGCATACTGGGAATGAGTATTAGAGGAGGGTTTCACTTTAATTTTTCTTCTTTCTTTTGACTTGTGTCTTGAAGTGCGAAGTATGTAAGAGACCCCTGGAAGATCTAAAAGCAGGAGACAGCATTTGGATTTACAGACAAACTGTGCATTGTGAGCCTTGCTATTCCAAAGTTAAAGGTAAGGTACAAGATGGCACTGAACATAAGGAAAACAATTCAGAGAACTTCATTCAAACAACTTGAACGCACAACACAGCTGTTGCTTTTGCTCATTTCTGCGTACTTAAGCCTTTTCAAAGTATCTAATTCAGTAAACTTAGGATGATATCCAATCCCCTGGTCTAGACAAAATTATTTTGTATCTGTGAGGGAGGTCTCTTAAGGTCTCACTGTAACCTGTAGAGTCCTACCTGTGCAGTCAATGAAGACACCTAGAGTGAGGCAATGGAGTCTTGTCCTGGAAGTGAGAAGAATAAATTGCAAGGTCATCTGAGAATCAGGTTGTTCTACTGAAATGACTAAGCCAGGGTCCAGAGGTACTTTCATCTAGTGGAGCAATTGTGATCATGAGAAAGAAGATATAAAATCTATTGTCATAATGAAAATATTATACTGTGATTACTATTCTTACCTGTGTGAGGAGCATAGTGAGTAAACAAATGTGCAAGGCAGTGACAAATGAACATTTTGTTTTAAGCCTTGTCTCTTCATAGCAATTATTATTTCATATAAATCAGTGCCTAGTACCTCTGTATCAACTTAAGACAAATGGAAATGGAGAAGAAATGCTCTGATAAGCTGGTTATCAACAACATAATTCTGAGATAAGATCATATTAACTAAAATTATATTAAAAATTTGTTTGATTAAAATACTTTGCATTGTGCCATTGCAAAATTTGACAGGAAGAGTGAATTTTTAAATTAATCATATTAGAAAATAAATAAGATATTGTCATAGTTACAAAATGGGAAAAAGACATACCAAGATTCTGTATATTAAGCATTATAAATTGACATGTCCTGTTTAATCAAATTACAAGGTAGGACAGTCAGACTTCAGTAGATATTCTAAAAAAGAAAAAAAATTAGAGTATACTTCTTTGCTTGGCATTTCTGACCACTATTTTCTCTCTTGCAGAAAAATGGATCTACTAATTCTGACATACAGAATACATGATAAAGAAGTTCCACTATTGTTTAATTAAGTGTATTGGCCTGTTAATTCAAAGCACTGTGGAAAATAATTAATTTGTATTGTGAAAAACAAATTTCCTAAATGAAGTCCTACTGCATGGTTACCAAAGGAATTAAATTATTGGGAATTCAGATGCCCTTTCATACATACATTGCAGGAAGCAAACCGAGATATTGTTCAGTATATTCATCAGATCTGTGAAACTGGTAAAGTGTATGTAAAACCAATGATAATTTATTGAAATTTTCCGAATGTCAGAACATACCCACACACTTGTTATGAATGGGCTGTATTCTCTTTTGTGAAAACACATCTCCAATATAAAGGTATTTTGGCTTAATATAGCATGAATGGGATTCATCTCATCAAAGATTAGTCATTTAGAGGTCAACTAGTTAGTTTAAACTACTGTTTTCATACAGAGGGAAGGGGGTTCATGCTGTACCTTTGAGGAGAGACATCAATCTCCAGAGGAAGGTTCTTCCCAGGTAACTTAAATGGTAATTTTGAGACAGAACAAATCATCTTTGGAAGATGCATCTCTATTACTGCTGAAGGATTCTAGACAAAAATAGTTCCAGGGGTTTAAGCAGAAGTATTCCACTCCATGTTTATAATTCTGGTAACTATTGTATTTTTTAAGAGGTGCACACTTAATAGTTGCCATGAAATAATGAAATACATACTTTGCATGATATTATGTTGTTGTATTTATCTTTCCTACTTTATTAAACTACCTAAACACTTTGGGTGGATTTATGTTGCCTAAATTTATATACAGTGTAGACATCTATTTCTCAGTGACTTGATCTATTCTGTCTTACATAGAGAAGCAGACATTTTTAGGAAGCAATTCAATTGGTCAGATTGCAAATGTCTATTTTACTGTGGTGTTAACCATGCATTGAATGTATGTCTTACTTTCCATGGTTTGCAAAGGAACCTGGAATGAACAGTTCAGATTTCTAGATATCTACATTAGGCCAGATAAACTCCTTCGAGACTACAGTGAAAGCATGTTTTTTCCTTTTGGACAATGTATGTGTATAAAAATATAGAAATTGAAAGAAGAATTCATGCTTTGTTATATGTTGCCTAAAATAATCAACAGCTGAGTAGTTTACTGGACATACAAGGTGTTGACTACTAGTGTTTGCCAGGAGGTGTTTTAGATTATGGTTATTCAGAACAGTTTCTTTCTTCCTTACACCTCAGCTTAAAAGGACTTCTTGTATATGGCTATGACAGAATTAGAGTGTTTGGAGGCTGCTGGACCTGAGCAAGAGCTTAGAAGCCTGCGAAGTGTCAAAGCCATAGACAAATATTAGACTGGTTAATGGCTGTCCCAGTCAAACTCTCTCACCTTGACTGCACATTTCATAGTGGAGACAGGAGGCACGGATGGATGTCTGTGTAATTTAAACCATTGGGCCTGCAGTTGAATAATGATATAATCTGTCTTGTCTGGCTTAAAGGATCTTCAGACTGACATGCAAAGGAGCCATGAAACAGTAGATATTTTGTTTTGTTAATTTTATGAAAATTTCTTATGAATTAATGTCAGTAGCTCTAATAAACCTGTTATTATAGAATTTTTTTTCTGGTGTGTGTCTTTTGCTGATGACATATCCTAGTTAAACTATACTTATTGTTACTCTGTGCTTCACCAGGAAAAAAAAACGAGACTTGCACAACCGAGTAAGAAAAGTAGTGGCAGAATTTTAATGTCACACATTTGTTTCTGTTCAGAGACCAACAGTTATTGCTAAAGCCTGGTTACAATGGAAGATGTCAGATGTTCATTTGAGCCAGCACAATTAAATCTAAGACTTCCTACTGTTTCAGGCAATGAGAGATTTTTAGTTCACTCCACTAGAGACCAGGAGCAAGCTCTGGATCAAAATATCTGCTACTTAAATGCTTACTGACAGAGAAGTAGCAATAAGAAACAATAAATAGTAATTCTGTGCTCATTAAGTCATCCGTGCTGAACAGCCCTGGCAATTTTGCCATGTGGGTTTTTTTGTTATTTTTTATTATATGTTGTATAAGTTTCCTGAAAAGACACACCAGGTTTGTGATTTACCATATAAAAGCTGGCATAGCAGTACTCATAAAGAAAAATCATATTAACATCTCAATATCAATGTATCAAAACTTAAATGTTTTTTGTCCATTTTGCATATCATTAGCATGTGGTGTTTCATTTCCCTTTGACTAGTGCTTCCATGAAACAATCCAAATGAACAGTTTGCTGGCAGCTGTTTTAATGAACGTGTTATCTTCAAAGCCTCAAATTAGACTGAAATGCTGTATTCAGAGATGTACTAAATTATGTGGGGTTTTGTGATTCATCAGGCTCATTTTTTCAGTTTGTAATGGATACTTTATTTTACAAAGCCGGGGGCATAGCTCTACAGTGGGGGAATCAAGCTATAGGAGGAAAGGAGTGAAATAATGAATATAATGCATATTGATGCATTTAAATGTGTAGATTGCTTCAAAACTACTGATATTTACAAGAACAAGGAATGTCATAAGAACAGTTTTGCTGTGTTGATATATTCTGCTGTATCCTGCACAGGTTCTTACAGAATGCTCAGCCTGTGCATCCCTATGTAGCAGTGCTCGACAGAGGGTGACAAACATCTGTAACATTGTCCTCTAATCCTCTTCCTCTTGAAATAAAAATCCCTGTGTTTGACAAAACATGCTTTCCATTACTTCACAGAGCCTCCTTAGCTAGGCTTGTAAAAAACTAGACAACATCAAAGGGGCCTTGTATTTATTCAGTAGGTCACCTCTATTCCTTTCTCCTTTGTATAGGGATGAATGTAGTGTTGGAATTGCTTAATGTGTTCAGTTTACTTACTCAGAACATACAAGGTCAGAACTCTGCTACTCTGCTTGCCTTCCTTGGTAGTTTTAACATAATCCTTCATTATACAGTGAAAAGTATCCACTCACTTCCTCGGTTTTGCTCATTGTAACTACTCTGTTACACCAGGACATGGTTTTAGCTTCCAGTCTAGTTGATGTCAGACTACGAGGGAGAAATGCAGCCTCGTTTTCTTCCTTCTGCTGCACCAAAACACCTCGTTTTTCTTCACAGCAGCGTAACAACAGAAATATCTTTCATTTGATAAAGGATAAAGAGCCTTAACACTTAGGTGGGTTTCATGTGCCAAAGTCTGAAATTGTCCACCAAAATAGTTCTGTTTAGCTGCTTAATAGAAAAACAACTGAGTTGACCTGATGAGATATTTCCTTCTTTGACTTCCACAGGATAGCCACAATGCCTGCACATTCCCTATATGCCTATTAATACCTCAGGAATGACTGCTGAATAGAAAACATTTAGTCCTGGGAGCAAAGACCAATTCCTGGAATTTCACTGTCTTTTCCAAGTGGTCCAGTTAATAACTAAAAGCAGTGTGAATGAGTTTCTGTTAATTTCTGTTAATGCCATGTTCCTTTCTAGCAACACTAGAGGAGTTGTCACTCAGATTTGGCTGGAGTAGGATGGTGAGGGAGTGGAGTTCCGGGAGTTTTAATTTGAGAGTACTAGAAATGTCTTCACGTGATGAGCTCTTTTAAGCCTTAGTATCTTTGTCTTTCCAGTCTCTGAGCTCTTTTGGACAGGAACAATCTTCTGCTTGAGCAATGCCCAGCACAGCAGTGGCCTCTGGGTGGTACTGCTGCACCTGTGTAAGTGACCCAAGAAAAATTCAGATTTCACCTCCCTTTCCAAGCCAGCTACTTGGAAATGTACTATTTTTTGTAGGTTTTTTATAACTGTGTCAGTTATAAATTGACAGCTACAGTCTTGTAGCCTGTGCCAAGACTTAAAACTGACTGGTTTTGTCCTGTTAGAATCAATATCTGAATATAATCATGCCAAAAGCACTTGCCTGAGTCTTGGCATTGCTGTGCAATCATCAGACATCTGTTTAGGGAACTTAGACAGCTACGGCAGTCAAAATAATGGGCAGCCAACATTTTACAATTACGTACTCAGGAAAAAAAACTGACATAATTTCTGGAAAAAAAGGCAAACTTTTTCTGGCATTCAAGCTATTTTTCCACATGTTCAAATACTAAAAGAAGCAGAAGAGTGAGAAAATGTTCAGAAAAAGATGAAAGCATTATGAAAATAAGACAATTAAGGAATTTTAAGAGTATTAATGTTGCTGTAAAAAATGGTGCCATTGACATTAACAGTCAAACTTGACTGTAAGATGAATGTTCCAGAAAGCATTGGTCTGTCTTCATATTTTCTTGTTCCTTGAGGGAATTTCTACCGATGGAACTTTGAATTATATTATCCCTGTATGTAGTTCAAATCTTGGAATTAAGAATGAGAATCCAGCTAACCATATTTGTAGTAGTCTAATTTCAAACAGACAAATATTTAAACAATATTTGGGAAGTATATGACTGATAATGTATTTGAGCACTAGTTTTATCTGTTTTTAAAACTGAACATTGATTTTAAGCATTTACCAAAGTAACATACATAAAAGTAACAGTAAAGCCTTTTGTAGCAAAAGATCAGTTTTCTCACAGCAAAATTCTCTATGGGAGCAAGCACACCGATTTTTACATGAATGACATCTGTGGAAAGCAGAAGGAAAACTGGGAAGGAGCATTATTTTTGCTGTCTCTTCCACTCTAGTGAGAGACATCCCAGATACCCAGTCAGAGGAGGGTACATGCTTTGAGAATTCTGGTTTCTGTGTTTTAATGCAGAGATACCAGGACTGTTTAAAAAGGAGGGGAGGGAAGGGGAGAGGATGGGAAGTGAAGCAAGGGAAGGGGAAGGGAAGGGGAAGTCAGAGTGATTTGATATAGAACTGATTAGTTAAAATAAAATAACAGTCCACTGAATTAGAGCTGTCACGTATAATTCTGTCTAGATGGATTTACAAACTAGCAGACCCTAAACTTAATGCACAGACAGTACCTTTCGATACCACAAACGCTGATTTTCTGGAACAATTGGGGCTCACCAAAATGATGCAATTTTGGATTTGATTCTATAGTAAATCCATTCTGAGTACAATGTACTTCAATTTAATATTAACTAAATAAGGAAAAAGCCATAAGGAATCATGATTGTTCAGAAAAGGAAACAGTATAAAAAAGAGAAAGTCAATTAGCATGAAATTAGCAACAGCTAGGAAGTCAAAATGCTTGCAAGAGACGTTGAGAATGAAGAATCCATGCTGTAACTCCAAGAAAATGTTTAATTGCTCAAATATTGCAAAGCAAATGCACACATTTAACAATAACAAATTGCTAGGTCTAGGTAGTATATTCGCAAAAACTCTATGAAGCCCAAGTGGGACATCCTTGAACTTCTCACGAACATTTATCCTCCCATTCAAAGCAGGCTTGGTGCCCAACAAATTGGAAGCATCAGCTGGGACATCAGACATGAAAAATACACAAAAACTCGTCTGGGAAACTACATTTCAGTTAGACTGATTTTTTATCAAGCCAATTTGTACAAATTATAATAAATAAGAGCATACAGAGGCATCTGGATATCTATGATATTTTGGAGGAGAGTCCACACAGATTTTTTAAATCAGAGCATGCTCATGAATATATGAGTGTTTCTGAAGAAGCCAATATGCTTTCAGTTAAGCCAATTTCTTTAACTGAGTACACCTGGATTTACAAGAATTTTTTCACAGTCTTTCCCTAAGCTAACATGACATAAGTAAACATGGAATAAGAATAGAAAGAAAACAACGGGTTATAAAATTCAGTTTTCATTATGGAGACAGGAAACAATGGGAGGTTCAGCCTGACTTCTGTGGGGGCAAGGCTATATAAATTAGGGCTTGTCAGCTGGGGAGAGAAGTAACTGAGTTTTATATAGTCATGAATGACAAAGAAAAGCTGAATAGGGAATGATTAATCATTCTGTCTTTCTCAGAAAGCCAGAATAAGGGGCACCCAATTAAATTACTAGGCAGCAGATTTAAAGTAGATAATAAGAAGCAGTTTTTATAACAATACATTATTAAATTGCAGCTTTAATTGCCACAGGGTGTTGTAGAGCCCTAATGTTTAAATGGTTTAAAAATGGGGCTCAGCAAATGGAATATTATTACACATCGATGGCTTTCGAAAATAAATGATCCAGATGTCCTGATTTGACGACTTCTGAAAGATGGAGAAAATACCTCAATATTTTTCTTGTTTATGAGATGTTTTATTTACAAAGTTACTATCAGCCTTTGCTAAAAGCAGAATACTTGATTAGGTGACTTCTGCTGGCATGGTGGTTGCTCTGTTTTTATAAAATGACTTTCACAGTCATTTTTCAGACTGAAACTGCACTTTAAAATAGTCTTACCAGACTTGGAGTTTACTGTCCATGCTCTGACCTTATTGTTACACATCCTTTGTATAACCCAGACTGGATTACTGCAATTAATTCTTTACTGGCTTGCCTGAAAGGCAGGTCCAGCCTGCAGCTATTGCAGAATAAAGCAACAGGCTTATTATCAGAAAAGAGCAGATGGGATTTGTGGACTTCCTGCTTCTTTGTTCTCTGCATTGGCAGCCTATTAGTAACTATACTGATTCAGAAATTCTTACTATAGGACACTGTGTAAGTAGCATCCTGTAGTAGATTTAAGGCATATAATTTCTCCGGTCCAGGAATAAACAGGTTTCATGGACACGTTATCATGTTTGGGTTTGGTGTTAAGACACATTTTATCAAAGCCTTAAAAAAACCCAATGGAACCATCAAGTCTTCAATGTGCTTTGTAAAGTGCTGATGAAGTTCTGGGTTGATCAAACTCATCAGCTACTGCTGGGATACTGAATGGAGCTCATTGACAATTTATTAGTAATGTCAATATTGGGAGGAGAAAAATTTGTGTTTGAAAACCCCAAAACTTAGGTTAAATATTTTAATGACTAAGGTGTTCAAATCATCTTTGCAGAAGACAGGCAGACCAGCATGAACACCATGAGACAGTGTGTTTGTCAACATACATTTTACCTGCCAGCACCTCTGTGTGAAGCTACAGTATTAGTGGAATTATATGTTAGTACACTTAAACTAAAGCTACAAATACAACATGGTTAAATGCATTTCTATCTTTTACTAGATCCACCTCTCCAGGTAACACCTGGAAAAAAGGGGGTTTCTCACACTGGCTGTGAGCATGGCAGTTGAAGCACGCACAAGTTTAAGCTGCTTTCTACTCATACTGCTGGATGGAAATCAGGCTTAAAGCAGTCCAGTAAAGGAAGAGCCAATTTTCTGGCCCATTTTTGTGGGGACCAGATGTAATAACACTGGTCCTGCCTATGATCAGTTCATCTGAACTGCCCTGAAACCTTTTGTGCCCATGCTAAGGCACTGTGCTCAGTCCTAAGCTTTCTCTCTGGGAACTCAGTTCTGAAACAAGTATCTGCATGGAATATTTGCACAGGTGGCACAAACAGTAGATGGCATTTGAAAATTTGCAACTACTTGTACTCACTACTGAGGACAAGCATTCCCATGGTGACTCTTCAGATCCTATGTCATGATGCTGCATGCTCTAGTGTGTCTTCAAATGTGTCTCCTGGTGCATCTCCAAACTGATGTCTGCATCAAGATTTTTTTAATTATGCAATATCCAGACCACATTGTCATATTCCTGTTCTGACAACTGAAAACATCAGATATCCATTTCCTGTTTTTTTTGTTGGTCCACTAAACAACCTGCCTGGTTTAAAGAAAAAAAGTGATTCCTCCATTCTGAATCTCTTTTGAGTATTTCACAGAATCATCAAAGTTCATCTTCAAGATCATCTAGTCCAACCATTAGCCCAGTACCACCATAATCACTCCTAAACCACAAACCCAAGTGCCACATCTTCAAGACGTCTCTTGAACACTACCACAGATGGTGACTCCACCTCCCTGGGCAACTTACTGCAATGATTAACCCCTCTTTCAGTGAAAATTTTATTTATATAATATCTAACAGAACCTCCTCACCTCATTGCATCATCCAGCTCTACTCTTATTATAAACTTCTTCTTGGCTTTTTTTTCATTGTATATTACTGATGTCGATAAACTTCATATTACTATGCTGCTAATTCATCTTTTTATATCACTTTGCAATCTTACTGGATTAACAATGCACTTCTAAGAATTAAGGCTAGTACCATTATTAGTGATAACAACCTTAGCCCATTTTGCCTAGAGCTAAACATGTAGAAGCTCAATTCTTTTACCTCTGGGAATAAATATTACAGCTACTTGTAGCAGTGAAAACTGGATTACATTACTCACTCTAATGACACATGGCAGAATTGGGGCCAGATGGTTTTTACACTCTCAACATTTTTCCACTTCTTCCAAAAGGAGAGAGGAGATACAACAAAAGTTTTGGATTAAGTGCTATCTGGTTGCAAAGTAGTACACTGGGGGCTGTACTTATGAAAGTTACATCATCTGGAAGTCAATTCTTTGCACTCTGCTCTATCTGCCTTTCCAGTCCTTCTTATAAGACTGGGTGGTATTATTTGCACTGCAAGAGTGCTTGAAATACTGACAAACAACAGTGCTGTTGCCCTGTGCTTATGCAGAAGAAAGTTTCCAGATTATAAACAAAAGGGAGAGAAGCGTGACAGGCTGGATGATTTCAAAGTTGACTTATACCCTGAACAGAAAAATAGTGTCTATTTCTATTTGCACAAGAAACCTGAGCCAGCAACAAAGCATGGTGAAGGCAACAGGGGCTGATAAGGCTACTGTTCTGCCTAAAGCTGATACTCAAGAAGTGGGTAGTGACTGAGTAATAGCTATTATTAGTGGGAAGCAAGCAACTTACATACTTAGAATCACAGAATCATTTAGAAAACACCTCTAAGATCATCGAGTCTCTTAAACCAGCATTGCTAAGTCCCCACTAAACCATGTCCATAAGTGCCACAACTACACATCTTTTAAATACTTCCAGGATGGTGACTCAAGCACTTCCCCGGGCAGCCTCTTCCAGCGCTTGACAACCCTTTTGGTGAAGAAATATTTCATAATATCTAATCTAAACCTCCCCTGGCTTCCTGGAGATCTGTTCCCAATTTTGTATCAGTGCTTTAGGAAACTTCAGGATGGTGATTTAGGAGGTTGTCCCCTCTTGATATGGTTAGAGGAAATTAACTCAATGAGGGTTGTGTGATGGCGGAGCAGTCGTGGGCAACACTGAATCTCGGCTCACCTCCTAGGTGGAAGGAAGGGGCACAAGCAACGGTTTCTTACAATACTGGACAATGAAGGACAATGTAAAAACACTACCATGAGCGATTGGTATTCATCTCTTTTGCAAAGATTTGCACGTTAAAAGTCTACCTATGTATCTGGACTGTGTTAAGGAAAGACATTTCAATACAAGGACATCTTTCTCCTCAGGTGTTCTCCTATACATCAACAATTACATAGTTAATGCAGTTTTCTGCAATGCTTGATTCTGTTTTCTTGCTTCACCAGCAGTGCAACTTGAAAAATACGTCGCTTTCCGCGCTATGAACCAAAACTCCCAGAATCAGCACGTTTCAAGCCCACGGGTTTTGGCTGAATTAGCTCCTTTCGAGCCCAACAAAGCCTCTACTTGTGATTCCCATTCCCCTCACACTCTCAATCCGCGTAATTACCACCCTGACACCACCAGGCTCTAATTACACGGCTCACGAGAGGCGCGGCGCTTGGGGCCGGCTCCAGCCCGCGGGCGGGGCGGGGTGCGGTGCGGAGCGGAGCGCTCGGGGGGGGAAGGCGCTTTTTGTTTAAAGTGCCCGGGGCTCCCCGCGGAGGTGGCTCCTGCCGCCCTTCCCACGGCTGGATGGCGGGGGCGCCGGGCGGCTCTTTGTTCCTGCCGAGTGCGTGTGCGCGGCGCTCCGGCCGCCGGAGTGGGAGGGGATCCCGCCCGCGCCCTCGCCGCTGTTAACGGGAGGCGCAGGAGCGGCGGCGGAGCGGGGGTGGGCGGGCAGCGCAGCATCGCATCGCAGGGCCGGGCCCCCAGCGCTGCGAGCGGCGCTCCCCGGCGCTCCCGCCTCCCCCGGGGGCCGGGCGCTGCCCTCCGGCGGCGCGGCGGAGCAGGTGCCGGCGGCGGCGGCGGCGGCAGCGGGCCGGCAGGATGGAGGCTGCCTTGTTGAAGCCGGCGATGATGGCGGAGGTGAAAGGGAGCGGCGCCGGCCCCGGCGTGAGCGCCGAGCTAGAGGTGAAGAAGCTGCAGGAGCTGGTGCGGAAGCTGGAGAAGCAGAACGAGCAGCTCCGGAGCCGCGCCGCCGCCGCCGCCGTGGCCAGCGGCCCGCCCAGCCCGCACCTGCTGCTGGCCCCGCCGCCGGCCCCCGGCGGGCTGCGCCCCGCCAGTCCCCCCGCCCCGGCCGCGCCGTGCATGCCTAGCCCGGTGCCCACCCTGCTGTGTCCGCCGGAGCCCCTCGCCTACTTCAAGCCCTCGCCCGGCCTCCCGGCGGCCGGCAGCGGGCAGGAAGGTGGCGGCGGGCTGGGGGCGGCGGCCACGGTGCTGGACGAGGTGGCGGTGCTGGAGCTGGAGGACGGCTGCGGAGAGGACGAGGATACCTGGTACATGCGGCTCGGCCCTGCCCTGCCCCGCCCCGGCCCGGCTGTGCCCCCCGGACCCGCGTGTCGGTCGTCCCCCGGCCGGGCCTCCCGCGGCGGTCTCCCGGCTCTGCTTAGCATTAGTCCCCAAATCCACTTGATCTCCCTGCTTAGACTAAAAGCAGCTTTTTTTTTTTTGCTTTTTTTTTTTTCCCCTTCCCGCCTTGAGAACCTTGCCATCGGTGCGGTCGGCCCTGCCGAGGGGAAGGGGCGCGGGTACGGGACGCGGCTGAGGTCGGGGCTTCACCCCCCGGCTCGGGGGAGCAGTGCTCACTTTCCACTCTGAGGTAGATGGTTCAGATCTCAGCCTAGTTTCAGCCTCCTGTTTACATAAGGAATTAAAAATAGCCGAATTTTGTTTCGGGAAAGCCTTGATCTGAGCAGCGCTGCCTCCTCATCCTAAAATCTCTGCCCAATTGTCTCCCATCTTCAGGGATTTGGGAGGGCTTTTGTCTTCTAGACATTGATCTAAATTGTTGTGTATCTTAACGCGCCCACGTAGCTCCAAAAGGCACGGCAGGGTACTAGTAAATTAAATAAATCGGAAACGACTAGCAGATGAATAAAGCAGAAAATAAAATCAACCTGGAGGAATGGTTAGGCTCACTTAAAAACAAATAGAAGGAGAAATTACAAGCTAGAGATATAAATAAATAAGGCCTGTGCCTCAAAACCCGTTAAAGCAACGTGGAGGAACATTGTAGGGACAGTGCTGAAATACTATCTTGGCCATGTAACTACGTTAAATGCAATTGATCCTCAATTGTTTTGAAGTGTCAGTAAGAATAAGTAAATTATCTATATAAAAATAGCTATTTTAAGTATCTGTCAAAGCTTCAATTAAATTTTTTTTGATGAGACTAGTTTTTGAATCTAGCCAAAGTTTGTGTCAGCTCAGTATAAAGCAGCTGTGTTTAAACATTCTTATTTTTGGTAGAAGAGAAAGGGTTCAAAAATTATTCTAAATGCCATGAATGTTTCCGAGTGCTGGTTGTGTGTGCTTTGTTGTACACAATACCCTGTTTCTGAAAATTGCTTTTGAGAATCATCTACAAATGGCATGGAGGTTTTTGTCAGTGTTGCTTCGTTGTGGGTATGGTTAGTCTGTGCACGGCTGTATTGGATTTGTCAATCCAGACTTAAATAAAATTTTCCATTTGTTCTAACTCCTTGGTTTCTTAGCAAAGGAGTAGCAAATTTGATTGATCATGTCGTGTTAAACAAAACGTTTTCCCTGTTTACATTTGAGAATGGTAGAAAGTCATTGTTGCATTGTGCCTTAGTAAAATTTCCAATTTGATTTGCTCCCTGGGAGCAATCCTAAATGCTTTTTGGGCACCAGAAATTACCTTTCTCACACACACGTGTATCCACAGGCAGAATTTCATCACAGGGATTTGTTAACAAGTGTATTGAATGAGTTGTTTTAGTTGTTTGTCAGCAAACGGCTATTTGGAAAGCCAAAGCCCAGTGCATATCGTAGTTGTTGATTGGTAATTTTAGGCCTTAAATAAATTGGTGGGTTTTGGTTTTCTTGTGTGTCTGTGTGTATTTTTTGTTTTTATCTGCAGTTACAAAAAAAACCCCAAAACATAAAACAGCTGACCCTGTGGAACTGCAGAGATGTCAAACCACTTTTTGATGTTGAGCTTTTTACAGGAAGGTCTGATCATCAGTTAGATGTTTAGCTTTTGAAGCACTTCTGCAGGTTAACAAGAAATCTGAAAGATTTTCTTTGCTTTTTGGTTTTCTCGGTATCATTTTTTGAATGTGTGGTCAGGCACCGCAGGCAGTCTGGGGAAATGAGTCCTCTCCTCAGAGAAATTCAATAATTGATCTCTGCTGGGATTGCCAAGAGAGAGAGCAGTCACAGTGAGGATATTTATTCTTTGTAAGCTTGATAGACAGTGCTGATTGACTTGAAAGGCAAAAAAACCCCCCATGGAGCAGACACTGGAGAGTGCTTGCTGTGGTGGGAATTAGGTAGCTCTTGAGCCAAAACCATGAAGGTGAAAGGCTGCTGCTACCTGCGAGTATCCCTTGAGGAAAAAAGTCTTGTTTATTTCTTGGTCTTGTCATTTGCCCCCGCTGTGTGCAGGCCAGATTCCTTTGCAGTCTACAGAGTGTTCTGGTGTCTGAGAATCTGCTCTGACTGTAGCTGCGTGTATTGGAGGTGGTCAGGCCAGAGAGCTTCAAGATTAGATATTAGGAAGAAATTTCTTATTGTGAGGCAGTGGAACAGGTTGCCCAATGAAGTTGTGAATGCCCTGTCCCTGGAAGTGTTCAAGGCCAGATGGGATGGGGCTCTGAACAGTCTGGTCTGGTGGAAGGTGGCCCTGCCCATGGCAGAGGAGTTGGGTCTAGATGATTTCTAAGGTCCCTTCAAATCCAAGCCATTCTATTATCTCAAGCAGCCAAGAATAGTGTGCTTCCCAGGAGATTTGTGTGCTCCCAGGTGAATCGAGTCTGCTGTGCTTGCTAATCTGCCAGGGTTGACAGCAGCAACCCAGATCTCAGCTTCAAGAATTCCCCTATGAAATCTGCTTTGCTACCTGGCTTCCTAATGTGCCTAGCCATCTGATTAATGGTCTGCTCTTGCCTGAGAATAAGGCACGTACACTAGATTTTCTTGCATATATTTTTTTTTTTTTGCTGAAGTTGAATATTGAAAATGGATTTTCAGTGTTTCTCAGCAAATGTTTCGTAGTCTTTGCAAATATGACTAGTACAACATTTGATTCATTTGGGAGAAGATGTGTATGAAAATTAAGGTGATTAAATTGTGATAGGTAAAGGTGTGAAATAGTTAACAGTGAAATTGTGATTTAAATATAAAATCAAATACTGAAATCGTCTAATCTCCAATAAAGATAAGTATAAAAGGGACAAGTGAGAGCACCTTTTGTATGTGTATAGCACCTAGTGCATTTGAACTTTGGACAGTGCTGGAATGAAGACAGTGGTAGTGATGAGATGGAAGATTTTAATGTGAAATCTGATTCTTTGTTTTGTCATGCTAGACCTGTAGAATTTGTATTTTGCCACCTACTTTTCTGAGGAGGGAAGGAAGAAAACTAATGTAACTCTTCTACCCCAGAAAGTCTTTCTTAATTGGATATCTTCTTGCAAGGGTTTGTATGTTATAAATGATTAGTAGCTAATGGAGAAGAACTTAAGCAAACTTTTAAGTATTGCATATCTTGCTGATATTTTTGTGTATTTTGGTTAAGGTTGTACGTCTTGCCTACCAAGACTCACACTTCTCAAGAGAAATTGAATCCTCTGCAGTGGTGCAGGCGTGTTCTGGATCATCCAACTCCTGAGATAGAGGCTGCAAAACGTTCCCTATGCTTTAGATTGGAGCAAGGTAATCTTATTCTTTGAATTTCTTTGATAGTAGGTTGGCATTTTTGGTCTGGTGTTTCACTTGTCTTTGGTGTTTTTCACAATTTAGCAAGCTTTACAAATGGCAGACATGCAGTTTTTTCCTTCGTGTACCTAAATGCTAACAAATATTTGAAATTTTTTTTTCTAATCATACAGTTTTGAAGGTGTTTACCTCCTTTGGTATCCATTTCTTCTCCTGCACAATTTTTTTAAACTTGGCATCCACTGCTTAAAATAGTAGACTAAGAAGAGCCTTAACTTGACTGATAGTGCTGCTCTGTTGGGCTCTGGGTTGTCTCAAGTACTGGATCCAATCTGATGGCTGTTCAGTTCCACTGACTTTGTAGAGTTCTATCTGAGTGTGCTGAATTTTGTTTTAAATAAATACCAGACAGCATTATTCTTACTTTTTTACCATTTAGGGTCTCATTAAGATTGTACTAAGCATTGTTGAAGAAAGTGATTAAGGGAGGATGTTTTCTTACGGTTTAAAACTCCCTAGGAAAGAAGAAGAATATTAACAATGCAGGAAGTCAACAGGAGAAGGAAATAAAGCTAATGGCAACGTGAACATATGGCTGTATAAGTTACCTACAGCCATCACTAAGAAAGATTGAATATGTTCCTGTGTGCTTTGGAGGATATGGGTAGCTGTGGCTGAATCTTATCTAAGTCAGTCATTTATCTGACTCAGACTCTGAAGGCATCTGTCTCTTTGTATTGCCTATAAAAGCTACTACGATGATTATTGCCGTAGCAATATTTTGGTGAGCTTGTTTGCCTTAAGTTACATGGGTCAAGCTGCGGTTCCTATGTTGGTAATCATCCCACCTCGCTTTAGGGTTGAAGGATGTCCGTGCTTGACCATCAATGGGAGTTTTGTCTGTCGAGTCAGAGGAATCAGGTGACGAGCTCTAGGTATTGGCTGTAGAATGAATTCAGTAGCTCTTTTTTAAGTCGGTGGGTGAGCAACAGTGGGTGCTTGGCACTCACCTCATCTGGTCACCTAAAGCTAATGTCTGCGTGGTGTTGAGCATCCAGCAGTGGAGCTGAATCAGATGTGAAAACTCCACTTAGATTGCCACAAGTAGGTATCTACTGCCATTTAAGATGTCCTCATTTAGCCTGGTTTCAAGTCACAATACAGACCTTCTATAGGTCCTATATCTCATCTGTCATCCTTTAATGATATCTTGGCCTCCCCAAGGCCCTTTCAGGTGGGCAGGCACATCTGAGTATGGACAACTGAATCAAGGCTGTATTGGGAATGTAGAAACAAGCCAAAGGACTGCATGACCTATTTTTTCCCTTAGAAGGATTTATCTAAATTCAGTAGGTGATAACGGTGTCAGATTTAAATCTCTCTGTGGTTATAAGTTCAGTTACTGTCTGTGCAGAAGTCACAGGAAGTGACATATGTCACAGTTATGTTGACAGTGAGTTGCTCTGATCCGTATGTTCTGCTCATGGTGATCATGAATTTCCTGAGCTCTGTACAAAGTATCTGGGAAGTTATATACCATAAATAAAACTCATTATGGGAACAGTATGTTCAGGGATACAACAGAGTTGTGTTTGTGCTGCAGCAATTCTTAGCTAAAATGGCTTTAATTAATAATTCAGTTAGTTTCTTGATTAACTTTCGTATTTCTTAATGTTTTCTTTTAGCACCTGTGCGCTAAAAGAATGTGTGCATTTTGGAGATGTTCTGAAATCTAATTATGCTTCTTTTGCTTGGCCTTGAGTCACTGGTTAACACTGAGGTACTTGAGAACTACTAAATGTGTAGTCAGAAAACATTTATGATGTACCAGTGTATGATTTCTGGAATGGCTTTTAGGTAGAATTTGCTTAGTGATTTTGTCCATGGTGCATTAGCCAAAAATTAAACTAGTTGTCATCGCACTTTAGGCACTGTAGTGCACATAGAAATTAAAAGCAGTAAAACTGATTTTTGTCTGCAAAGTCAGCATATCTGAATAAGTGCGCACAGAGAGAAGACCTGTGAGCCAAAAGTATTAAAAATTTGCTAGCCTATTTTTGACTTTTAACTAATTTCTGTTCTCTTCTTGAGATTATTAATTCTGCCCTCATTTATTCCTGCTCATGTATATTTTTTTAATTACATTATATCCTGATTTTCCTAAAAGTTTTCATTTGTTGTCTGAAATATCCCAGCATTAGGATAGATCATAACAAGGCTAAAAGTCCTGTGAGAGACTTCTGCCAAAGCAGTCCAAAGTGATGAAATAATTCAATGACTAGTTGGTTTTTCAGGCTGGAGAACCACTTGAATGATGGTATTTTCTTTTCACTTCGCTGTGCTCACTAGCCTGTTTCTTTTCTAATGAAAATGACTGGTATAAGTATTTCATGGTGGAAGTTAAGAATTCATCTTGGCATAAATCCTTAAGGTTTACTATAAGCACAGTGGTGGTCTCCAGCAGGTGGTTCTTCTATGAAGACAAGCTTCTCAACGTTCCTCTGGTCTACCACTAAGTAGGTAAAGCTTTTATCGTGTTTATAATGAACTAGGCTTATTACAAGCCCTGTTTCTGTGGATTAAGCATGCTAGCTTTAAGGAGGATGAAAGTTAAATGTTAAATGTAACCTCCCATGATAAGATCTTTGCTTGGAATGGTTCTTGTTTCCCACGAGCAATTATAGTATTGAGGTACTATTTCTTTGTTGTTTGTTTTGGTTCTTTTTTCTCTGCCACCTTACCTGGATCACTTCTTTTTTCCTGCTCTTCTTCAGTTATCTTTTGTTTGAAACCTTTCTGATTTGTTAGGCTTAGAGCCGTTCTCTATTAGAGGGTTAGAGTTCTCTCTCCATTTTGTTTTTAATCTTGCTGTTCATTTTATTTCTGTAGATCAACTGAAATGAACAGGGCTGCCTAACATCATAGAGCTGCTTCTGTATTTTCTTGGTAGTACTTGAAGATGTTGGGACATGTCAGTATTGAGCCCAGTGAGCAGAGAAATGTGATTTGTAACCTTCCTAGCTAGTGCAGATGTTTATAACCCCTCTGAAATTGATAATTTGGTGATTGACAACCTGGTTGAAGATCACTTCACTTCTGTAAAAAGCTCTGAAGCAGGCAGGTGGATAAACTGAGGAGTTAAGAGGCTTAGTGAGGAGTCAGTCTGTAGGAGCTCAGCTTTTATGCAGGGCTTCAAAGCATATCTCATTCAGTTCAGCCTTCCAAACAGAAAGCTCTTCTTTCTTGTAGAATATGAAATATTGGCTAGATTCAGAGTTTGGCTTAGATGAGTTTTTATTCAGAAATGCTGCTTCAGATGTTTAAGAAGAATAAGCAACAGAAGTCTGTAGGTTTTACAGTTGGCTGCAGTAGTTTAAAGAGTAAAACTCTGTTTTGTTTCTTAAATTATTAATGTGTTTCAGGATGAATGCTCTTATGTTGTCTGTGGATGATGTGAAACAGACCCACTGCAGTTTCTGTCCGATTGCTTATGATTCCACAAACACCAAGAATCTCATCAGTGAAATTTTATCCTTTATTGTGCAAAATCCCAGTGTTACATGTTTGTAAAGGTTTATGTCCAAATATATAACATACCAAGAAAAAAAACTTATTTTGACATTACTATATTCTTTTTACCTATAAAAAAAGGAAGCCCCAGGCAAAGGGTTTTAACTGGATGTGCAACTTGTTGCTTACGCAAAAGGAGGCATGTTCATTCCCATTATCCTAATTCTCTTCCACTTCTCCGGGGTTCACAGTGAAATCATTTAGTTTGGAGTTTATAAGATAAGGAATGCACATAATCAACTGTTAAGAACTGCTGTCATAAGGAATTTTTATGCTGTAGTCTGTTAACAGCAAAGGCAAACAGAAAATAGTGTTAAGTGGACAAAAGCTTTTGTCTTGTATGCTTGAGCTGGATCCAGTGCTAAACCAAGACCAAGGTGGATTTTTTTTATTTTCTAAAAATAGATTTAATAGGTTTAAGTTTATTTGCTGTCCATTGATGGAGCAGAGATGTATGTTGTGGTACTCAGAACTAGATTAATAAAATTTCATATATCTTTCTTATTTTTCATATATAATGTGGATTAGTTCTATGTAAAATGCTTTTGAGGTAGCAAATGATAATGTGCAGAAGCTTACAGATGATTGGATTGCTGTTTTCAACATAAATAATAACATGTCTAAACCTGTAGAAGGAATGAAAAAAGTGGCATGGGAGGTTTGGTTTCTTTTTATGTGTGTTTCTAATAGTAAAAAGTGATGAGCAACCATAACTCTTACCAACATCTTAGCACCCTTTGAGGAATGTGACATCTCAGAGGTCAGGATGTGTAGCCATCTTCTGCTGTAGTACAAGCTTAGTGCTTGGAGTGCACCTATACATGCACAGCAGTTATTTCCTATTACATTTAATTTATTTGAAGTCACCTCTTGTAATAGCTGCATAATTCCACGCAGTTCATAGAGGTTTTGCAGATGGATTGTCTAGCGCAGCTTCTGAGGATTCACGTTTTTCAATTTGGGAAAACTTGGGTTTGATGTTATACTTGCATTTCAAACAGAATTATTTCTCCCTACCATTGTAACATTTCTACTCTGCAAGTACACCTGAAGATGGAAGTGTTTGGTTTAAAACCCTTATGGCAACAAATGCATAGAAGATCAGACACTTCACTTTTTATTAATTTCAGAGATATCACTTGCCTTTTTACTACAGCTCTTGGATGTGACTTCTACTTTTTATTAAATTATGATATACATATTATTTAGGAATTTAATTTCAATTTTGCAGGTTGATTATTGTGCAGCTCATAATTATTTGCTTAGAATAGACTTTAGGTTGTCATACTTGAAAGAGGAAGCTGAATTCTGAAGTCTCTAAAGATTGGTAGAGAGGTGGTGTTGGGTCCTGCCTCAGTTGAGAAGACACCCATCCCATTTTAGAATATATTTTATTAAATCGTGCTAGCTGCTGAGCTGGGATTAGCAGCTTCTTGTGAGTGGTTAAACAGCTAGAGATGCTGTCAAATTTTACATGAGGATTTCAGTAGGTTTATTTAAAATAACTTATACTCACGGTGTAAGTTCGAAGTCTGTAATGCAGTGAATGTCTAAAAGTAGTAGAAGTAGCATCAACCCTGCTTTATGCTAAAAATACAGGCACAATTAGTGTTACCCAGCAGAGTACTTACTAATCACTGGGTTTGTTTTTGAAGTATGCGAATACTTTACTGGATAGAAATTAAAAAGAAACCTAGGTTTTAATAGTTCACTTGAGGGCACTTGAAAGCTTATTCCCTGGAGATGTCTCTTCTGTGGAAAAGAGGATCTTTTCAAAACTGCTGTTCTGGAAGCTGTCATTCTGTTTTTGCTTCTGATAGTCTGTATCTTGCTCACTGTTTGCTAGTCCCCAAATTATTGTTTTAGCTTTTTTCTTTCATGCTGACTTTTTTTCACAGTCTGTTTTTGATGTCTGCAGAGGAGAGCAGGAAATAACATTTCAGAATGCAGGCAAGCCCCTTCCATGTGGTTATATAGAGGCTTCTTTACTAAAGTGTTGATAATTTCTGTATTTTCACTTTTGGAGAGATCCTTGGTTCTTGTCTTCATAATGGTGCATGAAGATTGCTTTTGGGAAGCTTTGGTTCAGACTGTTTTATGCCATGATCCTGAAGTATCTTTTGGCTGGACTATGTCTTCTGGGATATAGTCAACAGTTATACGTAAATATGCCATACAGTCTATTTTACCGTTGCAACCGACTTTGCATGTTAATATATTAGAAAGTAGTTGGTTATCTGCTTTCCCAAGTGTTCCACACTCAGCATATCTGTGCTCATATTTCATGGAAATAACACATTTACACCAGTAATTTGCTTTCAAGCAAAGGTTCATGCAAAAGTTCTTGTAATAAAATAAAACTTTTTTTTTTTTTACTCTACCTGATAATGAAATGTAGTCAGTAAGCTCTAATCTGAATACTTGTGAGGCATAGGCATTTACAGATTAGCTTGATATTTTTTTAACATTGCAGGACAGAAAGTGATTTAGTGCAAATGATAGAGACGTAGTTTATAAAAATAAAATTCCTGAGCATTATATATATTTTTTATGAACCTCCTTTAAAATATTATTTTCTTAATTTTACTACTAGATTGGGAATCTATTTGAAAAATTTTTAAATACAGAAAATATTTTCTTGTGAAATAATCACTTTCAGTGGGGTCTCTAAGCAATTGTAAAAGCCTTTTGAATGTGGCTTTTTTGGGTGCAGTAAAGGAATACTTCATTAAACGCTTCACATTTCAGAAGTATGAGTGAGAAAAGTAGTGAAAGTATGCCTGTGGGACGAAAAACTATGTTTGTCAGCAAAAAATAGCTGGAACCTAGGTAGTTCTTGTTTTGAGAAGCATTTGTAGCAGTGCAAAGATGACATTTTTTGCTAACTTTAAATAATCATAAGGAATTAAGTCACAAATTATACTTCAAATTCTTGACTATTTGATACTATGATTTGCTATGAGATATTGTGAAAAACTGATAAGGGATAACGATTTTTAAAATAACGTTGAGCTGGTAGCATATGCATTTATTTATTTTTTTAATTTTGTATAATTTTAAGTTTATTCTCTTGTGTTACGAAGACAAAAGAGGTATTGGGTCATGTTCACTGGTGAATTTGGACCACCATTACCACTTCTACAATGTAAAGTACCTGTAAATTGAGTCTGCGCTGGTGGCTGTGCTCAGATTAAGCCCACTTTGTAATGCCAGAGAAATCTGTATGACATTGTAATGTTGGGAGAGCCTTTTCCTTGAAAACAGATGATGGAACATACTCTATCCCGTGTGCCCCTCAGATGCAGAGAGGGTCATTGCGCATGCAGTCTGACCTGGAACAAAAAGTTTGCCTCCTTTTGGTAAGAAAGCTTCTTTGTATTCACTTGTCTTCCCCCATTATGCAGTACCAAGTAACAATGTTGATCTTGCTGCCTGTGCTATATTAATTCACAGTGAGATGACTTGTGCCTTGAAGTGCACATTTCTAAAATGGGTGCACAGAGAGTTAGAAGTGGATAACTTTGGCGAAGGTATCCTCATGCAGTCAGATAAATTCCATTGTAAGAGTTGATGAGTTGTCCTCTGCTGCATAGGAGAGAAGATCAGTTGATTTTTCTTAGTTTTGTCTGCAGCTCATGGAGGGCAGATTGCTTCTTTCTAAGTATAAGGATTTGTAAGAGGTCTTTTTGGTCCTAAAAGGTTATGAATAATTTCACTGAACCTTAGTCATTTAAGTTAGATACCTGGGGGAAACTTATCTGTCTGACTCTGAAGAAGCCAAAGTCCACCCAACCTGTCTTACTCCATTCTTAAGCAGTTGTCCGAACTGAGTCTGGTGACAGTAATTTCTCTCCACTAATTAGAAAAAACTTTGGAGTACTTAGCATCGGAAGGATTTAGTGTGCTGGTTTAAAAGTAAATCGGTGGGAGAAATGAACTCAACTCTAGAGAGATTATAAGTCAGAGTTAAAATTTACTAAAAATAAATTACAGTAGATGCAATGATACAGAGAAAAGCTGGTTTTAACCCACAAAACCAGATGTATAACCCAACTGCCAGGACAAGAACAGAGCAGTGTTTGTTGGCGCCTGTGCTAAGCACCACGTGACCCCCCTGGGTGCCAAGTAAAAGGAAAGGAAAACCTGTTGGTCCAGATGATGGTTGGATCATCAGTGAAATTTGATTTCTGTTGAGATAACGATTGCAGTCTTGTCCAGAGTGGCAATGGCAAGTCCTGTTGGAGTTATGGTCCTCCTCTCGATCTGACGAGTGGTACCAGAAGTTCCAAAAAACCCAAAAATTATATATGCTCAGGTTCAGGTGGGAATGTCTAATACCTCCTCCAGGCCAGGGAGTTTCATAGTGGGTGATTTAACTCTGTGAGTCATGGGATATTTTTGGAGTCTTTGATGGTCTAGGTCAGGGGTCCTCAAACTTTTCAAACAGGGGGCTGGTTCCCTGTCCTCAGACACTGTGGGGGGCTGGACTGTGGTTTGGAAAAAAATTAACGAATTCCTATGCAAACTGCACATATTTTATTTGTAGTAGTGCACAAAGACAGGAAAAAGAATGCAGTATTTAAAACGAAGAATTGCAATCAACAAAACCAAATAATATTTCAATGTGAACTATTCTTGGAATACCCTGCACTCTGAGTCAATTTTTCTTTTTT
>JAWWLV010000001.1:68192940-68218870 GCA_035041135.1 Platyrinchus mystaceus
GGGAGGGAGGGAGAGACAGGGGAGCCGCCCACCTCGCTGATGCTGCCGCCCCCCTCCTCAGCCCGGCCGTGCAGTCCGGAGGGGGGGCCAGAAGGGACTGAAGGAACTGTGCAGCCCCGGGGCTCTGGCGATTTGCCCGAGTTGAGAGGCTGCCGACACTGCTTGCTCGGCAGAGGAGACGCCCCCGCCTCTCGCCCGCTGCGCATCGCAGAGGAGGAGGAGGAGGACGGGGCTGCTTGGATTCTGCCCCCAACCCCCGGCGGGAGGTGGGGCGGGCTGGATTAAGGAAGCCCCTGGGCCATACCTGGCCCGTGGGCCGTAGTTTGAGGACCCTTGGTCTAGGTGTTGCAGCTGCCTATTGTGCCAGTCCAGTACGGTCCATAAACAGAGGTGACCCCTCAGGCTGGGTGTGAAGGTGTTAATTCCTCCCCAGAGGGGAGTTATCACAGCTGAGTCATTAGCTGTGTCCTGGGCAGCTGCTGCAAATGATCCATTATTAACAATCCATCAGAAATTACATAGAGAGTATAGAATACACAGTTTTGGTTATACCCACATATTAATAAACTGGTCCTGGTCCCTGCAACTGGTACATTTTGATGGCACTATTCCTTTATACTTCTAACAGTTTTGAACACCCTCTTTATTTTGCAAGAATAATCCTGGTGCCTTTCATTCAGAGATGGTTTCTCATAGTCTGCTGTTTCTTCAGTCATGGCAATCCAGACGTTGTTTGTCACTCAGGACACTTCGGGATTTTTTTGGTGTTTTCACATACTAGGAGCTGTCTGTTATCTTTCTGTGAGAGGCACAAAAAATTAGTACCACAGTCCAATTACGGGCAAAATAGTTGGTTTAAATTCTATAGTTTATGTCTGCTAGTCTTAACTGAATTACATGGTTTATTGCTTTGTGTTGCATCTGCATCACAGAGGAAAATCTGTGTGAGTGAATCTCCCTGGGAAAGATATTTTGTGTCTCAGTTTCCAGAGTCAGACATGTTTCTCTTGTGTCTGACTGTAGGTACCTTGTCCTTGAGTCTCTCAGCATTTGTTGAATTCACAGAACTTGTCATGGCCCAGATTTGTTCTAACTAATTTTAGGCATGCATCTGGTATATACCTGATTTAAGGCACAATCACTTTGACTGTGATTCATTGATTTTAATGAGGCTCCTAGGCATAATTTGACATGCTTTTGCGTCCTTGAGGTATTTAGATGGGCAGATGGGTTTGATACAGGATCTGCACAATAGCCTCACTTAACTGGAGCACCTCAAATGTCATTACATTCTGGTTTTAGACAGCTGAATCATGCCTCTGTTGTTTTGTGCTGAAGAGTGGGATATGCTTTGGACTGTAGATGTTTAAATGAGGCTGCCTACAAGTAGACACTTCTCTGTGTATGTAAGCATTGTTTTGTCTTTTCTGTTTAGAATTGTTTTTTGCATTTGAAGAAATTCATTATGCACATTATATTGGTAGAATATAGAAAAGTTATCAGCATGCAAGAAAATAAGTGCAAGATAACTTACATTGCCATATTTTTAGCACATGAATGGATCTCAAGTAGTACTAACTGCTTGCACTTAATATCACTTGAAAGCCATGTAAAGTTTTGTGTCAGAAATTAAGCTTTTAGGTCTAGGGGATAATCTGTAGTAACTATGTAGTTCCGATTTCTTTAGGTTCAAGGTACTACCCTGCTATAGCCTTAAGAGAAGAGTAGAATTTTAGAATTTGCATCTGACTGGTGGCATATCCTTTTTTATTTTGTTTTATTTTAGAGTTATTTGGCACTTGATGTGTTTGTGATTTTTGTCTTCAGGCAATTTCTTCTTCATAAAATGTCTGAAGTCTTTTATGGGTGCAGGGTGGGGTTTTGTGGCCTGTAGGGTATGGGCAGTAGCAACTGAGTCATCTATTGTGTGCTGCCTGCAAACACAGAGGACTGGGCCCAGCATCCAAACACCCTAAGGTCATTTCTTCCCAGAAGTCCACCAGGTCCCTCACTCAGCTCTCTAAACCACTAGCAAACCTTCTTGATGTTCTTCATTCTTCCTTCCTGATCCGTAGGAAGGCAGGGTAGAGAATGATTTGTAGGCCTGCATGAAATAGGGCAGGATGGAGTGACAGAGGGAGTCACGGCTTCAGTCTGTTCCTCTGTGGTGTTACCAGTTTTCTTTCTTGTCCTTTCTGCTTCATATGTTGCATTTATAGTCAGTGTTCAGAGTGCCTTATGGTTATTTCTTGACATCTTTTGAAACACTGGGTGTGAAATACTTTACTGTAATCACAAATGGATCTTTATTTATGAATAAGGAAACAAATTTCAGTTTGTAATCAGGCACATATATTCTTATTGTGTTGGACATAGTCCAAAAAAGATTTTTTGATCTATGTGGGTGCTGAAAAATCTGGAATAATTACTTGAAGAAACAAAATGATTTTTATGGAGAAGCTTGAAGAAGCGTCTCAGACTTTGTTGTCCAAGCTCATTTTTGCTTACTGTGGACATGGCAGGTTCTGGTGGTGGAAATGCTTAGAAGATACGGCAGAGTACCTTTTATCTGGAACGGTAGGACACTGGCAGAAGGATGTTGCAGCAGTGTAATAATTGTACTGAAGGAGCTTCTGTAGTTTGTGTGCTCTTTTCTCTGTGCCCTTCTTATGCTTCCCCTGTTCTACTGTGCTCTTGGGTGATATTTTACTCCTCTCTCCTTCTCTGTCAACTTATACCTACTTGTTAGTGAGGAGCAAAGTTTGCCTCTGTTAAATGGTTGTACAGTTCTTGATGGAGTGTAGGTGCCTCTGGAAGGTACTCTAAAGGAGAAGTTTACTTAAGGAGTCTCTCTCAAGATGTCTGAAATCACCTCAGGGGAGCTTAAATTTAGGAATGTGCTCCAAGTTACTGCCAGGAGACATTGGTCTCTAGGGAATCTGAAGAGACTAGTCTGCTTAGGTTAAAAAACTGTTGTGGAACCCCTGACACCCTTGACAGTAATAATAATGGTAACAGTATTTATATCAAACATCTGTGTTACTTATTTTCCTATAAGTAATTATTTGGTCAGTACTTCTGAATTTGGCTCTAGACCGGGGTTGAACCTTAATTCTACGTGAGAATATGTATTCTGAATACATTCTTATATTTAGCAGTCACTTAAACCTCTATCAGAACTTTTCTTAATCCTAGACTTTCATGATTTTTTTTTTCCCCATTTGGTGTTTTAAAAGTATGAAAAACCTATTTTACAGTAGCTTTTATTTTTTAAGTTTTTTGTATCTTTTTTCTGCTTGGGTAATAGTGTTAGCACTTTCTCATAATAGGTGCATAACTGTGACACATACTATATTTATCCAAAAGCCACAGGGTTCCTGGAAGGTGAGTGCTACTTTTGACCTTGATTTGAGACTAACTTTTAGCTTTTTCAGTCTGACTCGATGTAGGCAGCAGGTATACTTGAGCAAAGAAAAGGGAGTGTGGCATCTGGGAACAGGATGTCAGAGTCAGAAACTATAAACAAAGAAGCTCTCTTGCAAAACCTTTCTGCCAGAGGGTTTACCCTGTGCATAAATACAGATGGCAAGTAGATGCAGTTGTAGGGGGAGCTATAATGTGTTTATGGCTGTTTCCTGGATGCAGGGGAAGTTCAGGACTAAACAGTAATGTTAGAAAAAATGCAAATTAGGGTTAATGTTGGAATAATTTTATCTTTTCTGTGTCATGATAAATGATCAAGAGTTCTACCTCAACAGACACATATATTTGATTTCTACCTGATATGTAATAAAGGTTCTATATTGTTAGGTGAAGGATTAGAAATTGTCGTTCTATGAGTCTGTTATTAACAGAATGGATCCCTCACCCCTTGTGCTTACCTGTCTTGCTGATGGTAATGCACCAAAGAAAGAACTATGTATGCTATGAGAAAATCTAAATTTAGGAAATGTAATTAGCTATATTTCTCCTCCAGACACCTGTTCAGAGCAAAAATGTACACCTTTGATTAAAATTGTTCCTAGCATGTCTGGTTAGCGGTAGAGTACATGTCCACTTAGGAGAGTTGTGATACATCCTGTGTGGCATGTGGAGATGAAGTTCTCTTCTATTAACTGAATCAAAGCTGTGGATACCTTCTCTGAAGTAGTGCACTAACCAGTAGATAATAGTTTGGGGCGTTTTTTTGTTTTACTTCTAGTACAATGTATAGACTAAATGAGTAGGACATCTTCAGCATGAGTACCTTGTGTAGTACCTGTGCTCTGATCTGCAAGGGGAGTTGAACTAATACCTCTTTTTTAAATCACACAGAGATGTCTTGCTCCTCATCCTAGATCAGGGGTTGTCAAACTTTCTAAACCGGGGGCCGTTTCCCTGGCCCGCAGACTGGTCGGGGGCCGGTTTGTAGCCGAGAGGCCCCACCTGGAGGCAGGTGGAGAACAAGGTGCGGATTAAGTCATTGTGGCAGGGAGGGGGGTGCGGGCCAGATTCAGCAGCTTCGGGGGCCGTTTCTGGTCCCCGGGCCGTAGTTTGACGACCCCTGTCCTAGAGGAACCCTCTAAGCATGGACTTGCAGAGTGAATGGGCAAAGGCACCCTTCATCTTCATCTGTTTTATCAAGGGCAGCTGAGCACTTCTTGAAATATATTCAACATATTTTTAAATAAAGTTGTTCACAGTATGGTTGAATTCTTGTCCTGATTATTACATAGTTGTGATCCTAATTTGTTGGTTTTTTTGTTTCGTTTTTTTTTTCCTGGAATAATACTTTTAGTATTATTGTCTCCTCCTATCATTTATTCATCTCCTGAGACCAAAGCTGCAGAAAAGGAGTCTGTCCAGTAGAACTCTCTGGGACTGCAATGACTCAGCTCTTGTACTGAATGAACAGGAAGATAAATGCAATGGCACTGATGATCTTAGACCTACCAGTACGAAGACTTAAGATTACAAAGCAACTGTTTTTTTCTAGGGACAAAAACAACATTTCCAAAAGAGTGGATGCACTGCTATCATTGGGATTTTGAAACAGCTGTTGGCTAATTGAAGTAGGGATGTCTAATGTACAGTTGTAAGGGGTTGGAGATTTATTTCTGCACAAAAAAAAGCGCAGTTAGCTTAGCTGGTTTTGAAAACAGGACTCCTTCTCAGGCTGAAGTTAAGAAAATACATAAGGCCTGTACTTCCTTTGCTATTTAGGAGGTAGCTTGCTGATGAGATGAAAGCTTCTCATGTTCTTAGTAGCCTTGAAAGGTACACTTGTATACAGAGCATATACTGGCAAGCAGAAGACCTCATCCCTTCTTGTTGTGTTATCAAAACATAATTAGACCCTGAGAGCTGATGCTGTCAATGTATACAGCGCATCTACACCGTGCAGAGCATGCCTAACAACCTAGCTCCAGTACATCCACACAGTGCAGTGCTGCATGGATAATACACATTGTATTGTCCCTTGGATCCAGCTTGAATGAATATCATGATACTCCTCATATTTCAGCTTTCAGGTCACATCTCTAGTTACCATGTATGTCTCTCTGTGTGTTAAACATGCTATAAATGATCTCAAGGTGATAAGCGGAATTTCTGTATGTGTTAGTTCCCACATGACTGAAAATACAGTAAGTTCATGCTCCAGATTTGACTGGCATTGATCAGTACAAACAGTTTTAAACTCTGGAGTTTGATTCCCCAAATTCAGAGATTTTGCTTGAGGAGGGCTTTGCAAAACTTGCCTAGGCACCAAGGTGCCGCACAGAGCAAATGGTGTTCTTGCCATTTGTACAAGAACTGGGAAGGTCAGATCTGTTCTGGAGATGTGAGTGCAGCATAGTTCAGTTTGTCAAGCATGTGAAAAGGTGTGAATCCATGACCTACTTTTGTAGAAGTTCCTGGTAGGTACATGTATTTGTTTTGGAAGGTTTTCTTTGTATTGATACAATTTATTTAGTTCATGTAGTGCTTGTTGAGTGTTGTCATAAAGAACAACTTTCCTCAGTGGTGTAAAGGTAGTTTCCAGGTATTATTCTACTCTACTGGGGAAATGCCCCAGCACCAAAGGCTTACTTGGTCTTTGTATAGTAATCCAAAGAATTGGGTGTATGGGTGGAGTAGACTGGTTTGGGGAAATAAGTATCTTTGAACTGCAAGACAGATACCCAAGAAAAGCATCATCATCATACGTACTAGTTCAAGGAGTAATCTGACAGAGAGCTAAAAATGAATTTACCAGCTTATACTGCAAGTCAAAAAGATTGTCACTGCAGCCTATGTGACATGTACAAGGATGGATGGAAGCCCCTCTGAATAGGGAACATGAAACACTTCTCCTTCCCCTTGGATGCTGAGCCAAACTGCTCATGTAAGGATAGCCCTGAGGGACAGAGCTGTCTGGCTGGTGAGGAGGAGGACCTGTAGCAAAAGTCACATAACAAGTATATGTACCAGATGGATTGGTAGCTTTAGAGCCTTCTTCTGAATAATAGATAACCATGTCCAATGAAGTATCAGGCCATATTTCTCTCAGTTAACTTTACCACCAGATGCTTTCTAGTATGTTGAAGGGCTTAAGTGTACAGATTTATGATCATGGGCCTATTACAAGCAAACCCCCCCACTCCAACATACATTATTAATTTAATATATGATACTAGGTTTCTCTCTTCATTGATCCAGAATCTTGGCTATTGAGAGTAGTGAGTTAGAGGGCTCAGCATGCCCCAGGGGATGTGCCAGGGAAGGGTTGTAGAGCTACAGCACCCCTGATCCTTTCTGTTAAGTGGTTTGCAGTCTTTTGAAATAACAGCTCTGGTAACTACTCTCCATCTCTAAGTGGAAGGAATTTCTACATTTTGTCCTGTTTAAGGATGTTTAATTAGCTTTTTTTTTTTATCTTGATTACAGGCCTGACTTTAAACTTCCTTTGTTTCTTTACACCAGATCTGAAAATTAGTGGCAAACGCTACAAACTATCTGATTTCAGGTGAGGTTCCAAGACTGTACCTCCTTCCTATTCCACGAGCATATGTCATTGATAATACTGGTACAGTTAAAGGCACCTCGCTGTGACAGTATGGCACTTCTGAGTCAGAGAAAACTGATTTATGTCCTCCTATTTTTGCGTAATGCCATGATCCACAGAACTGGGGTATTAATAAATCTGCACAGTGGCTGTCAAACCAATGTTCTACTGTGTGAGAGCTGCATCCTGGGCCAGCATCTCTGCTGAGGATGCTGCATGTTTTGAATTATGACAGGAGATGATGCCTGCAGCTGCATACTCCTCACTGCTGCTTATCTGCAGACACTGACTTGAGAATTTCAGAGCTAATGTCATACTGGTCTGCAAAGAAAATGTTCACTGAATTTAAAAAGTATGAACTATATGGCAAAGGTTGCCAGTGCTCTGCAAGGAGGCATTCAGTGAAGAGATGTCCTGAAACCCAAACACGTTGTTTCTCAGACCTGGGGGATGTTACAAACCCGAGTGCCAGCATTTAAAGACAGAAGAGAATTTTTTTTGTTCAAAATGTAGCTGGTTTTACTATCTGTGGAGTATTGTGGCCAATACAACAATTAAACCAGTGCTGAGTGATTGCCAGATATGCTTCCCACAGTACTCTGGGGGATTTTGCTTTATCATGTACAGGCAAAGCAGTCATCAAAGGTAACTAATTCAAGAAGGAAAGTAAGGTTGGGATGAGTTTCACAATGTTTATGCAATGAGCATGAGAGTTTGCATTTTTCTTATGACTTCAGAGAATATGAACGGTAACGTGCAAGTGTGAGTAATCAATTATAGACCTGTGTTTTATTAAGGAAAAGGTCAAGTCTTTCACAAATTGTGCCAGCAAAAATAGTTCCCCTTTGGATTAACAGGCAGGGAGTAGAATGTGATTCACAATGGACATGGTGGTCAAACAGTATTAAAGTGGTGTATGTGTCATGACTTCTGACACAGCTCTGCTTAAACCTTAACGCTTTGCCATGCCATTGAGTGCAATAGCAATGGCTTTGTAAAGACACCTGTTCCACCACTCATAAATTAGCATGATGTAGAGCTTTTGGCAAGGTTATTTGAACTATTTGAGACCGGGTTAGTTGTACCCATCAGACTGGGTGCAGCTAGCTGCTTATGAAGGTATTCTGGTTGTGGAAGAGACAGTGGTTTCTTGCCACAGCCCTGTTTTTCTCTGGGGAGATAGAGTAGCTATCTGGCTCTTGGATACTCTGCTGTATGGTATAAACAAACCTAAAAGTCTCTTGTGAATCCACTACCTTTCCTGTAGTTGGGTCTTCCTCTCATCCCTTTATATAGGAATGTAACCTGTTTTCTCTTTGGCAAGGAGGTATGTCCTGTTGTAACTTCATTTGTGCCTGCAGGAATTGCTGCCCCTTCAGATCTACTAGTTGGATTATTGGATGATGAGTTTCTTTCCCAGTTCAGTCAGTGCATGGTGGGTGAATCTAACCAGAGACCTGATAATTTACAGCCAAAACCAGCGGAGACGGGAGGCAATGCAAGATGTCTATCCAGCTGGCACTGCTGGAGTTGGAGGAAGATGTTTTTGTGGCCTTAGGTGCATTGTCTGCACATCATGGTGGTAGATCTTCACCCTTTGAGTGGCATTGTAAGGTGGTTACCATTTTGTTCCCTTTTATGTTGCTAATTCTTAAAATACGATGCAAGTGCTGTTGTTTTACTCTGCACTGTATATGCAAGTAAATTATTGGTGTCAGACACTGAGTTTATCTCACCTGCCTTTACACACATCTCGGAGGCAGTTCTCTGATGTGCTTTGTGGAGACACTGTTGACTTCAGCAGCCCTACCTTCCTGATACTGTTCTCCACTTCTCCACCTCTCCCTTAAATGCCCTGGTACTTTGAACTGGGCTTTGTCATCCTGCTAAAGGGGATTGAGAAACTCTTCCTTTTATAAAAAAATTAATTAACATAGATGTCCCCTTTCAACTGGAACTGCTGCTGAGAAAGATGTTCAATAACTTTAGTTGAATATCTGCAAGCTGTTTGAGTAGGATGGATGCAAGCATTGCAGTGCTCTAGTGCTGCAAGAGTTGTCTTTTTCAATTGCTTAGAAAAAGTGAAAACTAAATGCAGTCTTTGAAATCTGTTTTTAAGCTCTGTTTATTGTTCTCTGCAATGAATACTGTCAGAGTGAGTTTCATTTCAATGTATGCAGAGATCTGTATTGGAGCCAGTCACACTGGGCTGCCTTTGTAGGCAGAGCAGACAAAGGGGCACAGCTCATGTCCTTTGCAAGGTGGAGGTGAGATGAATTGCACCCTGTCCTTTCTCTTGGAGTATATTGTGTCTTGAGGTGACTAGGTCAGCCATCAATGTCGGTACATAAGAGAACCTTCATTGTGTCTGGGATGCAGGATCCAGCGTCTTAAAGTGCCATAAATAGATAGAGAGAATGTGAGGAAGTAGCATACATGCCTGCCCTGACACCATTCCAACTGTATATCCAGTTCAGACACCGACTGAACCAGATGTGACCTCTGAATGAGATGTGATTTTTTTAACCTTTGATGGATTCTTGTTTTGTGGGTTTGTATAGTTTTCCCATGTCCGTTTTTGTATTCATGGTGCTGTTTGGTAGGGAGTCCTTGGTTTGGAAGGTTCCTAATTCCTTATTTGATGCTAATAATTTGGTAGAAGAATTTGGGGCTGCATGTTTTGTTTCAGGTTACCTTATGCAGTAATACATGAGACTGAGTCTCCTGCTCAGAAAGGTCTGTTTTACTTTAAATGAGCTGAAATGTGAGAGCCTGTATGTCCATGAGTTCTGGTTAATTCACGAAATAGAATGAAAATGCATCAGACTGACAATTTATATAAAAACTGAGAGCTGGGAAGGGAACAGACATTTGGGCCCTAGGTTGTGCCTAAGGCTTGTAATACTTCAGCATAATATTTGGCCAATTTCTCAAAAAATAGAAGGTAGGAAGCCAAGTTTGGCTGTTCCTTGGCTTAGAAAATTTGCTTTTGGACCTATGCATGCAGGGAGAGTTGTGCATGCAGGAAGAAAATGAATGCTGAGACAGTTGTATTTTTCACAAAGCCTCTGTGCTTGTCTGTTCGTATAGCTGTATGGTAGAGAGTGTGCCTTAAAGAGGCAAATTATAAAAACACCAGTGAAACAAAAGAAAAAACCCACAACCCAGGTCTCCAAAGTGCATAGCTAAGCTGCAGTATCCTTTTCTTGTAGTTTGTTGGAAGTAGCTCAGACCTCTCAATTCCATTTCCTTTCTAGACTTCTTCAATTCATTGATGTCATAAAATCACTTTTGTGACAAAACTGGGTCAGAGCATGCTTTTCAGCATGCTGCAGCTGGACAGCACTGTGGTTGTTTTTCCAGCGTGCAGTGTGACCAAAGACAATTTTCAGGTCAGTCTTTCACTGTTATATTGAAGTACAGTAGTTGTACATTTACCTTGGAAACTTCCCTGCTCACACCTATTGCAGTATGCCAAACACCGTTGCTTATTGCATTATTTTGCTGTACTAGCTGAAAGTTCCAGCAACTGCTGCAATTTAGATAGGTTTTCTGATTGTACCTTTAAAAGAGGTCTGTTTTATTTTTGCTGAGGCAGCTCTTAAGGTATATGAATTGTTGCAGCTTAATATCAAGCAAATATTTAGGACTTATAATTGCAAAGGAAAGCTCTGAAACACTCTGTTCACATAAACCCTGGAAGGTCCTGTCCTCTTCTGAGCACAGGAGCCAAATGCCTCACCCTGTGAAGCAGAGCTAAGGATTATATGTACTTCTAAGGTCTGTGTGTTTGGGAGCTACTGAGGTACTTGAAATATAGATTCTACTTATTCGAAAACTTACTCCCTGAAGATCTGTTCCTGGGTAGGGGCAGTGCAGTGTTGGTTGCTCTTGAGTATCTAGCACCTCTCTTCTACCTCAGACTACTTCAAGTTCTAACAGGAGCTCAGGGTTTTCCAGTGACCCAGGTAAATCTCTTCAGGCTGCTGAGTAGTGGGAGCTTGCGTTTCCCACTTCTGGGCAAGTGTCCCAATAGGAGCACTATTCAGTGAGTAGTGGGGACTCTCTCCACGTCTTCCTCTGTTAGTCTTTTCAAGTGATTTAGGCACTTACTATTCCCAGATAATACATCTGAGTGCAGGAGTACTTTTCAGACTCTGAATTGCTGCTTTTTGGAGGGACCAAAAGTGAAGGCTGAATACCTGTCTTTGGGAGAGAGATATTAGATAAGCTTCACTCAGGTGATGCCTCTTAGGTGGTTTAGACATTATTATTTACGGTAAAGAGAGGGTTTGAATTCCCTTCTAGCATTCTGATTTTCTCCAGTGATTAGCAAAATGCTTCTGTTTCCCATGCAGGTTTCTACATTTTGCTCTCGTGAGAGAGATTTTTCTTGTAAACACGGCTGCTGTGCAACAGCGCATATGGAGAATGCACCAGGGAAGTGGTTTGGTCTTTCTTCTCTGAAGAAAGTGTGTCAGCAGGAAAGTGCTGTGTGAATTGATAGGATTGTAAATTCCTCCAATGCTGGCTTGAAAGAGGATTTTGTGCAGGCTATGTAATTAGTACCCACATTCAAATGTCTGCATATATGCAATTTAATTTGTTTCTAGTTTGAGCTTAAGAAGTATTTTTGACTTTGGCCTGGAGGCCTATATAAAACTTAAGCTAATTGAGTGGATAAACAAGCTAGATAATGTTTCATATAATTTATTTATGACTTTATTGTTTTCTGTCTTTATAGCAAAGAAATTCTGTTTATTTGTGTTGTTAGTTGTTTGTAGAGTGAAAGTAAGTTCCAGTTCTGGCAAACAGATTTCACTGAGTTTCATAATGGAATTATGAAAATGGAAGGTGTGTAAAATGTGCATGTACTTTATTTGTTTTGTTGGAAACCCTGATTCCATAGCTAATATGATCACAGAATGGGTAAGGTTGGAAGTGACCACAGTGGGTCTTCTGATCCAACCTCCCTGCTCAAGCAGGGCCATCCTAGATCACATAGAACAGGATTGTGTCCCTATGAGTCTTGAATATCTCCAGTGAGGGAGACTCCACAGCCTCTCTGGGCAACCTGTTCCAGTGCTTGGTCACCCACATGTCCTATGTATATCACATCTGATGTCCTAGGTATATCTATTTCATCAAGCAGAGGACCTGTGTTTGGTCTACCTCTGTTTACATCACTGTAACCCCTGAAAATTAAAATAATATAAAGAGAACCTATACCAGTTTTTACGCTGGGTACACTTATGAACATTCACATTAATTTAAATAGCAGATTTCATCTTTGCTCTCAAAATCACACTTCTGTGTATGTTTAGAAATTTTGTGCCTTATGTAGCATAAATAAGGAATTGGTTTTAGGAAAGGAATTGCTTTAGATATAGTACAGCATGTTGAGGTTTTGAGGGTGCTTCATTCCTTTTGAACCATGCAATTCTGTAGATGTTTACTTGTTCAGGCTTTCATGTGAAATTTTCCATCATTTCTTATTAAATACTGATTATTCACAGGAGCCAGGGTAGTGAATATATGTGTTTAATTAGTTGCTCGTATTTTTCAATAGGAGTTACTGTTTTCATCTGTTTTACCATTTTGATGTCTGCAGGGAAGTTGAAAAAATAAGGCCTTAGTTTTTGAACTTTCAGTTCTGTTAGTAAATATTTTAAAGGTATCAGCGGGCTCACTTGTTGCTGATTTTATTTTTTGAAGGAAAGGTTTTGTTTGATTCCTTATGTGGTCAGTTTGAAAGGTCCTTTTTTAAAATATTGCAGTAGATATTTTGTAGCACAGTACATTATCAGCAGTTTAGTTACTAAGGATTTTTCAAAACCAAGGAAATCATACCCAAAAAATTGGGCACTTCTAATCTAACTGTAGACTTAGATGACTGGGCAATTTATGGTTATTGTATTACAGAATATTAGTTCTAACAGTTTTATGCTTCAAGAAGTCAAATTTTTAATGTGTTTACACCTTTGCTGTCAGTAAATTAAATGGATTTTTTGGCTTCTTTTCTCTTGATGGTTGTTTTAGATGCCTCTGCTTTCCTTTCTATGGCTGAATGTCTTTCTTCCTTCAGTGCATCTTCCACATAAGGTACTAAGAGCAGGATTATTCATGTTTCTATTCTGCTGCAAAGGTTAGAAGATTCCTTTTGTTTTTAAAGGGTACCTGAGTTTCTTATTTCATCTGTGGGCAACCAGACTTGAGGCTTTAAGAAGAAGCTACAAATACTGTAAAATTCCAATGCTTAACAGCTGGGCTTTTAAGATTAAAATAAAGGTCTTAACACCATTGTCTCATCTGTGCATATTATAGTGGTGTTTTAGTGTGCTAAGCAGGACAGTCTCTGATTCAGTCATTCTCAAATGACTATCTATTGCACAGTTTTGGGATTTCACAATTTTTACATTAATTAATGTGTTTGCCTACATGTCTTTAGCACTTGCTTCCTACATAGCTTTTTATGGTTTTGGCATTAGCATACAACTTCAGAAAAACCTAATTTTTCTGTCTTTATTAATACTGTAAAGTACTCTATGTGCTATGATATTTCCATTTGAAAGCTGATGAGGACAGTTTTCTATATTTGATCCTAAACAATGGATTTAATCATATACTTAAAAATGTCTATCCTTTGCTGATGCTTAAACACTTTGAAATTTTATTTTAGGCACGGTGGTTTGTAGAAGTGTGAATATTTTACACTGGTATCTCTAGAGATTTAGTATAAATTGTGATCGGTGCAGGTAGAGTTTCTTGGCATCTTCCATCCATGTTTCCGTGAGAACGCATGCTATTTGAAAGAGGACTTTGAAATCTCGTTTGCCATAAATACAAATTACACTCTTCGTGTGGGTTCTTGCTTTCATAGTCGTGATAACTGTTGCTTTGTGCTCAGTGGGCCAGCTCACAGCAATTATTGTAGAGGGTAATGAATGATGTTTATTTGTGCTGTATGCTTGACCACATCTGGGGGTGAGAACATGCTGGCAGCTAATTGGCCTGGCAAATCATCAGGCTGCTACAAAACAGTAGCTTGTGTTAGGCAGAAAAATAAAATCACAAGGAAGTGCCATCCCTTGCTTTTCCTGATGATTTCTAGTGGAAATGACAGACATTAGCTGCGGATGTGATATTGAGATCTACTCTATTGCATGCATTTCTTTCAGTGAATGCTTCTAATCAATTTGCTGCTATTAACTCCTCATCAATCCCCTCATCCAGATCAATAAAGATATTAAACAGGACTGGGCCCCACTGGGCCCTGGGGGACACCACTAGTGACCGGCCCCAACTGGATGCAGCCCCATTCACCACCACTCTCTGGGCCCGGCCATCCAGCCAGTTCTTAACCCAGCACAGAGTGCCCCTGTCCAAGCCATGGGCTGCCAGCTTTTTCAGGAGTATACTATGGGAGACGGTGTCAAAGACTTTGCTGAAGTCCAGTTAGACACGTCCACAGCCTTCCCCTCATCCGCCAGGTGGGTCACCTGGTCACTAAAGGAGATGGGGTTGGTCAGGGAGGACCTGCCCTTCCTGAATCCATGCTTGCTGAGCCTGATGCCTTGGTTTTCCTGTGTGTGCAATGTGATTGCACTCAAGATAATCTGCTATAACCTTGCCAGGCACTGAGGTCAGTGTGACAGGCCTATAGTTCCCCGAATCCTCCTCTGGTTCTTCTTGTGGACGGGTGTCACATTAACCAACCTCCAGTCATCTGGGACCTCCCCAGTTAGCCAGGACTGGTGATAAATGATGGAGAATGGCTTGGTGAGCTCTTCTGCCAGTTCCCTTATCACCCTAAGGTAGATTCTGTCTGGTCCCATAGACCGAGTATCTAAGGGTTCAGCTGGTCAGTAACTACTTCCTCCTGGATTACAGGGGGTCCGTTCTGCTCCCTATTTCTGCCTATCTGCACAGGAGACCAGTTGTCCTGAGAATAACTGGTCTTAAGGAAGACTGAGGCAAAGAAGGTGTTAAGTACCTCAGTCCTTTTCTCATCTTCAGTGACTATATTTCCCCCGCGTCAAACAAAGAATGAAGGTTTTCCTTGCACCTCCTTTTGCTATCAATATATTTCTAAACCCACTTTTTATTATCCTTTACAGAAGTGGCCAGATTGAGTTCTAACTGAGCTTTCACCTCTCTGATTTTCTTTCTGCATGATGTCACAACATCCTTAAATGTTTCCTGAGTTGCCTGCCCCTTTTTTGAAAGGTGATACACCCTCTTTTTTTCCCCTGAGTTCCTCTGAAGGCTCCCTGCTCAGACAGGCTGGTCTTCTTCCCTACCAGCTCATCTTTAGGCACATAGGGACAGCCTGCTCCTGCACCTTCAAGATTTCTTTTTAAAGTATGTCCAGCCTTCCTGGCTTTGTTTTTAAGGGCTGCTTCCTAAGGCACTTTCCAAATCTTTGTCCTGAATAGGCCAAAGTCTACCCTCCGGAAGACCAGAGTAGAAGTTTTGTTGATACCCCTCTTTACTTCATCAAGTTGCTGTACCCAAGACAGCCTCTGACCACCACTTCACCCACCAGCCCTTCTCTGTTTGTAATCAGCAGATCAGTGGGGCTCCACCCCTGGTAGGCTCATTTACTGGCTGCAACAGGAAGTTATCCTCCGTACACTCCAGCAACCTCTTAGACTTGTGTCCTCACCACTATGTTGAGTTTCCAGCAGACATCCAGCAGGTTGCATTCTCCCGCAAGAACAAAAACTGGCGATGGTGAAACATCAGCCAGCTGCTGATAGAATTGTTCATCCACCTCTTCACCCTTGGTTGGGTGTTCTATGACAGACTCCCCTCCAGGGTGTCAGCCTTCTTGGCCTTCCCCGTTTCTTACCTATAGGCACTCAACCTTATCATCACTTTCCTCAAGCTCTGTACAGTCAAAAGACTCCCTAACATACAGAGCCACCCTACCACCTCTCCTACCTTTCCTGTCTCTTTTGAAGAGCTTGCAGCCATCCATTGCAGCACTCTGGTCATGCACATCATCCCACCGTGTTTCTGTGATGGCAACTACATCTTAGTTTTCCTGCTGCACGATGGCTTCCAGCTCCTCTTGTTTGTTACCCATATTGTGTGCATTAGGGTAGATGCACTTCAGCTGGGCTGCTGATTTCACCCCTAACTCTGGCTTGCCACTCCTAGGCTCATCTCTGCAGAGCCTAGTCTTATCCCCTTTCCACTTCAAACCTAGGTTAAAGCCCCTCAATCACCCCTGCCAACACGTGGGCTAGAACCCTTTTGCCCTTGCTTGATAGGTGAATCCCATCTGTCTCCAGCAGGCCTGGTGCCATATAAACTGCCCTATGATCAAAAGACCCAAAATTCCGATGGCACAAGTCTTTAAGCCACTTATTCATCACATGGGTTTTCCTGTTCCTAATCTCATTCCCAGGGATTTGTGTTAATTGCTAGTTTATAGAGTTGTGTCCATCTGTGTTTGCTCTCCTTTTTGTCCTGAAACACTTGTGCGCTTCACTTTTGAACTGATCATGTCAGTGAATGCTAAGGACAAATGGGAATTCTGAGTTGTGTGGCTGGGCATCGAGCAATTTCCTAAAAGTGATACTGATGCTGCCTTTAGGTAAGATCTCAGACCTTTAGGTTTCTTTAAGCTTGAAGGAACTAGAATTATCAAAAAGGAGGGAATTGCAATAATTGTTTAATGAGGAGACAGCAAAGAACACAATTTTAAATTTTGCATGTTACTAATGTGTATTTTAGTTACCTTCCACAGAGCCTGAGCCTTGCAGGTAATCCCTGTTGCCAGCAGACTACTTTGTGCAGGCACTGGAACCAGGCGGTTGCCTTCACTCCAAGCTTGGTAGCACTTGTGGAAAGAGTAGAAAAGGCTGTTTACTCCTTACAAACCCAGGAGTACATTTCAGTGGGTCCAAGCAAAAGGGGAAAGATAGCACCTCTTGGACTGGTGACAAACTGATCACTCCAAAAGGTTGCAAAGATGTGATTGACAGCCAATTAGTGAGATATCTCCGCTGTCCCTATGACCACTTGATGTTGATGTTAGCAAGAAGGAGGAATAAAGTTTGTATGTGCTACTAAATCTTTTTGCTGTCAGGTTTGAAAAGAGAGAGCCGGAGTATTACTTGAATATCTATGAGTGTTTAAGATGACCAGATGAACAGGTCCAAATAACATGGCAGATTTCTGGTATTAAAGTAGCCATATGATGGAGAATAGATTTTGAGGGCTTTTGGGCCCTTCTGGTTTTGAAAACCAGTTTGTGGCATCTGACACTATAAAGTACACCTGCTAAGCATTGAGGTTATGCCCTTGATTCCAAAGCTAGGAATAGATATGTTCCTAGCTCCCCCTCTTGTGTGGCTGTACATAACATCTGTGAGGACAAAATAGATTCTGTCAAGGAAAAAAAAAGGGCAATACTCTCATATATTTTTCATATTTGCTTGTATCTTAATGGGTTCTCTGAAATTCATATTTTTAAAGTTTTCCTTTGCCTTCTGCTTAAAACAATTTTATCACTAGTATTTATTTTCTGAAGAGCACGTGGATGATTATTTTACCTTTTGAGGATGTGTTAAAAATAGGCAAAAGAAAGGACAGTTGTATTAATATTTTTACTGGATGAGCTAAGAAAATGTAAAATTAAATAAGTCTTTGGCTTTATTTTTGCCTACTCTGAGCGTTTTGTGATAGTACTGAGAAGAGAAGATGCCTTGCAGGCTTTTTGTAAACAATACATAGAAAAAGAGATGCCTTGTTCTATTATTTGGTTAGTCCTGCAAAAACAGTGAAAAACAAAAAAATCATGCTTATGCAATCGGGAATTTGCTACTGTAAAAAGAGAAGGAAAAATATGGTAGCTTAAAAGCTTGCTATGGGATTACAGTTGTTTTTAGCACTTGATGGTTAAGCGTCTTTTACTCCTGTGTCTCTAAACTCCTCTAACTGATAATTTAGCTGCTAATTCAATTGTGTGATGATTGATTACCATAAACAATTCCTTGAAGAGCGTTAAAAATTTCATTTGTGTTTCTCTACTGACTGTAGCAGTTTTTACATCCTCTGTTATTTGGCACCCAGTGATGTATGTGATGCATATATACCAAAAAGGTGTATATGTAGAAAATGGTAAACAAGACGTATTTGCTAGAAAAGCTTTTGGAGCACACTTACACATGTAGAAGACTGTGCTGATCTTCTGATTTGCTGCTGAATTTTCCATTGTTTTCCTTTTGTAATAAGTAAAAATGTGTAATGAACAGATTAAGATGAAATTATTTTTCTCTCTAACAGCACTATTTTATTAATAACTATTAATCTTGTTTTTTCCCCCTCCTCCCTCACATCCCTAACAGCTAGCCGATGGCGGAACCTCTTCTCTACACCTGTCTCCTTGGCTTTTCCCTATAGCCCTGTTGCAAGACTCACCCCATATACCAATGGCTTTAATAGTCCCAGCTTCTCTAAAACCTCCAGTAAAGCAATACTAACACCTGAACGGACAGGTAAATGCTTATCTTTCTATTGATTTGTCGTGCTTACAGAGTTGCTTAATTTAATCTAATCTTGCTAGCATTTAACAGCAGTACACTTTTAAGATGATTGTATATAAACTCACATTTCATAGGGAGATTTTTTTTTTTAATGACCTAAAATTTGGTAATTAACTGCAAGTTATCTTCCTAATTAAATTAACTACAGGTTATCTTCTGTTATGCAGCATGTTACAGGAAAGTAATACTAGTAAACATCAGTTATGGTTTAGCTGATATGTGACTGTGTCAGCTTAAACAGTCCCCAGCTTTGCTACTCATTTCTGCCCTATGGTGCCCATTTCTTGTGTCTGCAGAACCATATGTGCAGCTGCGTAATGAAATTGCAAGGCGACTTTCTCTATAATAAAAATAACTGTCAGAGTCATGGCTGTTTTCAAACTGGTATTGTTGCTACTATCCAATATTTATTTTATGTTTACCACTGATTTTCAGGGGACACGGAGTTCTGGGAAAAATACAAACTTGCTATGGTCTGTAAATTGCAAGGATTTGCATTTTTCCTTCTTCAGTACAGGTATCAGGAGTCAGTTTGTATCTGTGACTTCTGTTAAGCGGCAGTGGAGGAAATAATCTCCTGGGGAAGAGGTATTAGCATTTTATTGCTGATGGGAGCAGGCGTGGGCTAAGGAAGTTTGCATCAGTGTCACACAGATCTGAGTACGATTTTCCTTACGACCCATAAAATCACATGAAAGCCTTGTTTTAAGGGATATGGGACTGTAGGTGAGATGAAGTTCCTGACTGAATGCTCGATATGTAGCTGTCTGCATGTGAGTGAAATGTCTAAGCTGCCCTATTCAGTGGGATGAAATCTAGTTCGTAAATGAAAGCATCTCATGCTATTTGAGATACCCTCAGGTGTCTTGTCTAGCTTCCCACTGCTGCTCCAAAAGAGCACAGCTATTACTACCTCTGCAGAACCTCAGGGACTACTGTAACTTGCATATTTGAAAAAGCAAGCAGATTTACTCCTTACAATCCTTCCAAAGCAAAGTAATCCCCTGCTTGTCCTTTTCTTTTGGAGATGTTACTAGAGAACTGCTGAATTTAGGATGGATTTTAGGTGGCTGCTCTCAACAGTGCTAGGGGATGCAAACACATCTGTGATACAAGCACAGCTGGTCAGCCAAGTCACAGCAGTTCTTGCCCTGCAGGCTATGGGTCTCTGGTGGTCCAGAGGATATTAGAAATTGATTTACTGTTTTAGTTGAAGGATTTTTCTTTAAAGTGGAATAACAACTCGCTCATGCAACTAATTGCAAAGTAGTTTATATTTTGCTATAATGCAGGGAAAAAGTGGAATCTAGAGCTTTCTCCAAAAGGTAGCTCTGTGAAAGAGGCAATGCTTTCTCTGTTGTATAATGTTCAGTCTTAATTGTTACTTTCATTGATTTATTTGATAATTATAAACTATTTAAAAAAAGAAAAACAATACAGTTTCGCTACGTGGCTCTGATATGGCATCAGAGTACTGATGAGAAGTTGGTGACACAGACGCTTGCGTTTCAGAGCAGAGTAGGAAGAATCACAGTCCCATAAGAGATTCTGATGCAGATGTGGTTAGACTACGCTAACTAATTTGAGCTGTATCAGAACTGTATTGCAAAAATTATTCATTGTCTGGGCTATTCAATGCTATTTTGGGAACAAGCAGAGGAATTCGTGATCTGTTACTACACTTACTACTTCTCATGAGTATCAAAGCTCTTTGCTAATTGTTAGTGAATGGAACTGCACTTCTGAAAGTTTTTATGTGCTATACAGAAAATACATTAAGCTACTGTAGTATAAAGGGCAGATGTTCATGAAGGAAAGGTGGCCAGACATATTTGCAGCCTAAAGTTTATGTTTTCCTTCATAGGTTACATTTCTAGGAGTTCCCCTTTGAGTCCACAGTCATCAGTAGACAGTGAATTGAGCACTTCAGAGCTGGAAGATGATTCCATCTCAATGGGATACAAGCTGCAGGATCTCACTGATGTTCAGATCATGGCTCGTCTACAGGAGGAGAGTAGGTGGCTTTTTTTTGGTTTTTATAATAGTCTAAGGAAGATTTCCTACGGCAGTTAAAACTGCTCCAGTCTTAGGCAAGGGGATCTTGCTTAAACAATGTTGCCTCTTGAGTGACAGGTGGAGAAATTCTTCACCTGCATGGAGAAGGTGTGCACATTGTTGGGTTCAGGTTAATCTGAATTGGTACTAGATCTCTCAAAATTTGATGTTTGTATTTTTCTGAATTCAGACTGGCATATCTATATATGCTGAGTACATTTAGATGATTTATAATTTTACCACATTAATTGAAATAATTTTATTTCTGGAGAGGGAAGATGCCAAACATTTTTGTCGTGCATATGTTTCATGACAAAGGTAAAAATAAGCAGCTCTTGTCACTTTCTTTGCCTCAAATTTGATTTTCTTAATTGTCAGATAAATTTTGAAATTAAATCCCCTTTAAATACTGAATTGGAGCCTTTAAATTTAGCATCTTGGTTTGAAACTAGTGATTATGCACAAATCTGAGCCCAGAGTCTTGTTTGACAAAGATTATAGTTTGGCTAAATAGTAATTTTTTGAAAATTTATTCAAAAATAAAGGGTATGTTACCTTAGAGGTTACTGAGACAGTAAGTACAGTATCTTCCTGACTTCCTGTTAGTGCCAAGCAAGACATCAAGGAGGAATTGGTGGGATTAAAAGCAAGAGAAATTCAGAGATGGAACATGAAGGAAAATGCCAAATAATAAATGATTATATAAAACAAAAATAAAATATGAAAAAAGAATTAGAACATTGATCTGTCTGCAATCACCAGACCGAGCAGGCAGGATGATCACTTGTCAGCAGTCAAACTTGCTGAGTATTTAGTAGCGCTCATTATGTTCAGCAGAGAAATTAACAAGTGTTTTAATTTTAAAAAGAAAAAAATTATGACTATCAAAGATAAAAAGGATTGCATAATTTAAATGACAGCTGTGCTCATCTCCAGAGTGAGGTTTAAAAAATATTTCAGGTACTTAGCTCTTTAAGGAATCAGGTCATTGGCAAACTGGAAAGAAAAACACTGGTTTTTCTTCTAATCTGTGTCAGGTGCAGTGTTTGTATCCATGTAGTAGCAGCTGGTGCAGAATGTTTAAGCACATGACAGTTGTTGTCCATGTAATCCTGTGGAAAGTGGTAGTTCTATACGTGCATGCAGGCACACTCTCTTCACAGCCACAAATAGAAACTCCCACTCGAGGAGGGGGAGAGGAAGCATATTAAGAAGTTTCTATTATGAAGCAAAGACATCTGTTAAAGCTGAGGGCTTTTTGTAAATCTAGGAAGGCTGTTATCTGCAGCTATTGGCAGAGCTACTTGGCTCCTGGAAACGTGATGTACATCCCCTTTTTCCCTGGCTACTGTGCAGCTGGGGAAAGGGGGGATGTGCAAGGGCTGTGAATGGTTCCCTCTCTCTTGACCTGGAGCAAACAGGCTCTTCTGGGATTGTGCTAATAGTGAGATGATTTTCAAAACCTGGCATTCTAAGGAGAGGGTGGTAGGATTGTGTACCTGTGTAAAACACCATTATGGTACCACTAAGCCTTGTCTGTGAGACAACATGCTATCAGAAACTAGTTCTGGTTCAGAGAGGGTGGAGAGCCAGAATATTTACATGGGTTAGAAGTTTAAGAAATGTCGTTGTCAGGCTTTTTATTGCATGAATATAAAAGTTTAATAGCAGTAGCTTGGAAAACTAATGTAATTGTTCTAATTAAGAATATTTTACAGCTAAAAACTTAGTACTCATGTAGTCTTTTTATTGGCATAGAACTAGTTACCTTGCGAAGGGGATTCATCTTATGTTAAGAGAGGCATCTAAGACATCTTTTGGAGACACTGGTATTCTTTTTCAATTTTTTGTTAGAAGGGGATCTTGAGGGAAATAATTTGGGCTTAGATGCCTGAAAGGTAGAACTGAAAATTGGATCAGATGAATCCTAGGTCAGATCTTCAGCCTAGTTATGTTGTAAATCTAATTCTTGCTGTAAAATTATGTCTACTTACCTGCTTAGTTTTCAAGCTTGAAGTGCATATTAAGAGTTAATCACTTAGCAGGAGCTGAATCATCCTCCTCTTGGAATTACAGGCCTTAGGCAAGATTATGCTTCAACTTCAGCATCTGTGTCAAGGCACACTTCCAGCGTCTCTCTGCATGCGGGAAAGAAAGGGACATGTGGTGACCAGGAATATGATCGCTATAGTCTTGAGGATGAGGAAGAGTTTGACCACCTTCCACCTCCACAGCCACGTCTGACTCGCTGCTCCCCCTTCCAGAGAGGGATTCCTCACTCACAGACTTTCTCCAGTATCCGGGACTGCAGGAGAAGCCCTACTTCCCCACAATTCCCTACAAATACTTATCAGCAACCCTACTACTCTCCTCAAGCCCAAACTCCAGATCAGCAACCAAATAGGATTAATGGAGGTGGGTTGCATGCTTTCCTGAGAAGTGGTCTTCTCTGCGTCAAGTGGCAGTTCCATTTTAAGGATGGATTGTCCATAAATTGTGACAAATAATTTAAGCCCGTGTGAATGATTAAAGTATGTCGTTGTTAAGCAGTTTGCTACAAAATGTAACCTTTGACCTGATCCTGAAAGTTGTTGCTTTAGTCTGTTTTAAAATGCTGCAAGGATGACTATGAGTGAAGAAAGAAGAAAAAAAGGAAAGAAAAGCGTGTTTTAGCAGGCTAATAGTTGTTTAAAAGAACTGATCGTGTTTCAAGCTTGATGTATGCATGTCCATCGTGGATACAGTTACATACAAATCAGGGGGTTCATATTTTCATTCTCTTTCTTATTCTCGAGCTTGCTGTTAATGCATCTGTGCCGTGAATCCATGATGAGTGCTTGTGGCAGGGGTCAACACCTCGCTGTTGTTCTAGGTCTGATAGGGCTAAAGTGGCGGGAGATACTGTCACTCCCAAACTATCCTGGGACATTGCTACTTTTTTGCACTGCGTTTGAAATGTATTCCAGAGCCTCTGGAAGATTTGTCTTTTGGTGCTTACTCATGATTTAAGTTTCCCTGCGTTGTTGCTGTTGTTTTCTTTCCCTGTTATGATCACAATTTTCTTCCTTCTGCTGCATCTTACTTTTCTGTTCTGTCAGTCCTTCCTCCAAGCTAATTCTAAACAGTCCATTTCCAGCCAGGGTCTTGTTTGTAACATTACAGGTTACAGCTCACCCTTGGGCAAGAAAATAAATGTGTTGTTCAAAACAACACACAGTTGCTATTTATAGTGCTACAGGTATGCATGTGGCTTTTCTGACAAATAAGACGTGACAGGTTGGTGCCAAAAGCACTTGCATTCAAAGTAAGCCATGTCATGGAAGTATAATTGACAAGTGGCAGTATATAAGAAAAGCTGATGTTAGGAGAGGGTAGAGCAACGTGGGTGTCTGTTGGTGTAGCATATATGCCATATTAATTTCAGTGTTATTTTTCTTGCTGGTGAGGTACAAGAACGGGACAGCAATTGCTGGGCTTGCAGAAATGTTGGGAGATAGAAAGGGAAGTTATGGGATATTTTTGTTTCAGGAAGGACAGGATTTGGTTTTGCCTTTTTTTTTTTTTTTATGTGGCCCTCAAATGTGTTTTGAATAATTTTTTCATGTTCCATGTCAGTGGAACTTAAGCATTGGATTCCCACATGGAAACCTTTAGGGCATTAGAAACACTCCTATTTTATTAACTAGCAAGTGTATTAATGTAAAAGACCACCAATTTTACCACCTGGTTGACTTTTTTCTCAAGAACTTTGAGGTGTTGGATAATGTGTTTGGTGTCACCCAGAAGTTGGACATGTGTGATTTCAGTTACCTGCTTGGAGGAATGGCAGTCAGTCTTATACCACTGTGTTTAGAGGGGAATTGTCTCTTCAGTTTCTGCACTTTCAGCCTTTGACTCATGCAGCTTGGGTCCATATAAATGACAAATACTGATGGTGAGAAACATTTTACTTTGGCTGTGTTCTTTTGGCAGATGAAACAAGGAGTAAAGTGTTCACTGTGTTGAATATGTCTGAGTAGTATTACATCATCATCTCATTGGCACTTACCATCTTGGCAACAATTTGTGTCTCAAGAACTGCTGCAGATTGAATGGAGATAGACTGCAGAATAAAAATTTGTCTGATGCTCAGTATGGTGGATGATGGTATATTCCACACTGTTACAGTTTACCAAGGCAAATGAGAAAGAGGGATTGGACAGATGGAAGAGCTGAACTATTTTGTTTTTACCTTTAGTATATGTGGAAAGTATGATCCGTAATTAATAAAAATCGTACATACCACATGCTGTTGCTCTTGGCCATTCCAACAGTCTTCCCGAATCCTTCTTCTCTCTTCCCCGAAAGAGATCAGATGAGTTCTTGTATGTGCCATCAAGGGTCTCTCTCTTTCCCCAAAGAGATCACATGTGTTCTTGTATGTGCTGTCAGGGGTCTGGCCCCTGTTTGATCTGATCATTCACAGAACTCTCCATAAAAGAAGAGTAAGCAGCAAGTAACTGTTGAATTTTGACACTCAGTTTGGCGTGAAAAAACAGTATTTAGCTTTGACACAAAGTCTCCTGCAAACTAATCTCTGTGTTTAGCTTAAGTATTTTTTGCCTTTAGATAAATGGTGTGAGGGATGCTGTCCTACCTGCTTTTAGTGATATTTGTTCAGTGTGGTACTTTAGTTGAGGTACTTAATTTAATTACCTGCACTGTAACAAATGTGCTAAAGCTGTGATAAACATAGAAAACATCCATAATTCTTTTCAGAGTATAATATTGCTTGCCTGATGAGAAGCTTTGACATTTAGATTCTGTGTATGAACGGCCCAATTCAGCTGTCCACACAGAGCTACTGCCCCCTGGCTTCAGTTCTGTTTAAATGCCATAGACAACATCTGTAGATGTCATGAGGTACCTCTACACTTACTTGTGCATTAGTTGTCTAGTCTGTCCCTATAACCAGTGGTGTGTTTATTCTCCATCCACAGGTTTGTGTTTTAGGTAGCAAAGAAATTGTTTGCAGTTTCTGGCACCCTGCTAATCTTCTGCCTTTGCTTGGGGTGAGAATAGGCTCACAGGTGTTTTCCAGCTGTGTTTGAAGCCACAATTTTGAGCTCACACATTGTTCCTGCTGATGTGCTATAGTAAAGTGTTGCCCCTGCTGTAATTTTGATGCTCTGCCCCGTTTTACATTGACGTTCAAAAAAAAAAATACATACATATAAGTGGGCCAGTCTTCGCGAACGAAGATCTGGGAAAGGTCTTTTTACCTTTCAAGCCTGCGCAATGGATTTTTTAGGTGAGA
>JAWWLV010000001.1:68227868-68249754 GCA_035041135.1 Platyrinchus mystaceus
CTGTACAGCCAGCTGCCTGGTTGGTTTGAGAGTAGTGTATGTGTGTGTACGAAGGTGGGTGAACTGAAATACAGTTTTGAGCAGTTTGTAGTCAGCAAGTAAATGGTATAGTGATGTGTTTATCCCTATTCAGATCTATCTAGAAATGAACATTAGTACTTGGCCTTATTTGTTGCATAGTGACCTTGTTACTTCCTTTTCTATCACTTTTCACAGTTCCATCACCAGGACAGCTTCAACACCGAGTTCACAGCGTGGGACATTTTCCAGTGTCTGTCAGACAGCCTCTCAAAGCTACTGCCTATGTAAGCCCAACCATACAAGGTAGCAGTAGCAGTACCAGTATTCCAGTGTCCAGCAACTCGCAGTTATATTCTAACACTGGGATCCCAATGCCAAACAAGACTGCCAGTCAAGGGCTTGTCGGGCGCAGTGCTCTTCCGAGACCATCGCTGGCCGTCAATGGGAGTGGCATTCCCAGAAGTAAAATTGCACAGCCAGTTCGAAGGTAAGAGTTAAACAGGCCTCTGTCCCCGTGGGGATGGCTTAGGCTGAAATTGTAGGGTTTTGCTTTCTTCCTGCATATGAAGCTCTAAAACACAAGAGTTTCTGTCTACCAGTGGGGAGTCACTGAATGGGCAAAGATTTCTTGCCAGAACTAGTGATGGACACTGCTTGCTGGTAGCCCTTAGTAAACTATGATAATTGATATTGTGCAATCATATATAAATAAGAATGGATTGCCACCCATCAATAAGAAATCAAACCAAACAGAAACCTCATATCATGAACATATGTGCCTTACCTTCTTCCAGTCTTGTGCCAACTGCTGTTTCAACGTCACAGAATGAGCAAACCTTAGAGTACTCTAATAGAAAGAATTGCATCCCTGTTGTTGTAAATGGCAATAGACTGTAAAAATATAAGTTGTGACATTACAGGATTGTGAGGAAGGAAATATCCTGGATAGTACGGTCTTGGGTTGAACCACCATCTTCTCCATTCTAGCTGGGAGACAATAGGCAAACAGGGAATCCTGGAGTATCACATAATTGCAATGAGCTGTACTGTTAAGCAAATGCATTTTTGCATTTTTCCAAGAGCATTTAATCTCCAAATGAGATTATTATTATCATTTTTAAGTCAAGCAATAAAATAAGCTTGGGGAAAGAGACTGTGTTTTAATCACCTTCTCACAGCTGGGAGTTAAACTGTAGCTGCATGTTCTGTAATTAATAGCTGATGAAGTTTCTCAAAGAAAAACTTCTGTCAGCTTGTGTTAACTCTTCCAGCTGTTTCTTCCCATTGCACACATCCCTCCTCTTGTGAGGACCCGCTGTGTGACCACCTCGTTTTCTGTTGGATGAACTGTCACTGTTTAGCTCTCATCATTTTTATACTTTTCACTATCTACCAGCTACATCCAGAATAAGCTCAATTGCTCACATTCTCTCTTCGGTTGAGTTACTTGGGGATTACGTTGATGTGACTGACAACATATTTTGACCAACTGCAGTGAAACTTTGATAAAGAGCTGTCAGATTTCTTCTTTGATGAAGATGGTGCCATGAGATTTCTATTATAACCTCCTTTGCTCTCAGCTGGAACTCTCTCAGTTAGAGTTCTTTATAGTAGAGGGTTTTCTTTCCTTTTTTACTTTTTCCTTTCCTCAACTTCATGTTCTTCTGCAGAGCTCTTTTATCTTTCATAGCAACATGTGAGAAAGTCCCGTGCTATTTTGTAACTTTTCGTACAACCGACAATAGTAAAGAAAAACAAAATTAAGAGATTTCAGTGGGAGGGTGAGACACTCTACTCTCAACACTGTTTTTATTAGAAGCTGATTCAAATCAGTAACAAAGCTATTTATAGTCCAGAAGGTCTGGGCTCTTGTCTTGCTTCCTTTAAATGTACCTTAGCAGCATCATATGTTGCCATAGAGCCAAAACAGTTATCCTTGAAGATGGATGGTCTTTGCACTATGGAAATAACAAATTTATAGGACTCAAAAAGCACAGGTAGATTGGAGCTCAGCATTCAGTTCTTTAATACCCTCGTTTAATTTTATTGATGCATGTGGAAAAATACAAGTGGTTTCAGTTCATGTAGACTTTTCTTGGAAGGCATTCAGCCATCAGGCAGATTTTCTCCCTGTTGGTTTTTGTCTCTGTTGTCATTTCTAAGGAATGCTATTTCTGATTATCAGTTCAAGACTGTAGCTTCTTTCAAAATTAAACAGTGTTTTTAGTGACTTGGTTAAAAGTAGAACAGGTCTTTTGAGTTTTTAAATAAATCAGATGTTCAGGGAGAAGTGCACATTCAGAGCAAATCTGTGTCTTCATACCTATGGCTAGACTGTTAAGTAGCTATGTTGCTGGTATTCTAGATTCTTAAAACAGAATACAGATTTTATATATATAGAGAGACTTTATATACATTACGTAGGGGTTACATTAGGGTAACATTGAGTATTTACTGCATAGGATCAAACAAGGGATGAGAGGGTGCTTTTAATAACTTGTAAAATAAAATTATAACAGCCAAGATAATTAACTTGGCCAGATATTAACTGCTTTTCTCCTTGCCATCAGAGATTCATGCACCCACAAGTAGTGTAAAGAAATTGTGTGGTAAAGTCCATCTCCTAGCCTTACAAATAAGGCAGCACCCGGTTTTTGCTTCCTGTTAAGTGGATCCACACAACCCTCACCCCTTTCCAGCTCCATGCTTGGGGCTTCTTGCAGACCCCTAACTTCCAGTTCTCCACTTTCTAACCTTCTGCAGTGTGAGGGGCAGCAGGGGCAGCTTCCCGCAGGGTAAGGTGAGCTGGGTCCTGAGTGGGACAGCTAAGGCTGCCCCACAGTGCCCAAGCAAGAGCAGCATTGGTGGTGATCGGGGTGAGCTGACAGTCCCAGTATCCAGACAAGTTCACAGTGATGAGGCAGGTTCCATCTAAAGCTAGGAAGTCAGTCAGCAGCTCAGGGTCTGGATCATTCCAGATACCAGGCACAGGCGTGGCAGGAATGTAAGCACACCTGTGGAGCCAAGCTTGTTCATGCTGCCTTGCACTGGAGCCAGTCACTGCAATCCAGCTGGTGATGGAAAAGCAGAAATGGACTACAGACGCTCCAAAACTCTTGTCTCAAACCACGTGACATCATACTGACACCTTGTGCTTGTTTGAAATGGTTTTCAATGCTGGCACATTTTCCTGTCCAGTGCCCTGTAGCAGAGATTCAGCTCTGGATACATGCAAGTATTCTTACAGCTATTTTCAACTTGGTTAATTATTCTTTACTTTTGCCCTCTGTTTTTTAGGGGTTTTTTTGTTGAAGATAATTAAACATACTTTCTTCTTTTTTTTTTTCTGGAAAAAAAAAGGCAACAGTTGCAGGAAACAGTTCTATGTCTCACGTAACTGGATTTATATCAAAGATAAGTGATGCTTTTATGGAGCTACATAAAAGCAGCTTGGCTGAATCTTAAGTGTAACCAACTGTTTTTACTTAAGTGCAATGTTTTTGCCACTAAAAAGCAGTTGTAGCAGAGAGGCAAGAAGCTTCTCTGCTGACTGCCTGCCTGCCTTACAACATACTTTACAACATACCTCTGCCTTTTTAATGCCAAAAGCATTTGGAAGGGAGAGGAGGCACCAGTAGCTTATAGCAAAAACAGAGTTTGTGAAAACAAGGCTTGAGATTTGGTTTTGTAAGAAATAGTTTCACAGAGTTGAGATACATTATTTTCAGCAAATTCTGGTGTAACAAAATCGTGGTTGTGGCAAATGAGAGGTAGAGCCTGCCTTGTCATCAGTTGGATCAAATCAGATGATTGTTCTTCATTTTTTTAGTCCTATTTGAAATAGTTGCTTCAGTAGTAGCTGGAGGGTTTGGAAGATGGTCAGCAAGCATTTTGTAAATCCTCATTGATGAGTGAGAGATGCAGCCCAGGTGTGAGGGTGGGGACCTAGAGAACAGTGAGTTCTCTGCAGGAGCAGTAGTGCTGGAACTGGTGGCTTTCCAACTGTGGCTGTGGGATGGAAACCCATCATCACGTGTCTTGGATAAGAGGATCTGGAGCAGAACTTGGTGGGGTTCTTCAACTGATAAAATTATTTAGTGCCTGCATAGTGTTTTTATAAAGTGTTGGTTTTTCATGAACATACCGAGCACAACAACTTTTTGGAGAGTGTTTCCCATTAGATGTCTGCTGCCCATAGTGACAAAAATAGGTTTTTATTGTCTTTAGCCCTGAAAAAACAAATCTTCACATTTAGAGGCATCTCATGCATGATTACAGTTATTCCCCTAATTCCTTTTACAAATCTTTTATGCTCTTAAGACCATTAACAGTGATGGGGTCTTATTGGAAGTGACCTTTATTTCACCAGAGATCTTTACACGTGCATTAACATGTAACCAGACATATACTAGAGTGATGTCTCTAAGCAAGCCCCAAAGCCAGTGTCACTGCAGAAGTAAATGATGTTTGTTCCCTTGATCTTTCACATGAAATATGACTTCTTTTATAATTTTGTTTCCTGTCATTTGGTTAATACAGTTTTCTTCAGCCTCCAAAGCCACTTTCGTCACTCAGCACGATACGGGATGGGAACTGGAGAGATGGCTGCTATTGATGAAGGATGCCCATCAACAGTGGAAAACAAATAATGCAGATTTCATTACCCAGCTGGCTGGGTAACAATGATTTGGAAAAGGAGGGTCGTACAGTATTATTTCCCCCAGGTTCTTAATATGTAACCATCTACAATGCAATGTCATTTTTAAAAAATGAACATCTTATCAAATACTAAATATTGCACTTAATCAGTTACCTGAACAGATGCACTGTTATCAGATTAACAATGGCAGCACTGGCATTTGGAACTGAAGAAAGTATTAAATGTGTGCAAAGTACAAGAATATTTCCTTGGAAGGAACTGGGAGATTATGCTTCTGGGCAGCTTTGCCATACTGAAGTTCTGAGATAATTTATTCAGTGTAAAGGCATCATGCATTTTATTTCGAATTTGGGGGTACTTATGTATGTGCTTGAATTTTTTTCTAGTGTTTCCAGTACATTTTATTTTGTATACTTACGTTCATTTAAACTTGCCTGGATCTTGAACAACAGAGACATAATTTAACTTTTCTGTGCCATAAATAATATTTTTGGGGCAATGTACTTTTTTAGCGCTAGGAACATATCTTACAAAATCTTACCATTGGCAATACAAAGCAGTATATTTATGTTGCAGAAGCACAAAAGAAAGGTAGCATTCACTGGAAATTGTCATCCAGCTGGGTCAGCATGGTTTTGTTGGTCCTTCACCATTTGTTCAGTTGTTAATTTATTGTCATAGTGTTTTGTATTTAAAATGGCAGCATAAGTCACATTGCATTTACAAAGATACAGTGATCTCTAAAACTGCAGTTGATTTTCAGTACTTTATTACAAAGACTAAAATTGTAATGTTTTATTAACAGTTGCTTATGGAAAGTGAGTTTTAATGTGAATAAATCTTTTTGATAGACCTTTTACAAAATTCAATTGCACTAATCAATGCTTTCTTACAATGGCATAATATTTGATTACAACTGTGTATACTGCTGTTTTGGAATGTTTCAGGAAATAAAGAATCTATTTCAGCAATAATGCTCTTCTTGAGTGTGCAGTGTAAACATTGTCAGAATTTAGCAACTGTCATCTACTTAGCTCCTGAAGTTTTTATCAAGATTATACTTTTTATCAAGATTATACTTGACTTATTGCAAATAGTAACTGAGTTATCTGAAAAACTGTTGGTTTTTTTTTTTCAATTGTGTTATGAAGCCATGGTATGCCTAGAAGACAAATATGTATTATTTTGAAATCAATCTTATTTTGATCATAAGAGTTTTTTTTCAATTTAATGTTTAGATTCTGCAAGTGCAAATGTGGACTTGCAATGGGAAACAGAGAGTGTTTACCAGGTGAGTCTTTTACTGTGGCTCTGAATTTGCTCGAGGACGTGCTTTTCTTAAAAGGACAGTCTAAAATAAAAAGCAAAGGGGAAGTGTTCGCTGGTGAGTAAAACCTTCTTTACACTGAGAAGTGATGTATGGTAGTGCAGTAGTATCCCTGCTCAGCATAACATTGTTCCACAGAGATAAAGAGTTAATTTTTCACACTATAGTTGTTTTAATCCAGTTAAAATCTTTTTCCTCCCCCCAAAAAAGCAGAACTGTTGAAAAAGGTATCAAGAAATATTCCAAAAAAGAAATTACCTCTGCCGAGGTAAGTATTTAAACAGAAGTATGCCAAACTCATCTTGTTCATTACAGGCTTTAATTGGAAGAAATTACTGACAGTTAAAGCAGTCAGTCATTTGTGGACAGTATCTGTTGTCTGGAATGATTTGTCTCACTTACAGACTGACTGTGCTGGGGTTCAGAGCCAGCTTGGGGGTGCTTTGCTTTTTGCCTGTGAGAAGGAGATCTGTAGAACCTCCTGAATGAATAAGCTCTCCCAGCTTCTGGTGCTGGGTATTCAACATGATGTTCATTAACGATGGATGAAGACCAGTGGCAGTGATTAGCTTCTTCTCATTGCCAACAGCCCTGGTCTGAGCTATGTCTTCACTCTGTTCCCTCCTGCCAGTATTTTATTGCTGTTCCTCCTTTATCTGGAACACCACAGCACCACATTATTCTCAATTTTTGAAATAGGTAGCAGTTGGAGGTAATACTGAGTTGTACACAGGAGGGCAGTATATACTTTGAAAATATTTTCAATTTGGTAGCTAAAGCTCTTCTCTTTACCAAGCTTTTGGTTTGAAGCCAATGCATATGTTTTTTTCCAGTGTTGTCTATGTGTGATGTCATGTTAAAGGAAGGTGCTCGAATGTGATTTGCATTTTTAAATTTCACACTACAACATGTGTCATGATCTGGAGAGTCAAGCATCTTGGATATTATAAGCTTTTTGAGAATATGCAGTTGTTTCGCTTTTTAGTTATCCTGTTCCCTTGCAATACGTTATGTCAGGATTTGTAACCTTATAGCTTTGCTGTTTTAAGTGCTTTTGTCAAGTATCTGTCACATGCCATCAAACTTTAGGAGGAAACCCCAGGTATGAGCAGCTTGATCTAAGAATTGACAGAATCACACTTGTTTCAGCCATGGGCTGTGGTACTGCTGCTGTTTGCCTGCAGCTGGTGGGGCTGGCTGTGCCCCCGGAGATTAGCGTCAGTGAACCAGATACTGCTGCACAGTGTCACGTACTTCACGACGGTGTCAGTGGCAGCAAACTGTGGAGTATGCAACACAAACCCACCTCTGTCAGGCTCACTTTTGTGAGAGACAGAATCTCCTTCAGGGCAATGGGAAACAGCAGGACCACGCAGTTATCTTTAAGAATAAAGACTTAGACTTATTTTTCACAATGAAAAATTAATGTCTCGGTATAAGGGAGTATTTGAGAACTCTCTCCCTTCTCTTTGGTTCTTCTCTTTTCGTCCATGAATGCATATTACACTACTTTCTCCTTGTTGCTGCATCCCAAAAATAATCCAACTCCTTCTGTCTGAACTGTAGTCTTGGGTGGGCTCAGCTCTTGAGCTACTGCTTGAGTCTTGACAACCTTTTTCTCAAAGGTCTTTTCCCCTGCCTTTTTAGTCACGGGGGATACATTCATTCAACACTCATTGAGTGCTGAAGTGAATTCCCATATCAGAGTCCACGATGACAACCTGCCTTGTGCCTGCTGCAAGCAAATCACCTCTTGGCACCCTTCTGTGTTGCTCCTCACTGTAGGGGACTCCTACACATCTCCATTTTTAATTCTCCTCCTTACAAGGCTTTTTCTTTTATACAGTGCCACTTAAAGCAGGACAACAGTTAAATTGTCAGTGTTGTTGTCTTCTGCTTTTGAACCCACTAATGAATGCTGCTTCATCATTTTTTCTTTCATTGGTGATTTTTGCTAAACCTAAATTGCAAGTTGTTGGAGACATGGACTCCTGTCTTTTTCCTTTGTGTTTTTACAACATGAAGCCCGGTAGGATCTCAGGTCCACCATTACAATGCCTGTATGCTAACACACATACTAAGAATTAGCATTTTTATACAGAAAAATGCTACTTAAATATCCATTATGAATGATTGGTGAAGTTTCCTAATTAAAAAGAATTGAAACAGTAACACACTCTTGGAAGTGGATTTGTGGTGTTTAATGCTTAGGCATGATTTAATAATTCAGAAATTCTGGTTAAAAAAGGAAATGACTAAACCAAGATGACTTTCTCTGTCACCGTTGAAGTGAAAAGGGTATGTTCTGGCTAGTCTGGTTTAATTTTCTTTTTCCCATTTGACCAGCCCATCTGCTCAGCCATCTTTTCCCCCTCATCTATACTTCTACCTCTTGCATTTCCCAGATTCACACCTTCCTGGTAACCTCTCTCAGTGATTACACATGCTCTTTTGACTTGTGCAGTTCCTGACCATCCACCTGCAGATCCCACCCAGCTATTCTTCTGCTCACTTACCAGCCTGGGGAGCCGGTCCTCAGTGCATCTTTTGTCTCCATCATTGAGACTTTTAGCTGTTACCTTACCAGGTAAGAAGTTATACTTAGGCCAAATTAATGTCACTGTAGTAAGGGTCACACCTCCGCTTTCAGATCTGACCATTAGTTTCAAGGGCAATTCAAGGGATTAGCTTTGACCTAAAGAGGCCCAGGAGATTATCTTTCTATGTGTACAGTTCAACAATACTTTATATATAAAGCATCTCATGGAAGGAAGGAAGGGAGTGATTAGATAGGTTTATTCTTGAAACCTCATTCCCCTTTTATATAAGCCATAATCATTTAGATGACTTCAGCGTTACAAATCCCTTATCCATAGAAAAACAAAGGAGTCTTTTGGTGCCCAAATACTGATTTTGGTATAATCACAGATCAATGTCACTATGTCTTTCCTATGCTGGGGATCCAAAGCTGGATGCAGTGCTCCAGGTGGTGTCTCACTGTAGTGGAGTAGAGGGGCAGAATCCCCTCCCTTGACCTGGTGACCACACTGTGCTGCAGCCCAGGATACAGTTGGCTTTCTGAGCTGCAAGTGCACTTTGCTGGATCATATCCAGCCTCTCATCCACCAGTACCCCCAAGTCCTTCTTGTCAGGGCTGCTGTCGATCTGTTCATCCCGCAGCCTGTATGGATACCAGGGATTGCCCAAGCCCAGGTGCAGCACCTTGCACTTGTTAAACCTCATGAGATGCCCACGGGCCCACTTCTTGAGCTTATCCAGGTCCTTCAGGATGGTATACTGTCCTTCAGGTGTGTCAACTGCACCACTCAGCTTGGTGTCATCTGCAAATTTGCTGAGGGTGCACTCAATCTCTTCACCTATATCATTAATGAAGATATTAAATAACACTGGTCCCAGTACAGATAATGGCATCCTGGCTTGTATCAGAAATAGTATGGCCAGCAGGACTAGGGAAGTGATTGTTCTCATGTGGAACTGGTGAGGCCACACCTTGAATCCTCTGTTCAGTTTTGGGCCCCTGTCCACTAGAAGGTCATTTTGGTGGTGGAGAGTGCCCAGAGGCAAAGCCAGTGAAGGGTCTGGAGCACAAGTCTTACAAGGACCAGCTGAGGGAGCTGGGGTTGTTTAGCCTGGAGAAGAAGAGTCTCAGGGGTGAGCTTATCGCTCTCTACAGAACTACCTGAAAGAAGGTTGTTGTGAGGTTGAAGGGGTTGGCCTCTTGTCCCAGGCAATGAGCAACAGGACAAGAGGAGATGGTCTCCAGCTGCACCAGGGGAGGTTCAGGTTGGACATCAAGAATAATTTTTTCACAGGCATTGGAATGGTCTGCCTATGGAGATGGTAGAGTCACCATGGAAGTGTTCACAAAATGAATGTGACAGTGCTGTGGTTTAGTTGGCATGGTGGTGTTTGGTCAGAGGTTGGATTCAGTGATCTCGGAGGTCTTCTCCAACCTTAATCATTCTATGATTGCATGATTCTTGCTACATTTCTTTAAATAAGTACTAAGCACATTTCTTAACTCATACATTACCTTGAGCAGGGGTGTGAAATGATAGGAGGCATAGATACATATAAAAGCAACTGATAATCTTGTTTTATACTGGTTCGTGTGAACAATGGACAGACGTATAGAATTGGCTCTTGACATCTACACGTTAAGAAGTTTGGATGTTGAATGATGGTTGAACTTCAAACTTTTTGCAGAGAAATACTTTAAAAATTAATCTCTATAGACTATCTATCTTGACTTTTTAAAGGTGGAGAGAAGCTTGGTATCTAACACAGTCAAATTATGGGCACATTTCCCAGATGCAGCTGTCAAAATTTTATGAAATTACAGGTAGATAGATGATAGATAATGTTCACAGACCATTAAATGAGTCTTACTTGCAGAAACATGTGACAAATACACAAAGTGAAGGTAACTGTTACTACCATCACTCTCTCATTAGGTATTTGCTGCTGCTCTGCTGAATTCAGGCCTCTTTGCAAAGAGGTTGAACATCCATCTGAAACTGATTGAGCTGTGGAAGTTGTTCTTGTGGCTGGGCAGAAAAATCCCCTTGTGACTCCTAAGCAGGGAGTAGATTTGGCCATGCAGTGTGGATCTGCAGTGCAGATCCATTGCTTTCCAGGAGCACAATGCCTGCTGCACACCTGCTACCCAGATGCATGTCCATGACTATCCGCTGCCCTCTGTGGAGGTACCAGAGAGCAGATGTTCTTTGCTTGCTAAGATGGAGTGCTTAAAAGAGGCTACTTACTGGGGCAGAGTCCAAGTAGACAATACTTAAACGTTATTTTTGTTCTGTGAGCACAGCCAAAAGATTATGTTTTGTCTTTTCAGGCACAATCTTTCTGCTCTCTAGAGCTCTTTCCCTATCCCCATGCATTTAGTATTGTATTATTCTATTGTGACTACTTTTTTTAGTTAGAAGAATGAAAATAATATTTCTTCTTTGTTTGTGTTCACTTTTTGCCCCTGAGATTTCTGTTGTTCCCCTAGAAAAATAAAATATTCCATTGTCTTTGTGGCCAGACCTATAGAAAGAATGAGCCTGTGGCCAAATTCCCAAACTGAGCTCTAGCAATCCAGCCAACATTCATACTTTGCAGTTTGCACGCAGATGTTACTAAACAAGGTATATTAACTCCGTCCAAGACTGAACTTTTCAATAATAGAAGCAGCAGAAAACATGATGTGGATGTCAACTAAAATACAGCTAAACTGGAATTTTATGAACTATTTTTTGCAATAATAGAGAAGAGAAAATACTGGTATGTTTCTATGACTTTGCTTTTCAACACTTCCTGCAGGAGGTTTTACTAACTTTTTGGATACCCTTGATATGTGCTTTTTGCTATCTTCTTATGAATTTCATTGAGACAGTACAAATGTGTTGAAATCATTTTAGCAAAATGAGACTGCTGGCCTTCTTAGGAGACTTACACTGTTTCTGAAACTGAGGTGTTCCAATGCCAGCATCAGAGTATAATACAATTTCTTTACATAATGTTGCTAATGGCCCTTTCAGTTCCTATAAAATGGAAATAATTGAAATGAAAATTCAAGAACTCAGAAGAAAAGAACAATTTAGAAAAAGTGATTTTTTTTTAAGCCAAAGAAAGTGTGTTTTAATTTAATCCATGTTTTTCTGGGCAGTCCCTGAGTGCACTATGATTATGTATACATATTCAATGGGAAGGATTTTTCTATATATGAGAGAAGGAAAAAAGCAACAGATAAAATAGAGTGTTACTCTTCACTGGATCTGAATTCACATTAGACAACCTTCTTCTGCCTCCAAAAATGGAACACTTTTAGCACCTGATCTTTTCAACCGAAGTGAAACAGCACTGATGATGTACAATGGGCCCCATCCCACCTAATTTACAGGTGCAGCTACTTAGGTGGGTGCAGATGGGCTTGACTCCTTTTAAATATGCTCTCATCTGATTGATATAAGTGAAGTCTGATCCAGAAGCTGTGCTGAGTGTTAGTGGAGCTTATCTTGCTTCTCACGATAGCTTATTACTTTGGCTAGTCTCATGCAGATGGAGATATGTGGTTGGGTGGGTTGGGTAGAAGGAGACCACACATCTGCCTTACCTAGTTCAGTACTATCAGCCTGGTAGCTGATGGCTGATAACAGATGTGTGGCTTTGTTATATGGCCCTGTGGTTTGTGAGTGAGCTGAGTGACGCTCTGATGAAGAGCCAAATGTATTTATGCATAGTCTGACAACATGGGCATATTTTTCTGAAGCACTGAGTATTTGCAGCTCCCATTGCATCTAGCTCAAATGGTAAGACTTTTAGCACCTCTGAAATTAGACACTGGGAAAAATGTATCTTCCTGATACTGTCTTACTAAAGTCCCATTTAAAGTGGTCTTTCATTACTGTCAACATCTTAAAGTCTGTTCAGAAAGCAGTTTATACAATGACATTGAGTGAAAATTGATTGGAATAAAATTCTCTTGTCTGGGCATGGATATTTTGTTTTTTTGTGGAATTCCAAACTCACTGCACAGAACATTCTGTTAAAGCTAGTGGTTTAGATTGTTTTGCATTGTTGATGATACATTTTCCAAAGAAAACAGGAAAAAATGTTATATTTATTTGACAAGCTATTCCAGACAATTGGGATGATCATTTTCCCTGACACCCAATTGCTTTATACAGAATTGAGTGTAAATGCCAATATTGATTGAAAAGTCTCAGGTATTCATAAAAATCCAAGTTAACTTTATAGTGTAGCATGGCAAAAACTACACTTAGGGGCCATTTACATAATGGAGGACTCCATCATGGCAAACCTTAGCAGCATTCCCAAGAGTAGACTTACTGCCTCCATATAGACTAAACCAACAGTTTGCTCAAGAAATTCATGTCCTGCTTCAAAATATAAATCACAGGTCCTTGTCGGGTTTACATAAGCACGAGTATATTTCTAAGAAAGAGATGGAGATGTGGAAACATTGCAGCATTTCAGTAGTGTTTTGTAACATAAACTACTGAAAAGAGCCTTGTTTCCTTCTGCGTCGTTTTGTAGCCTCGCTTGGTATCCTGTCTACTTTATATCCTCAGTGTGAACAATATATGATAAGATAAAAGGCAGTTCACATAAAAGCAGGCCATCTCCTTGAGGAGAACTTATGTATATTCCTTTAATCCTTTGTGAAGCAGTAAACTGCAGTTTTGCCCTCTGTTTTGAAACTTTTCCTTAGTTCCACAGAGCAGTTAAGTTTGTTGTGAAATAGTTTGAGGTTTTTTTCCCCTTTCCTCCATAAGAAAAAAAGATGTGGGAAAAACTTCCATGGCATGTGTTAGCCTGCAGACAGAATCACAAAGCAGTAAAAATGAACATGTTTTCCTAAAACCTCAGTACTACCAGAAAACCTGCCTGGCTTGTCCACACTTGAGTAATGGGATTAAATGTTTCTTCTGTGGTAGTGTCTATGGGCTTGGAAGCAAATTGGACTTCATGGAATAAAGCCAAAAAGCCTTGTCCAAAGCAGCTGGCAGTCTAGGTAAGGGAATTGCCTAAGCTCTGTGCAGGTTGTCATATGAACAAAGCTCTTCCAGCTGCAAGAGAATTGCAGAGCTGATTCCAAGACAGGAGCAGTCAGGATGGTAAATTGGAAATCAGAAAACCTGGATTGTTTTCTCCAAACATTTTCTTTAGGGCTGATCATTTTTGTATTCTTTCATAATTGAGTTTCTGCTTAAAGAATCCTTGCTTTAATGAACTTACCATGTACTCCTAGAGCCTGGCATAATGGAGTTATTGTTTAGGTTTTATGGGAACTACAATTAAGCAAAAAAACTTCTGATTCTGTCGAACAGAGGAAACTATTTAGCAATGAAGAAAAGCAGTGGAATAATAGAACTTTATAATTCAGATTTGAAAATAAATTTCTGTATGGATATATGCTGTGTAAATGGGATTACTTTGTGTTATCAATGCATTTGGTCAGTGTTCAAAGGCTTGGTGAAAGTTTAGGTATCCATAAAGAAATAACTATGTACAGCTTGTTTTGTTCTTTGTTCTGTATCCTGATGAAAGTTTTGTATCTTTGTATCATGCATCAAAATAGGAGTAACACAAGTGAAAGTAAAGGGGAAAAAGAGAATCAGAAATAAAGCTTGTTGAAGAGAATAGGACTCATTTGAAGACAAGGAGACTTCTATAGGAGTTACGGAACTGTAATGTGTACCGACAGTCAAAAAGCCACAACTGTGAGCCACTTTATTGTCCCTATGCTGTTTCCTTTGAGCTGTAAACAGAGAGGTAGATTAGAAGATATCCAGAGACACTAAAAGCACTATAAGTGGTACTATATATCTCATCCTTATCTCACACTGATTCTTTCCTGGGATGTTAGAGCAACAAGATCACAGAATCACAGAATATTCTGAGTTGGAAGGGACCCACAAGGAACATCGAGTCCTGCTCTTAAGTGAATAACCCATACAGAGATCAAAACCACCACCTTAGCATTGTTAGCACTATTCTCTTAACCAATTGAGCTTATCTCAAGATGATATAGCTATGACCTGAATTCAGGTAGCAGAAAATTTTAGCTTCAAATGAAAAATTGGTGTCCTTTAGCATCCACTCATATATGTGCCCTCTGCTAATCCAGCTATCAAGACTGAGGGAAAGAGAGAGGATGGTAAAAAACTGGGGCAGTTGTGGCTCATCTGTATTTATTATTATATTATACATTATACTGTGGTGGTTCACAAGTGTAATAGTGAGCCAGAGCATCTGGGCTGGAGCACTTGATGTTCTGATGGTATATGTTGGTTATGCATGCACTTTCCATCGCAATCCAAACACTTCGGTATTTTTGTGTATTGCAATAGCTGTGAACAAAAATACCATCCTGTTTTCTGATGTTCAGGGCAGTGTTACTGCAGAATTGGGCCTGTTATTCAGCTGTTGTGCATATGGCATTGGTCAGGAGATAAAACTGGATCAAACCAGGAACAAGTCCCTGCCTTGAAGAGCTTAAGAGCCTGAAAAGCAAGTTAAAACCCAGCATAATACTAAACAAAACAAACTATGTGTACTTTTATAGAAAAGTTCAAATATGTATTTGAAAAGGAAAGGTCTCTGGCAACTTTTTTTGGCATCTTCTTTTTTTAGATTTACCACAGGAGCTGGTCTTGAAGTATTAGTTCTGAAATCAAGGACTCTGAGCCAGCCACCACACAACTGTTGTCATCCCTGAGCTGATGTTGACCCCTTAAAGGGGAAGAAAGAGCAGTAGTGATAGCATCTATTGTGACTTGAAAAACAGCAGAGGAAAAGGAATATGATGATATTATTTGATGTTTTAAAATCTCCTGACACTCTTCTTTTTCCTAGCGTGTGAGCTTCTATCCTGCCTGGGCTCTTAACCACTTCTAAGCAGTTCCAACCAGGAAGCTTCTGTTCTTCATCTAGATTTGCACCAGCAGAGACTGAATGAGCAGAGATTAAGTCTAAGCCTGGTGAAAACCTCTAAAAGAAAAACTCTTCATGAAGGAGTGTAGGGGTGGATCCGATTGTGGAAGTGAGTGCTTACATGGTAAAAAATATGATGTCTACCTTTGGCATTCCTGTCCTCCGAATTGATAATCCAAAATACTAAGTAAAGTAGGGAAACATTCTAATTGCTAAGGGAGAGAGAAACACCTCAGAGGAATGTTTTCATTAGGGCTAACTAATAAAAAATGCTAATTAAAGCCTTCCCTTTTCCTAGACTGTAGGTGCTTGAATTAAGTCTTCAACAGAGATGACTCTGCTCACTTGGGATTCACAACCACAAATCCTCTAATTAGGTTTGACACCCACATATGTTCTTTGAAGCGATTTTTATGCTTCTAATTAAAAAGGGGCCATGAGCCAATCCCTGATCTCAAAGACAAATGGCACAAACTGGCTCATGGCTGCGCAGCTGAGGGGTGGCTTCCTGTGGAACTAAATTTATCTTGGAGAGAGTTATGAAAGGGAAAAAGGGTGTGAACTAACATTTAAATGTTGTGGATGATTTGTGAGCTTGCTGCTTAACCCAAATCCTGTCTTATTTAGCAATAAAGATGTGCCTTGTAAGACCTGGACAAAACTACTAGCCTAAAAGATAGCCTCGAAGATAACGACCTCTGTGCAGCTATCGATGGTTCCAAAGCTTCCAAGTAGCAGACCAGGTTTCTAGGTCCCAGAGGAGTGCCACTGTCATGAAGTTCCCTCTGCCTCTCCAATTAAACTGGACAGAAACTACTGGAAACTTCAGGCCAGAGAGAGAGAATAACTTGTGCATAGCTTTGAATGCTGGTAGTTAAGGGAAGGGAAACACTGTATTGGTTTGGTTTGATTGGTTGTTTTTCTCCTGGGACTGTTTCTGAGTTCTAGATTAAACACTTCTTAAATGCAGGAATTGCCATGTTTAAATACCTACAGTTCCTTCTGTTGGCTCTATTTCTAAAAAAAATAAGCTTGGAAAAATCACCAAATATTCTATTGTAAAGCAGTCATGACAAATGTAGGTACAAAATCTGTACAAAGTGTAGATGCAGGCTGTGCATATTATCACCGAAAGGATCACGTTCAACAGGAGAATCTGAAATGCATCTGTTGTAAGAGTCTTTTTGACTGCTACTTCCCTGGAGGAGGCTGCAGCTGTTAAATGTACTCAGCATAGTAAACCTTTATGCAGATGGTAGTAACTAGCATCAACAGACAGAACTTGTGGTTTCTGCCTGGATTTTTTTTTGCTGGGCATATCTTACAGGAGTTATTATTTCAAAATGTAACAAGAGGAAGGAAAAATGGAGGGAAAAATTGTGGTCTTAAATCTTACTATTAATTGCCTCAGTGATTTTAAGCCATATGCCAAACAAACACATTCCTTTCTATTGCTCTGCAGATAAAAACTGGAATGTAATAGCCGAGGGCAAATAATATCCATCCACAAATATTTCACAAATTCTTTAATGGAGTACCTCTTTAAAAAGGTTGTGGTCAGTTTTCAGAGGCTTTCAGTGTGCATTAGTTTTGAAAAATTTTCAGAAAAAAAAAAAAAAGACTGCAGTTTCTGTGTCCTGGAAGAAATCAGGGAGCGTTTTACTACCTGAAATGATGCAGAGTCACTGCTGAATCCAGATCAGGCCCAATACAATCGAGCTGTTGCTGACCACTGCTTTGTCATCTAGCCTAATCCCAGTTCACTCTTAACAACGCCATTATGTCACTCTTAACAAAGCTCTACTTTGTACAGCCAAAATACCAGCTAAATGTTTCAACGGACAAAAGCATAAGGGAACTGAAAAGCATTTTCTTTCTTTTCTCCATGGTTCTCACTCCACCATGGCACTGATAGAACATCGTGAAACTTTATTTCTGAAAAGTAGAAGTTTCACAAGGAGAAGGAAATGGAATTAAAGTTGCAACTCAAAATGGTATGCAGTGCAATATAATTCTTCAGTTTGTAGGGAGTTCCCATTAGAACTAAATAAATAGAAAGTGTATCTATATTGCACACCATCCTAGAGCCTCTGGAGTCTGGGGTATCTTTCACAACTTGATTGGTCTCTTCCTTCCTGGGCAGAACTTACATACTGCACATCACTGGAGTCACTATTGCAGAGGTGGTTGTGGAAAAGAGTCTGCCCAGTGAAGTCTTCTGAGTCAACTAATAGAATTGAATGTGGCTTTAAGCTTATTTAAAACAGTGCTACTCTAATGTCTTTTTTTCATTTGGTTTGGCTTGCTTTGCTTCTGTGACTCCTTGTTGATTTAAATCTTTCCTGTTTTCTACAAGGTTACCCTATTTTCTCACCACTGACCTTTGTGTTTAGCTGAATCTCCAGGAATTTATCTAGTCATGATTTGGAGTGCTCAGGAGACAGAAAGATATAAAAATTCTTCCTTGATAAAGTTTTTTTTTTTTTTGCTCAGTGGCAAAAAAATGTACCTTGCTTCTCACTTGAGTAATGTAAAAGTCATTGACCATCATTTTATCATTTAGGAAAAATAGTTCAGGGAATTTTATGTCCTGTGTTAGTAATAAAGACAAGTTAATACAAATCCTCAGACTTACCAAAACAGGTAGGAGGCAAAACTTTGGAAATTAACTATAAAATGCCAGTAACCAGAAAGATGAAGAAAATGGGTATCCAGCTCAATACATTTGATATATTTTTTTAGTGGTAAGAACTGGCAAACTAGGAGTATTGTGAGTTGCTCTGAGTTTGTCATATGGCATGTCCTAACATCATCAAACATTCTTTGCAGTATTAAACTTCCGTAGTTCAAACCATTTTGTCAGACACACACAAAATTGATTTGCCAGTAACAAGGGGAACTACCCTAAGGGTATGTTTTTGAACATTTATTCAAGATGTATTTTGAGTGCCGTTTCAGCTTTCATTCTTAGATATTGGCAGAAACATTATTGCTTTTGCTGCAGATGAGCAAGGCTCTTTAACTGCTCCAGATGCCAGGGAAATGGAACACTATGAAAATACAGTTGCAAAAATAGTTTAGAGAGTTTGTACTCTGTGAAATGAACGTTAAATAGATATTGTTTCACTACACACAGGGGACATGAAGTTCTGTTTTGAAGCCTCAGAAATTGCCCAATCTATCTGATTGTTTTAATAGCTGCAGTTGGAAAATGACTGAGAAAGCTATTAAATAACACTGGTATTGCTCCTGTTCAGGAAAGTATGAAAATAGGTGCCTAACGTTAATTGCAATGTAAATTTAATAAACAAGCCTTTAATTGCAAACTCTGTGTGGGGTGTTCTGAATCTGAAAAGCCAAAGTGCTCATGTGTGTATTTCCAGTCCTGAAATATTTTAAAAATTATGCTTCTTAAAAAGTGGGACCAATATATTTTACTGAGGTGCATCCAATTAGTTCAGCAGACTTCAATGAAGCTGCCATTCTGAGGATCTCATTCTGTGTGTCTTAGTGGTCATAAAATAAAATTTCATTTTCTAAGGTGGAATCGTGACTCTGGATTAAGATAGCTCTTTCTTCCATGTTTTTCTGTCTCAAAGAATCAAATACTCATGCTGTGAGAAAGCCTCAGTGTACTTTATTAGCAGTGATTAGTTAAGCTTTTTAGCAGCCATTGAAGGGAAAACAGTGGTGGTTTCTTACCCTTTTACAAAAGGGGTCGAAGGTACAGATGGTAATGTCTAAGGCTTATGCTAGTCCTGTGACTTTCGGGTTTGTGCCAAGTGCTCTGTCTTCCGGAAAAGCTGTGTCCACATCAGAAGTCATCGTCAAACAATCGTACAGTGTCTACCTGCGAGCCTAAATCAAAAACCTACGCTCAAAAAATGTTCAGTCGTCTCTGGCATGTGTGCTATATTAGTGTATGGCTTTTTCAGCACTAAAAATAATTGTAGAACATTTTCCTAGCAGTCCCAATTTTTCTTATGCAAATATTGGTTTGCTTAATCACATGCTGGCTTCATTTTGAGACATGAAAATGAATTTTGGAGTGGAAGTGCTGCAACAGTGTGTATATAACTTCATTTTCATAATGGAAAAAAGGTGTCTTCTGAGGATGTGAATGTGCATGGCTTTAAATTTTCATGCTACTTGGTGTCAAGATTGCAGTTTTATACAGGCTAGGTCCTCCAAATCACGCAGACATGAGAAGAGCTGTAGAACCTCTGTTGTTTTGCTTCTTGTTGTACAAAGCTCTACTTTGTATAGTATATGTTGCTAGTTACATGGTGGGGAGAAAATGCATCACTGTGTGTGTACAGTGCAGCACAGCTGGGTCTGTTTTGCTCCTTGTTACTCTTACTGAATGCGAAAAACACCTCAATAGGGACATTTGTGCACAGCTGTCTGGAATACTGGAATATCTTGCCCCTTCCCTGTAGGAAATATAAATGTATCAAAAGAAACATTCTAAAACCATTTTAAAATCCAGAACTGGAAAAAAAAATCACTTTTTCTTTTTTTGAATGACAAAAACTTGCTTGAACTTACCCTGCCACCCCCCCCGCCCCCCCCACCCCGTCTGTTGCGAGCTATAGAAATTAGCTTTCAAAATCATTATAGAAAATACAGGAAAAAGGACCATGCTGGATGGGGTTTGGAGCAACCTGGTCTAGTGGAAGGTGTCCCTGCCCATGGCAAGGGGGTTGGAACTAGATGATCTTTAAGGGTCCCCTCCAACCCAAGGGATTTTATGTTTCTATGATGTACCACAAAATAAGATTTATTTACTCTGAATACATGCACAAGGTCACCTACGATCTTCTTGTTCATTTTATGGATCCTGTTTCTCAGAAAAATCTCTGGGACAAAAGAAGATTATTTTTTGGAAAAAAAAAAAAGTTGGCATAAATGATTTCTTTTAAGTACCAGAACCTGGGTATTCAGTAAATCACTACTGACAATTTTAAGTGGGTTTTGAAAGAAAGAGCAAGGCTTTGCAAGTTATCTTTTCACAGCCCAAGGGGAAAGTTCCCTCCCTTCCTATCACACTAGCTATTCTTGACTGCTAAATTGTCTTCCTGCTTCCTCCCTCTTAGATTTCGTGTTTAAAGCTGCAAAAAGTTAAGATAAACAGGAGTTGTCACACTAACATATGACTCAGTAATATTGCAGAGCTTTGTTGTTTGTTTTGTTTTCTTTTTTTTTTTTTTTTTTTCCACTAGAACTAGGACTGCTAGTGCTGCACAGGATAATTGTGTATTTTAAAAAAATATAAGCAGCCGTCTGTGGATGCTTTAATTAGAATTGATTTCCTCATATGAGATCTTTATAGTCTTACTCTTTAAGTAGACGGCTGTCATAATTTACAGTCTGACAAGCTACACATGATTCTCAAGTTTTACTACCTTCCTTATAGCTTACATTTATGTAATCTTTCAAATGATCCAAAAGCTGATATATGTATGTATGTATGCTACCACAGAAGAGTGAGCAGTTTGTTGGCAAAGTATAAAAGAAAAAAGGCCTAGTTTTGTGATCTGTGTCCCAGGATCAAAAATGTCCACTCAGAATAAACAGGAACTTTTAATGCTTTGTGCATGACACACACCCCACAGAGCACTGGTAAAGCGCACTGCATCTAGTTTGCCCAGAGGATAGGAGAGAGAATAAACATTCACAAGTTTGAAAGTTTTGATTCTGATATAATAGGATACTTTACCACCTAATGCTTGAACTACATATCTCCTTCCCTTTTGAATATGTAAATTCCTGGTGTAGGGGAAAATGAAAGCTATATGGTTTGTAGGGTTTGTAGTATTCCCCCTACCTTGATGGCTCTGCAGGTGGTGAAATTTGCCTCAATGTATGTCTGCAGATCTTTCGTACTTCGGGAAGTAAATCACATTTCCTTAGAACAGGGAGTATCTTGTTAGACATCTGAGCAGAATGAACTGTATTGACCCAAAATTATATATACCCAAATGGTACCCAAGTGGCTCTAATGAAACACATTTGGTCCTGAGCAGTAACAGCCAAAGTATACACATATTTTAAGGCACCTAACAAATGCTTCTCAATACTGAGTGACACTAAGAGACACACAAAAGCCAGAAACTGTGGCATGTGGTTCCTTAATTCCAGTTTGAGTTATCTTATAAAAAAACTACAGGAAAGGGGACTTGCTTTGTTTTTTTATTTTTGTTAAGTCTTTAATAAAGCTTGTCTGTCCTCCTGTTGACTCATTGTTTTGAAGGGATTTTCTCTACTGTGTTAAAGGGAACTAATTTTTTTAATTCCAATCTATCTTTCTCATTTACTGGCTACCACAAATGATTTTTCAGTTACTCTAGGATTGTTTGGATGCAATTTCTCTCACATCCTTACCTTTTTGCTTTACTGCA
>JAWWLV010000001.1:68249854-68263173 GCA_035041135.1 Platyrinchus mystaceus
TTCTTTTTATACCCCAGCTTACGTAAAAATGGTAGGGAATACTGGGTAGATCTGGTCACTTCCTTGGCTACAAACTGATCACCAAGGAAGGCCCAGACCAAACTACCACAATACCATATTTCTTTCCTCGTGTCTTGTGCTAGTGACTTAGATTTGGAGCACCTGACCACTGCCACAGCTCTCTAGCTCTTCCAAAGCTGTAGAGAAGTTGTAGCACGGTGCAGCAAGAAGGACTGCAGGTGCCTGTGTCAGGTCTGTGCTCCTCTTTCCGAAATTCTGTCTCCATTTCTACCCCATGCAGTGAGGCTTTTCCACTATCTCCCTTTCCACAGCATGCCTTCTGAACATTAAATAATTTTATGCTAAACCTGTTGCAGACAGTTCTAAAACTCATATAACATTTCACATCCCTGTGTTCATGCTGCTTCTTGCTACATCCCTTCCTTACAAGCATTTCTCTGTACTGACTACTGAATTTCACATTGAGAAAATCTAAATTCAGGTGCAAGCTTGAATTCAGGTATGGATGAGTGTGTTGCTTTTTGGTCGAGGAAGACTACCCATTCAGTTGGAAAAAGTTCTTTAAATTAAATGGTCATTATTTGCACTGTCTTACCAAGGGTTTTATTGGGTCTTATTTGCCCTTTAAGTATTCTAAAACAATAGTAAATAGTTGTGGTAATGTTTTTGACTTTCGTGCCTCAGGTATAATCTGAAGTCAGCTCACAAAATCAAAGGAGATACTCTATTTTCAAGGAGATTGCCTGTGTGTTTAATTTTGGAGCAATGATCTAGCCACAACAGTGTCCTTTTTTGTTCTGCTGGGCTGTGGCATTGGAAAGCTCTCTCAGTGGGGATGCACTGAACAGGCCACCTGGGAAATCAGCTAGAGCAAAACACAGCTACTTCATTTGCTGAACGGGGATCCCATGAGGGAGAACCAACCTGACACTTGACCAGAGCACAGTGCTCACACTTAACTCAGTTCTTTCAAGTTTGGTTGGAAGTGAAGAAGTAAGTGGTTTACAAAAGTGCCCTTTGGTATCTGGGCAGTCCTGCTGCCTGCTTGCAATGGGTACTCTTCAAAATGCTTGAACTGCCGTACCTGTTATTGACACAGCGTTTGGACTGGGGGAACTCCCTGATTTTTCTGGGTCCTGCACTTGTAATAGAAACATGATTGAGTAGGAGGACTTACAGGTCTGCAATAACATAACAGACAATTTCTGGTTTAACACAAGCAATGTGTTCTGCATTTGCAATGCCTTCTATATAAGCACTACTGGATGTGAATAGCCTAGAGTTTACAAGACACACAGGAAGATAGGAAATTCATTGGTGGAGATAACTTGGTGCTTATTGTCATTACTTCCATGTCTTCTAAGGTTTCTTGAGTACTATTTGTTTTTATTAGTTTTAAGTATTTTACATGAAACAGTAGCTAAATTATACAAAGCAAACTCAAAAGCCAACAAAGGCAGTTGGCCAATTTTGAAACATAAAGTGTGGAAAGGAAAATGCTTCCAGCTTTGAGAAGGTAGCTTGCCTGTTCATGACTGGTAATATAGTAAGCAAACTGCAACAGCAGTTCTAAAAAAACTAGACCCTCAGTTTAGCTACAGTGCAGGTTTTCATTGGTATATATTAGCCCATTCAGTTCTTCAGACCAGGTGTGAATTGCTTTCTCAATGCTTTGACCTAAATCTGTCAGTATGATCAGCTTGCTGGTGCAAATGCAAACCATTTTAGCAGTTGCCAGCAGTAACATCTGAACGGTACTATGGCATAATCTGTCTAGTCAATATGAGACAGAGTTTCCAGCAACAAATCTGGCCGTATTCAAATGAAATTTGCTTGTGGAATATAGTTGGAATACAAAGGGGGTCTTTCTCTTTTGTTTGATTTGTAATGTTTGCCTAGTGTATATGTCTGTTCTTTCATTGCTTTCATGTATTCACAGTTCAGCACCAGTAAAAGCATAAAACAGTACAAACAAGTAATAAAACAAGAAAGGCGGTTTGGGTGTTTTATTTATTAATCTAAGTGAAGATAAAAACTGGCAAGTGGAGCAACAGATAGAGAACAACTATGTTGTACGCACCACTTGCTTCTGCTGGGCCCGCTGCCTTTCCCACTCCTTCAGCGCCATTACAGGTGCATTGAAGTTACTCTGTCATCTGTTCTTCACTGTTTCTGAAATACAAAAAATATTCTTCCCAAAGTATAATTTCTAAAGGTATGATTTATTTAAACTTTAGCCATCCAAAAGTTAAATATCTCCTCCAAGCTGGCCATATGGGATATCCCTATATTCAATGAAGAAAGATAAGGTTGTCTTTGGAGCAATTTTTCTTTTACCGAGATCTTTATTCAGGTCAGCTTCCCTGCAGAAGTGTCAGTGTCTCTCCCTCCATTGAAGCAGAGAAGACCTAGGCAACTAGATTGGACTTTGAGGAGAGAGGAATCCTGTCCCCAATCTAACACCACATCCCTAGCATTTCCTAGAGTTTCTGGGATCGTTACAAAGAGTATTATCCATGCTTTCAAGATTCCTGCCAGTGGAACTCTAAGTTTTATATTAAATGAATTAAAAGACTCTTTTGTTGTTAAAATTAAAGTGCATTTTATCCAAGTGCTGCTTCTGTTCTCAGTGGATTTATTGGAAGGTGGATTTATACGTTTAAAGTAAGTGATTCAGTGTCATTTGATATGTGCCCATGGGCAAATTTGGAAAGTCTTAAATGGCACTGGAAGATAAACTTTCTCTGTCTTCTCTGTACATGTACTCACATATAATGTTTATACTGCTTGTATAGTAAACATTTTATGTCTGAAACACACCGATTGCTAAGTTACTCTCAACATTAAAGCAAATATGATGAACAGTAACTGGTCAAGTAACCACTGGAATTTGTGCAGAAATAAGGTGCTGATAGGCAACAAGGGAGGCACCCATCACACTAATTATGTAGCAATTAGACATTTGTCCTCAGATTTTTTATTTCATCACGTTCTTGCTTTCAGTGCTCTGCAAATTATGTTTCTTATCCTTAAATATCAATTTGTCATCACTTATTGCTGTTCTTATCCACTATGCAAGTATGCTTCTTCATGGTTTCTGCTCACAAATTGTTTACTCCTGATTCTGGAATTTATGAACCACTTGTTTCCCTAGTAATTAAAGTCATTCACAGTTAGTGCATTCCTAAGCAGATATAAAGGTTAAATAAATCATCTCGTATTGATGTCTAGTGGCTTTGCAAAGTAACAGCTATGTGCAAGAAGCAGTACTCTCTTAACCGATAACAGAGAAGAAAATCAAGTTGTCTGTCTTTTGTCCGTATTACAGAAAAACCCAGTTTTCTGGAAATTGAGTTTTGATTTTTACTAGAATTCAGTACACAAAAGCTGTTATCTATTTCAGAATTTCATTAGAGGGAGAGCCAGGACAATAAAAAGGTTATTGATGTTAGTAATACTCTAGGAAATTATGCAAGATTTAATTTTCTGGTTTTTACTAAAGAGAATTTTTTCAAATATTTTTGTACCTTGAAATTCAAGGCTTGACAATAATCACACTAGGTACCCCAGCCTGACAGCCTGACAGCAGGCTCTTTGTTTTTACTATAGTATCTGCAAAATAAATAGAAGTACATGCACAAGAGATTCCTGGCTTTAACTTGACCATTTTGTTTTATGTTAGAAGTATGATTTTTTTTTTTCTTGAATGTGTTCTCATGACAGTCAGGAATCTGACTACAGTATCTAAAATATGAATGTCCTCTTATTTAGTCAATAGAAGGAAGTACTTGGCAGGATGATAAGCTTTATGAAATGCTTACTTCTCTCCATTGACTACAACATCAGATATTTACACTTCTGCCTTCAGTTCCTCACCAAGATATTAATAGCTATGGAGGATAAATCTTGGCTCTATTATTGTACATTCAGATTTTATGTTGAATGACACCTTCTGACAAAGTGCAGGATCTAATGCAGACAAAGCAGGACCAGATGAGGAAATTAAAAGTGTAGCAGTTACCATATGCTTTGAAAACTCAGAGCATTCAAAGCAACAAACAGCAGATAGGACTTGAAAGAGAAAGCTTGCAGAAATACTCTTCATTATCCATAATGTTGCATTGATTAAAAGACTTTGAGAATCAAATGGAATCACTTTTAGGAAGAAGCAAAAAGTGATAATGCACTTTCAAAACAGCATATCTGTCTCTGGATAGGCACAAAGACTGGGCTGAACTTTACTTACTTAGCTCCGCTATAGGATTTTTCAAATGGGAAAAGTTCATCCTCCAGCTGCTGTTGAGTCACCACCACAGTTACACAAGTCATGTGCAGTGGGATTCTCCTGCTCAGCTTTGGTACCTGAGCTACCTGCTATTCTTTCTCTGTACTCAGTAGAGAGAAGCAGTGATATCACTTCAGTGATATTGTTCATCTTATCTTAAGGTTGGCATTTGGGAACCAGTCCAGTTACCTAAACATATTTGCCTGCTGCCATAAGGTGTCTTGAACCATACCTGTGGGACTGGTAGATAAAGTACAGCACTTGTGGGAGGACTGTGCTCTTCCCTAATAGAAAGCATAGTTAAGCTATTCAACACAGTCCTAAATTCTCAAGTTTTTGTGACTTTAATCATTTAGGAGTGGGATTTAGTACCAGATGCTTGAAAATATGTTTCCAAATGAACTGCCCATCCAAGCTCCCATTATAATCAAAGCATATTTAATTACTAGTGTCAGTGGTATCTGGAGAGCTATGATGTAATTTAACAGAACTTTTTCAGAAAAAAAATTGATGATTATAATAGATTTTGTTTGGACTTGTGGAAGCCAAATTCTTCCATTAGCAGGCATATGGTGGAGTGTTTTAGTTGAGAGCAGTGGAATTATTTATTAGGAAAACTTTTTCAACCTGTGTACAGTTGCCAGACCTGGGCCTTGATTTAAAGTAATTGATCTAGCACCAGTTAGATAAACATGACTATGTTAATACTAAGTAACAGTAACTTGGGGTTTATTTAGCTCATAAAATCTTTTTTTTCATGCTCACTTCATTCTCAATTATTTGAATTTCAGGTGATATGTTTAATGAGTACATATTTATACATTTTAGGATGTTTATATCAAGCTACGGAGTGCCTGAAGCAACTCTACAGGACAGACATACTCTGTACATCAATTTATTTTTACTGCTACTCAGATGGTATTCTGTGACATGACAGTACATGTCGTACATGCCAAATGTTTGTAGAAAGGTAATGCCTGAGGGCATGATAAAAGCATTATTTAAAAACATCATGTTTGTAAGAGGCATGAGAAAACTTATTTTTCTGTCAAAGAGGGCAGTTAATAACATCTGTAAGACATATGAACAACACAGTAGAGTGGTCTGGGTTTTATTTTCTAAATGATTATGTTCCTGTTATGATATGTTCCAAAAGAAAATACAACAGGATGCAAATTTACATTTCATGTAAGAAGATACCTCTAGAAGCTTGTGGTCCGAAAACATGCTCTGTCGCAGGCTAGAAGTGCTTTGGATCCTCTATAGTGCCTGGAGCATTTTTAAAATCTATATTAAACCAAAAGAGCATGAGTACCAGGCTTTGAGGTGACAACTCAGTCACTTCCTTGCCTTGGCAGAAGAGTTACACTTAAAGAGAGATTATCTGGATAAACAAGCCATCTATCAAAAGGCAACCTGGAAAGACATGCAATAGGACCGTTCCAAACCACCTCTGGGCAGGGTGGCTGACAGTCTTGAAATCCCTAATCATAAAGCCCTTCCAAAGAGCTGTCAGCACTATCCCTGCTAACAGCTAGACTCTGGAACTTTTGTGTTGGTGTCAGCTTCCGGAGAACTACTTGTGGGAGATTCCCTGGGACTTGTGAATCCCTGATGTCCTGTGAATGGTGCAGCACACTGAATGCAGACGAGTAAATTGTGGTGCAAGCCATCTGACACATAGCTAGTTAAAAGCCATGTACTAGGATCTCTATACAGGTAATAGCTTGGAATAAAGCTTTCTGAGGAGCAATCCAAAACAGTTAGCAGAGATACCTCTTCTGTTCTGTCCCATTTTGAGTGACTTCATCTGCTTTCTTGAGCCACATTACTTTGCCTCTTTGCAATTGTCATGGATGCCTGAAAGTGGAATGAGCTCAAAATTAACCTTTCTGTAGTGCTTGGACAGATTCTTGTCTCTCTTACTTCTAGTGTTGTTGGATTTGCTTTGGTTTTTGGTTAACACCTTCTTGGCTGTGCTCCCTGTCCTCTCCGCTTTTCTGTCCAGCAGCACAAATTTAACACATATGACTCAAACCTTGTCCAATCCCCCGGCAGGTGGTGAGACCTACTACCAAGGTGTTCCTGAGCCTCCTCCAAAAGGGTGTAGGCACTCATTAGTTGTATATTGGTGCCATTGCACTTCCATGGTAGATATTGAAAGGTGAGGGTAGGGCTTAGTCATCACTGCTGAAGAAAAGAGAGTTGGGAAAGTAGCTCAGGCACTACGCCCAAGATGATCTACATCCCTCAGTTTCTAGTTCATTCCCTGTCTTTTTTGTCCCTGTCACCTAGCCACAACGAAGACATGTTTCCAGGAGGTTAGTCCTAAGCCAGTTTGAGGTAAACCTGCTGGTGAAATGCTTTGTTGAGCAGTTTAGAGGTAACTTCGGGGTTTGTGGTAATGATCATTTTTGATCAGTGACACAGTGTCCAAGATGAACTCCTTAAAGGCAGGGTTTCATACACCCCAGGTTATTTTCCCAGTTAAAACTTAGTAACAGTAGTCTTTTTGTTAGGCCTTATTGGCAGCACAAAAGGCTCCTAGAAATTTCTTTACTAAAACAGATTTCAATATTTACCTAGAAACCTGGGAAAATAAACCTGTTTTGTCTGGAAAAATGGTTCTGCAGATGTTTGTGATGAACCAAACAAATGAATAGATTAAACAGTGTTTTGCAGAAAGGAGGGAAGGAGGAAGGGAAGGATGGGAATCAAAGGAGCAGAAAAAATGTACAGCTTCTTCCCTGAAGTACTCAGCTTCTAGCTTGAGTCCAAGAACTTCAGAGCTCTGGTTACTTACTTCTTTAGGTTATACCTCACTTAGTGTTGGAGCATCCAGGTGTCAAGTCCATGGATCTATGATACCTCCCAGTTTAGGTTGGAGGATTAGGAGGCCTTTTACTAGAGTTGCAATTACATAATATTTTTCACAGAATCACAGAATATGCTGAGTTGGAAGGGACCCACAAGGATCATTGAGTCCAACTCTTAGCTCTGTGCAGGATCATCACCAAGAGTCACACCATGTGCCTGAGAGTATTGTCCAAATGCTTCTTGAACTCCATAATATTTTGGGGTTTAATATGAATTTTTAGAGAGATATACATCATGAAATGAACATAAAACATATCTCAGCATGTTCCTTTGTACACTCCTCCAGCTTCTCCACTTTCCCCTCTCTGCCAGGAAAGGGGCATAATTTAAGAGAGCTTCCATGCACACAGAGCATGATCTTCTCTGCTCAATATCCTGAGCATAACACTTAAGTCCTTAAGCTACATGTATTGGGCTTTCTTCCAAGGTGTTTTTGACTGGTCTGTGGGGTGACAGGTCTCTCTTGAAATATCATAACTGTTTCTAATAAGAAATTGTAAGTATTTGAATTTGATAGTGTTAAGGACCTGGGGCTTAGCTGTCTTATCTATTGTAACAACTGCCTAATCATGACTAGAAAAGAAAAAAAAAATCGAGCTGAATGACTCTTACCTGCTCTCCTGAAACTGAAGATAGCATTTGCCTATTGATTTCAATCTCATAAGCATGTGAGCAATAGTATCATAGTCTGACTGGGTCTAGCCACTGTATAAATAGGAAAAGGTGGGGAATTGGGGAAATTTGGTCAATTGTCATATGATTAGGTTGCATGACATGAGGCACTTTTGATTGGACTTTGTGCTTCCTTCATCTCTGTTGTGTTCTGATCATTAATTTCCATCATGTGCATATACAGTGCTTCGAGTCAAGGGATTGTTGATAACTCCATGACCATAAGATCATATTGCATATAGCTGTATTTATACTTCCACAGAACTCTGACATCAACTTCTATCATCAGTAAATGCATTATAATTCTCCCTGTCTACTAATACAAATGTCTACAGGTGGCAACCTGTATTTAGTTGTTATACCCTGTAATTTAATTGTAGTAAACTTTTTCAAAGTCACTTGGATTACGACTAAAGGCACACTAGCAGTAACTTGTCTACACCCAAACTTTGCAAAATACTGCTTCTTAGTAAACTTAGTCCAGAAAAAAAGTGCATTTATTTTCTTGGCCAATCTAAACAAGTCTAAGCCTGTGTTGCTCCAAGGGAACAATTTTTCCTATGCCACCAATAGGGGCTCTTTTGCTTGACTTGGCTTGTTCTTCTGGCATATACAACACATCTCAAAAGTTTGCTCAATATCTCTGTTCAGCTGAGCCAATATAAAGCATTTCTGGTTCTCTTAGGTTTTTCAGTCCTTAAATGACCTGTATGGTCTTTTTTTTTATAAAAATGGGAGTGCAAAAACAACCCTTTCTCTGTCCAAAATTCCATCTGGGTCCAAAATTCCCTCTTAAAGGACTGGTGGAGCCACTCTCTGCTAATTGCTTTTGTAATTCTTGAAAAGTCTTATCCTTAGCTAGTACTTAACCTTGCTGTTCACACTCCGCATAGGCAATCAGTGCTTAAAGATTCTTGTAAAGTTGTATAATTTTCTGAACTGAGAAATATGGACTAGGAATCACTAAGCCTATGTCGAGATGATCAGGGTTAGAAGTGCATCTAGGGCTGAGATGATGAAGATTGCATAGCTTTCCTAGTTTGCACTGACGTGAAAGCAAGGAACGAAGGCTGAGCAGAAGTTACTGTGCTTAAACACACTGTCATGTGGGCATCTGGGAGTACATCACTGCCTATCTAGATGGTAAATTGGACAGAGCTTAGATGTCTTACTTCCCTTGCCATACAGGTTTTAAAACCTACAAGAGAAGCAGCAGACCTGAGCCAACCAAACAGTAAAGCTGACAGAACCACTGCAGAAACTGTGGAAGCTGTAAGCATTAAAACTGATGACTTTAAAAGTTTATTAAAAGTGATGATTTTTAAAGTGATGACTTTAAAAGTTTATTTCTGCTGTCTTAACTCCATGTAGCTTGTTGTCCATACAGATTTGCTCTCACAGATTTACTCCTATCCTTTTGTTTTTCCACCTACCTAATTCCTGTCAGAATTCCACTGAAAAGATTTAGGCAATAAGCGAAGCCAATAATAGCAATGCTAAAGAAGCTAACATTTGCTACTACCACTTTGTTTGCTGTGCTCATATGTTCTTCCTTTCCTCTGTCCTGTGTCTGTCTTATGTATGTATTTTCTGACTTCTGTGGTCCTGATACTTCCTCGTATTGTATATTCATACAACTGTGGTAAATTCCATGTTTCTTAGTTGTTCCTAGGGCACAGTATGAGCTTCTATTAGGTCTGCATAGTATATGCACACCGAATATGTGCATCTCAACATCCAACTTTGTCGTCACAATCTCTGACTCTCTTCTTTCTCCATCAAAGTGAGTCAGCATTTTACTCTGTTTTGGATTCCGGAAAGTTTTGAGTTTTTTTATAGGGTTTCTTGTGTTTGGACACTCATGGTTACGCTTAAGACTATCACTATTTGGCCTCAAAAGACAAAACAGAATTTTGTGTTTAAGTTTACAGATATGTGCATTCTCCTTTGAAAATTAGTCCAAGATTTAAACTGCCATAAAAAATTGTAGTCTCATGCTGTATATAATATTTGTCAGAATGTCTTGTATAGTGAATGATTTACCATGAGTGAAAAATGCTATCCATAAAAAATTATTTGAAAATTACTCCATGATATTTGTTAAATATATTCTATTTTTCACATATGTAATGAAGTCAAAGACAAAGACAGTATATTCAGCCTCTGAAGAACTTTCAAGCTTTATACTGTACCTAGCAATGGTTTCATTTGGACTGCACATAGGTCTTCTAATTTAGGTGATTATTTTTCTCCTACAGTTGAGTGTGATGATACTCTAGCATAAATATGTGTTAGAATCACTGAATCAAAGAGTAGTTTGGAAGAGACCTCTTGATGTCCTTTGATACAACTCTCTGCTTGAAGCAGTGTCAGCTGAGATTGTGTTGCTCAAGGTCTTGTCCCCTTGAGTTTTAAATATCTCCAGTTCTCTGTATGACAGAGGCAGACACTTAACCTCTTATTTGGACCTGCTACATAATTTGACTGTTTGTGTCTACTGATGTTGTTAGTGACAGTGTTATGCTTTTGACGGGGAAGAATATTTTAGGTTTGTTCACATCCCACGTGTTGGAACAAAAATGTTTAGCAGAGGACAAGTAGACCTTGGCAAGATGGACCCCTCCCATCTCTGATGCTATCAGACAAGGCTGTTTTGACTGGGATATTACCCTTTAACTCTGTCAGGAGGGCAGACTTTGTTATCGAGTAGTAATTTTTGGTGAGGGAGGCACTCTCTGATGGGACCATTCTGTTTAGGACTTGGGATGCTCAAAGTACCTCCAAAACTTTAAGGTAGGAAGGGGAATATATAAAGTTCTTTGTGGGGAGCTCATTCCTCCCCTGCAGCAATAACACATCATCATCAGAGCCTTTCTGCCATGGACAAGAAGTGGCCCTGGGGGAGGCTGTCAACCCCAAACCATTTTGGAAAGTTCCCTGCCAGGTAATTCAGAGGAAAGATAAGGCCAAGACGCTTCTGCTGACTATCCATGTCCATTCATTGCTATGTCATGGCCTGCAGTTATTGCATCTTCCTGCTGTGCATATAAGACACTAAAGGGACACTTAATCCCAGATTTCCCAGTGCTATGACCTACAACTGTGTGAATTGGTAGAGGCATCACACCTGGATCCTGCAGAGCATTGATGGTCAGTGAGGAGATTCATAAATGTCATGACCATGTGCCTGTCCACTTATTCCTGGGGCTCTCATCACCATGGTTACCACCATCTGGAGGCTAATCCTGTGGGATGTTGCCCAGCTGGGCTCTGGGTAGTCTGGAGAGGCTGAGACACAGACCTATCTCTTGGACTCTGGCATCTCTGTATAGGGCTTGTCCTGAGCACGTAGGACCACAGGCATGTTGCAAGGCTAGTTCTCCATCCTAGTTGTTGTGCATACTTTGGAAATACTAAAAGTTCCCTCCAATTCCAGCTTGTTTCTTTGGCCCCAGATTATGTTTTCAGAATTTGAAGTGGTGAAACCATGAGTGTTGATCTCCCCTTGGCTCCAGCTGCCACTTCTTTAAATGCTGTTTAGCACCATTCAGTTCAGCAATGGACACAAACAAGACAAGTGCCTTACAATCTAACATAAGAATGTTTTGTAGCATGTTGCCAAGGTTAAGGCATGTTGTTTTGGTCTATAGTATGAGAATCAGGAAGGGCACACGAGGCAATGAAGCCTGCAGGCTGAAGAATCTAGATCTGCCAGGATTTATTTTTATATTTTATATAGGAACAAAACTCTGTCATTTGCTGTTTTCCAGTTCATGCCTGCACATTTTTTTTCACAAGGAAACTGTTTAGGCTCCAGTCCTTCTAACACCACCCCACAATGGAATACATGTATATGTGATCAGGAAGATCAAAGGACTAAGATTGGAGTGTGAAATATGGGATATAGCAATGTGACAGTAAAGATAGGACACTATTTGGAATTCTGCAATGGCCAGGACTCCTCTATATTCAGTGCTCTTTTAAAAGCACAGGAAATACAGAGTCTGGCCCAAAATTATCTGAGAAAAGAACTGAAATATGGGTCTGAAAAGATGTGGAAATAAAGCAGAACTATGAGGCAGTATTATCCAGCATAACAAACATGCAAGCTATCTCTCTCATCATGTAATAGACTGGAGGAAAATTTCCTAGTATTGGATTCACTGTATGTACTACAGAGAACATCCTGTGTGAAACACTCATGCAGAGACATTTTTGGAAGAAAACAAGTGAGCATCTCACACTACTATCAGTGCAGAAGCACTGGCCAACAAATTAAAAATTTTGAGAACTTGTCTGCAGAAGCATGATCTGTACTGGCAGAAAAAGAACACTTCAGATGAAAAAGTAATAGCAACACGTCAGTGATAAATACGAGACAGAGAAAATAGAGAAGGGCTGAGTTGTGAAGAATCAGGAAAGTAAATGTTTGTATGGAGAAGAGAGAAAAAAACTCACTTGATTTCAAGTGGTTAACTTCAATATTTATTGAATATTAGTCCAGGAAACCCCAACTCCCTTTACAATAGTTATTAGTAGAGTGAATTGCTGTCAAAATCCAGCATCTAATACCAAAAGGGTTAACTTATCTGCTTAAATCAACAAATAAATCAACTTACAAGAAGTATTTTCCACTACTGGGTGGTATTTTTTTTTTAATGACTCAAAAATGTATTAATGGCATGAGTTCTTTTAACTTGAGTCTTTTGGAAGGGCTCCCAATAAAGTTAATAACATAAAGCTCTTTCAACTAGTGTCTTTTAGAATATGTCCCCATAATACTGTTGTCATTCCCTCAACTCATTCATCATAGTAATTACGCATTCATTTTCCTATATACTGAATGACCTTTCTTTGTAATAAAGTAACATGTTAGGTAATTAAACAGAATTTTGATTTTAACTATATTCAATATTAATATATGCAGTGTTTACAGCCAAACATAGAGAACTGAATTATTCAAACAAAAATTTCATTTAACTGAAAACCTGAAATTTTCAGATGCAGTATATGCCTTAATGAGCAACATTATATAGGATGAATTCAAGTATGCAGAATGAAACACAAAGAAGATTTTTTTCGTCATTTATCTAGTAGAGTTGTCAAGCTAATTGACATAATAAAATGGTCTAGCTTCTTTGTCTGGCTTCTTCTTCTCTGGCTATTGTCCTTTCCTACTTAGGTCTAAGCAGTGTGCTCTTCCAACCAGCTGAGGTTTAGGCACAGGTTGGGTTGGTTGCTGAGCTCAGTAGAATAGGCTGTGTTTGTACAGGATAGTTCATGGCCTTCTGTAGCTTTCTGCTACCCAAACCTTGCCAGTCATGCCCACTACACCTTCCCAGAATGGGTTTTGGCTTAGTTCTGCTCATACACATACTTGTACTTGTTGTGTGTGGCCAGTCTTTGCGAACGAAGATCTGGGAAAGGTGTTTTTACCTTTCAAGCCTGCGCAATGGATTTTTTA
>JAWWLV010000001.1:68263619-68285143 GCA_035041135.1 Platyrinchus mystaceus
GACCCTGAAGCAGGACCGAGAATCGAACCTGCGACCTTGGTGCTGAGAGCGCAGCGTCTTAACCGCTAGGCCACCAGAGGTCCCCTCATACACATACACACACATGCAAATACACAAACTTCTTGGCAAAGGAATTTTCTGCTCACACATATCTCAGACATACCTGTAGTCACTTGGGTCACCCAAAATGCACTGCCCTGGCACTGCTGGCCACACTATTTCTGACACAAGCCAGGATGCCATTGGCCTTCCTGGCCACCTGGGCACTGCTGGCTCATGTTCAGCTGGCTGTCAACCAGCACCCCCAGGTTCTTTCTGCCAGGCAGCTTTCCAGCCACTCTGCCCTCAGCCTGTAGCACTGCCTGAGATTGTTGCGACCCAAGGGCAGGTGCTGGTACTTGGCCTGGGTGAACCTTATACAGTTGGCCTCAGCCCATCGATCCAGCCTGTCCAGATCCCTCTGTAGAGCCTTCCTACCCTCCAGCAGATCAAAACTCCCACCGAACTTGGTGTCTTCTGTGAACTTAGTGCGTGTGCACTCAATCCCCTTGTTCATATCTAATAAACATATTAAACAGGACTGGTCCCAAGACTGAACGCTGAGGAACACCACTTGTGACCAGCCACCAAATGAACTCAGCACCATTCACCTCAACTCTCTGGGTTTGACCAGCCAGCCAGAATGTCCATCCAATAAAGGCTTAAGATTTGCCTTAGCCCTCCTTTTGTTGCTCATGTATTTATTGAAACATTTTTAATTGTCTTTTATGGCAGCAGCCAGGTTAAGTTCTAATTGGTCTTTGGCCCTTCTAATTTTCTCAGTGCATAAGCTTTAAACATCCTTGTCTAGACTTAATTGTTTTTACAAGCCATATGTAATTCAGTGGTGTGGACTTCCGAATAAGATATTTTATGAGTAGGAAGGGTTGAATTGTTTGGAAACATGGAAAAGACATGTAGGGCTTTTAACCTTGAGGTCATTGGTTTGAGTTTGGTCCAGCCTGATAAGAAACCAAAAACATTAAATCTGTATGTTCTCATGCAACTCTTCCAAACAAGTATTTCCTAAAGTATAAGAGAGAGGTCATTACTGTTGTTTTTCCCTCTTTTTCCTGCTTTCCCTTATGAGTTCAAACTTGAACACTGCCTGGTAGGATGACCTTCTTCTACTTTTAGAGGAAATGCAGCAGAGAATTTCTTCTGTAGAAAGAATTTCTCCTTCCCTGCTACATATTGTGTATGAATACTATAAAATTACCCAGTTGACTTCACTGAGATATTTAAATAGACTTTCTGCTAGACATTGTTCACTGTGAACAGCCTTTTGTTCAGGTCATATGTTCTGGATTTATTTCACCTACATTCAGGTACCTAGTCAAATCACATAATTTATGGGAGGGTTTCTCTAAATCCTATTATGTTGAAGAGAGAAAGGCACCAGAAGAGCATGTCTGAGATTTTATATGTACCACCTTCTCTGCAATAGCAATGCATTTCTGCAATTCTGCTTAAAGCATTTTGAGAACAGGTATAGTTTGAGATTATGCTTAGGTGCAGCAAGGCACTCTCAGTGTCAAATTAGAACGTTCACTTTGGGATTTGACACGTATTCAGCTGGATTCAGATTGACTTTTGATGACAATATTCAAAAGAGAAATTAAGGATGTCTGCAACAGATAGCTGACAGGCCTTGAAAACCTCTAATTCTACTAGACTTGCAATGCAGGGTTCCCTGGAAACTGAAAAGGCAGGATCCAACATATCCTCAGAATTTTCCTAATCTAGACCTGTGGGAACCTGTACTCCTGCAATTTCTTCTGGTGTGGGCTGATTTACAGTGCTCAGACTGATCAGACACATGGCACTTATTTTACTTGAAAACACACAAAGAAGATGGTTGGTGGCACTGCATAAAGACTCTTTGAGGCTGAAGATGTCCATGGGATTTGGGTCTTTTGTTTCTGGCACTACTGCCAGCTTCTTATGCTTCAGGTGGCTTCCTCTCCCTTCACTGTGCAATCCTGGGTTAAACACCAGTACAGGGACGAACCAGTGCTGCAGCTTTCTTATTAGCTACATGCTTATTGTTTGAGGTCTCAGATTTTCTAAGATCCCTGCATAGTGAATGACTTTATAGAGGTAACTGTCCTTATCTTTACCATCATTGTGGATGTTTCATTTTTGACATCTATATGAATGTTGCTTTTTCTTCATTATTAGTGGGCCATATTTTTTAATTATACCTAAGGGTATTTCATGGTTATTGCCACAGTGACTGTGTTGTGTATACTCCTTCTTTCTGAAACAAGTACTGTACACACATCCCATTTTGGAAAAACTGTTCTCCCTGCTTCTGAACATCAGTTAGACCTTCTTGCACCAGAACTCACCACTGCTTTGATCATGGTCCTGCTAAACTTCAAACCTGTTTACCTGTTTTTCCCAGCTGACACTCAAAATACCAATACAGGGTGATGACCAACTATTCGAACTGCTTTTGAGCCCTAATCCAATTAAAGCCTTTGAGGAAGAGGTTGTCAGAAGTATCTAGGTCTTCGGTTCCATTTGTTTTCATGGTCAGCAAGCAGCATATAGACACAGTGCGGATGTGAGATGATGCTGATCTCTCTTAATCCAATTTGTATCTCCATATTGCTCAGTCGCTCTGAAGCAGCTGTGTCTGTGCTGTTGTTTTCCTAAGGCCATGTGAAGGCACTAGTTTTATACTCTGTAAAAAGCCTGTAGCATTCAGCAGGCCTCCTTTTGTCATTTTAGCAGATGAGTGGAGGGGAAACAGAGTGAGGAAGAGAATACGTCTGTCTCTTAGTGTTCGAACAGTCAAGTGAATGGGGTGTGTGTTACAACTATCACCAACAATAGGGTATTGTTGATGTTACCAGAGTCTGTGGTATTTTCAGAGATCTGAATATGACATTTTGTTTTCAGCAGCAGAAATATATCATTTGAATAATTGTACTTTCCCAGGTAGTTGGAATATTGCTGATACGAAGAGGGAATAATCAGCTTCTCATGGGATTTGCAACCATTAGTAGCTGAGCATTCGAATAAATTTCCTTGTGAGCTTTCTAGCATTGCTGGTGCCCTACTGGCATTGTATGCAGCTGTGAGAAAGGTGGGATGGGCTTGAACTGGACATGGGAGAACAGCATCAAAAGCCCTTTCTGTGCAGCAGCCTTAGGCTATTTTATAACCCATTTAGAGCTCTGCTTTGGATGATTGTAATATGCGTCTGCACCTGCCATAGCTTGATCACAGACACTGAAGATATACTTGAGCCATATTTTAACCCTGATCACAGTACCGAGCAGTTACTGCATTCTGTGACATTACTTCCATCTGCATAAGCATTCAATTTTATATCTGTGTAGGCAGCATAGCAAGTTGTTCACACTGGTTGCTGTTTATACTTCATATGATCTCATATGTTTAGTGTTTCAAATGCTCTTTTTGTAATCAAGTCTTCATCCCCCCTATCCTCACATTGAAGTACGGTGGTGAGTATACAACAGGTACATTTTTCAGCTGGAATTGGCTGCCAACACTCACTTTTCAGAACTTTAAGCTGTAGCTCTCAGTCACAAAATAATCTTCACATACATGTATGAGCAAAGGAACGGTTCAGACAAAGTGTCTGTCTAGCACAGTACTCTGCCCTAGCAGTGTCTGTATGTGGACATGAAAGGAAGGGAAAAAGTGGGTCAAAACATTGCCAGTTCCTAATATTCTTTCTACAGTGAAGGCATCAAAGCTGTAAAAAATATTTATTCAAGGTGTGAATGAATGATGGATTTAAACAATGACATAAACATTTTCCTGTCCTTTTGGTTATCCTTCCCTAATGTTTCCTAATATTTTACTTGGTTTTTGAGCACTGAGTTGGGCTTAGGCTAGACAGCACTGCGAAAGCACCAAGACCTTGCACAATGCATCCGCTCATTTTATATGTGATCACCTTTTTGCATGTGATACTAGGTCTCTTTTTCCAAATGTTTTCCCCCAGGACTTCACATTTATCTGCATTGAATTCCACCTGCCGTTTCACTGCTCAGTTGCTTAGGATGGTTCCCTTTGCTCACTCTACCTCAAATGACTTAATTGCATCCACAGCCTTCACCATAGCACTGTTGGCTCTAGTTTGCCAGGCTGGTTACAAACATCTTGCACTGCACACACATGACCAAATTTGTGCTTGCTCTGAGACTGTTCAACTCCTTGAATTGAGGAGGTTGCTCAAACCCATCCAATAATTGGAAGAATTTAACCTGTAGGGAGAGAGCATCCTCTAATTGTTCCCTGTGAACTACACCAGTAGACCTGCACTGTATTGTTCTTGATATGGAAGATTTAAAGGCTTCCTTTATACTGGTATGCTTTTATTTATTTTTTAATCATAGTTGTGCATTACAGTTTTCTTTTTTTCAATGCTAAAATTGTCTTGGAAGGTTCCTGTCCACCCACAGCTGCTTGCTCCCTCATTCCAATTTTTTCAAAAGTTGCAATAGCTATTGGCTTTTTGTGGTTGTTTTTGTTTTGTTTGTTGTTTATTTTTTTAACCCTAGATCATTGAAAAGACCTGGCACATCCCTGTGACCTTTCATGAGCACACTGTAAGGCAGAGAACCTCAACAGAGCATGGGAACAGGTGACAGAAGTGAGTGGGGCTTTCCAGGAATTAATTTTGTTGCCAAATAAAATGGAACATGTAAACAGCGCTCTAAGAAAAAGATAGGTTAGATAATACCACTTCCTGGATAAGCTGCACTTAAGCAATCTTATCTTTAAGCTTCAGGGTTCAGATACTCTAGAAATTTCTTAGGCTGAGAGGTCTTGACTGTCAAGAAGTCACAGAGATTTTTAGCATTTCAACATGACGTGTAAACCCTGTCTCCCATATTGTGAACTCCCTTTTTATATTTGTGTCTCTTTGGTTTTCTTCATCCCTTTGTGAAATTCTGAGGCAACAGAAATTTTCACTGAAAGCTAAGTGACTCATTGGGCCATGATGGAAAGATCTACAACTTCCTGCCTTAAGCAGCAGTGCTGGATAGTTGCCTATGATTCATACTGGGCATGGTCCCAAATTCATCAAAATATTGCTAGAACTGTAAAAAGTGGCAAGTCACTGTGGGGGCCTGGACCCTGCCAAAGGCTGAACTGAGGAAGCTGAGGCTCAGCTAGTATTGAGTCAGCCTGACTGCCGTCATCAGTAGATCGATCCCATTTTTCACCAGCTGAAAACCCCATCACGGCTATCAGTTTGCAGACCCAAATGAGATAGGATTAGAAGCAATCACCGTAAATTACTGCTTTGTGCCGTACAATCGGAGCTCAGCAATGGATGTTCAATGTGCTTAGGTAGCATGGAAAGAATTAGGCAGCAGAGACAAAAAGTAAAAACATCCACTAGACAAAAAGATGATCATATCAAGTTATCAAGATAATATATCTGCATATTACTGAGGTTTACTTTCCTTTGTTGAGCAGCAGTTTGTTCTATAAAAATATTGTTTGGCATGCAGGAATAGTTACTGTCTCGTTAGCTCATTTGCTTCTTTTCAGGAAGAGATTATTCTGTCTGCCTTTTTTGAAATAATTTTCTGTTTAGTATTGAAAGAGTCACTCTGAATCTGGGTTCATCCATCTTCTGGTGAACATGATGAAGATCTGAATGAACCGAATAAAGGACAAATTGCAGCAGGCATGTAACAAGCCCTTCTTCTTTCTGTTAAACCTCTGTTAATAATGTGTGAAAGAGTGATAACAAAGAGCTTCTGTCCTCTTTATAAAAGACCCTTAAGGGCAGAGGCAAGCTGTAAGAAACTATTCTTTTGCTAATGATAGCTGAATTACTGAGAATGCTTAGTGTTAAAAACCCACGACAAGGATCTTGTACATGGAAAGGAAGTATTTCCTTGGACGGCTTTCTAATGACTGTCAAACATTTGCAGCCATCAGACAAAAGGAAGCATTGTGATGACAAGGCACACAGCTAGTGCTGTGGTTACATCTGCCAGTTGTGTAGCTGTGAGCTGTAAGCACTCCAGTAGTCCCACGAACTGAAAATTGACTCCCGATTTGAATTTTCTTTACTTCACTCTTCCTACTTGTTTTTTTTTTTCTTTTCTTTTTTTTTTCAAGGGTAGCTTGACTGATCATGATTTTACTAGAATGATCTTAGAGCCCTTCAACCACATGCAGCTCTTTCCGAGTTTGAAAAGACCATTTGGTACCAAGTTGTTCACTTTTTCAAACCATACCCATTTAATATATGTGCTATATGTAAAACTTAGTGGCTTGAAGAATACTCTTGCTCAGAGTACGTTTTCTATGTGAATCAAAGGTTTATGACTTTACAAGTCATAAACTTTACAAGTTTACCAGTGGCAATTTAGTCCTAGTCATGCATTTTTTTTATACTTTCAGAAAATCCACAAACAAACTGGCCTCTCTTTATTCAATTGTAGCTAATATTTTGTGTTGTTTTTTTTTTTCCTCAAATACAAGGCAGAAAAAGAACAAGAGAGTTCATGGTTGCATCATGTACGAATAATTGCATCACATATAGAAAAGCAACCTCATCACATAGTCCACAACTGAGCTTTCATAATAGTAATTTTTTATTGCAGTCGTATTTTGGCAATAACACAGTTAAATAGTGAGGAGGAAAGATCATTCACACAGCTCGTGGTGCATGGTAGACTCAAACAGGTGTTATACACTTTTTTTTCCCATCACTGTGATAGCATCAAGGAACTGATTTTTGGGGTGAAACTTCTATAAAAATAAAATGCTTTGAAATGAGGTAATATTTCTAATACTGGTGTAAATGTGTAACAGGACAGTAAGTGTTTGTTAGTGGAGCCTGCCAAATTGTATCCCCCAAAATACTTCTTACTGAAAACTGTATGCACATTAAGTTTTTCTTTTTGTTTGATTATTTTTTTTGTCCTTAGGCTTTGTAGGCAAACTTTTAGATATGGATATGATCTAGGATGGAAAGTTTTTCTGTCAGTATGATGTCTCAGCTGAGCTGGGGAAAAAAATCACACACCCTAAACTCATATATCTGTCCACACAATATGCAGCTCTAATCTTGGCTTAGCGAGAATGATTAAAGTAGGTGCGGTAGACGCACTGGTGGAAAAACTCCTTTAGTATCCTGTTTTGCTAAAATAGCTTTGCTAGAAGAACAAATTGACAGAATCTCTTCAGTGGAGAGAAACAGGTTTATAGTATGGCTAATTATGAGGCACTCATGGCAGGAAAAGTGAATATATTACTATTCGAGGATATGTGCCTTGAAAAGCAACATGGCTAAAAGCGTTAAATAATTTCAGTGAACACCCAATTATCTATGTGGTCCTCACATACTGCTGTGATTAAAAGGGCAAATGCAAGCCTTGAATGTAAGGACTGCAAACTATTAGAGAGGATTTGCATCAAATATTAAAGAAATTATGAATTTCTACCAGAGCTGGAATAATATGATTAGTAGTAAGGATGACTAATCATAGCAATAACCTAAGAAGAGATGTGATGTTCTATCTGTAATTCAAAATATGCATATAAAACCAGTTGTTTCTACCTAAAATACATATTCTACTTTAAAGAAAAAATTACTTTTCAAAACCAGTGTCTTATGCTCCTTGCATCTAGCCTTAGAAATGGAACAGAACACCATCACGGTAGATGTGAGCTACATACTTTCCAGGCTTAAAGGGTACCTCTTTAAAAAAAAATAGGGTACAGTTAAAAAAAAAATGAATCCTACAAGGAGTGAGATACATCTGCCTTAACTATAGACAGCTAAAAATGAGATATCTGAGTTATCCATTTAACCTGCCTGGTATGATCAGTGGCAAGATATAAGCATCAGAAGAAAGCTGTTCATCTCATCTGAAAACATACACCTAAGATAGATCAGATGAATTGCCTTTGGATGTGACTCTTTTTTGTACTCTGAAGGGAACTTAAAGGATCAGCTTCCACTATTTAGGCAAGTTCATTAATGCAGGTGAATCCCTTCAGAGGTGTAGACTTGGCAGAGTGAAGGGCTTCAAGATTGTACAGCTTAAATATTAGCTTTAACTTTTCTTAAATTATACAGTATCTTCTGCTCTCATCAAAGAAAGAGACACAAAGATATATTTTTTTACAGTAAGTTGCACTGATTCCTACAATTCACCTCCCATTGCAGCAATATCTAAATCAGGATCCCACATTCCTAATTTTCTGTCTGTGGGTGACACAGAGGACAGAGACACTGAGGATTAAAGGCTCGATTTAAATCCCATTAAAATGGGAGAGACTTGCGTTGACTTTAATGGGATTTAGATTGAGTGCAGAGAAGGCTGAATGCTGAACTTCTGTCAAGTTTGAAGAACAGGGGGTATTAAAGGGCAAACTAATAATGCTTCTGTTAAATGTTAAGTACCCATTCTTCAGGGAGACTTGCCAAACTGGTCATTCAGTCTAATTCAGGATGACTAAAGTGACTCAGTAAGCAATAAACAAAATTATTAATATAATTGCTAGTTGTCTTCATGTCTTCTAATCTTTGTTACATTCCAATAAAGTAAGATAGTGTGTAAGACATGATGTATTTTCTAGATACTGTTAGCAATTTATTCTATAGGGTAGCTTTTACCATCTCTCAAGGAATATCTGTCTTCTATTGCTGCATTACTTGATTCATTTACAGGCCAAGGAGAACATCTAGGGCTACATTAAGCCTACCAGTTGTGCTACCTAAGTGACTCCTGTGGACTGTTAGCCCCTATATATTTGGAAAGTCCTTAGATACCTGCATGAAATGAAGATAAAGCCAGCTGCAGTTGATAGATGCCTATGCTCCACTGAGCATATGGACAATAGCTGGTTCAGTTCATTATGGGGACAGAGGCAGAACATGAAACTCATGAAATAGGAAGTGGGAGCTTTGGTTTTCAAGTCCTTCTTTTTATAAAGGGCTTTGAATCCTTAGTTGCTATTTCATATAATTACTGCCAAAGTAGAAATGCAGGGACAGTCTTTGTTTGCTGTTAAAGCTGAATCACTGTACAGGGATGAAGGTAAGGGGCAATGGACACAAACTGAAACATCAGGAAACACCATTTTTAATGTGAGGAAGACTGAGCACTGGAACACGTTTCCCACAGTGCTTGTGGAGTCTCCCCCTTTGGAAAAACTGTCTGGACATGGTCCTGGGCAACCAGCTGTAGGTGATCTTGCTTGAGCAGGGGTGGCAGACCAGATGACCGCCAGGGTCCCTTCCAGCCTCAACAGTTATGTGATTCTGTGATGAGTGGCATAGCCTATGAGGTAGTAAGGGTATCAACCAGGTCACTGCTTCTGAATCATTTTGAGAAGAGAAATTTGTGGAAGGAGGGCATCCTGGTGTCAGCTCAGTTCTGCTGGGACTGCTCAACGACTTTTTATTTATAAACCAAGGGATTACACCAGTGCTTGATGCATGCACCACAACACAAACTCCCCTGGGGAGCCTTTGTTTCCCTGATGTAGGGAATGTCCTAGGAAAGTGGGCATTCCTTGTGTCCTAGGAATGGGGGAGGGGTGGGGCAACCACAACTCCTCCAAGCAACCTGTTCCAGTGCTTTGGCACCCTCACAGTAAAGAATTTCATCCTAATATCTAATCTCAATCTACCTTCTTCAAGTTTAAATGTGAAAGTAAACATGAAACGTGCTGCATATGGGACATGTTCTCAGTGAACCTCCTGTGCAGATGATCTCAATGCTGCAATCAAATCCAGGTTATGTATAAGGGAGATCAGGATATTATTCAGGATTTCCACACTGAATATTGGATGAATATTTAAAATTCTCTTAAATCTACCATAATTAAGTTTCCAGGCAGAAAATGCAGCTGTGTGGAAGCAACATAGCCAGTGATAACTGTGTATTTTCAAGAATTCTGAGGAACAGTAAACATCCAACATACTTCTCCTTTTGCTGCCTGGACCAGGCAAAAGTTGTGTGTAATGTATACCCTGGGAAGTAATGGTCCTCTGCCTTGGAGCAAGAATGCTACCTGCTTGCTTTTGGACTGCTCTATGTGACTTTACTGATAGATCAGGTGCCAGTACAGACAGGGCATTGCTGGTTTTGCCAGGACGGTGATAAGAGTGTAGTTTCCCTTGATTGCTGAGGCTAGATTTCCCCAGAGGTTCCACATGATGTTCTGCAGAAATGTGCGTGCATATGTATTGCCAGTATTTGGGATTTGGGACTGAAAACACGCATTATATAATTGTCTTAAGTTCATTATTCTATTTAAAAGAGCCCGAAGAATGAACCTGTATATAAAAAAGTCATAATGCTCTCCACAGTTCTTTTTAAATATTGAATAAATTTACTTAAAGAAAAAGAACCCACATGTGCAATTCTAGGCTTGAAATCTAAGACATGATTTATTGCTTATTTTGCTTAGAGTTGGAAAAGGAGACTAGATGGTACTGGAAATTAAACTGAATTTAAATATTTTTGTAGAGGCCTAAGGTATTCCCTTCCCCCCATCCCCCCAACATATTTTAGAAAATCTTCTAAGTGCAGAAGAACAAAAATACATGAATACAATGAGAAAATCCCAAATTAGCAAGGCAGTCTTTCACAAGGCATTCAAGTAGACTCAGTCTTATTTACAGTTTGTTTTAAGAGATGTAAAAGACTTTTTCCACCAACAATTTGAAATTTGTGTTTGTGCCAATGTTAACACTGATGTGTCTTTACTATCTATGCTACACTAAAAATCTGAATTTAGAAATAATTCCTAGCCTGTCTCGCAAATTGCAGCTTAATGAGTTTCTGCTCTTTTCATATATAATAAGAAATACAAATAGCAATCCAAAATAATTTGATTTCTGAATTAAATATTTCTGCTAACCGACTTGATGACCTTAGCATCCTTATTCTAATCAACTACTCAAATATACTTGAATACTGTTTAGTCTCAGAAAGCAAATCCATCTTTTTTGTGATTACTTTTGAAATGTGTTGATGAGCGATTCTCTCTGGTGAAGAAAGACAGATTTCATAGGGTTTTTTTTCTTTACATTCAGGGCTTCACATAATTTAGCATGAAAAGAAAATCATGAATGCACTCAGTGCTCATGCTAGCTGGTGGCTGCTTCATGTCAAATGAAGAAATTCAAGTAGGAACATTGAAGAAGAAGGCCACATTTGTGAGTGAGTGTCCTAATTGCTGGAGAAGAGTAATCAGTTTTCTGTTCTTCTCCAGATTCATCAATCTTGGCTGCACTTTTGATTTTTGTATAATAGCCCAGATGAACAACAGGGATGAATAAGCTTTGCTTCTTGTCATGAGCAGCCTGCAGTCTGGACACTTTTTACAGGTGAGAAAAGGCAAACTGACAAGTGAAAAAAGTGTCATCATCCCCTGATTTTTAGAAGGTACTGTGTCTCTTGAGTTACTATATAAAAGGCTGGAAAGAAAGAAGAGAGTGAATAACTTTTGGGTTTTTTTTTTAATAGTAAGTGCCATTTTTTTGCATAGCAAATACCTTGGTTTTGAATTCTAGAAGGAAGATGGTTATGACTTCTGTATTCTTCATGGAGTTTATGCCTTAGAAGTGAGTTATGTGTGCACAGAGTCTACCTGCCAGACTGGGTTTCTTGGAAAAGATGCATAATTTAAAATTCCAATTATGTGTAAACATGAGATATATGTTGAGCTGCTCAGCTGTGCCAAAATAGTAGCAATCTTGTGAGTGCTTAGAAGCTGACTATCACACGAGGTTCACTGGTTTAGATGTGGGATTGTATCATAAACGTCGCTGGGAATGTAACTAACAAGTTTGGTCATTAACTGCGAGGTGGGGGAGGGCGAGTGGGAGGGGATCTGTGCGTGATGACCCAGAGACCTTAGGGAGACCTCTCACCAACTGTTACACTGAGCACATCAACTATGGCACACAGAGAGATACTGGGAAGAGCAGGCACGACACCTCCAATTATTCCAGTCACAGGTGTTCAGGCAACTGAAAACCACCACCCAGGCTTTAGCATTGCTGATACCACTAATCTGTGTATTTTGTTCCTGGTTCCTAGCACAGCTCAATGTACCAAGTTATGCTATGTGCACAAAGCCATGGATCTAGATTTGGCTCTTGGTCCTTGGTCTTGTAAGTTATTTTCACAGCTTCTTAAAACAAATGGCTTAAACCCCCGATTTCAATCCGATTATTCCCATGTCTAAAATGATTCATGTTCTGAAGGCTTCCTACAACAAAACATAGGCCTAGTCTGACTCGTTCTTCCTCTTTCAATTTTTCTTTTAAGTATCCTAAATGATGGTTGACACTAGAACCAGGAATCCAGACACATTGACATCAAAAGCAATTGTAATATTGATGTGGCAACAAGGGTGGGGGGCAGAGTGGAAGGAAGAGGAGCACTTTGAAGATGTCATGATAACTCAGGCATGTTTAGATTCAGTAAGTAGGTGTGCCTTTTTCTGTATCCTGCTCATCTGCAAAGTAGGATGTTTGAAGAGAGGGAAAAATGAAATGTTATTTCCAGTAGAGGGGAGGAGACTTAACAATGGCAAAATTGTTATGAAAACACGAGCAGTCGAGAGAACATTAGAATTTTTAGCCAGGGAATAACTAAAAAAAGTGTATGTATTTGAAATACAGAGGCAAATTTCTGCCATTTTTGTTTTTCAAAGGACTGATGTTTATGATTTATTTGTGACTGAATTTTATAAAACTGTTGCAATAAATGTAAGGCTGGAACCGAATAATATTTTCCTCTATTAGTTTGGTTATTTGCCAGAAACATGATTAAAACTACATGTAAATTCAACCTGTACTTGTGAATACAAAAACTGGTAAGTTGTTGTTTAGTTGGGGATTGATAGATCAGGATTGTGGCCATCTCTTGAAATTTTGGCAGAGGTGTCTCAAGGGACCCATGTGGTGAGGTCGCCTCTGGGGTATCACAGAACCAAACCCAGGGCACCAGACATTGTGTCCCCCAATGTTTGCCTACCATGCCAGCACTCGTAGTCCTAATTAACTGAGACTCAGACCACTCATGACGAAGATGCACCAATAAGGTTTTGATAAAGGCTCTACATTGTGTCTATTAAGAATATGGGAGAAGACATTTCCCAAGTGGATCTCAGCCTAAAAAGTGGTACCCACTTTGATTGGTACCAGATCAACCTTTCCTAATTGTGCTGCAAGTATTGCCAATTTGAGTTTCTGAAGACAGATTTACCAACTTTCAGTGGTCTGTTTCCCTCCAGCTGTTTGTTACCACTTCTATGCTATTTACTGCCCTATATCCAGCCAGTAAAGCAATTTGTGAGTACTCCTTTAACTCATTTCAGGAAAAATTATTTGGATTAATTTCTTTAGTTTAAGCAGTTCACCTGGTTTTCTCTGTCTGAAGTGGATTAGGAAACCCTAATATAAACTGTTCTTCTGGCAGAATTGTAGAAATGCTGAAATCTTTGGCAGTGACTTCTGCAGCAAGGCCTCGCTCAAAGGAGCAGGGCAGGGCAGTGATCTCCAGGGACAATTCCTCAAAGCACAAGAGGATCATTCGGATATGCAGGAAACAGCAGGTGTGGCAGGTGGCCAACTTGGCTGAACAGGGAACTCCTGGCTGAGCTCAAATACAAAATGGAAATACACAGATAGGGGAAACGGGGATCAGTGAAGGAGGAGTACGGAAATTATTGCTGGAGCTTGAAGGGGTAAAGTTATGAAAACCCAAGCCTGGCTGGAGTTTAAACTGATTAGTGATAGGAAAGGCAATGGGAGGGATTTCTAAGTACATTGGGAGCAAAAGGAAGACCAACAAAAAATACAGATCCACTGCTGAATAGGATGGATGACTTGATGATGAAGGAAAAAACCAGATCAACTCAGTGACCTGGTTCTTACTGGCAAGGTCTCCTTTCCAGCTTCCTTAATCTCTGTGGTAGAATTTGGGGGAGAGAAATGTTACCCCACGTAGGGCGTGTTGGAATTAGACACCACTTAAGTAAACTGGACATATACAAAACCATGGGACTGGACAGAATGCATCAAAGATGGCCAACAGAGCTGGTTTATGTCATCATCATCTTTGAAAAGTGGTAGAGAGTGCAGGAGGTTCTGGAAGATGTGAAAAAGACAAATGTCATGTACATCTTCAGGAAGTGCAAGGAGGAGGATCTGGAAGACTACAGGCCAGTCAGTCTCACTTCAGTCTGTGGGGAAGTTATAGAGCAAATCCTCCTGGAGACCATTTCCAGGTATATGGAGGAAAATAATGTGGTTTGCCAAGGGCAAATCATGCCTAACCAGGAATACCTGTAGAGCCTTTAAGTTCCTTGAACCAATTATCATAGAATCACAGAATATGTTGAGTTGGAAGGGACCCAACAGGATCATCAAGTCGAACTCCTGGCCCTGCATGGGATGCCCCGAGAATCACACCATGTGCCTGAGGGTGTTGTCCAAACAATTTACTATCTCATCTCAGAAAGGGTGGCAGTTATGCCAAACTGCATTAAGCCAATTAAGTTTTACAGTCGAAATGATTTCATCAAGCACATAGGGAAGGGGGAAAAACATTGCACATTGGAAAAGGGTGAGAGGTAAAAACTGCATTATTTTCCTTTAGTGACCACAGGGCATAAGTAACTGAGGCCCATCACTACTTCTTGTACCTCTCACGTGATATCATTAGAAAATTCCATATTTGAATACATTTGGTCTCTGACAACTGTTACATTTGGGTAAAATTTAGCTTGAGAAAAACTTTCTTTTCCTTTTCCAATTAATATACCTTGTTTTCAACTGATTTAGAGACAAGTTTTCTCCCTTGGCTTTTAAGGTTAGTGAAAGGTAATCATTATTAGTAGTCTTTCTGTGAAAAGATCTTTAAATGAAGATTTTGACTGTTGTCTAGGAACAACAGCACTCCAAAACTTCCCTAAATCTCCTCTGGAATTGAAGACCAAGAAGATCCGAAGCAAGAACACTTCAGCTAACAGCACTTAGTTTCTATTTTCACCTGTCTCTCCAAGAAGCACAGTATTCTGTAAGAGCTCAAAAGCTCTCCTTGGAGTGCCCAATACAGGGGAATAACAATTTTTAAGAACATCTACATCTGAGCTATTCCCTTTAAACTCTTTTTACTGCTAAAGTGTCATTTTATTGTTGGAGAATAGTAGACCCCCTGTGATATTCTAATACAAATCTCCAAAATAGTTAAAATGGATCTCAATTTGAGGGTGCCTCTTTTTCTCCACTGACTAAAAAGCAAACCTAGCATGGTTATGTAGGTATCTGTTCTGTAGTCATTTAGAGTCAGTGGAAATTATTTCCACCTGGCACATCTGGCCTCTGGTCTGACCATGCTGGTCTGCCATGAAACTGTTGTCATGGAAGGCTAACTAGAAAAACACATCAAAAGAACAATTGGGATTTGTAAGGCTTGATATTATATTTGCAGAGGTGCTACAGAAAGCATATGTGCCGGCAGCCAAGATATGTGGAGCCAAGAAAAAGAATATTCTGCCCTTTCCTGGGATCAGACAACAGAGTAAGTTGTAGCCTTCATATATGTGTCCAAACATGCACATTAAAGCTTCTACTTACCACAACCCAAGAAAAAACAACCCGAAGACCGTATGAGGGATTTTTATTTTTATTTTTATTGCTTCCTTTCATTGCCTCAAAGCAGGAAAAATTATAAAAAAGCTGCCACTTTTTTCTTGCAGAGGTGAAAACGCATTTTAAGCATGCATAAACAGTACACATTATTAAAATGACCACCAAAGACCGCAACTAACTTTTAAGGGAAATGAATTTTTTGCCGTGTCTGACACTGGTCTGGTGTATGCTGTTATGAAGATGTAGCTGTTGAATGCCATGAGAGTTTATGATGGTGGCACTACTGTCTGATGATGGGAATGCTTTCACTACTTTCTGTACAAAAGAATGGTCACCAGATCCTTCTGCAATTCTTTGCTCCCATTAAGCCTGTGCTGGTCCATTGCTGGATGGTCGAAGTGGCAGGATGCCTGAATCATCTGAGAGTGGCAGCCTTTTCTATTCAGTCTGCATCTCTTAGTTGTATGCACAGTACTGACTCTTACCATTCAATATGATACACATATCCAGTTAGAAGAAATAATATGAAAAGAATTATGAATAACTAGGACCTGCTTAGAAATATTTTGATAGATGTTGAAAAAGGGACAGTATTCCAAAGAACACAGTGTTTTATCTAAGAAAAGAAGCAGTTTTGATGTAAGAGAAATCAGAGCAGAACAAATAATAAAAAATAAGACATATTTATGAGTGAAATCAGGGATATATTTATGACTGGTATCAGTGAACAGCATAGAAGCCAGCACATAAAGAAAATTAATGAAGATTAAGGAATGGAAGTGGAAGCCTCTAACCATCTGAGTTAAAGAAAAAGTATTTTCTGAGTAGATCCAAACAAAACCAATACTAACAATAGTAAAGGCAGGATGACCCTAATAGAATTGCAATGACCGACACAGAAAAGGCAGAAGCACTCCATATGTATTTCAGTTCTGTATTAGGGACTGGGGAGAAAAAAGAATAACATCTTCATGTTCAGTGATGCTGATCTGATACCCTCCAGTGGTACTAAGGATAGGTACAGGTCCAAGACGTCACATGAATTAAAGCTAGCAGTTCCAATAATCCTGCAACCAAACCCTTGTCAAGTTTAATGTTGAGATTAGTGTAAAGAACCTCTGGTCTTGATTTTCAAGACACCTTGGAATTTCCAGAGCACTAGAGAGAAGCTAATATTGTGCCCTTATTTTAAAATAGAAAATGGATAAAAGCCCAGACCTGGATAATGCAGGCTTGGCAGTCAGAGCACATTATTAGGACAAATAATGGATCAATATATATACACTGATTAAAAATATTGAGAAATGTTTATATCATTATTTCAGTCAATAAAATCGAGAGAAATTTATCTTGGTAAAGTTATTGAATATTTTCAATGAAGATCCAAATTTGGTTGGAGAACTGAGGAACTTGTGGTAGAGGTTTGACTTGGTACTGTATGAGATCTTCATCAATACACTCCAGAAAAACAGGTCAATGTAGCATACATTACATTGATACAAAACAGTTTAACTCTATACATAATTGTAAAAAAAAGAAGGTTTCTGTGTCTTTTTTGATTATCTGTGTTTTCCATATGGCGCCAGAGGGACTATTTTTTTGCTTTATGTCACTGAGGATTTTTACCAATGATTAGGCAAAAGGACATATCATTCTGTCAGACAAAATTTGGTGATGACACACAGATAACAGGAGTGAAAAAAATTAAGAAGAGATGAATCAAAAACAAAGAGTATCCAGGGACACTGTGTAAGCAAGAATAGACAAAAAGTTGTCTGTACAGCCAAATAGAGGGTCTAACATAAAGGAACAGAAATGTAAGCCATAAAAACAGGAGTGAGGACTTTCCTATGAAACACAGATTCTGAAAAGGACATGCTATAATATTTATTGAGACCATATGGACAAAAAAAAAAAGGCAAGTACTATCCCTAGGTATATCCACTAGACAGAAGTGGAAGGTGAAGTCGTTGCTGCGTTTGCCAGAGAAGCGATTGCTACATGGAATAGAGCGTCCAGTTCTAGTGCTCAGAATTCATGATGGATGTGAATAATTTGGAGAAGGGTCAAAGAAAAGCCATGGGAATATTAAGGACCTGGAAAGTCTCCAGCAGCGCAATCTACTTAGCTTATCAACGTGATGACTTAAGGATAACTGGTCACGGTACACGAAACAGGACAAACAGCAAAGAGCTGTTTAGTCCAGCAGTCAGAGGTCTGACAAGCTCCTCTGTCAAAACAGTGAAGCTAAAAATTCAAACAAAAATAAAGGCACTTTTTTCTCAGCAATCCATTACATCACTGGCTATATTCACCTTATTCTTAGGCTATATTCTTAGGCTGCACCTAAGAAGTGTGGCATCACTGGCAATTTTTAAATCTAGATTGAGTGTTTCTCCAAAGTTTTAATTTTCAATGGGACTACTTATCCTGAAGCAGAAATAACCCTGTGAGACTCTGTCATTGATGGGATCAGACTGGATATTTGAGCCCTTCTGCCCTTTTTCTACTGTGTGGATATGCCCATTCTTCAGTGTGCTAGTAGAGAGCTGGTATATGTATTTATATGGCGTGACATGGGGATGATGCTACCTTAGATCTGATAAGCAGCACAGAGGCATTACTCTGGTGATGAGCTCGGGCTAATTAACCATGTCGTGCACAAGGGCCAGTCAATCATCTGTGGTAACATAACTATGCTGCTTCCCCTTGTGGAGCTGGCTCTACACAATCCAGGGTTGTGCAGCTGTTTGAAGTATGCATGGTTCAATATAGACCCTAAGCAAGTTTGTTTTCATGTACTAAAAAAATCGTTGCAATAAAGTGCTTCTCTCTTTAATGAAAGCAAAGTCATTACTGGAACTTGTGGTGTTTTAAACTGTTTTATGTGATAGCTGTGACATTACAGGGTGTCTGGTTCTCTTAGTGTATTAGCCACACTATGACACACTATTCCTGGTTCTCTTAGCTGTTTTTTGGCTCTAATGTTCCTACTTGTATCATTTAATGAGAAACATTGAACAGAGGATTTATTGTGACATTATTTATACCAAGAAGAGGAAATAGATGATGAGGAAGTGAATAACTCTTCTGTGAAAAACTATGAAATGAAAAAAATCTAATGGAGTCATTTTCACAGTTGTTTGTAATTGTTTATCATATCAGTCAGTAGGTGAGTCATTGCACCAGAACCTCTCTTACTTTTTATTTACTCCAAATAAATATTTGCAAAGTGCAAGTAATTATTTACATTACTGGGTCTCATCCCTGGAATTTTCCAGAGACATTCTCTGATTCCATGATACCTGTGTGGGCTAGGGATGTATATAATATACTCTGCCTTACACAAGGGCTCTCCCACATGTTTTAGTCACTCAGAACTCTACAACATCTTTCTAAAAAGGTTTCCCCAAATAAACAACCTCAATACACAAATATGTGATGAAAACTCAGAAATCAAATTACAGCTTTCTCACTAAATGAAAGTATAGAAACACTAGTAATCAGAAAAATAAGTAGAAATCACACCAAAAAAATAGAGAGGTGAGAAGGCTGAGAATAGCTATAAAAACGGTGAACACATGTAGATTAAATCAAGATAGGCTAAGGCATTAATCTGTATGAAAAGTTTAGATGCCTCCTGAGTCATTCTTCCTAAAGTGCTTCTGATCTTGTCTACAGCAATTTGGTTCAGAGCGGTAGAATGGGTTTGTCAATAAACCTGTCAATTTTCTTCACTTGCTGGGATATGGTTTGGTTCTTATACCAGTTTCAATGGTTTCAAAGTAGATCAGTTTTGGAAGAAACAAAATCTATCTCAATTGATTTGTCCTCCAATGTCTGTGTGAGCCTATGAAGTCCACATCATGGCCAATGTATATCTAATAGACATGTGGCAGTACATGGCCACTGAGAAATCCTGTGTCATCCCAGATTGGGTTTTGTGCTATATTAAGGGTCATGTGCCATGACTGCAAAGGCTGATGTGCCTTTTAAAACCTGAGGACCACAAGCTGCAGAATATAATCTACATAGTACCTAGCTGCATCAGAAACTGTTCCCTCTGCTTCTTTTTTTGTTCAAGAAAGTATTTCTGTTGCAGTTTTACTGAGTGAGCTGCCAATTTGGCAGTCCTGAGAATAGATTTAAAGGTGTCTTCCCTTCCGTTAGCACAGCTTCTTTGAATACTATTCAGTTCAGCATTGCCAATCCTGTCCCTTGCACACAGACAATAAACCATTTCTTCAGGCCCAGAACGTCCAGTTGACTGTGCTCAAAGCAGTAGCCATGACAAGGACACCAATTCTACTTGTCTTCTGCTTCAGAGAAAGGGAGATCCCAGAGGGTAGGTCTTTAAAAGAGGTGCCCTTGGTGGGCCCTTGCTGGCCCTGCAGCCATAGGATTAAGTTTCCATTCCTCCCCTATCATGTTTCACAATCCATGTTTTCCAAACTCAGAGTGGGAAGGTAGTTTTGGCAGGAGGCAGCACAGAATCACTTGGATAAAGTAGGAACATGAACAGAAAGAGGGGTTTGTTCAGGAGGCTCTGTACATGCAATGGTAGTTTGGACAATGATGTGTTTGATTTACATGAGACAGGAATAAGGACTGACAAGCTTAGAGGTTGGACTTTGACTTTGCCTTGACTTTGTCATACATGATGTCCTCATGAACGCCATGGAGAAAATTTATCTAAAAAGTAATCACTCTAACGTTGTCCTAAATGCATGATTTTTTAAAACCATCCACTAAGGTGGTCTGCAGCCGTCAGTGTGAAAGTAGGTAAAGGCTAGTGGTGTATGCGGCTACAAGCAGCAAAGATCGGTGGTGGTAGTGGACCAATATGTAAAGATAATTTAGTGTTTTTATCATTCTGGGACATACTGAAAGGAGAGTCATATGTATGACAAATATTTTGTAGAGTTCCAGTGTGAGATAACCGTGATTTTAACATCTTTCAGATATTGTGCAGTAGTTTTTTGGTGTGTATTGTGTGCTTATTACAGCAAAATGTCTCAATCTTAAGTATTTACATGGCAGTTGCAGCAGTAAATCTATACTCCTGTATTACATAGAAGTCTGGTGTAATTTTTAATGTGGTGTATGTTTTAAGGAGTAATATAAAAGCATATTGATAAAAATTAGGTGAAGGAACTGACAAGCCTTTTTTAAGCAAGGAGCCTTGAAGAGAAAATTCCTAATTGAAGTGGACAATGTGTTCCCTCCTCCTGCTTAATTGCTATTAAGGAATGCCTCTGCTTATCTTCATTAACTGTACTTGACATCTGTATATATATGATGTGTGTTTCACAACTTCCTTCCCACTTTTCAAGAAGCACAACAAAGTCAAAGGCTTCTGAGCAACAGAATTACTGCTTCAATCTCACTTGAAATGCATATAATTGTTTATGGGACAAAATGGAGGAGTGTATACAGTAGCTTAGTGTCACCTTACAAATAAGATATTCCTTTGCTTCTTACCCTGCAAAAGAAGAAGTAGTTCATCTTATTTAAGTCGGTTACAGACAAAAATACCCAGAAAAACAAATTCTTGAGAGATCAGGGCATCATATTGGGTGTACAATGAGTTAATGTAATGTGAGGCCCAATCATAACTTAATCCCTCTTGAAGGATATGAAATGGTAGACAAACCCCAGATATGCTAGTCTACAGAAAGAAGACATGCAGACTTTGAATATTTATTTAAATCTAAAAGTAAACATACTTACCTAGTCTTATTAGCACTATATCTGATACACATTTGCCCACAATAAACTAAACTAAACTAAACTAAACTAAACTAAACCAAACTAAACTGAACTAAACTAAACTGAACTAAACTAAACTATTTTC
>JAWWLV010000001.1:68285243-68316504 GCA_035041135.1 Platyrinchus mystaceus
TAAACTAAACTAAACTAAACTAAACTAAACCAAACTAAACTGAACTAAACTAAACTGAACTAAACTAAACTATTTTCTAAGAAAGCTCAACACATCTTTGCCTGGCAAACTTCCATTTATTTCAGCTGTCCAGCTATCTCACAAGGAACTCAGTTTTGGTGCATTTTAAGAGAAGCTTTCCAAAATATCTAATGAATCTTGTAGTTACATCTTTTCTTACTCAGTGCTGCATACCAAAACATCAGTTCTTAATCTATAATCTCAAAGTATATTTTTAATGATCAATTAAAGAAAAGTGATTAATGAAAAAAACTTGACCAACACTGAAATATAAGGGCAAAAATGGGAACTTTTTTTCCGTTGCAGTAACCTGTCTGTCTGATCTCATGTGCGTTCTCTGACAGTGGCAGAGTTTTTAGGTCCAGATGGGACTTACACACTTGATAGAAGAGACTACATTTGAATCACTGAATTGTTGAAGTTGGCAGAGACTTTGGAGATCATGTACTCCAACATCTCACTCCAAGCAGGGTCACTTACACAGGAGGGTGCACAGGGCTCTGCTCTGCCAGGTTTTCAGAATCTCCAAGGATGAAGGCTCCACAGCCTCTCTGAACAACCTGTTCCAGTTTTCCACTAGAGAATGTTTTTCTTATAAGCGAATTTTCCCGTTTCAGTCTTTGCTCACTGCCTCTTGTCTGTTCACTAGGCATCACTGAGAGGTTTCTGGCTTTGTTTTCTTTACTCCCCTGTTAGATATTTAAATGCATCAATGAGATCCTCCCCCAGTCGTCTTTTCTCCAGGGTAAGGAGTCCCAGATACCTGAACCGCTCCTGATCTGTCAAATCCTCTAAAGTGCATTTAAGTAATGAAATACCTTAAAACAAATATTGACGGTTGTTTGTTGCTTCTTTCAAACAAATGCAATCAAATGTATTGGAGAGGGATTGGAGAGAGACTTATTACAAGGGCATGTAGTGAAAGGACAAGGGGGAATGGCTTTAAATTGAAAGGGCAGGTTTAGGTTAGATATTAGGAAGAAATTCTTTATGGTGAGGGTGGTGAGACACTGGAATAGGTTCTGAGAGAAGGTGTGAATGTCCCATCCCTGGAAGTGTTCAAGGCCGGGTTGGATGGGGCTTTGAGCAACCTGGTCTAGTAGAAAGTATCCCTGCCTATGGCAGGTTCCTTCCAACCCAAATCAATCTATGAAATTTCTGAATATAAGCAAACAACCCCTTTTTTCTTCTTCAATACAGTCAATAAATTATGATGAACTTGCTATATTTGTGCAGTCAAATGGTTCAAACACTTAGCCTTGCCTTTGTAAGCAGTTACACATCATTTAGTAGCCACCTGCATGACAACAGATTGATGCTAGCTCATTCTACTCAAGATTTGAGTTGAATAGAAATTTTAGTCTGCTTTGCTCTGGAAGCAATGAAATTACTTTAGCCTGAGCTTGGAGTACACGGATCTCTGCAGCTCACGGCTTTCTACACTCAACCTTGTAGACATCCTTAACGCCTATTCAAATAATTGAGCACTATTTAATGAATTCCAGATTATAATAAATCTTTCCAACTATACAACTAAAAGATACACAAAGATTTAAAAGCCTTTTAAAACATGTTTATAAAACTCAACAAAGTCAGTTAAAAAGGGGTGTTTTAGATCCACTTAACACTGAGTTGACATATGCTTAAAGAAACTCTGAGTGTTAAGATACTGATTTACATATAAATTCTGCTTTTCATCCTGAAACACTCCCAAATACTCTAAACTGACAATGGATTTGGAAGGCTCCCATTTTCTAGTACTGAAATGCAGTCTCCTCCAGCTGTAAGACAGAGCAGATGTCTCCCTGCAAAGTGTGAAACTGCAGAACAGGGCAGTATGCTCTGCTAACTTATGCATTGACAGGAAGAGAGAGGAACAGAGGAAACAGATTGTAATTATTTAATTTGGAATTTGGCCAAGACCCCACAGTTGGCAATCCTGCTCTTGTGTAGGAATGCCATGAAATGTGATGCTACGGTGGGTTTTGCAACTTGTTGGGAAGACTGGAGTAATCATGGTCAGACCTTGAATAGTTAGAAAATTTGGTTACTTCTATGAAAGCTGTAAGTTCTTCAGTTCAGGCAAAAGCACAGAAGTCTCAGTAAATTACACATACCTGAAATTTCTGGTATTTTTACTCCCAACTATACCTTCTCTATTATTTTTTTCTGCATCTTTTATGTTGTGACCAATATTTTTGCTTATGTAATATATGTATATTTGTGTATGTACGTACATACAGAGATAAAAATGCATTATGCATAGATACATTTATAAATACAGTAATTTAAAGGCATTTGACTTGAATACTAAGTATTACAATATCAATTTATTCTGTGAACTAAAAATAATTTGATTTCTCATAAACTTAGTGTATACGTAAACAAATATTAAACAACCTCACCTATATGTGACACATATCTTCCTATGAAGACATTTGTAAGTAAAATACATCAACTAAAGTATGAACACTTTTATAAAGGTCAGATGCTTCCAAGATACTTAATAATGAGTTGCAAATATTAAGGAGCTTGCCATATTCTTTGTTTGTTCTTTGAAATTTGGGCAAACAAATTTAACAAGATCATTTTAGTAATTAGATACAGGAAGGATCTTCATAACCTATGGAGGTGCTTGAAGCAGAGCATTTATTTCACAGTCTCTTTCCATCTCCTATGAAAAGATGAAGTTAATTTTTTTTGAAAATAATATCTTTTCTATTGTCATAAAATGGGCATGAAAGTTAAAAAATTTGATGCTATGAAGAATTTTAAATTATAAACTCTTAAAATGACAAAATTATAGAATTATTTCATAACCAATTCTCTTTGAACCTTATTAATACCACTTAATAAATGTTTAGACACATTTTTATTCCAGTTCATAATATAGCCATTCAGTGTGAGTAGTACATGATTTGTCAGTATTCCAAACTTTTATATCCACATCAGAAAACAATAAAAATATTTCTGTCAGTGCTTAGTTGTCTTTATTATTAATGCTAATGAACACAAAATTTAAAAATGCAATAGACTAGTCCAATAGTTGGCAGACATTCATAGTTTGCATGTGTGACACACATAGCTTACATTACTCATATATGGCATGAATTAATGTAAAATTGTTTCCAAGTATAATAAAAACTCCTTAAAATCAAAGTTATAGAACACATTAAAAGTGGCATGTTTGGATTTTTTTTAGAAGACAGTGGACTATGTTTTGTTCAGATTGATATGGTTTTTAAAAAAATCTCAATTTCATTGTAAATTTTTTCAGATAAAACTAATGAAAAACATTCTGTATACTACACATTTTATAATACATAATATTCAATATATTTTATTTCTATGTTTAGAGGTGTAAATACATACACATATGTATAGTTATCTATATAGTCATATAAATATGCATCCAAAGTGTATGCACCTCGTTAATGTACGTGTCAAGTATTCGACTACAGCAGAAGAGAACCCTTCCTGCTATGTCTATGCAAGTACATTAAGAAGACCAATGGGCCCAAATTTGTAGGACGTGCTACCTGCTGCAGATGCATTTCAGGGAAAAGCTTCCTGTATCTTTGGCAAACTCCAGTCTGGTTCTGTGAACACCCATTAGTAAATTACGATGCTTGGTCCAATTTAGTTTATTTAAAAAAAAAAAAAAAAGAAAAAAGGAAAAAAGAAAAATCGAGTTTGCCTGAATTCTGCCATCTCACTTGCAGCTCAAAGTAAAACTTACGAAATCCACCAGTTTTGGTTTTGTCAGCTCGGCTTATTTCTCTCCTGCCCCTGCAAAGGCTGAGCATGTGTTGGGGAGATGTGAGCATCTTGGGGATTTGTCATTAACCTTTTTCCTGATAGCTTCAAAGAGACCCATTGTCTGACTTCCTGGGTTTCACCACTGATCTGTTTCTTTAGGGTAAACAGACTTGTGAGCTACTCACACAAACTGGGAAATGAAGATCATGAAAAGATAAAATGGCAACAAAGACTTCCCCCCATCCTGCTCACCCAAGAACAAAACTAGTAGAAGCGATTCCTGGACAATGTGGTTTGCGAAGAAAGTATGGTTACCCTAATTTCTCATCACTGCTTCAGGTTTTACTGGGTTTCAGGATTTGACTCCCACTTTTTTCCAGGACACTCCTCTAGGGTGACTATAGAGGATGTGAAGTTTTATGGCAATACTGGTCATAATTGTAGGTATCATCTAAATATTTATGTGTTTTCCACATTACTCTTCTGAAAATTTTGATGCAGGCCTTACAGCCCACAACATTCATAGCCTCGTGCGGAGGTGTATGACCTGAGTACTTGCCACATCATACTTTAAACTTCCTTCCATGTATTACCTCCCACAAGCAGGACATCCTTGGATTGTCACGAAGATTTAACGGAGGTTTAGGATACTGATTGCTAAGGTAAAATATTAATTTCTGAAGATTTTACTTTTTATTACAGTAGATTTTTCTTGCTGATAGTTTTATTTTTCAAGAGAATGAAAGAGGACTGGGTGGGGGTTGTGCCCTTTCAGTGGTAAGAGTGAGCTTTGGGACCTCCTTCACAGATAAATGAGAGTACATAAAAAAAACTGATGAGACCAAACAGATGTCACAGTTTTATTTAATGTTTTTAAGCTAGCAATTGCAAGCCAGTAAAACACATGACTACTGCTGTTATGTAATACAGTACTCTTACCACTGCTGACTGAGAAGAAAAACGACCAGCAGAACATATAAGGCTAATTTTGAGTCCTTCTCTCTCCCTTGGTCTTCTAATGTGTTCAGCAACTTGGCTTAGAAATTTGAACAGAGGTGCACAGCACGTACATGGAGAACTCTCAGCCTTTTTGAGCAGACTACAAGAACCCAGTTGTCAGAGCAGCAGGCTGCAGGAGAGTGCAGTAAAAAGTAAACCACTCTATGGACCAGACCCAGCCACAGGTTGCCAGTTGGACCATCCTGCTCCACCAACACCAGAGTGCCAAATCTGCCCTTCTCAGGAGTGGTCAGAGTGAGCCAGTGTTTGAAGAACATAATATATGCTACATATATATGCATTTTGCTGGGAAAGTTCTAGTGTGTTTAGAAAACTGACAACAAGCTGCAGTTAATCTCCCCAGTGAAAGAGCCAAAACAGCAGTAGATAAAAAGTTAGCTGGGCTGTGCAGTCTATGGCCTACCTGTAGAAGGCTGTGGGATCTTAAAAGAAATATGCAAAAAATGCTTCTTCACAGTGAGTGGTTGGTGAAGACTTTGGACCATAGGACAGGATAAAGGGAAAGGAAGTGAAGAGGCCAGGAGAGATATTAAGTAGAACATTTACTTACAAAGGATCTCCTCTCTACAGGTGCTTCTGTTCCAAGCACAGGAAACTTGAAATTATGTGCTAAAGGTGCTTGGACAATGAAAAAAAGACAAATCTACATCGATGCAGCAGGCCCCCAAGTAAAGAGAAGGAAACCTAACCATTAGAAACAAAATAGCAGTAGTATGAAACACATTTTGGGATTTACAGATACTGCAAACATATATTATATATTTGACCAGTTACAGCATATTTAGTCTGATACTGTTTTCCACTGCTTTAAGAAAAGTAAATTAAAATATGCACAGAATTACACTGTCAGCATACAAAGGGATGATGCTTTTCATGTGGAATATTGCAGCATTGAGTGCATACACTAAATTAATGAACTAAAAGGTTTGTGCCTTTTATTTGTGATGTCCCTAACATAGGAGAATTTGTGACTATATATGGGTGTGTAGAGAAGAGATTGAGACCGACATTTTGAGCAAAAACAAACAGAGCAAAGATAAGCATGATTGTTCCAATAAACATCGGACAATTTTGCAATGCATCTGCAAGTCTGAACTCTCTGCAATTTTCAACTGCCTATATAAAATCATCCCACTCAAAAGCTTTGATATTTAGGTCTGAATTGCTTACTTCTTTTTACATCTCTGTTGCTATTTAATAACTGAGATCTCCTAGAAGAAAAAAGGCCAGACATCTTTTTGTAATGAATCAAAATTACAAATATTTTATTGGTAATTTAGTATGTTTACACTGCCTGAACCACAGAAGTTGCTATTTTAAGCGAACACAGAAAAAGAAAATATAGAATTATTTTACACAGCTATACGGAACAGTTTTAAAAAGATCCTTTAAATGTTATTTCAGTTCATACAGCATTCTCTTGCTAAGCCAGCTGTGTGTTGACTACGAGCTGTTTGGGACACTGAAATGTCATAGCTCACAGAAGATGCTCTGTAACTGTCAAATTTTGCATTTGAATCTTTGAGTTGTAGTACCAGTGTTTCCATTCAGACTAGGCAGAATTCAGAGCAGCTGGGGAAATAAAATCAAACTACTCTCTGAAGGGCAAACCCCAGAGTTGTGATGTAGTTTCTTACAAGTTTTTTTTTTTCATCTTGAGCCATTCTTTATCAACTCTTCAGACCACTGGGACAGATGACTCTTACTTTGTCATACCACTCTCCACAAGCACATTGAACTCTTGCAAAGAAGCCCGTGCCTCTCTGCAATTGTTCTGCTACCCCTGTTTGGGGCTTAGAGAGCCTTAGACTGGCTGTTTTACCCTACAAGCTGATTTTACCCTCTTTTCCCACCTTTCCTAATCAACCCCTTAAAAAAAAAAAAAAAGATTTGCTTTTTTTAGTTCAAGGTAGCAAATGCCAGCTAGGTTTTTTCAAGAGCTATGTTCTATATTCCTGGTTCTGCTCCAACTGAATTGAATGGTTAAACATTCACTGATTTCAGTGAATGGAGGCATAGAACTATAATGAGGATTTCAGAAAACACCTGTATTGAGTATTAAGAGATTTAATCTTAGCTAGAACTGTATAGGATCAGAAGTTTTGAAATTTTTTATTATGGGGAATGACAGTGCCACTAAAAATACTGCTTTGAATAATACTGAAAAAAGGACAAAAAGTGCACTAATATTTGTATATTAACTGAAAAAGGGGGCAGTATATATTGTCTTTATTTGCAAAACCTAAATATCTGACTTAGCAGGACTTGTTTTAACAAAGAATTAGTCCAGGAAAAAATGAAAAGTATGTTACACAGTTGCCAATACAACAGCTATATTTTAAATAAAAACAACAATAATATACATGTACAATATTGTAATGATATAATTTGAGGAAAATAACACTGATCAGTATCAAACTTAGGATTTAACTGATTATCCATCCTTAACAGATGAAATGCATTTCACAGAAATAGATGCAGGTAGGGTGAAGTGAAGTAATATTCACAGCTTACTGTGAGAAAGTTACTGTGAAAGTTAAGGTAAAAATGTAAAAAACAAAACTTAAAATAGAATTATATTTATAAAAGTTCAGCATTATAGCAGTTGAGTGCATTTGCTGCAGAGAGGTGGTAACAGCAACCTAATGGTAGACAACATACATGCTTGCACACAATACTCACACACACACACTCACCCCCATGTGCCCATGCTCAAATGCATGTGCACAGGTCCTCCTCAGCTTGATTATACAAGCATACACTTACTAGCTTTTGATGGGGGTGACACCACAATTGGGGTTCACCTCCCCTGTTATTAGCTGTCTGCAAGGTAGCTGTAGCTACCTGAAGTCAGAAAATCATCTAAGGTAACATCAGTTGAACATTTTAATGAAAGCTGTTTTCATCCTGAGCATATTTAAGGCACTTTATTAAAAAATCTGAAGTTAATCAAGATTGGAAAACAAGGCAATAATCCTTATATAAGAAATTTGGAAATTTAAAATAAAAAAGTTCCTGAGTTTTGATAAATATTTGTATTATAATAAAATACCAGGCCTATTGAAAACCTGTCTTTTACAAAAGCATTTGTATGACAATTTTTCTTGAAAAACTCATGCTTTAGTGCATGACATATGTCAATAAGTCTTTGGGGACATCTGTAACAAATTAATAGGAAACGAAAAGCCAAAGAATGACCTGTCATGTATGTACAAAATGTGCACTGCTCCTGGCAACACACACCATGTTTACTACAGGCATCTTTATCTTTCTGTTTTTTACAGGGTCCTGCCCATATCTTAATACTTTACAATTAATTATGTTTCTCTAAACTATTTACAGATGCAGAAACTAATCACACATCTCCTTAAGCCCATAAATATGGAACTACAGAAGTAGAACATATTTTAAAACAGTATGAAGATGAGTATGCTACATAGTACTGTTCTCTAGAAGTACAGTTCATGAAATATTTTCTTTATGAGGATTTAAATCTAAATGAAAACAGAAGTTCCAATTCTCTCTCTGTTTTCCTTGGTTACATTTTTTTCCCACCTGATATTTCTAAAGAATTTTTCCCCAGGACAGTATCTGAATTGCAAAAACAGTTGTAAAATGTTGTAAAAGTATCTCAGTAAAGAACCATCAGGCTCTCAAATGCCCACTTTTTACATGGAATACAATCAATTTGTTTTCAGCTAAAAATAGCTGAAATACCAGTCACCGTTTGTATGTTTCTAGTAGTAACAATGTTTTGGTTTTGGTGTGTTTTTCTCTCTTCTTCTATGAGTAAACACAAGTACTCATACCCAAAGTGCTACCAAATGCCCTGAACATGCACAGTGGTTACAGAATGGTATTTATAAAATCCTTGGGAGGTTCCTTCTAACAATAATAGGTAAAAACAGTCATCAAAGTAAAATGCACTTTTGACTTTACTGTATCCTTTAATATTTTCAGTAGCTACCTCTATAGTATCCCTGATAAAAATTCTACTTTTATTACAAAATATTTAAAGTTTTCTAAAAAAAAAACCCCACAATAGTGATGGTGGTTAATCTGCTTTATAAAAGATAATACATTGAGTTATATATAATAATGGCTTTGATCCAATTAACTTTATATTATACTACTTAGTAATTACTGTGACTTCAGTTCCTACAACTGTTACAGAGAGTACAAATGACTGTTTAATGTACAGGAAGTGGAGATCATTTGGAAGTGCTGATTCAGAAGTATTCAAGTGCTAACAATGACTTGTTCTTTCTATGCTTTTCTTCACGTTCCATAAATGACGATTTTATAAATGTCCGTGATTTTCAACGTGACGCAGTTTTAGGGCAATTTTTTTTCATGCTCTTTTTTTTGTGCAAATACAAAACTAGATATTTCTGAACGTTACCATCTTGTTCAAAGTAATTGCCACTTTTACTTAAAAAGGCACAAACTTTAATGTAAGAGAATATACCTTTTATGCTTGTTTTATGAAGAGCTGTACTTGTTACTGGAGCGGAAATTATCATATCCGTGATCATTAGCTTTGAACTTTAAACAGGACTGCCTTTCCTCCAGGGACAACAGATCTTTGGATTGGCACCAGCAGCACAAGCATGACTGTTAAAACAAAAGGAATAAACATTTTACATCACCGTGTTTTGCACGTGTGGCAAAATGCACTGAAAAGCCGCCCTTCTTCAGGGGTACAGTAGGAAATGGCAAATGTACAAGCTGCCGTTTTGGGATTACAGTGTCAGCAAAGAAATGGGGTTAAACTCTGAGTTGCTCAAATGGCCACTACTAACTACTGGGATGTCCCATTAGCAACCTGAGTGCTGGAGAGCAGGAGGAGCTATACTGAGTTACACATGATAGCAGCTACACATGTACCCTTTAAATCTGGTCTGCAATTCTAAAGGCACCTCAAAATAAAATTAAGACTCTTTGTTGTCCTTTCTTTGATAATCTTTCTTGGGAAGAAAAAAATGTATGAGCATCTACTCTTTCTAAGCAGGATGCTGTTATTTAACTCATTTTTTGAGGTGCAAAAATGAGAAATAAGTAGAAGAATGGTGAAAATCTACATACAATTCATACATTTACTAGGTGTACTTGCAGACCTTTTGATGACCTTTGATGCTACTCTCTGCCCTTTGGATACTGGAAGTATTCCTCACACCCACTTACTTCCATGCTCAGGATGCTAGAGACCTCTTACACACTCTCAGCTCCAGTGACTCTTTCAGGGAGCCAGCAGAATAGACAGGGAAGACAAGACCAACACTTAAACATCTGCAACATGTGCTGTCATAATTATGTGGGAAATACATTAACATTACTAGATGTAGGGCTGGCTGGCTTCTGATTGAAAGATATAGTCGGTAAGGAATTTACACAGCCAGGCAATAAACCTAGCAGTGGTCAGTGGTTAAATGCTTCACAAGAAAAGACAAACTTGAGAATTTGTCATAGGCAACGTAAGAACTCTGATACAGGGTCTGAAGATGGTAAGAGGCCACAAAAAAGTCCAAATCTGGTCACTTTCCAGGCAGACATGAGGGCTGAAGATCCACATGCAATCTAGAGCCTCAAATCCTGTACGGAGAATTAGTGCCTAGGTATATTCAGTCAGACCAAGGCAAAACTATGAACAGGTCTGTCTCAAAAAATGTTGGTATTGGAAAGGGACGAGTGGATACTTGCACCCTCTGCCTTACAAAACTGATTTAAGTGCTCAGTCAGCATGGGGGGAGCCCAGGGTCAGCGCCCTCCCCACTGGGTTGCAGAGGATATGGCTACGTGAACCTCTGCAGCGCGGTCCGAGTCTGCTTTGTCAGTGCTCTGGAAGTGGCTGGGGGCCAACTTCAGTCAGGAAGTGATGTAGCGCTGATTAGCATGGTGCTGAGAGGGTTTATTATACACTCTGCTCTTTTGCTTTCTCTTTTTGTTCCCGTCAAACCTTAATTCCTTTCTATGTAGCTTCAGCAGGATAGGGAGAAAACAACCCAGTTAAAATTTCAAGTCAAATTTAATGACCATTTGAAACAGTTTGTTCATGTTAAGAAATGAACTTTACTAATGACATCATCTTTTAACAAAAGGAGCAGCTCCCAGCAGCCTCTTACCTTAAAGCAGTTTTGGAATCTTTTGCTCACCAAATACAGGGCTATCGGATTGATGCAGGAATTCAGCGAAGCCATGTTAATACCGATGTAGTCCATCACAAGAAAAAAGCTGTGTGGAAATTAAAGTGAGACACTTCTCTTAAAAGGCTTAGTAGAGGTTTACAACTATGAAAATTGGCCTCAGCTTCACTCAAACAAGACTATTAAATGTAATAGTAAGGAGGTTTAAATAAGTAGGATTATCTTATGGTGATAACAGTTGTGCTCAAGATTTAAGTCTGAATCAGTAGGCTGTTCTCATGAAAGTAAATTCAGAAGAGCCAACCACCTTAACTTGTGGAAGAAAATGTACATGAAGTTTTTCTGCACACACTGAATCCGAGCCATTCTGCTGAAAGGGAAAACAGGGACAGAAATCCCTCTTCTACTCCTAAGACAGTAGGACAGTCCCAAAAAAGGATCATGAGTAAGACAGGGAAAAGTGAGCGAATTCCTCACAACTTTCTTTCTCTGCTGCTGGAGTGAAAGCAGAGGGTCCTGGATGAAGAAGCAGGGACAACTTCAGATACACAGAGTAAGTTAGTTCATTAGGAAATCCAGATATGTGCATGGAGAATGCCAGCGTGTTTAAACATTTTATTTCTGCAGTCTCACCTCAAAAGTTCACATCTGTTGGGGTCCTTCTGATCATAAATAGTGAGTTTTAATATTCTGCTTAAGTGAAGTGGAAGCCAACACAAGGCAAAAACAAGTACCAGACAGAACACGGTTTTGGCCACCTCACGTCTCTGAGAAAGAAAATTGAACAGAACAGTGTTACAGTTTTTGTTTCTCTCTGGATTGTTATTGTTTTCATATCCAAATGTTTAATAAACAAGATAAAAAAGCTTATGAAAATAGGAGTTAAGGGAACATCAAATACCTTATTTTCTTGGAATATGTACTCAATCTTTTCTATTGTTTTAGATGTCTTGCACTGATTCACTGTATCTCTGACTTCAAAAAGTATGAGAAATAATATGAAAAACGAAGATCATGAAAACAGTAATTTAAATTAAAATTAAGAACATATTTGTCTTTCCAATCACTTTCAAATACCAGTTTGTCTTCAATTGCATTTTCTTGTGCTTTGATCTCAGGTCTTATTTTAGATGCCCCAAGAGATTTCAATCACAGCTTTAACAAGCTGAGACGCAAGAAGCATATATATGCATTATAGAACAACTGTAGTTTAATTCTAGTGACATATGATGTTAGTGTCTGATGCACCACTAACTTGGAATGCATGTTGGAATGTGTTTTGTTCAGCTAACATGTACTGCTAACCTCACTAGAGTTCAGCAAGAACTTGCTTCAGAATAATTAACAGTTTCATAGCACCACCTTCTAGACTATAGCATACCTTCAGTGTGCATTACAAAATACCCAGCTCTAATTATTGTGAAGAAGAAATAAAAACTATAAAACCTGAAGCATTAAAACCAAACAAGAAAGAACGAATTCTGTGACTGTCAATTAAAATCTTAGGTTTCTGAGGGCTCTGATGCATACATACATATATGAGTTCAGCAGCACCACTACTAGGAAACTTCTCTTTACTAGTAATCATACAGGAAGAGAAAAACAATGTGGCAGTGAAGTCCGTATAGGTGTTATTGTCATCCTGTCTACAGTCAGCAGAGTTGTCAGGGATAAATATTTACCTGTTTTAAGTGGTCATTTAAAGCAATCTGCATCCCACTTTTCTTTCGTAACATCTCACAAGTCATGAGAGTATAGAAAAATGCTGTGATAGCCAGCGGCAAACAGAAGTAAAAGCTGAACAGCCACCAGTCTTTAGCTTGCTTGTAAAACTAGAATGGAAAAGAATCAAGGCAAAAACATTGTTAGGAGTTGAATGATGAGCATTTTGCTAAGTGTGCTATAACTAGTTCATCAGTCTGTCCTGAAAAGCATCTCTGTAATGTGTACATAAGGTGTACATTACAGATGAGAAAACAGGACAAGACAGTAATATGTTCAAAGTCCACAAAAATTCAAATGTTTCTGAATGCTCTTTTTAAACCAAAATATTTAAGAAATGCCAGTATTTCACATGAATGATCTTTTTTTTACCAATATACTTCAGAATGACAGTATTTCATTTAAGTATTATATTCACCTACATGTCACATACAACTGTGCACATTACAATCCACACAACACTGAGAAGATCCAAGGAACTCCTCCAGAGATTTTATAAATGTCAGTGTCTTACCATCATGAAGGATGTTTTCTGTGTGGGGTGGAGCAAGCAGATTCTGAGATCCTTTCCTCTATACTCCATCGTAATCATGTCAAATGCAATAGCTTCTGGAACAGCCAGTATCACTGATATAACCCAGATCAGTACAATTTCAACAGCAGTCCACTTCGGCACTCCAATTCCTTTAATGCGACTCCAAGAAGCAACTGCTCGGTACCTGAAGCAATGGCACACATTTACAAATTAAAAATATGAAAAAACCCACCTGATTTAACAGGCTTAAACCCATCTTAATTGTATTATATCAGCTAAGTGGAAAGGTGAATTTGAGCCACTGCCCATATGGAGAGGAAATTACAGAGTTTGATGAAAAATGGGTCTCACCTGTCTATGCTGAGGGCACACAAACTCAACACTGTGATGCCCACCGATGCCTTTTGAATGAAAGGTACTAATTTGCACATTTCGACACCAAAGGGCCAGTCCTCTGCAAGTAGCTGCGAAAAGAAAATGACAATTAAAGGTGAAATATTAAAAAAAAAAAAAAATTCCCAAAACTGAAACATGGAGTTCTTTCCAGACTGCTTTTCTTTTCCACCATGTCTTGCCCTATGAAGACAGGCTGAGTTGGGTTTGTTCAGACTGGAGAAGAGAAGGCTCTGGGAAGACCTTGTAGCAACTTTTCTGTACCTAAAGGGGGACTGCAAGAAGGCTGTGGAGGGATTTTGGATAAGGGCATGTAGTGATAAGATAAGGGGGGATGGCTTTAAACTAAGAGGGTAGGTTTAGGTTAGATATTAGGAAGAAATTCTTTACTGTGAGGGTCATGAGGCACTGGATCAGGTTGTTCAGAGATATTGTGGATGCCCCATCCCTGGAAGTGTTCAAAACCAGGTTAGACAGGCCATTGAGCAACCTGGTCTATTGGAAGATGTCCCTGCCCATGGCAGAGCATTGGAACTAGATGACCTTTAAGGTCCCTTCCAACTCAAACCATTCTATGATTCTATGTAAAACTTAGCCACGAAGAACCTTTTCACAAGGGAGTCTCTGAGTTGTGTGCCCTAAAAACTCGACAGAAGCTTCAGAGTTACTCCTTGGCAGGGCAAGGATATGAATTAAGGCTTAGTCCTGAATTCTTAAGCTCTGCAAACATGACTCTTTTTGCTTCTAGCTTCATCACCTCAGTGTAATGCACCTGAACAGGTGAGGATCTTCCTCGTGTATTGGCTTTATCTCCCCCGAGTATTCACTGCTTTTCTTACATGTTCCAAGTAACTCATCATTTACTAGAAATACAGAAAATTACTTGGCACTGATCAAAACAGGGACAAAGCCAAAAAGTGCACATTTGGGGTGGGATTTATTTGAAGCTTAGTGTCTAGGCTCCATCAGCTGAGAAATCAGGCAACAATGGAGAGAAAATGTATCCCCCATAGTTTTTAGGTGACCATCTGACAACAAAGAAGCCCACTGGACACACAGGGAGCCTAAACAGCTAGTTTGATCTAAATGTTTCACAGCAGGTAAAGACAGATCAGATGAATCTCTCACTAAAGATCTTTATTGACCAGTTTTCTAATGATTCTGTATTACAACACCAAAAGGACTATATGCACATTCAACATACCTATAAGTGCAATCAAATCAAAAAACCAGCACAGTGAATTTCAGGTTGGTTCAATTACACTTCGAGTCATACACTTTAATGGAAATCTTGTCACATACCCAACTGTACATTTTATGTGATTTAGGAGACAAGACTTACTGGACATAGCACCTTCCTCACAGCTGATGCTATGGACTGTTTGACTGTAGCTCCAGTTTAGAAACATTTAGTCTTTGAACTCTGCTGTGACCTGCTCTAATGGCTCAAATACACCACAGCAGCAGCCAAATCTTCCAGTTCTCATAAAAACAAGACTCTCCAGAACAAGGGTTATGCCAAGAAATAGACGCAATTGTTATACATAAGAGTAAAGTTCCCGAGTTTCTGATTATCTAAGCCCATTTATGTTTTCATAACTTTCTTCAAATGAGGCCTTTTGGATCTGCTGCAGATAGAGGGCTACAAAATGCAAAAGGAGAGGGAGGAAGAATGATGACTACAGAAAAGAGACTGCAAAATCTTTCCCTTGACTCAAGTCTCTTCAAACATCTCATTTAACAGTGTTGTAAGAAAAGAAGAAATAGCTCATCATACTGTGTAGATTTTGCTGGGGACAATAATGAGGGTACGAATGCTCTAGTGAGGGGTCTGAACAGGCTGGATTGATGGGCCAAGGCCAATTGTATGAAGTACAAGACCAAGTGGCGAGTCCTGCCCTTGAGTCACAACAGCCCCATGCAGCACTACAGCCTTTGGGAACAGTGCTTGACTGGAAAGTGGCTGGAAAGATCTGGCAGAAAAGGACATGGGGGTGCTGGTCAACAGCCAGCTGAACACGAGCCAGAAGTATGCCCAGGTGCTCAAGAAGCCCAAAGGCATCCTGGCTTGTATCAGAAGGACTAGAGCACTAACCATCCCCTTCTACTCAGCCTGGTGAAGCTGCAATTAAAATTCTGGGCTCCTCACAACAAGAAGGATATTGAGGTGCTGGAGCATGTCCAGAAAAAGGCAGTGGAGATGGTGAAGGGTCTAGAGCAAGGGCTGTCAAACTTTTTAGACAGAGGGCCGGTTTCACTGCCCCCAAAGCGGTCACGGGCCGGTTAGTAGCCGAGAGGCGCCCCCTGGAGGCAAGTGGAGAACGAGGCGCGTATTAAGTCACTGCGGCGGGGGAGGGGGGCGCGGGCCGGGTTCAGCAGCTTTGGGGGCCGGTTCTGGCCCCCGGGCCGTACTTTGACGACCCCTGGTCTAGAGAGTAAATCATATGAGGAGTGGGCCTTTCTCTTTAGCCTGGAGAAAAGGAGGCTGAGATGAGACCTTACTGCTCTCTACAGTTACCTGAAAGGAGGCTGTAGTGAGTTGGGGGTTGGACTCTTCTCCAAATTAACAAGTAACAGAAGAAGAGGAAGTGGCCTCAAGTTGCGCCAGGGGAAGTTTAGATTGGGTATTTGGAAAAATTTCTTACTGAAAGGGTTGTCAGGCTTTGAAACAGGCTGCCTAGGAAAACATTCAAAATACACATACATGTGGCACTTAGGAACATGGTTTAGTGGAGAACATAGTAGTGCAAGGTTGATGGCTGGACTTGATGATCTTAGGGGTCCTTCCCAACCTTAACAATTCCATGATTCTGTAATTGAAGACCAACACAGAGTTGCCTGCTCACATCGGTTTGGTTCAGCAAAGTCCTTATGCACAAATAACATCTGTATCTAAGGATAAACACTTACATGGTCCACAAGAGGGTTTTGAAAAGCCCTGACATATTTTAAGTATCATTTTATTTGAACACAAAGGTTGTTAAGTACATTTCATGACAATGGGCTTTGGGAAATCTGTGAAGTGCCCACCAGTATTTTCAGATACCAGAATACCTCCAAATACCTGCTTTAGCTCTGTGCTGTGATGGAGTGTTTAAAAGAACAGCCAAGAAGCTGCAACATGGCCCAGCTTTGATTTATTTCCTCAATGATCTACTTAAGTAAGATAAAGAACATGACACCTCTGTAGAAATGAAGCAGAAAGATAAATTGTAAGGATTTATGGTTCTTGAGAATTTTATGGAAAGTAATAAAGCAGATGAAGCAGGGATGAGGTTGTAATAACCATAAAGTATCTTTTGCTTACGTGATGTCAGAAAATAACTCAGTCTGCAATTAAAGTATTTTCAGTAAAACCTCTCCCTGACACTTCTCCTGAATTGCTGTAAGGGGGTGACAGTAACAATCACTATTAAAACTGCAATGTGAATAATTACAGGTGTTTTAAATGTACACTCTACAGAATCAAATGACACCGGGACTAATTTGATTTATATAAATCAGGCAACCTCCAACCTTTCACATCTAGTTTCTCTAGAAATCAAGGACTGGCTAGCAAGTATTTTGTATACTTGTTTATGGTACCTCTTGTACATGTGTGTATATTAGACAAGAGATGACTCATTAAAAAAGCAGTTCAAAAGTAAAATATTTCTTTTCTTTGTAACTGAAATTCAGAACTTTGGTCAAATCTCTGTTAGCAGATTCTCTTGAAAACTTATATCTACATCTAGCTGGTGTAGATGAAGACACTCCTTGTCTCTCTTTTCTAAAATCACAGCGGTTCAGCCACATGTCAAAGATTTCCCTGAACTAATACTTATCTCTCAGGTGCAGTCACACTGTGCTCCAGCTGACTGGATGTGAGCCAGCTCCAGTTGGGGAACCATGTAGCTGGATTATAAAGGGGTGGCACATGAGTGAGTGCATTCTACTGGAGAAAGGATGCCTGGGTTTAGCATAACATCAAAATATTACTTGAATTCAGTCAGCTTAAATCAGGGCAGAATGGATATGCAGCTGTCTGCACTGCACTGGGAAAACACGTCCTTTATCTCTTGCGGCTGATGGATTGTGAAATTTGAGCATTTTAATGCATAAGTCACAAGTTTCTCTACCATGGTATTGCAAGTGGTTAATGATATGCTTTACACCAAAAGCTTGAAAACATTAAGAAAGTAAAAGGAAAAAAAAAGTAGAATGTTTTAATTGTTGAACTGTGTTTCCTTGGTTTATGTTTGTTCTCTGCATGCTGTCTCCTCCAACACTGCCTTAAAGCACAGTGAAGATCCAATGCAAAGTATTCAGGAGCATCACATTTGTGGACAAGAGCAATGATTATTCTTAGAGAAGTACAGATGTAATGTATTACAATTTTGTATGAGTAAAATGATTTTCTTATGATTCACAATAGGGTAGCTGTAAAAAGAGTGTCATTTTACAAATGTTAAACAACTTAGAGCCATGAGATGAGATACTGCCAAGTGGCAGCAAAGAGGAAAATAATGTTGTGCTTCCATCGGTAAAATGCCAGGAGAAGTCTACCACTGGCTATATTCCAAATGACCTTTTCCAATGTTTTACAGGCGAAGTTTTAACGGCTAAGCAGCAGAAATGTGTTGCAGATGAAATAGAACAAAAGGAAAGGGAACACATTTCAAAATTATGTGAAATCATACTTGAAAGAACTAATACATCTGATGCACTCCTAGTCAACACTTTCTCAGATCAGACAGATCTGAGCCTAAACTGATGTGCAAGCTGCACAGCTATGAAAGCAGCCCCAAGAGATGTTGTGACTCAGAGAGACACCTGTGAATCACAATTCCTGCTCTGCTTCCTTTTGGTTGTGTAAGAACTGAAAGATGTTCACAATCTGCTGCTGGAACACACCAGCACGCAAGCACGATATGCTGCTCTTGAAGGCTCAGCTGCTGTGTTCACCAGCCAGAAGGTTGACACCATGGCTCCAACTGGTGACCTGCTGCAGTTGAGCAGGAAGAAGTGGCAAAGCGCGCGAATATTTACGTCAGTGTTCTAGTCCCAAGCAACGAATGCACATGGGAAATGCAGAGCAGGAATTTGTATTTCCTCCTAGCTGTGTGCTCACAGCAAGTCCAGTTCACAGGAGAGTAGGATGTGATTTTTCATCACTGTGAACTGAACTTACAAGGGAAATCAGATATGCAATGGTACAGCTAATTCACAAGCAACAGTTTTTCAATATATCTATGAAATGACTAGCAGATTTTCACCCAATTCTTTTTTTTTTTTTTGACATGGGGATGTCATGCAGATCAAGTATTTTTCAGTATTTTATAGGAGCAAGCACTTTTTAAAACAGAAAATTTGTCCAGGAAATTAAGCTTACGGTAACGGATAAGTCACACAACGTTACAAAACTTATTAATATTCAGCTATAATTATGTTAGAGTGAGGATCTTCCCTCTAGACAAGAATATATATTTCCTGCTTTCTAGTTAAGCTAACTATTCAATAAACTGCATCGGTCCAATAAACTGTAATTCTTAACGTGAGGCATGCAATTAGTTTCTTGTATTTTTATTAGTAACTTCTGCTTAGAAAATTAATTTAAAATAATTAAGATAAAGTAACATTATAAGACATCTAGAAAATTACAGAAACCTCATAATGTGTTGTCAAAGTAAAACATTTCTGCAATTTCACAACCCCAGTGAACAGGCTGCATCAAAAGTAACCGCTTAGAAAGCCATGCTGCTGTCATGCATAAACACAGGGTAGAAGCAAAAACCAAATCAGATGAAAACTTTTGAAATTTGTCACATGTATCTTTTAAGCGAATGTATTCACAACAAATGTATACATAATGAAAAAACTATTTTAAGTTTACAAATCTATATTAGCATCTTCTAACTTAGTTTGGAGATCCATCATGAAAACTATGTGTGCTTTTAACATTCAGACATTTCCAGTACTCCATATATCTGACTTCAGAGTAGACTGTTCCCATCTAACTACAGAACAACGTTACCACTCCATTGCCTGCAGAGTCCAGACAGGTTCCTCCACTGGACAATTCAGATCCTTTTAAGTGCCTATAAACTGCACTTGTTCACCAAACAAACTTCTAGCTTGATATGGACAGATATCAACAAACTTTGCATAAGAAATTCTGAGATGAACTTTGCAACATCCCAAGTACGTGGTTCAGATGTTGAAAGGAAATTATGCATTTCTCCCAGTTGAATGGCTGTTATCTTTAACATCAAAAGAACCATTGGCCAAGGGTTCTAATATGGAATAGTAGCAATGTTTTCTAAAGACAAGCACCTTGATTTTTTTGGTGAAAGTTAGGCAAGGGTTGGCTTTATCATGATGCATGTCCTACAGGTAATTGCATTCCAACAGTTAGTATGGTCATCACAAATTTCCATGGAAATCTTGCCTTTTTCAGAGCATTGCTGGATTAACAAAGGAGGCAGTTTGTGTCTGCATGGGATACAGAGTCCCTAATCTGGTCTTTCTTGTCTTTCCAGTGCTTGATAATGCTACATGTTAATTTTTATGTAATCCTTAGAATACATTACTGAAAAGAAATCAGTGCCTACAAAGCTGAGTCTGGCCTTTGATCACTATCTTGGATAAGGACCAGATTTTTTTACTTCCCTGGAAATTTTTTATCCGCTTTTCTATTGTGCTCTGAGAAAAAGGAACCTATGGCAATAATAACAGGTAGATATTTTTCCTTAGTCATCTGTATCATAGCAAGTTGACAGAGTTCAGAAAGCCACACAATAATGTGCAGAGGATAGTTTGTTTTCGTTGTTAAAAATCCGTGGGACATGACAATAAATTGGATTTAACATAAGAGAATAAATATCCCTAAATGAGAGAGCGAGGTGCTGTTTATGTACCAAAAGAGAAAGCATGTTTCTGTGTTATTTCATTATGGCTTTTTAAGTCTATGAGAGGCAAAGCTAATGTAAGTTTGGAATTTTCAGTCCTGATGTTTTGGTGCCTTATACGTGGGACTTACCAACCTTATCGCTTTGGGAAACTAAGCATAAGCCTTCCAGAACTGCAGACCTGTACTGTCAGGTGTACAAGCTGCCATTGTCTTGTCTTCCAAAGATTACGTGCAGAGAAGGACATAAAAAGCTCACTGACCATCTACTCTCTCCTTCTGCTCCTTAATTGCTGTTTAAGGCCTCCAATTAACAAAGACATGGTTACTTAGTCTGTTTAGTGAAGCAGTTGACCAGGCACAGGACCACCTGCACATCCAATTAGTAACAATCTTGCAAAGTTTCTACACTGCCACAACATAACATACTGCAGAATGATTGCTGCAGACTTTCCTCTACTTCTCATTCTGCAGTTCGGAGGTTCAGCTGAAGCCAGACCATTTACCAATGCTGAAAAGCTCTGCCAGGTCCTGCATGCTGGAACTGAACACCCCAAAGCCCTCATTTCATACCCAGCTGCCTGACTGTGTGACAGATTCCAGATACTTTCCATTTTCTACTGAAAGTATTGATTGATATTCAAATTTATGAAGTGCAATGGGCTAATTAGCATCTTATGTACTGGACTGCATTTGCCTCACAATCTAGATAACATCTGCTTTTTTTTAGATGCCCTTGATTTAAGAGACATCCATTTTCATTTGTGTGTTTTTTTCCAGCTACTTACGTATTTACTTATGTAGTCACAGGGGACATCATTTGCAGTTATCACTTTTAATACCTAATAAAAAGCTGCTTCTAGTGTGGATTCTGAGTTGTCTCCTACAGGTCTGTCTGGAAAGCATTCACAGACACTTTCACACGTTCTAGGACAAGTGTTGTGGAGTGAACCGCTGGCATTTTATTAACATGAGAAATTCTCTCACACTTTTTTTCATGCAGTTGCCTAACTGGGGACCTGGTAGCAATTCTGACCCTGGATCTGTTTCATCCAATCTTAAATGGTTTAAAATTGCAAGTTACAACTGTTAAGTATACTTGACTTACTAACCAAGCCTTTGCTTCCCATACTGCTGGGTGATTATAGCTAGTTTTTGATTGCATTATTGTATTCTCCCTCAAAATGTTGCTCTGTGGGTGGAATTAATTGGGATGTGGAATTGATAAAAGTTATCAACTCAAAGTACCCTCAAACTCTTGATTAAGTAAACAGTGTATCTAATAGGAAGGGGTTGTTTGGTTTTGTAAACTTATATTTATTCAGAAGTCCTGTCTTTAACCAGTAAATATTTAATTCATTCTTATAAGGGATAATACAAACTGATTATGGGCTCTTCATTAAGATAAGTAGCAGCATGGTAGATTTAGAACCTGAGAACCACTGTGCAGCTCCTAGCATTATGAGCAGCACCACAAAAATCCTAGACTTGCAGCTGGTGTAATACTTATCGGTTTACAATCTGACCTTTTATTCCTCCTGCTCCAACCTACTCATAATGATACACTTGATGACATTCAATCGAGATAAAAACTGAGGTATATTATTGCATGCTACCAGTAATTAAATTTTGAGATAGAATCACTGACATTGCAAAGTCTTGTACTGAGCAGCTGTTATTGATACAATCTTTTTGATTTTTTCTGAGAACAGTTGCAAAAAATTTTTTGTTCAACGTATGTTATTACAAAAATACGTTTTTAAAGCATGATAAGGGCTTTTTGTTTTCCACCTTCATTGAGAAGAGTCACTCCTCTATCAAGAACTAAGATAAACAGTATAAATAAATATATAATAGGTAAACAGTATCATATAAAAAACATTGAACTTCAAATCTAAGAACTGTCATGTAATCCAAATTTACTGGCTCATGAATTTAACACAGTGATGACATTCCCTGCTTTGTAATACTTCAATATTTTAAAAGGCTGAAGATAAAGGATTCTTCTATTTCAGCAGCTTCTGACAGTAACCATTATGGATTCAAAACTTAACCCTTTGACGTGGCTTTCTAAAGCCTAAAAAATAACAATTCCCAGTTTACAATCATGCACACAAAACTAAGAGATAATGACAGATGAAGGCTATTGTGTCCACTTTATGAAGTAACTGATAGGTGCTTAGGGATCCAGACTGTAAACTTTCAAAGCAGAAGGAGCTATGTTATTTCCAGTATCCCTCACAAGAGTACTGATTGCAGCTAGAGGCTGGATTCAACTTCCCAACTAACTCCTAAGGATAAATGGACTGCACAAGCTGGGCAGACAAGACAGGGCATACTCCTTCCATGGCAAGTCTTACTACGTCAACGGACGGACTAATGAAGGTGCAAAAGGAGCAGGCTCCCTCTCGGCTGCCCATGGTGCAACACTGGCGAAGAGAGGAAAGGGTTTACTGCTCAGGAAAGCATCGTACCTCCCAACCGCTAGATGCATGAAACTGCTCAGCTGAACGATCTTGGTTTCTTTGAAAAACCTCTATGCCAAAACCGACTGTAGAGACATGTGAAGTATCATAACCAAGCCTGCAGCAGCTGAGCAGGAGGGACCGAGCGGCACCCATAGGAAAGGAGCTTCTGTATCCCCTCCAGTCTTCGGGGGAAAAGAGGGAAGCGATAAACGCACTGCGCATTTATCTACTGCATTTATTTCCTTTACCCCTGGGACAGCACCTGTTTCCAGGTGATTTTCAGAGCCTGGCCACCTCCATTCTGACCCATTCCCAGCCTGGAACGCTGAGAGGGATGGGACTGGGGCACAGAGAGGGTGCCATTTGCGACCACATCTGACCAGAATGCCACCCTCGGGCGGTATTTGGCGTGAGACAAAGTCCAAGGATGACTCCTAGACAGGAAGGGACGCGTCTCCCCGCGGCGTGACCACCGCAACCCCGCACTCGCTCCTGAATCCATCCCCGATCCCTCCTCACCTTGTAGACATTGATGGGGATGTCGATGATGATGTGGAGCAGGTCGCCCAAGGCCAGGCTGGCGATGAGAATGTTGGGGCCGTTCCTCATGCACTTGTTCTTGTAGATGATCCGCAGCAGCGTGGAGTTGCCGATGATGCCCAGGACGAAGACCAGGCAGGACACCACCGTGTTGATGTACTTGAAAGTCTCCTTGATCTCCGTCTGCCCCGTGCACATGGGGGGCGAGGCAGGGCGCGGCCGCCCTCCAGCCGCCCGCCCGCCCTTGGGCAGCGCGCCCGGGCGGGACGCGTTGTGCTCGGCGCCCCGCACCAGGGGGACCCCGGCCGTCGGGGCCGCGGCGTCGGCCGCCGCCGGAGCGCTCTGCCTGCCCGGGCCCGGCCGGCGCAAGGAGCCGTCGCCCTCGGCGGTGGCGCGGCAGCTGAGGAGCAGCAGGAGGAGGAGGAGGGAGGCGGGCATGGCTCCGCGGCGCGGCCGATTCCCCGCCGGGCGCCCGCCGCCGTCAGCGCCGACCTGAGCGGAGAGAGGGGACAGACAGGGCGTCAGCTGCGGGGACACCGCGCCCGCCGCTCGCCGCCGCCGCCCGGGGCCGAGCCGAGGCGCTGCCCGTCCCCGGGCGGTGCCGGCGGTGCGGGGGGTGCAGCCGGCAGGGCAGCGCCGGGGCGAGCAGCCCCCTCCGGCTGGACCGGCTCGGCGTGGCTCCGCTCTGTGCCCCGCTCCTCTCCCGCTCACCTCGCCCAGCAGAGCCAAGCCGATCCTCCCCGCCCGCCTGCCAAGCGAGGGAAACGCGCTCCGTCGGCTGTCGCCGCGCTCCGCGCCCCGGCTGTCTGTCTGTCCCCGCCCGGGCCGGCTGCCGCCGCTCGACAGCGTTTCTCAGGGAGCTCCCCGCCGAGGAGGCGGGAGGGACGGGCGCTTGCGGCAGAGCCCGGGGGCCGTCAGCCGCGCACCAGACCCCGTGGCTAAAGCCGCGCCGGCGGGCCAGGGCCCCCCCTTTTCTAAAACATTCAGCCGCATCTGGCCCATCAGTCACAGCCAGACCCCACCCGCGCCCTCCTCCCCCCGCGGAGCCCGGCCCAGCCCCCCCGCCCGCCAGCCCGCCGAGCTTCCCATCGCAGCGGTCAGGAGTGCCTGCTGTCCGGAGGGCTCCCCACCTCGGTACCGACCGGAGGACATGCCCCGAGACCTGCCCCCTTGTCTTGTACTAATCTGACTGTGGCAGCCTAAAGATGTAACTTTGCCGGCTTTGAAACAATTTTTCAGATTAGAAGCGTTGTTACAAGAGAATTGGGCATTACTGGAGGAGAACTGGGAGAAAGAGGGCACTTCCCTGCTGTCCTCTCCGACGCTGAGTCCCAGTAGTGGGTACGGGGTTCTCCTCTCTGCAGACAGCCCCCTTGCACGCCCCGAGCGGCACACACACTGGAGAACCTGCTTGTGCAACGCCTAGGAGATTAGTGCCACGTTTTAAAGAGCTTCACAAATCGGGGTACTTTGTATACCCTTCTTACATCAGAAATTGTATTTTGACTGCTCTGAAGTTGCAGTGATCCAGTTCGGTTTTCTGGTTGGGTGCCGCTTTGGGCAGCCTTAGCAAGGCATCTGATCTCAGCTAGTTCGTTCCAGTCGTTGCACCCTTCAGTGAAGCGTAAGGAAAGGAGCCGAGATGTGTACAGGATTCTGTGGAGACTAAGAACAGCCTCTGCAGGCTGGAGACAATTGCATGTCTAAATAGAAATAGTTGGATTTATAGCTGTTTTCTAGCGTTTCTAATATTTTTCTTTCTTTAATCATGCTGGATGCTAAATCCTGAGTATATACATGCTTCATTACAGAAGCAACCCACTGACCTACATTATTGACATACCCATAGGGGAAAACACTGAAAACCAAATGCTTTTTTCAGAAATAGATGGGCTAATCTCATCTTTCCAACATCTCCTGATAACATCTTCTTGAGCTGCTGTAGTAGAAAGGCTTTTCTCATCCTCATTTAGCTTCCTTTTCACATATCAAACACCTTTCTTATATAATCATTGTTGATCCATTTCCTAATTTATGGCATACTGATTTTTCATCCCATTTTAAATTATAGTATATGTGGAATAAAGACATCAAAGTAACTTCTAAACTGAACAAGGGTAGCTGGAGGCTGATTGCACACCAGCTGAAAGACTGATCTTTCAGGTTCTGGCTTTTCAAGACTGTGGTTTGCAGCATAATTCATTTTGCAACACCAGGACCAATTCCTCTTCCAGTGACAAAAGCACGAAGATTGAATTCAATATTATATTCTGAGCCCTGGGGATATAAACAAAGTCTTTTCAGTTTTCACTTCTGTATTTTCTCAAATTCCAGTTCAGCAATCCATAAGTGAACAATGTTTTGCTAAATGCAGTATTGATTTTTATTACAAACTCTTTCCAATTAACATAGCATTACCTTTTGTCTCAAATGCTTTTTTGCTTGTAAGGTTCCAGCTAAGTCTCGAAGGGTTCTGTGCTGATCCTGACCATCAAGAAATAGATTGCGACTATATTGAGATATATTTGCTAACATTTTTGTTAGGACAACTCCACAAGATATGTTTGCTACTGTTTGGTAGCAACACCATTGCTACCACTTACTTCAGCTTCAGAAGTTTTAGTAATAGCAATTTAGCTTCTGAGGGGTTTAACATTAGTATATACAGAACTTTGTGGTGGCTGCTGATATCTGAAACACATTACTCTCTAATATTGCACAAAATGAGTCTATGTAACAAAGCATCTAAGCTGTTTCTGGCTGCAACTAGCCTTATTTACCACCCTTTTTGCTTCTAGTATTTTTTTTTAAATATTTGAGAAATTAAAAAGAGCATATGCTGTGGTACAAGTCTGCTTAAATTAATGAAAATTAAAGGAAAACACAGTTTCACAGAAATTTATGTGAGGATTAAGATAACACTGTATTAAATACTGAGACCATAATGGATATCTTGGCAAATTAAATTTGATTTAAATGAAGATCAACTAACAATTTAATCTGGATTTCAACAACAGAAAAATATCTGTAAATATGATAGACTGGTGTCCCTTAAGCAGCCTCTGTTAATTAAGTTATGAAATCAATACCTTACTAAAGTGAATGGAATACATTACGTAAGATTATGCAACCTGTTGCTAGTGTTTCTTGGGGTTTTTTTGTTTGTTGGATTTTTGGTTTTGTTGTTGTTTTCTTCCTAGGGAGCAGAAATACTCCTTGTCCTATGGAAAGTTCACTTTTGTACAAAACAGGGAAAGCTGGATTCCATTCTCAAAGATCTTCCAGACTGCCTGAGACTCACTTTATTATATTCTGCACTTCCACTGCATTCCATCCCACCAGCTATTAACAATCATATGAATTGTAGCCAGTCACTATTTTAATTATAAGTCAGATGCAACCTTTCCATCAATGACTGATAATGTTCTGATTTTTTTTTTTCTTTCCTAATTTGAAATGTCATACACAAAGAGACTGGATAAACTGTAATCACCACCAGAACGATTTTTAACAACAGAAAGACTTTGAAGATTAATATGTTTTATGTAATATAAATCATGAGAAGTGGTCACAATTGTGGCACCAAAAAATCCTTTTATTAACAAGCTCATAAGACATACAGGATTGTATACTTTAATTCCTGTTATTGACTCAATGAGAATTTTGTTACGAGTTTGCAGGCACTTTTGCAAATCTCATTCATTTTCTGTTTATGTGGTTCAGCAACTAAGTAGCCTCAGAAATCTGCCCCCCTCGGGCCTGCTTTTCCTCTTATTGAGTCTGGTAGAAATTTGCCCACTAACGGGGGCAAGTCTAGGATGAATACAAAGAATAGCAGTCTCAGTGTGAGCCACTCATTAGATGCATGAGCTGAACTGAAGTCAGAAAATAGTTTTCTGTGTTTCAGAAGTTACCATAGAAACAATTCCAATGGCAATTTTAAAGGAATAAATGTACTTTGAGAAATTGTGATATCAGGATATTGCAGTTTTGTAGCTGCATATGTTTATATACTGGACAGGTGATAAAGAAGAATGACATTATCTGTCTCATTTTTTTTCTTAGACTAAATTTATACAAAAATATGAAATTCTTTTTAATATGATGTGTAGCTATGCTTTGTCTCTTCTTCTACAAAGCTAAGCAATGTCCATAAATTATAATTTTGACTGTCAACTGCAGTGTATTGACATTATACCTAATTCTTGAAACAATGAAACAATATTTATTTTATCATAAAAAATTATAATAAATAATAACAGTAGATACTACAAATGAAACATGAAGTTTGCATGCAGGTACCTGTTTTAATGTAGATTTCATTGTAAATGATTCTTTATTTTAACTTAAAACTACAAAATGCAAAACAATGAAAGACAATCAAACTTGTACTTAGAAAAAAATATTCAGCTGCCTCTTATAGTCCTTATCTATAAGAGTTCAAAGGATTTATATGAAATACAGTTTAAGCCTTTGAGTCAGACTGGTTGCAAACTGAAATTTTACTTTCCCATCTAAATCTAAGATTAAAACCAGTATGCTACATAGTAAAATTTACTCCCCTCATCCTTTCTACTCAGCAGCAGCAAAGGAAATAACAAGGTAAATTACAATTCTGAAATTGATATAGCAGCATGTTATTAACTTGATGTATAAAATACACTGAATCATTCTATTAAAAGAAAAGTTACTGAAATGTATTTGTGGAAGTAGCTGGAGGTTTGAAAGAGCAGCATTTCTGAATTCTATGGAAATTATTAAAACCAAGTCTTTTTTTTTTTTTTCTTCCCATGCTACTTCAATAGAATAAAGGTGAACAAGTTTACTTTTAAATTCCAGCTGTAGGAGTTTGGATCAGAATCTTTCAGGAAGCCTAGATAAGATCTGTTGTTAAAATAAAAAGTACATAATTCAGATGCTGGGAAATGTATGAATTTGTACAAAGGAGGTGATAACTGACCATACATTGTTTATGTTATCACATAGAGATCACTGCAGTCAAGCCTTTCAAGTCTGGATTAAATTCATTTCCAGACAAAATGTCTGACCTCAACAAGAGGTGCAGTGATTCACTCATCCACGCTTTTCTGCAAGTGTGGCCATGTAATACAAACACAGCATTTATCTGGATATAACAAAGCCACCACCACATTCTGGCTTTAAAATGTACTGACAAGCTGTACACCAATAACATCATACAGTTAAAAATCATCAGAATAAGAAAATTCATGCTGGAAAGAAAAAGAGCAACAGGCAGGGATTTCAGGTGCCAGACAGCTGACTGTCCACAGTCTTCTTGTTTGCTTCATGCTTGGCTATGTACAGGGTGGTTCCAGCTAGCTCCAAATCAAATCTATTGCTGTAGGGCCAGCCCTAAGTAGTGGTGATGAAATCTGGTCCTTGTCACGAGGCACCATGGGGCTCCTTCTGGGCAGTAACATGCCTGCACTTCCTAACAACTAAAATAGTCTGTGGGATCCTCTGCTTGGGTTAGAGAGGGAGACACTTCCATTTCTAAAGTGGGAGTTGTTTCCTTGAGGGGACTTAAAGATCTTGAGTGTTTTTTCCAATCCAGGTGATTCTCTGATTCTGTGGTTTTCACCAAACTGCACTGACAGACCCACAGGAATATGCAAGAGATAGAGTTTAGATGCCGTATATCCCAAGAGGTAGGAATACTGTTTATGTAGTTGACTGGAAGCTACTCAAGTGCTCTGAGATCTACAAAAGGCTTTCTACAGATTTATATCACCTCAGGCTCTAAGATTTTCTCTTATAAGACCTAAAAAGATTTTATATGTGCAAGTAGGTCCTTACCGATCAGACCTTTGAAGAAGTTCTTCACTTTTATTTGAAACAAACGTTGGATGGAGAATGAGAAACAATTCTTGGCCATTTTCTCAGTTTGAGATGTTGGCCATGAAAATAGCTTGGTAGCTCATCAGCTCTCATTCCTGAGAAGGTCAAAGCACTCTCTTCTGCAGGACAGCAAAGACTGAAGCGGGCTTATATCTTTTAGGAAGTTCCTAACTCTACTGGTTTTACTGGACACCACATTTTTGGTAAGGAGGTACTTACGAGGTTCAGATCTAATGAACTGAAACTACACTCTTTCAAATCAGTGCAGCTGCTTGATGATATGGCTACTTTAACTACTTTTTTCCATAGGTGTTGTTGAAAGATTTGTATTCTACACAGACATTCTGTAGTTACTATAGATGCATGTCTTCTCAGGACCTCAACAAACACTGTCCTTAATATATTGAAAACAGGCATGTGTTATTGTTACTTTGTGCATTTTGCAACAAAATCTAGCCTCCACCACTTAAAAAAATGGTGATGGAGAAACATGTCTTCTCCTTTTATGTGGTAAAGGCTCAAACTGTTAATACCAGCTTTTACATACATCTATATTTAGTGCTAAAAGATCATACGCTGTCAGCGAAGGCACAACAGGAATTTTGTCTCCAGATGCTGTTTTATTTATAGAAGGTGGCCTCTGGAAGAAGCCTCGACATCTGACATTTTTATTGATGTTACCAAGATGATTCTGGGTTCAAAATTCTTCCATTACAAATGTGTTTTACATTATTTTAAAAGACTGAAGAATTTGGGCTTAAAGGCCTAAGTGGGTTTCTTTGCTGAGGTGCGTGGTCACTACTAGAATAATCGTTTAACATAACCCATACAGGTATTGGCTTGCAACCTCAAAGTCATCCATCAAAGACAGAGCACTTTGTTGCTACACAACGGGCTCTTCTTCTAGTTTGCTGTCCTTTTTTCTTCCAGGTGCATTGCAGTTGTTTTATTTTGTTTTTCTGGAATCCATTTTGGTTTCCAAATACTGTGATTTTTGTGTGACACTTTCTCCTGCTGTCTTTGGTCATTCAGCTGAGTAGGTGTCGTAGCCACAGATATCATCGTTGTCAGAATAACATAACAATTGAGGCTGGAAAGGATTTCTGGAGGTGATCAATCCACCTCTACTGCTCAAACAAGGCCAACTTCAGTTGATTCTCCAGAAGTGAGTCCAGGTGGCTTTTGTTGGAGACTCCTCAACAAGGTACGTATCTACATTAATAAGATCCGCTCTGAGCCTTCTCTCTGCAAAGAAAAACAGTCCCAGCTCTATCAACCTGTCCTCATAGGAGAGGTGCTCCAATCCTTTAATCATCTTTGTGGCCCTTTGCTGGTATTTCTCCAGTAATTCCATATCTCTTTTGTACTGAGGAGCCCAGAACTCTCACACCCAGCTGGCACAAATGTGTCCTGTGACACTCGATCCACTTGCAGCCATTAACAGAACATTACCTTGCTTGTTTCTGAGTTCACAGATCTGCAATAAGCTGTAGATGCCCTAGTAGCCTGGTCATGTATTTGTTCTTAGATTAACCTGTCATTCTCTGAAGTAGACTTCTTTGCTCCCAACTGCAATTTATTTTTTATCTCCAGGAAATGGAGTATTCATGTTTGAAGAGGAACTCTTCAAAGCTACTTCCTGTTCAAAAATACCTTTTGATTTCTCAAGGGAAAAGCTCACCCTAACTTGTTTTTAGCTCTCTCCCCATCCTTGACCTTTAGGTACCATTTTATTGTGACCTCCATCTCATGACCCTTCCTTCTTTCTCTGCTTTACTGGAGATAGTACCTATATCTCTTTCTCTTAAGCTCCCAAGCTAGCAAAATCATATTCTTCCCAATATCAGCCAGAAATTAACTCCACTTTTTTAAGCTG
>JAWWLV010000001.1:68331402-68346160 GCA_035041135.1 Platyrinchus mystaceus
TCATAAAAAGCAAAAATAAACCCAAAACTGGGTACCTTGAGGACAGTGAAGAACTGGAGCAGGTTGCCCAGAGAAGTTGTGCTGTCTCTGTCAGGTTTTTAAACTCCACTATACACAGCCCTGAGCAATCTGATCTGACCTCAGAGCTACACCTGCACTGAGCAGCAGCTTGCACTAGAGACCTGCCAAGGTCCCTTTTCACCTGAATTATTCTGTAATCGTGTTATCCTATGGATACTTCCCAAATACTAACACCATGGTGAAATATGGTAAGGTTCATTTTCCGAAAGTAGTCTGAGAACTTGACTGACTGTTGATCTAAGTGGAAACTGAGGTACTGGGTCATGTGTGATTACTAGGACTTCCTTCCTCCTTTTCTCAGTAGGTGTTTTATTTTCAAACTTTCAAACAGACACATACAGTGGCTGGATTTTACACATCACAGATTATACCCTCTTCTACAATAAACCTTCAGAAGAACACAGTCAAAGGAAACTGTGCCTTTTGACCAGAGCACCAACCCTGGCTGTTTTATGGTCTAGTACAGATACAGCCTCTGGGTATAATCATTCACTGCATGTTAGCATAGCATGCTCAGGGCAGGGCACACATAGGTGGACTCTTGGCCCACATGGTACACGTATGAACACAGGATGTTCTGAAAGCTAAGCATACTCTCATGCTGCTTCTAATATGTTTGTACTGAAGACAAACAGTCACAGCTATAGCAGCAAGGGCTGAAAAACTTGACAGCATTTAATTGGCTTTGTAAAAATCAGGCAAAAATACAGGCTTACAGGGGAAAAGATGACCACATCCTTGGACCTTTGTGAAATGAGGCCATTACATTATACCAGCCTCTCTTTCAGACTGCTCTAAGAAAGCATATGCTGCTAAATTAGCACTGTGAAATACCTATGAAATAAATTTTCTGTGGAAGAAGAACAGAATATACACGAAAGAAATCTGTAATTCTCAAATTTTTTACAAGCAGGGCCCCTTTATGGCCTCATTTGTCTCCATGTAACCTTTGGTTGCCTAACTAGCTTTAATTGCTGGCACTATTTGAAGCCCTGCTGGGCTGGAGAGTTAAGTGACAAATGTAGTAGCTGGCTCCCAGTACAAATAATCTCTCTCCTGCCCTAGATTACTTGAGTTGCTGCCAAATATGTTAGCATACTGTATTTGTGTTGGTTTTCTTGAGAATTTTCTTCTTTATGTAGCTAGCTAATTTGATCCACCTATTTATTTAAAGCAACTGAAGCTGTTATCCATAATTTGGGAAAAACAGAATTAGATTCTTGATCTTTTCTATCACATTAAGCAAAACAATATAAGTGCCATAGTTTTAAAAGTCACATTTATAGGTCATTCCTTGGTCCCAGAAGCATTGATATTATCATAATGTCTCTTGAACCATTGGTTTACTCACAAGGTTTTCTTTGGAATAGAATGACACACAAAAGAAACAATTTTACTACTTTTTTAATAACAGCAGAATCCTTGTCGAATGTAATAGATGAGCAATTGCCATTTCATTTAGTCTGACTAAGGAACCAGGCATAGACAATCAGGAATGTGAGACTGAAGAAACTTCTATGTGCTTCTATGTCTTGCTAAAGAAAGAAAGTCTCTCTAGGTTCATCAGCCATTGTCTTTATATCTTCTATCTGTTTTTTTTAAAACCCTGCTGCAGAGCCGACTTTTAACTTTGGATCATTAGTGCTTCTTTATCTTCCTGACTGTCAGTTACATACTTCTGGTTTTCCACTGGATAAAACACCAGTAAAATGTAGATGTAGCATACTTCAAAAAAAAAGGAAAGTAAGAAAGGGAAGAAATCTATTCCTCCTAGAAAGTTTTTTAGAAAGTTTTTTTCCACTAGAATTATGATTTACTAAATTCTCCAAAATACATTTATAAAATAAAAAAAAGGAAATTGAATTATTGAGTTTTTGTGCACTTCTTTCAGGAACGTGTTTGTACATGCTATTCTAGTAAACTCCATTTACCCAGTCATCTGAGCTGGGCTTATATTGCTTTTCTCAAACTGTGCCAAGCAGCCAGGACTGCACAGAGAACTGGGCCATCTACATGCTAGAAAGTCAGTGAATGTGCTGTTACTCTCTTCCCTGGGTGTCTTGGAATGTTATTACTTGGCACAGCTTAAAAATACCACTTGAAACACAAAAAAAGAAATGTGATTTAGGGCCAGATTCACTGACACATTCCAGTTGCTTTGTGCTTGTCTGGTGATAGAAAACAGCAGTAAACTAACAAGCTAAAGTGGATTTATGATTGCTTTGCATATCTGACATGGTATGGGGCTATTAGAGCATACCAGAGGGAGTGCTCTCTTCCTTAATGATGGTCTGTAGATAAAGGGAAAGAGTGTTTGTTCTTGCTTATAATAGAATTCCTGGTGATATGAAATAAAATCATAAATCTAGTTTAGTCATATATTTATGGTATTTTAGTATTGATTAGATTATCTTCTGCTAATTATCGATGGATGTTAAGACAGCAGAAATGTCCCTTTAGGACTAAAGTGGCAATGAAGTGGAGTAGCTACCCACTGATACAAGAAATATTTGAAATATTTTTTAAGCAAAGACTGTGTATGTATCACATGGTAAACTGTGCATGGTATGGGCTTCATGTCCTTCCTGTTCACATAACTTTAACTGATCCAGCCTAAACAAGAAAGTCCATTGCTATCATGAAGGAATGTCACCAACGTCATACAGAGCAGATACATGTCTGTCTGACATGTGACATGAAAGGTTTCACTGAGCCCCAGCAGCATGAGTTGCACAGTGGAGGGCCTTTGTCACCTCAGGGATGCCTTAGACGTTCAACTGGCCTTGGCATCTGACACGATGATAAGCGTGCAAAAATATTTGTATATTTTTCCAGGCAATGAATTTCTATGGCTAGCTTCAGTGTGTGTGCATTATCAGATGCTGTCAGAACTCCTTCATTAAGGTTTTTCTTCCCTGCATTTGGAGTGTTTTCCTTGAGACAGTGTCACTGCTAATTGAGAACCACAGATTTATGGATTAAGAATTTTGTACTCTGAAATGGCTTTTGTGTGACACTTGCATAGTCCCCTATGAAACAATCAAGTTCTAGGACTCTGGATATGGAGACCTATTCTGCTGGCAACTGGATGAAGTGAATCTATCAGCTGGGAATGTATTATATTGAAATGTTTCTCAAAGTAGAGGGGACTGAACTTGCCGTGTATGGGAGCTATACATACCCAGGAAAGGTGTAAGCATGAATGATACCTGCTGCTTAAGAGCTGCAATCAAAGCTAAAAGGAGAAGGTGGTGTGACTACATGCTCAGCTGTATTTGCTTGGGTCACTCAGCTCCCTCTATGTCTGTATGCTGTCAGACACAAGGATAAATTTTTTACTTTGGTACAAGTCACATAATTCCTGGCTGGATGGCATGCCCAGATCTTCCCTCTGAATGTCTTGTTCAAGTAAGGGCTGTGTACATGAGCCAGTATCTCCAGATGAAACACAGAGAAATTGTATTTTCCTGGTGGCCGTCTCCACTAGTACTAAAATCAAATAAATTTTAAACCCTGAGACCCAAATTTGAACACAGCTGCCCTTAGTAAGGATTCAGTTGTTAGATTGCATTTTTTCTGGTGTCTTACAAGGAAGGCTAAATCAACATTTAAAAAGCTAATTCTCAGATCATTCTATGAAAACTGTGTAAACTTAAAGTTTAGTTGACAAGTATTATTTAATCAACAGTTCTTGTAGGGAAATATAAATACCTCTTATCTCTGATGAAAATATAAATAGAAATATCTCAGCATTGTGAAATAGCTGAATGGTATGATGTACATAAACATCCACAGCATTTTTGGCCTGTTTTTCAAAACCTCCTCTGTCTTGTCAGAATGTTCAGGGTTATATATCAGCAGTCTGAATGAGAATAGATTACTGTTGCAGATCATAAAATTTCATTATGGTAGAACTTTAATCTGAGATAAACTTGGATATCTCTGATGGGAAAATAAGTGACCACCAAAGCAGCCTGGCCACCCAAGCCAGGGCTGATGTGGTTTCAGATATTTTGTTGAAAGCCAGATGTAATGAAATAAATTCTTAATTCTCCTGTTGTCAGATAAGCTTGTTGTGAAAAATATTTTCAAACTCAGATATTTAGCAGATATCCTACACATTTTCCAGATAGCCTATCTATTGTGGGCTCTTTCTTCAGCTTCCTCCCTCCTTCCTCTTGTTAGCACATGTATCTCCACACAGTTTCTGTCATTTATTCATCAGTGTTGCCTTTCCTGTTCACTGATTTGCCAGCTTCGGCACCATGTCCACAATATCTAGTAGACAACTGACTACAAAAGAGCTACTAAAGTTTATATTGGTGGCCAATAGTATAATTCTGTCTCCAAGTCCAGTATGTATTGACTTTTATGAGAAATATGTTCCATTACTTTGAAGGTTTTTCATTTGCATTTATACTGCATATTAGCAAGCTGCAAACATAACAGGGTTGCAGCACAAAGCTGTGGCTATTTCAAATCTGGTCCTTAATCTGAGGATTCATGTATTGCTTTCTTTCCATTAAGCATATGATACTTCATTTATAATAGAAAAGTAAAAGATAAATTGCTGTCTGAATCCTTGAAAGTAGAATGACTAAGTGGATCATGAAAGTAGTTAATCTTTGCATATGAAAACTTGGCTGGAACAGATTTAAGGTTCAAAATATAGTCTGCAATTCTGACCCAAGTACCTGGTATAGTAATTGCTCTAAATTAAGAAGTTCAAAAGTGAATGTTGTCAAGCCACGCATAAATGAGTTTTTCAGGTGAGATTCAGAATATAGAAGACAATGGACCAGTCCTACCTATCTCACCTGAAGTGAATAATTCCGATTGTTTAACTGGGGCTGTTCATGTGTGTGAGGATTACTGGCAAGAATAAGGCTTCTAGAATGATGCTCAACTCTGGTTTCAAGGCAGCAGAAATATTGACCATACTGCATATTTTCATTGACAATCCAAGCACCTTTTTCCTGGAGCAAAAAAGACTTTAACATGGTATGCTGAGTATCAAACATTTGAAAACTGTAAATTATGACCCATGAGACTGACTCGAAATCACAAGTATAAAACAAACAGAATTTTTATTTATTGTAATTCTGCATTTCATATGGCTGCTTTATTTTGAGTTCAGAACATACGCAAAACACCAGAGTTTTCTAAGTCTTCTTTTTGCTAGAGAAGGGCTAAGCATTTCCTTGAGAATATTACCACCAGGCGTGCTACAGTGCAACTAGCTCTTTATGAGCAAGACCAGATTCTGGAAACACAGTCATTGGGGAATGGTGTTGCAAATTATGGCTTTAGCAAATTGGGAGGAGAAGGACAGTGGAAGCAAAAGTGCCTTAAAAAGGGAAGGGTAAAGTCCCTCTTCCCACTTCTCAGTTTAAGGCACAGGATTGGGACTCCCACTTACTCAGTCCATACGTTCCAGAACACAGATATTAAGCAGTTTACCTAAGCTCTCATTGAGTAAACCACATCATTCTGGGAACACTTTTGTTTCCCTGAACCTCCCAGTGCTCAGCCTGGGGCAAATTAACTCACACCATGCATAGTGTAGTGCCGTGCTTAATCATCCAGCTGAGACCATGGAGGAAGAGAACACAGGAAACCTTTATTTTTCTACAGAACTGATACAGTACAGGCAGAATCTGCACAATAATGCTTCATTTACTGCCTTTCTCCTCTTATTTACCTCTTGGTGACCTAGCAGAAGCAGAGGTCACTTAGCTGTATGGTTGCTCTGAGTTCTGAAGCAACCATAGAAGACTGCCAATTATTCATTGTTTTCCCACAGATATGAATCTCCATAGTGTTCTGAGGGAGAGATTGTCTAGAGAAACTGCCACTGCCCTCTCTCATCATCACACAGACCAGCTCTTTTCACATCTGTAACAGCGCAATGTTCCTGTAGCAACAACTATGGAAGCATTCAGTGTGCTTCTCACTGTCTTCTAGCACACTTCAGCAGTGGGAAATAGCAAGGAAAATCCAGCAGGCTGAAGCTGGGTAACTTTATATGAACCATCAGGAAGAGGGACTCCCTTGCACAGTCTGTGCTTTACAGCAGAAGAACTGTGTTGTATCTAACAGTCAGAAAGATTTTTATTTCAGCAAGTGTCTAATTTCCTGCAAAAGAGGCAGGAACCTATTGCCCATTCCTGCTGGTGTGCATTGTAGTAAAGGACATAGGAAAGACAGAAATTATAAGAAAAAATATTCCAGAGCAGTTTGCCACCATGCAAACTAGTTATAGTTTCTGCTTACCTCAATCATTAATGCTGATCAGAGGATTGTCATGACATCTGTGGAAAGTACTGTTTCAGAACATTTGTATTTCATATTATTCTCTGAGAAGTATATCTCAGGAAATTTTAAGAAGTTTTTTCTGTAAATATTTCTATACGAAGTTACTATATTTTGTGGTTTTTCTGACAAAGTGGATGATTAAGTCAGATTGACTTAGAAATCATCTCTGTATTTCAGTTTTCTTCCTTTCTAAAGTGTGTTTAGACAGAATGTTATCTATAGATGACATTTACTGTACATTATTGGCCATCTGTATTTGTTCTGGCTGTTCCTCAAAGGGCATCTAATGAGTCAGACTGCTTTTTTCTAGTGGGCCCCTCGCCAGCTAGAGATGAGAATCTTTAATCCAGGCAAAGAAAACTTTCTTTTCCCCTGCCATTGTGTATTTTACTTTACATTTGTGGCTTTTCAATTTTGATTTCTGTTTCAGAGCACACCTTCATGCTTTGCAGTCTGTATTTTCCAAGAAATAGCTACAATAGTCTTAAACACGATGCAAGTTAAGTTTACCTTGCCAAGAACACAACTTCCCAAGACACCCCTGGGTCTCAGCCACAGGACCGAGTATGTGCTTCTGCTAAGTGTAAACTAAATAAGCATCTCCATGTAAGACCTAGGTCCAATTTGGGAGATACTTGTCTTAAGGTGTTGTTCCCTGTGTTGAGATGCCATGCTTGACTCCCCACGTCTCACATCTCACATGTTCTCATGTATTCCCCAGGAATCCTCCCAGCTCAGAAATCCTTGGCAGACTTTCTAAGGACTCCAGGACATGTAAAATGCACCCTCAGTTCCTTGTTACCTAATGGTCATTGTGGTAGGCTGCAATTTAGGAATTGCACTGGAAAGAATGGCAGAAGACAGCAATTCTCAGGATCTTCTGATGGTGAACTCAGTAAAATACATTGAAATATTTTAATTTACTCCTTTGCATAACCACTATTTTCACACTGATTGCTGTTGGCTGTATGCTCTTGTCTTGTCAGCAAAATTATTAGACCCTAAGTAGCCCCATTCATTATGCTGTTATTAACCTAAGTCCTTTTCCAGGTTGACATAAAAACATCTGGTCCTCTGCATAGTTGACACAAAAACATCTGGTCTTCTGTGTCACTGGGCACTGTATTTGGCTGGAGCCTTTAACAGAGCTCGACTGATTAAAACACACATAGGACTTGAATCACCTTGAAATAATTTTCATCTTGATCCTTTTATTTAGACTGTTATGTTAAGTTCTCATCTAGTCTTGACAATCTCACTTGGAAGGTAATTCTTTTGGGAATGTGTATTACTTAGATCTGTGTCCAGCTCATTTTAAATACACTGAGCTTGCTTCACCTCTGAGATATATAAATGTATCATTAATGTAAATAATTTCCTTTCTTAGTCCTTTTTAGGAAGCATTTTGGGACAAGTGAGTTCAAAATCTGACCTGCTAGAGATTAATTCTATGGTATTTAATGTTTCAATCTCTGAAGAAAAAAAAATAATAATAGTAATAGTGCCAGATATGTTTCTGGTGAAAAAGGATTCCACATTCAATTAATCTTGGTTAAAGGCCTAAATTTTAATTAAGCCATGTATTTTTGTTTGGCAGAAGGACAACCGTAAGATAGCTCATCCTTCCAAGGTTTTGGCTGTGTTACATGAGTACACAACATTATGAAAAATTGTGTAAACTAGTTATTTGCAATAGACCAAACATTTATTTGTCTCTCATGCAAGCATTTGTCTGGTTTTCAGGGCAGAAATTGACGACCCAATCTGTGTTTTTGAATTATATTAATAGAATGTGAGGTCCCTACCTAAGAATATTAAACTTCAGTTTCCCGTTCTTAAATTTGTTTGCTTAAAGCTGCATAGTTTAATGAACACATTAGATGGAATAAATGAGGGATAAAGACTATTCATGATGTGAAAGAAATCCAAATAATTTTTACATTTGCATTTCACAATTTGTACTCAATGCAACAAGGTCTCAAGAGTGTTTCGGGGTCTTTTGAATGTCTTAGAAAGATTTTTTTTTAATGCCACTTCCCATGATTATAAAGCAGAGTGGGCTTCAAATATGTCTCATTGTACAGGGATATTAAAATTTTTGGTTTGTGTATCATAGTTTAGAGGTAAGATAGAATTACAGGAACACCTAGGATGTTCTCTAACACCAGTATCAGCTGGTATGAAGTTGGACTTCACTGAATCATAGAATGACTTGAGTCAGAAGGGACCTTAAAAAACATCTAGTTCCAACCTCACTGTCACTGGCAGGGATGCCTTTCCCACAGACCAGTTTGCTCAAAGCCCCATCCAACCTGGCCTTGAACACTTAACTTCCCTGACTTCCAGGTTATATAGCATTCTAGTGGTGTTATTCCTGTCCAGTCTTCCATCAACCGTTCAGCTACACTGGAATCTCTGATATTAGTTAGTTAATTGGTTTAGTTTCGACTCCAGATTCAGTCACTCAAATATATGTGTCTACAGTATAAAAATCTACATGAAATTCAACCTCTCACTGTAATCATTGAAGTCCACCTTTTCAACATATCTAATGTAACTATACAACCAGTTGCTTGGTGAGGTGATTGGAGTAATTTTAGACTCGGGTATAAAATTGATGCATCAGAAGAGCACAAGTCTCTTGTATGTCCTCATATACCTTGCCTGACTTGTGAAGGTTTCTAAAATACTGATGGAGTCACAAATGTCACACCTATCTTTAGCCGAATCTCCCTCAGGATGCCTACTCTAGGATGAATTTAGTAGCTCTCCAGACTACAACTGGCACAATGCTGTTGCATGAATATCTGTATTTGGTGCCATTTTACGCTCCCTGGAGTGAGTTTCCCATGTGGTCTCCTGCTTCTTTTGTGGAAAATCACAGGCCTCTCATAGGTCTTGAGACACATCCACCAGATGTGTACAGATATTTTATCATCTGTGGAATGTTAGATGGCACTCCATGGTTCTGTTCAGAAAAGCATATTATGTCTGGGTATTGGCAAAGGCCTCGACACAGTTGCTCAGAATATTATTCTTATCCTTTTTCTTTTACTGAGAAGGATCTAGATCCCATGTAGGTCCTGTCTCATATCTGTTAGCCCTGTGTGGAATCTTAGCTACCCTTGGATGTTACAGAAGATACCATTCTCCTATGTTTAGGCAATTGAGTTGAACACCATGTCTGTTATGTGAAATTAGATTCATAGTTCACAAGTAAAATGTGATCAGAGAATAATAGAATATTGGAAGTGATCCACAAGGATAATCAAGTCCAATCCTTAGTCCTGTACAGGACCATCCCCAAGAGTCACATCATATGCCTCTGTTATCCAAATGCTTCTTGAACTCCATCAGGCCTGATACTGTGATCACTTCCCTGGGGAGCCTGTTCCAATCCCAACCACCTTTTGGGTGAAGAACCTTTTCCTAATATCCAGGCTAAACCTTCCCCAACAAAACTTCAGGACATTCCCTTGAATCCTGTCACTGATCACCACAGAGAAGAGATCAGTGCCTGCCTCTCCTCTTCCCCTCATGAGGAAGCTGTAGACTGCACTGAGGTCTTCCCTCAGTCTCCTCCAGGCTGAACACACCAAGTGATCTCAGCTGCTCCTCATACAGCTTCCCCTCAAGGCTCTTCACCGTCTTTGTTGCCCTCCTTTGGACACTCTCTAATAGCTTAATACCTTTCTTATATTGCAGTTACCAGAACTGCACACAATATTCAAGGTGAGGCCAGTGCAGAGCAGAGCGAGACAATCCCCTCCCTCAACTGGCTGGTGATGCTTTGCCTGACGCCTCCAAGGACACATTTGGCCTTCCTGGCTGCCAGGGCACTGCTGACTCAGATTCAACTTGCCATCAACCCGGACTCCTAGGTCCCTTTCTGTGGCACTGCTTTCCCCAGTCTTTGCGATCATCCAGGGTTGCCCCATCCCAGGTACAGAACCTGGCACTTTCCCTTGTTGAACTTCATATGATTGGTGATTGCCCAGTCCTCTAATTTTTGGAGGTGTGTCTTCAGGGCCTCCCTGCCTTTGAGGGAGTCAACAGCCTGTCCCAGTTTTGTATCATCTGCAAACTTGCTTAGTAACCCCTCCAGTCCTGCCTTCAAGTCATTTATGAAGATGCTGAAGAGCACAGGGCCCAAGATGGAACCCTGATGAACCCCACTAGTGACAGGTCACCAGTCTGATGTTCCCCCACTCACTGTTACGATCTGTGCTTGACCCATAAGCTCACCCACCACATGATGTGTTTATCCAGCTGTGTGCTGGACATTTTGTCCGGAAGGATCCTGTGAGAGACAATATCAAAAGCTTTACTGAAACCCAAAAAGATTACACTAACAGACTTCGCCTACTGAACTAGGTGGGTTACCTTGTCATAGCAGGAAATCAGGTTGGATAAGCATGACATTCCTCTCATGAAGCCGTGCTGGCTGTGACCAATGACTGCGTTATCCTACAAGTGGTTTTCAATAGTTCCCAGAATAATCTTCTCCATAACTTTACCAGGCACTGAAGTGAGACTGACAGGCCTCTAGTTTCTGAGGTCCTCCTTCTTGCCCTTCTTGACAATAGGGACAGTGTTTGCCAACTTCCAGTCAGCTGGGACCACTCTGGATTCCCAAGATTGCTCAGAAATCATTGAGAGAGGATTCTGGGATGAGTCCCATCAGGCTCTGTAGATTTGTAGGGATTCAGTTGGAGCAGCAGATCCCAAATAATTTCAGGGTCAACAGGGAGTTGATCATTGTCACAGTCATGGTCCTTCAGCTCAAGACACTGAAACCCCCTTGGTCTGTCATCCATGTTGAAGACAGAGGCAAAGAAAGTGTTAAATATCTCTGTCTTGTCTCTGTCCCTATTTGTGAGGTGACCATCCTCACAATGTAATAGGCCAATAATATTTCTGTACTTCCTATTGCCATTAATATATTTGACAAAAACTCTTTTTATTGTTCCTCACATTTCTGTCAGCTTCAACTCCAGCTGAGCTTTAGTGGCACAAATGTTCTCCCTCCAAAGGCAAGAAGCATCTCTGTATTCTTCTTGCTTCCACTGGGTGTTCTTGAATATGCAGCAAAATCCTACCCACAGACATATTCATATCAATTGTATGATGCTGAGGGCTACACAAACACCTGCATATCTTCTCCTAACACATAGCAGCAATTATACCTTCTGTGTATATCTTTACTGAGAGTAAGTCAAGGTGTTCTTGATAAGGAATACTTAATACTGTGTTGTGTATAGTGTTTGTAATAGTATTGCTAGGGACTTGGCTTCTTTCTGTTATTTGCTGGTGTAGCAGAACAGGAAGTTAATTATTATAATCCTTAGTGTCTTTTCACCCTGTTTTTCAATGACTTGTCTCAGTACACATTATTTCTTGCATTTTGCCTCATGGTTCTTTTGCTCTGCTGCTTGATCTTTTTTGATTTGACAATTTTTAAGAAACACTATCCCTGATAAATGAGTAGTGTAATAGGACCTATTGCTTACTCTGTAACAGTTTATAAAAGGAAAAGTAATGAGTCCAAATATTTACATAATGTGATTTGCATGACTAACTTGTTGAACTTCTGGCTGCACCTGAAGAACAAGTTTTTTTAATGTGATGTGATTGCAAACCTTAAGCCAAACTCTCTTCTCTGGTACATAAGAATAGGTCTTAATGAAATTAGTGGGAGTTATGTACATGTATCCATGTATCCAAATCTGGCTCCAGAATTTGGCAATTACTTCCTCATTTTAATGACACATCTGGAAATTTGATTCCATCATGGCAGTGGGTCCTCAAATACAATGAAAATTAGTCAGCGATTCCCAAGAAAATTGAGTCTATGGGTTTAAGCTGGGCAAAAAGAGTTTGGAGACACAGATTATATCAATTTGGGAGCATGGGTAGGCAAAAAGGAAAATTGTTCTATGAATATAAATGATTTCACTGGCCACCAGGCATAGATAGATTTTATCTCATTGCTGCTGGATTGAAATCTCATGTTTTCTCTTACACTTGGGGGGCATTATTTCTACTTCATGCTTTGACTGGTCTCAACATTAAGTCAAGAATTGAAGCCTGAATTATTAAATGCTCCTAAGTACATGTGTAACTATAGAAATTAAACAGAGATTAGAAAGGAAGTGCTCATTGGTACACTGGCAAACTCTAACCTAAAAGATTTAGATTATGCTTTATATAAGATGATTTATTAGGATTTTTAAAGAGTATGCATCCAGGCATCCAGCAACACATTTTTGTGTGCTACAGTATAACTCTATTAAATTTATAGGGTAGTTAGGATGTATACATTCTGTAATTTGAGTTTATATGTATACACACACTCATCCACCCATGTCCCCCAATACATTTACACATATTGATAAGTACAAAGACTATATATACACATAAGTATATAATACAAGCCAGAAGTGCACCAATACTAGAGTTAAGAATAAAAGTTCTCTTCATTGCACTGTGTGTTTTTTAAGATTGACTGACATGGATAATTTGACCTTTTCATATAAATGTCTCTTAGAAATAAGAATTGGCATCACTCTTCTATGCTTGTGAAGTAATATAAGCAAATCAATGTAGAGGAGAAGCCAGGTAATTCCCTTACCTTTCTAGAGTAAAAGTACAGACACAGCAAGCCCTGATTTGTTATGAAATCTCCTAGTTGAAGTGTATTTAACAGTTCTATTAGCATTCTGCACAAAGACTACTAAAAGAGTAACCTATTAAAATAATGTTACTTGACATCAAAAATCATTAATTTAAGAGGTGCTTCCCTTCTTAGTCACTGACTTTCTCTGAAGTACAGGGAATTTATTCTGCTCTAATTACTAATTGTTTCAAAGGAGTTTGGAATAAGCTATATATAATATCTAGTGACATTACTCTTTTCCATTGTGGGTCCTCTAAAACATTTGTCTGAGCACACTTACTGAATCATTATTCTTCACAAAATAGGAAAAGAAGAAATTAAAAATAATTTTTTTTAGTCTGGTTTGATTTCATACTTGCATTAATATAGCAACAAATCACAGTTCATTTATTTGTCCCTGTTGGTGCCAGAACAATTACTTAGTTATTTGAGATATTCTAGTCCACACTTCAAATTAGAGGGATAATTTCTTACATTTATGGATGCATAAACCTAAAAGAGCTGCTAACTTCCTTTGACATTTGTATCTATCTTTACATTTTCCTATGTCAAATAAAGATTGAGCCTCCAGCTAATGGCTTAATTGTCTAAATTGTCTGTGAAGGGATACTCGTTCTGGTGCACATCATACAAAGACATGTGGGGTTTTTTTGTTTTGTTTTGGTTTGGTTTGGTTTTTTTTTTGGTCCTCACAAATGTTTAGGTTTTCAAATAGTTTCTCTTTTTGATTTGTGATGTGTAAGGTTTAGTGCTAAAGGTTTGTTAACCAGCATACTTATACTTTTTGGATTCCAAGAGGAACATTTTATTATATAAGACTTGTCAGAGCAGAGGTTAGAGATATGTTGAAATTTTCCAATATCCGCTGTTAGGTTTCTAAATGTGAAAGAAAAAAAATCAATGTTTTAAGAGTGTAAGTATTAAGAGAAGTATAGAGAGACAAAAATGATAATGTTAGGTAGGTAGCATATGGCAAAACTGGCCAGAATAAACCTTTCCCACCATCCTTTTCTTTCATTGTCTTGTTAGGCCCATTTTCAGGGAAATCATTGATGGTTAACATGAAGGAAACAGGCATTAGTGCTGCATAACTGTTATTATCTAAAAACACACATTCAGTCTTGAAATACATTTGTTCGTATGTGGTTGTATATTTATATATTTGTAGTCATCTCTCTGCAAACATAGCTAAAGTTGTTTAAGGTTCACACACCAAATATTGACTTGAAGGAAGTTAACACGAAGCAGATGGTTCTCTCAGATCATCTACTGGGATGGATTCACTTCTCAAAAAATCTCAGCCTAGTCCTAGGAAGTGAAGGTGAACCAGCTCCATGCAAACTCTTCAGCAAGGACAACACTTGGTCACTGACATCCAGATGGATATAACCAGGCATGGAGGTTTGGACCAGATGACCTCCAGAGGTCCTTTCCACCCTCAGCCACTCTGTGACTATGTGGTTCTGTGACTCTGTGATTCTATGAAGTGATAGCTTACATTCTGCACTGAAGACTATTAGCTGAATTACTTTTTACCCAGTAAATAGAGGATATTGATTGTTACTAATATAGTACCTTCAAAACTATTTACAAGCATTTACAAGCAAAAGCTATATTATATAATTTTATCTTAATTATAATACATTATAGTGCTATGTAATACAATATAATGTAATACAATATAAT
>JAWWLV010000001.1:68346260-68384648 GCA_035041135.1 Platyrinchus mystaceus
GCTATATTATATAATTTTATCTTAATTATAATACATTATAGTGCTATGTAATACAATATAATGTAATACAATATAATATGTAATACATGATAATGAAGTGCTGAATTCTGTACTAAGTATTTCACAATACTTAGCAGGTTTTAGTAAACCTAGTAAAAAATCTAGATTGTACCTAGAATGTAGTAAAGGAGGTTCCTGAAGGATAAGGGAGATGGGAGACTCATTGGAACACTCATGAAAGGAAGGCTAAGTCTGTATCAAATGCTGATTCTTTATTCAATCGAGATATCTTTTTCTTCCTAAACTCAGTTTAAGATCTCAGTGTGAAAAGTGCAATTGCCATAGCTCATTACTTCTAATACCTGTAGACCTAGATACCTGTGTTTGAAACTGGTCATTATTTAGCTGCAGTTCAGCAGAAAAATGATAGGAATATAACTAGAAAACCTATGAATCACTTAGTATGAAAAGGAGGAAATATGAAGTCTAAATACAATAGGTACCATAATAGAAGAGAAAACCACAAAGGCATAGGAATCCAGGGTTTAATCTTTTACCAAATATGTGAGTATTTTAATGGCAAGTTATGAAATATGTGTCCAATTCGAAATTACATCTTGCCCTATCCAAACGTGACCTTCAGTGTTACCAGGAATGGGGCATCTACCACCTCTCTGGGCAACCTGTTCCAATGTTTCACCATTCTCTTTTTTAATTGTAAAAATCATCTTTCTTATATCTAATTTAAATTGATACTCCTTAGTGGTTTAAAACCATTACCCTTCTCCTATCAAAAAAGGCCCTTTTATGAAACATATGAAAAACTTGAAGTAATACATGCTTGATTTTTTTTTTTAATATATCTAGGTAGAAATTTTAGTCCTGCTGATCATTTGAGGCACGTCTAGACCACATGATGATCGCACAGAAATTTCTGCTTTAGTTCTGAATGTGTTGGTAGGTCTCCCTGACAGCCCAGTTCAAAAAAAAGCTGGTAGCTCAGGTCCTGGAAGCAGTTTGCATGACACTGTTCCCAGGCTAGCCAAAGCTGTGAACTCTGCTGTTAATTATCTCTGCAGATCATTTGGCTGGCACAGCCCACAGTGTTTTCAGTCTTGACACTTCTTGATCAGAGTTTGCACAATATAAAATTCTCCTTCAGGAAATTTTAGTCATTATTGTCATTCTTTTTAGTAAGACAATCTGGTGCTCTGAATTTTATGCCAAATACTGTACAAAATATGTAGCACTCTACAGACCATAAAATAGTGTATGCAAATCATTTAAGAAAAACTGTAATTTTTTTTTTCATTTTTTCTTCCTTTTTTTTTTCCCCTTAAATCTCTGTTAAGCCTGACTGGAACAATTTACTTCGTTAAAGATCTCATTCCCTCAGAATTGAGAAAAATGATGAGACACTGTCCAGAAATATGATTGATGATATTTTTTGTTCTTTTATGTGAGCAATTATGCTCATACAATTTTTTACTTTGTCTTTCATTCTTTCAGTGTTTCAAGATAGTATTTTTACCAAGTCACCTGATAAGATCTTAGATTATTTAGTGGCTGGAGAAATTGATAAAAATGTGAACTATAGATATATGAATCTCAAATTCCTTTTTTTTTTCCTCTGCACTTGCTGTTACAAAGGCATTACTAATGAAAAAAAAATCTGAATTGTAAGACTTCTGCTTGTTTGTCCTTGCTTTGCCAGCACTTGAATGAAGGTGCAGTGGTCAGGGGTACAAGTAAAGGCCATAGACTTAATGAACACTGGAAAGAGATGATGGAAAAGGAAATGCCAAAATAACGTCAGCACAGAAAAAAAAAGTGACAAGAGAATTGATACGTTTTCCTGAATTACTTGCAGGTTTAGTAGTGGGTTAGAAAATGTCAAAACACAGGAAGAAGAATCTCTATAAACAAGTGTGGAGTCAATTATCAAGGCCATGACATCAAGGTATGAGACGAAAGGACAGGTCCTGATGAGCCACCAAGATTTAAACATTTACTTAAAATTCAAATGTTCAAGAGATACTGTTAAATTTAAATTTAGTCATATTAATAGCTCATAGCAAAGAATAGCTCATGAAGGTCCAGAAATCACAGAGGATAATTACATAATCAGATTTAGGTATCTAGCAAGACAGTGTGGGATAGCAGAATACAGATTTGACAGATGTGTAATGTTTGTTACTAGTTTGGATGAATTTTTGCTGTGAATAAATATATCTTGCATTTTACAGATTCTTTACAAGCAGGAATAATAATATATGTTCAAAGGCCAGATGTTTCATAAGGAAAAAAAGACAGAAAACCCTCAAATTGTGAAAGCCACTGGAATGCAAAACAACTGTAGATGGTATCTAGTTGGTTTAAACAGAGCTAGAGTAAGTACACAGGCAGCTGATGCCCATTCCAGGTAAAGTCAACAGTTTTCAAAATCTGCTTAACTCTTTACATGGCAACTTTCATTAGGTACCTCCCTACTGAGCTAGAATATCTCTAGGATGCCCGAAGGAAATCAATGTTGACTGCTTAGAAGTTCTTGAGGGATGACCTTTAAACTCAGCCAACAAATGAATTGGGATCCAGGATTTAGCTGAACGCTAAAAAGTATTCTAAAATGCCAGCACTGTTTTTCAGAAATGGTGTGGACTAGTTGAGAAGTCTGAACAATAATAAAGGAATTAGGGAACTTTTGGCTTGATTTAGTCTGAGCAGGGTATTAATTCCTCATTTTCAAAATACTGGAGAATGTCCTGATTAACAGGCCATAAAGTGTAGCAGGTGAGCCTTTCTTGAAGTTGTACGATGTCACTTCAGTAAATATACATTGTTGTTTGGTAGCCTAGTGCTAAGATAGGGAAATGTCCTTATCTACATTTCTTTGTTCATTGATGTTTTGGGCACTGGCTTAGAATATGGGAAATGTTCCTGTCCCCAAGGAGAGTTCCAGATGTATTTACTGCAAACAAATAAAAATTGCCTTCCTCTGGTGCGCTGCTATAATCTGAGTAGAATGAGAATGACAGAGAGGCACTTACATCAGATAGTACAGCTCTCTGACAGAATCAGAGGTTTAATTGAAGTGGGAGCAATATCATCATCTGGAAGCGCCTGTGTTCAGTGGAGAAAGAGAAATGCTTCTATAGGGAAAACAGCTTTCTTTTACTCTAATCTTCATACTTATTTTAAAATCTCTAATCACTATGGTAGGAAATTTGGACAGGTGTGTTAGATGACCTGGATCATTCTCTGGAGCGAGGCATGTGCAATTTCAGTTAAATATTATTAAACTGAGTAGGATGGCTTCCATATGCCATTTAACCTGCAACAAACTGAAGAGTAGGCAAATGTCAAACCATTTGAAAGAATTGGTATGGGCTGCAACACTGTAGTTCTGACACTCCTTAAAGCCACTCTCTTCATAATGTTTCATCAAAATCCTCTTAAGGCATCAATGTGAATGTGTGTTTCTTCGCATAGTTATTACAGGGTTTCAGTCCTGCGTTTTCAGGCTCTGATTACAGCTTTCACAGAACCTCTATTATTAGTGTGTCTTGATCTAGTTCTTATGGCTGCTAGGTTTTCCACGCTAGAATGGAGAGGTGTATGGTCCACCTATATGAACTAATCAGATCTTTTTTCCACGCTACCTAAATAGTCAGTGCAGGTGAGGCAATGTGAGCTTTTATTGTATCATCTCTTTCCAATTTAAGGGTTGGGGGAGTCTAAGCTTTTTTTTAAAAATGAACTACTATCAAAACACTATGATCTTGTCAGACAAAGGCTTTGAGAGGTTATTTGATCAGCTTTTGACTTGTTTAACTAATCCATGAATCTTAACCTCTTCAGGGAATGCTAGAATACCCATCAAGTCCCTCTCAACAGAATCCACTCCTGGAGGAGCAGTTACTCACTTGATTGAAGGCCAGCAGCTTTGACTTTCTTTACCTGCTGTTTTATTGGTTTGTACACGGAATTTTTGGTGCTGTCCTAAAAAAGGCACATCTCTCAGTCTTACTATTTTATGTTGGTTTAGGTAGAGTTTAATAATTACTCTTCAAATCTCCCCTTCAAAAGTACACTTCAGTGGGAAATATGTCTTCTATGTTGGGTTAAAAATAAAGCATGTTGTTATTAATGCTGTTAATTCAGTATTTTTTTCAATCTTAAACCATGTGTATTCAGTAGCATTTCATAAAGCTAAACACAAGTTACGAGACTTCATGCATTAACATATTTGTGAGGCAAAAGGAAATGCAATAATAAGTACTGACAAATTTATGTATATCAGAATTCACTTATCAGAAGATTTTGGCAAATTTGTCTTCTGGTTTCTGAGTATAGCCTTTTCCTGTGAACACCAAAACAAAACTTTTCAAATAGAAACTGGACTCTATTTCCACAAAATATGCATCTGTTCTACTACTTACAGAAAGTTGTTCATGTGGATGATCAGCAGACCCTAAACCTTTATCAAATTCAACATAAAATAAGAAAATTTAAACATCATGGAAAACCCAGGTCTATTTCAGAAATGATGCAGAAACATAAGTTAAACATTGCAGGTACTAACTCCACTGAAATAAATAACAAATATCTTGACTTAAGTATGAGACAGGACTTAACCCACTTATAATCTGGTCAAAAAACAGATGCCTGTGATAAAGTGCAGACAAACTTTGATTCATTTTTCTTTCATCTGAGTGCAAAAAGAACACAATCTGCAAGCAAAGTATATGGGAAGAAAGTAACAGTCAAGAGTGTAGAAAATAAGGAGACTTCCTATCCATCCATAAGACTTTTATTATCCATTTTTTCTCCTCCTTTTCTTTATTCTCTGCTCTCTTACATAATACTGAGCTTTCCTGCCCACTGTTTCCCTGGTTCATCATGAGTCCTCTGATCAATTTGTTCCTTAGCTGTACTGCATGTAAACCATTTGTTATATTATTGCTGAACATGACACAAAATGTTTTCTTAAAGGTATTACCTAGACACATAGTTACCCCAAAATTCTTTGTTATAGAGAGATACCTTGATCTATTTAATCATAGGTCGGAGCCCAAGACTTTTGCTAAAAGTGCCATCTGAACTTTATTACACAGATGTTGATCAAGTAAATTAAAGGTCAGAATCAGGCTAGAAGCTACAATGTAGTGCTGCAAATGCTATTTATGAGCTTTCTGGTTCCGAGTTCTGTGCACTAATGGAAGGCTGCCCTCCTTTCCCAGTTGCCTGTCAGTTCTTCTGTTTGAGAGATCTTCAGGTGTGCAATGGCAAATTTAGCAACTAAACATGAAGAGCATGCTAAGTTCCTGCTTATTTTAAGAAATTCTCCCATTGGTCCATTTTGCAGAAAATATCCAAAACCAAGACAATGGTTTAAAGAACACACCTGGCAACTAGCAGGCAATGAATTAGCACCCAATTCTTTTGCCAGGCTGAACATTTGCCATTCTCAGCATGCTAGAACAGTGCCAAGACCCACATGGACATTAAATTAATTGGATTAAATGTATAATGATTTCATGGAGAGATAAAGCAGATTAATCATTTCACTGAATTGGGAGATTCAAATAGCTTACTGTATTCCCACAATATTTTAGATTATCCTAAAAAAGTGCTACAGTAAAGGTGAGTTAGTTTTGGGGGAAGATTTTATAGCATGCACAGCATGAATGTAACTTTTTTCATATGTGAGATTTTGTGCCTAAGAACTTGTCATGCACTAGGGAAAACTTCCTCATTTTCTTGTGACACGTCTGGCACTGAAACAATATAAAATAGAAGGACCTAAAGTGGGATCTATATAATGCACAGCTTTTACATCACAGTTATTCTAATTTACAGGATTTAGATATTTTTAATGCAATTATTTAGAGATTTGCTTTTGATTGAATGGTTGACATAGAAATTCCTGAGGAAAGCAACCAATTTCAGGAGTGGGACTAATTAGACATAAATTTCAATATTTCAAGTTTTATAACTTTGAATTTTAATTAATTGTAAAATAATGTTTTTTTTTCGAGGTAAAGAAAGGACACATTTTGACTATTGCTTCATCTATTTGAAACATGTTGTTCAAGTTAGTTTTCAATCAAAGTATATCTGAGCTAAGATCATGCTTTTGAAAATCTGCTTCACACTCCTCTTTGCATTCAAACTACCAGCCTGGTTTATATTTGAATGGATACATCTTTTCTGCACCTTTTTTGGACTTCAAAATACATTTTTCTAAACCTCTCCATCACTAAACAGGAGAGGAGAGCAGAAATGTCTTGCAAGCTCAAAACTCTTTGGATGTCAAAACTTTTTCTTTCTCAAAGGAAAGTTTAAAATTGTACTAAAATTAAATATAATAAAGGTAATTTATATTTTAAAAATGTTATTATGTAAAAAAAAAAAATAATTGCACAAAACCTCCCCAAACACAAGCAATGTGTATGTTTCTTGAGTTTGAAAGAATTTGCCTGAAGGCCTTGATACCTAGGGAGATCTTGAGCAAGGTTAAGTATATTCCTTTTCTTGGCTACAAGAAGAGCTGCATAATGTCACTGACAAGTGTCCAAGGTTTCATGAAGCTGGCTGGAGGTGACTGACTATATGCTTCTGTTTCTTTTGCTGTCAGTCTGAATGTTTTAGCACCTACAAACATGAATTTGGGCTGTCATACAAGGCTTTGCTTTTTCCTGGAAAAAAACCCTTCCTTTCCACTTAGGAGGAGATGAGGTGGAATGATTTGGTCTCTCTCTCTCTCTTATATTCCAGCTTTGATCCCATTGGTCTGTGTCTGCAGTTGGTTGGCTTTTGTCGTTTTACAGTTTTCTGGCCCTTTATAGCTCATCTTACAGAAGTTCAAGATATCAAATGTGCTTGGCCTTGTCTCTGTTTTTTGGATAGGGAGGTGTGTTTTAGGTACCTATGCCTAAAATTTGTATCTGGCAAGTATTGTTAATGTGTTACAAACTCTGCCACCCTTCTTAGCACTGGTTAAGAAAACACATGCTGCTAGACCACTGTTACCAAACTATCTGAAAAAAAAATCTTAAACATTAGTTGTAATTTCTAGGCAAGTATGAAAGGGCTGAGGTGAGGAAAACAGGTAACTTTTTATATGGTGATATTGTACAAGAGATGATAGTCTTACTCAGACATTAGCATTTATTGAAGTGAGAATTAAACTACAAGGAATCAAGGCCATTTTACATCTAAAGAATACCTGCAAAAAACCTGAATTCTCTTGAGTGCAGTATACTATGCCTTTAAACTTTTTAATTTGAACTTACCTGTAAGTCTTTCAGTGGCCATCTACTAAGGTGAATTAATGAAATGTGGACAAGAAATGGATCCCGACAGAGTGGCTTGGTGCAGAACTCTTTAGTACAGATTTGACCCAAATGCATTTCAAGCTACTGCTGATAAGAAACCAGTTATTAAGCACAAAGTTTCAGGACACTGTGTCATAGTTAGAGAACCTTTCTGAGCCTTTCATTTTACATATAAAGCTCACATTGTCTTTAGAACAGAGTATCAAAAAAGGTTTTGTCTCATGACTCCTTGACATCCCTCATTCCCTTCTGCCCTGTACCAGTTTCTGTGTTGTGTACGTTTAATCGAGTATTGTTCTCTGAATAGCAATTAAAGCCCAATTTGACTTGTTGCTGAGCAAGATGATAAGACCTCTGGCTGTCAGCACAGTCAAAGATCAACCACTACCCCATACAGATCTTACTGCAGCTTCATAATTTATTCTGCTGAAAGCTCCTCTGAGAACACGGTGGACTTTGCAGCAGTTGGTGGGCCTCTCCAGTTGTAACTGTTCTGGAGAAAAGACAAAAATCCAGTTATATTATTGCTATTCCTGGAGTTCTTACTCCTATGTGACAAAACAAGCGTTTCTTTTTCTTTTTTTCTTTTTTTTTTTTTTTTACTTAAGCTAATATAAGAGGGCATTTAAGCATATTTAAAAGTTTCTAAGTGCTGTTAGGAAATCAAAGAAACACTACTGTTGCTAAACTCTCCACTGAAAGACTCTGTTTTCCTTCAAATGCTTATAGGAGAAATAGGGTCTGAAAGATCATTGTAAATATTCAATTATCCTGTCATACTCCTTTAGGGCACCATGAGAGAACAAGCAATAAAGCATCTGGGTGCAAAGAATGTCTACTGTATAATGTGCAGTCAATAATTGTGAATTGTCTAGTCATTCCTAGAAAAATGGCTTGAGTTCAGAATTCACCACAAATAAAGGAGCTATAGAATACATCAGAGGTGGAAGAATTATATTAAATCATCAGTGGCACATGTTTAAATTGTCTTTCCCTGCAGCTTTTCCAGATCTTTGCCTTATCGCATGCTGCTATCCTAGTCACTAAACTTTTGCCATTCTTCTCAAGACACAGTTACAGATGCATATAAGATATTCACTCTAACCATGAGCTAGTAACTTCCTACCAACAACCAGAATGTTTTTTTCATTACCTCTCTGAGTTATTAAATACTGAAAGTTATGCAATTACTGATACAAATATGTCAAACTTCCCTGATTACGTTTGAGCAATTTGCTGTGGATGACTGAAGTTCAGTGCATGCCTTCTTGAGCTTTGCCTGTTTGCGTCTTACATTTAAAAAACTTTGTGATCCAACTCTGAGTAACTGGATCTGCACAGAAAATACTGAACTAGGGAAACTAGAATGGTTACTCTAAGTTGTGTAACTACCTAAAACCAAAGGCTTGGAATTTTATCTCTGCTGAATAAAAGCTTCCAATAAATATTTATTATTTTTTGTTTGTATTCCACTCAAAACAGTAACAAACTGAGAACCAATACTTTCAAATATATGGAATACTTTAAAAAATAAGCTTATGAAGTAACCATATTGATAATTTGTGTGTTCAAGTATTCATAGTTGCTCACATTGCAATTAATATTAATGCCATTATTGATTGAAAAAATAGTTATAGGTCAAGATATTTGTAATATTTGGAGAATATAATTTTCTTGTGAGAATGAAATTTAAATATTGAGCTTTAGCATTTTGTTTTGTGCACACATTTTAATGTAAGTTAGTTCACATTTGCCTTCTTTACTCCCTCTTTAAAGTTAAAATATTAGAGCCAGCAGCAACACAGCTTTGTAAACTAACTCAGTCTTTCCTTCCTTTTGTCCTGATGAAAGCCATTGATACTAGACAGTGCAGTGCCAAATAAATACAACTAAAGAAAAAAAATAGATAGAAGTAGATTATCATTTTTTGGCTAAACTTTAGTTTCTTTCTGCACATGCTGAAGTGATTGGTATGGAGTACAAAGGGAAAAAACCCAAAACCTATGGGCATTTTCATTGTAGTAAAAATAGGTACTACACGGTTAAAAAAGAAAGGATTTCTGACTGTCTTTTGCATCTGGTATATAAATTACAGAAAGAGGCAACTGGAGATTCAAAGCTGAATTTTCCAGAAAAACCAGCTTCCTTGTTTAATTTGAAATAGAATCCGTGAATATGAAAAACAGTTTCCCTTTTTCCTTTAGTACAGTAAATCTGAGCTCTCTGGGGTTTTTATGTGTAACTCCTTTGAATGAGGTCTTAACAATAGATTCTGAAGCTTGGATAATTTTTTTTTGTTGTAATGCCTCATTTATTTTAGTTAGTTTGTTGGGGGTTTGTTTGTTTGTTTGTTTTGATGCATTGTCATTATGACATTTCAATGGAGACCTAGAAATTTTTTCGGTATCAAGCTGTGAAGTTCCCAGGACAACTTTCCTGGAGTAGAGTTTTCATCCAGCTTCCTTAGCCAGATTTTCCATTTCAGTGTGATTCAGTCAAATTATCTATCTCCTTCCTATGCACCCCTTTATGTTGATAATCTATCACAGAGCCTGTGTTGCTTTTGCTCAGTGTTTAGCTTTGAACAAACATATCATATTAAATGTATAAAAACTATTGTGCCTCATTCCAATTAAATGCTTTACTCACAGAAATGTATTTAATGACACATTTTTATATTTCAGGTATGCTAATCAGCTCCTTGTGCCATTAAGATTCAATGCTGCACACAGAAAATAAGCTTTATTTCTTCTACTGCAAAGTATTTATGAGTTTCATAAAGCTGTTATTCATGGTCAAGCCCTGTGCAAATGGAGACAGAAGAGAAGAAACCTCTTTGTTGGGGCAATTTATCATGGGCTGGGGAATTTCCCCCCAAGCAGTCCTCTAATAATTTTGCTCAGATTGTGAGTATTTCTGTGTGACCAGGTTTCAGACTACACAGTGAGTCTCTAATTCCTGAAACAATATGAGGTCAGTCTTGTCCCTACATATGAAGTAAGCATGAGACAGTAAAGAACATTTTAAAAACAACTGTGGGATGTTTTTAGTCATTAACATTGAAAACATATTTATTAAAAAATTACCCTATATCACGTTTTAAATATTGCTTTTAATGAAAGATTATGGCCCCAGTTTAATATAGTATTTGAACATATGCCTTTAGAGATGGGCACATATTTATTTCTTCACCAGAGATTAATTGCTCAGTCACAATTGTTCTGTGTATTAGAAGACCTTTGTAAGTTACTCTGCAGCTAAATATATCCTTCAATTCTACTTTTTATAAAGAGTTTCAAAAGTAATAATAAATTCAATATGAAAGATGGTTTTTAGCACAGAAGAAAACTGTGGAACGTATTTGATGGAACATATGTTATGTTAATATGCAAATGATAGATTAGATAAATGAAAGAGCAGCCTATACAGCTAATGAAATTGTAAAGAAAAGGGTTCTATCATGGTTTTGGCCAATAAAAGGACCAGATTAATTTTGCACATTGACAATCACACATTTTAATATTTTTTTTAATTTTAAAAGATATTAATAGAAAAAAATGATCACTGTTTAAGTACTGCAGTTTAGAGACCTGTCTCAAGTATTCATTATATTGGAGAAAATTTGGATTTAAATTGTATTCCTGCTTTTCTCAATATAATGTACAAAAATGGTTTTTTCCTTATGAAAAGTCTTTCAATGAGATTATCCTAAAGAAATACTATCATTATCATTTGGGTAATTTAAAGCACATGTTCTTTCAAATATTATAAGACATAAAGAGTTTGGGGATAAAAACTAGATACTGACAACAATATTGGATTTTCAATATTATTACTGTAAATATTATTTCAATATTTCAATATTATTACTGTAAAATATTCTTACCAAAATAGTCCTAAAAATAATCTTATTAAGAAAGTGATAATTATTGTCTGCAAATTCTGCTATTACTATTGCTACTACATGACACATTCTTTCACCATGTCTAGAGCTATACAGAAAAATTAACAAAGATCTCATGTTTATCTCAATTTCTAATTTTTTATTCTCTGTTAATAGTATAGGATGAAATAGGGCCACTTTTTCCTTTACTGTTTGGCATCTGGAAGATATCTATCTATTAGAGTCTCATCTTAGTATTTTTCACTGAATTATAGTGACGAAATTCAAGAAGATTGGCATGGGAAGAAAGAAGATGCAGGAAAATTTGTCATGCTTTCACAGAATCCACCCTTCAGACTATTCATCCCCTAACAGTATGAAAAATGCTGCTTGTTGACTATTTTGTTCTAATTTTATACCTGAAGCTGAATACTGATTTGTTTTCTTTCTTCAACTATTATAGCAAAGGTGCTTTAATCTACCTCTTTAAAAGCCTGGATATGAGAAGGCAGTCTAATGAGAGAGGTTTTTTTCTAATTATCTAGCCTCTGCTGGCATGTGATAATACCTTCCTTTTCATGTTTTTCTTTTTGAGCATCAGATTTTGTGTAGCATCATGAAATGAGAGAGGTGTATGAGGAGTTTTTTGTTGGGTAGACTCCAGTTTTTCATGTGGAAAATTGGACTACCAAAAGGAAGCACCTGCTTTTGTCTTGAACACCCACACTTCTTCAGCTCTGCAATATTGTTCCACAATTTCCCACATTTTCAGTTTATAGAACACTCAGCTGTGCTCCAAGGTCAAGACTCTGCTAGGACTCAGAACACAACTTGTTATTTAAAATAATTAAGAATTGTCTGGGGAGACACACCAACATCTAACATCACATCGAACAAAATAACAGCACAGGTGTAAATGTCACTTCAACAGGATGAAGAGCTACATGTAAGCAGATACATTCAATTTTAAATGAACTGTTTATAGACATGCAAGCCAGAACTACCTGAGTTATTTTCACAGGTAAAAGATACTGAGTAAATCATCAGCAGCTGGTCAACATTTCTCTGGAAAGTTATTAGAGTGGACAAGACAATAGCTATATTACATGTGTTTCTACAAGCACTTTTCTAAAGGAAGATATTCTTTTACCAATGTGCAAAAGAACCTTGCCTTTACGTGCAATAATCTACTCTAAATAGATGTCAAAAGCATTATAGAAGTAGTAGAGAACAAATATATATTTGATATAATGTCAAAAAGAAAACTAAACACAATAACTGAGCTAAAGTAAATATCTGCCTTAGAGTTTTGTACTGCTGCCCAATTGTATAAATGTATGAAGCATAAATCAATAAGAGAAGCAAATTCCCTTGAAATTTTCCTAGTGATCCTGTCACAACCACACAACCTGCTTGGGCAGGCTTGTTCTTTCTCTGTTTTCCCTTTTTGGGGATTAATATGAAAAACTTTCCTGAATGGAGAATGAAAGAATTTTGGAGTGCAACACTCATGTGCAGATTCCTATCTAATAGGTTTACCCTTAAGAAAAATAATGCTGGCTATTTGCAAAGTTTCACCATAAGAAGATAATGTCAGCCAATCAAAATCCCTGAAAATTTTAGGTTTAAGTCAACATATATTCAATGGGTAAAAATATAGATAAAATATTCTATGTAGTAGTTAGTTGAACACTGGTTTAGAATTATACTTATGTAACATAGGTTTTACACATTTTTTTAAATCATGCTACTTTTGTTACCCTCTACAGCTGTCTATACTTGCCTAGGCTAAAAGCTTTTAAAGCATTTTTTTTGAGTATTTCTTGAAGATTTCTACTCAGAGAAAGGTGAGAAATTTGAGTGAACTTGCCAGTATGCAAGACCATATACATTTTCAGTTCTGCTTCAAATATGTAAAAGTCTGATTTATGCCACTTCAAGTTATTCTGCGGGACCTGCCACTTTCAGCATCAGCTCATAAACTGGAAGATTGACACAACTATGTCAGCTTTAATAAAGGTCTGTTTATCAGAAGTGAACTATGAACAGAAGCTTTTGGAAACATTTTGTCCTACAAGATGTTGATTATTTTGCTGTTGATAGATTGCCTACATCTATAATTTTCTACTGGGTTACAGTTCTCCATCCCTCTTAATGACTGCTTTTAAAAATCTGTTCACCATCAGAATGCACTGGATATAGAAAACTAATTAAATTATCATTAATAAACTATTTCCTGTAAAATTTTAACTTCTGAGAGTAGCATTAGCAGCCTACACAATATAATAAAGTAGTATTCTCAAAAACACCTAGGGACCATGTCATTAGAGACTTTTAGTATCTAGCCTGCATCTTTGGCTACAGAAGAGGACAACATGGGGAGATGCATGTGACCAAATGAGATATCTACAGTACTGCCTTAAAAAGGCCAGGTGAATTACATCTGTGTATTTCTCTTGCTGTACTTGCACCCAGTAGCAGAGATCTATTACAGGAGTATGCTAGTTAATGTTATTTAGGTAAATAAGGAAATTTCGGGCCAAATAGTTATGTCAGAAATTATGGAGCCATTTATATCCCTATTTTTAGCACATTGAAAACAGTAATGAAAAAACAGGATTTAATAGGCTTTAATGGGCAAAGTAAGAAGCCAGAAAAAGGGATTTTCAAGAGAGGCCCTGACTTCATTAAGAGGACCATTCTTTTTTTCCATCTTCTCAGTCATATAACCTAAGTAGCAGTTCTTTGATAGACCTCGCAGAAAGCATGACCTTTGGGCTCTTCAACCAAAGGCTGCCCCACCTCATTTCTTGGGAATCAAGACTTTATGCCAGGGGATTTCCCCATTTATTGCTGTCTCCCGTATGGGTAGCTACAGAGATCTTTACAAAAGAACTCCTGTTGCCCAATTTTCAGAAAACTTCTGACTTCAGTATTCACTTCTTTGTCATCTCCTATGAGTATCTAGAACAATGAAGTCAATGGAACTGATTTAATGAGGTGCTGGCACAAAATAAAATATTACAATTCCTTTTATAAATAAAAAGGGATGGAAATGGGTATTGTGTGCACTAAGACGTTTACCCCAAATGAGGAAAAATTTGGCTGCTCCTCTTTTTCAATACTCTGTGTGATAATGAAAGTCTTTTATCTTTCTGATGTGGATGAAAACTATTTTGTAGTTGGTCCTTTTACATATGCTGTAATTAAATTCGAAATGAACTATAATTCAGATTCACGCATTTGAAAACCTCTAGCAAAAATGTGTGATTTCATTAGTTCAGAGAAGAAGTGATATGCATGATGAAGTCTCTGTTTAAAATTAATTTCAGATTAATTTGTGATCTCATTAGTACAGAGAAGATTTTATATACATGGTAAAGCCTCAATTCAAAATTAATTTTGCCCTTGAAGACATGTTGCTACTGGTTTTTGAAGAAGTAGAAACTCTATTCTCAAAATAGCATGAAATCCTTATCAAGAAAGGATATTAGCAGCCTTCAATTTTAGCAAGTCTTTCCTCTCTCTTCTCTAGGTTTGCTTTATCATCTAACATTTGACCTATACTTATCAATATGTATTGTAAAACTTTTGAAACTTGTCAACAGTGAAAATACAGTTGTAATGTAGGTAGAGATAAATATAACCTCTCAACTTGTTTCCCATGATCCACCCATGAGCAACTCGTTTGAGGTTTGTGGCTTCTTCCTCAGAGAAAGCTGTCTCATTGTCTCCAAAGAATGATTGATTCAGTAAGCTGTTCTGAGGACAAGAAGTCACGGGAGAGGTCTCTGCCCTAATATCATGGCCTGGAAGAATGACGATAGGTTATCATTTCCCTTTTGTTGCAATGAATTCAGTTCATGGATATGCTACAGAGAAACATCTAGCAGGCACCAATCCCTTTTAGAGTTGCTCTCAGAGCTAGCAGGTAGAGAAGTCCTTGAGACTGTTGTGAATCATACACCAGAAAGCCTGCTGTGTGTTTTAGGGTCTTACATAATATTTGAAGACTATGACAAAATGTCATTTAATTAGAGTATTGTAGAATAGATAAACTTTTTAGTTTTGACCCAGACTTTGACTAGTGAGCATTAATTGCTAGGAAAAGATATTCTATTTGGGGAGAGAGTGTGAATTAATGTAAGCAACAGTTCCTTTATCTCTTTCAGTTCTCAGAAACTATTGCCTTCTGCATTGAAAAAATCAATCAAACTTAGTAATTACTATAACCTATACAAATACACACATATGCATTAACATTGTTATGATGAAATGTTATTATTTCTGATTATCTAATCAGACAGACTTTCCCACCTTGTCCTTGTTTTGTTTTCTGCTTGTTTTGTTTTTTCTATTTCTTACCACACTGGTAAAGTGATATTTCCTTCTGTTTCACCCACAGTAACCTGTTCAGAACTTATTTACTATTCAGTGCAGATGTGTTTTAAACCCATGATGAAATACTCCTTTCTCATATGTAGTTTAACATTTACATGAAGGCTGGTGACTGAGTTACAAATGAAAAAGTACATGAATTAATGCAGCCTCCTGATCTTTGCCTTTACAATGCCCTTTTGTTCTATAAGTTTCCATGTGGGAAGATTAGGGAGGGTCAGTAAACAAAAATGTCTTTGCACTTCTTAAGAGATCTAAGTGCTCTGCCTGTAGAGTCAGCAACTTCCCATTGAGTTTTAAATGATCTGAAAGAGATGAGTTCCTTTCACAGCATGAAAATTCTGGCTGGAGCAATGGGTATTGTCTTCTGATTCCTTACTCTTAAGACTCACAGCAATGTGACTGGGCCACCTGGCTAGAGGGTGTTTTGCTTTATCAAAACCAATCATCAAGTACTATTGTTACTCATTCCAGTCAACACATTTCCTTAATAATACTTATGTTCTTTATAATTTATAAAATATAGTAAATGCTTTGTAACATATTCAAGGGAATATTCAAAGGATTCTGGAGAAATAAAGACGAATTTGAAGGGTTATAGAAGAGACATAAGATGTAGGGGATGCTGTTCACGGACTATAATTTGGCCTTCAGGCTTTAAATTTCAAGGAGGACAGAGGCTATGGGAGAACGTGCCACAGTTACATGGCTCGCCCATTATGTTCTTAGGAAATTATGAAGCAGTTTCTGAAACATGAAACTTTATGCAGAAACAAATCTGTAAGTCTGATGATGCAGCTTAGCCTTTGGCTGCTGTAAGCGTTTCAGGATCAGGCCTTGAGAAGATAATTTTGGTTTATCATGGATAGATGAAAGTAAAGGGTTAACTTGCTACCTGTGCAGTCTCACACTATACACACTGTTAAGACATGCAGTTCTAAATAAAACGGATGTCCAAAACCCAAATACTTATAAGGTCACTGAGATGAGCTCTAAGATACACAGTGCTGTTCAGTTCGTAACACAGAAGCTTTGGAAGGAATTTGGATACTAATAACTGACTTAATTATGTGACTGTTTATTCTAACCACTTACAAACATAGAGGATTATGCAATGCTCTGACATAATTTCTGCTAGCAGCTGGAAACCTCTGCTGAACATCTCTCTGAAATGCTGTTCTCATAATTCATCTGCCAAAACTAGCTGAGTAAATTAAAATGATATTCCAATTTTTATTTCTTTATCAAAACTTGTATTCTTTTTGAAGGCAAAATGCTTTTGTGAAAACCCAACAGTGCCTTGTGTCATTTCTATAGCCTTTAGTTACATTTGGTCTCATAAAAATGTAGAACACTGGAACATGTGTCACTGCATCAGAAGCTTCATGAAATTCATTTGCACTAGCTGTTATTTATATGTTGGCAGCTTGCTTTGAAATGATTGTTTGCTCTTCTTGAAAGCACAGACAATTTTAACCAGGGGCCTCAGTTCTGAAAAAGCAAAAATGCTGTGGGGACTGGTATGTAATTTTAACTTTCATTAAAAGAATAGGGTAAAGTAGGAAAGAAGTAGGAAAAATGCTTAGCCCTTTCATTACATCTACAAGTGTAAGTAGAAAAACAAAGTGGTTAAGTATAGGAAAAGTTCCCTTTCCCATAATTCGAATTTGCTCTGGCTATGTGTACTTTGAGGCTATCTCCATTGATCTCTATCTGTATCCTGAATAGAACATGAAATAACACAAGGGAAAACCTAATTTTCCAGGTGGAGAACAAGGAACTCTGGTTCTAAACTAATTTTAACTATGTCCTTAGCTCTTAGCATTGGGTTTATTTCTTCTAATGTACATCAAAATAGGTTAAAAGAGTTGCATTATGAAATTGTTTGTTTCTGCTCACTTACTTGAGCAGCTTGGACTGACTACTTTGATTTACACCTATTCCTTTCAATAATGTTCCTAAACTTGAAGCATCATATTCTCATGTTTAATCTCTTTATATTTCAGCTTAATTGTACAGTAGGAATTATTATGGTATAGTATAAGCACATTGTTGTGTGTGCAATTGTGTGTAAGAAGTTACACAAATTCATTTAAGGTGTATGAAGTCCCACAAAAAATCATAACCACTCAATTGAGAAGAGATGCAGTGGGCAAAAAATTCAGGTCTTTACAACCTCCACTTAATTTCTTTGGAAGAAATTAATATTAAAAAAATACCTGTAAAGCTTTATGTGGTGGAAATGATTAATTTCCTTATAACTAACATAGAATTTTCGTGCTATTTTTTGCAGGTTCAGTAAAAGTAGGTTTTGAAATTGATTCTATCCTCATTTATCCTATCATTAACATAGAAGCCAGAGAACTTAAACTATGTAAAATGGATATAAGTGATAGCAGAACTGGGATTGAGATTAGCTCTGTCATTCTGTGATTTGACACACACCTCTTCCTCCACGGGTGACAAGTGATACTTCTGGCCATAGAAAAATCCACATAGCTGGTATATTGGAAGATAATGCTCAGTTCTTAACTGTTAAGAATGTCTAGCTCTATCCAATAGGTTTAATATACATCCTGACCCAGTTGCTTTTTTTAAATAAGTTCGTCATTTATAGGTCTTGTAAAGTCTACTCTGTCTTCCAAATAAGCCATTAGGTCATCAGGCCACATAATTTATTAAAGTGCATTTTGTGAACAGCGAGTTCTTCCATGAGGATATTGTTTCCCAAGGAAGTTAGGAAGAAATTTGCCAAAAAGGAACTAAGGTTAAAAATTCAACAGATATCCGTCTATTTCTCTGGAGTTCCTCTAAAAGACATTTCTGAACAGATGTGAGATGGAAGTAGAAAGAAAACTTCCAGCAAAATGCTGAAACTGAGGGGTACCTGTGTGGTAAGCTTCATCTCTAAAATTAAAACTACTTCAACTAGAATGAAAAACCCCCAAATCCTTGTACTTAGTAGGCTGATTGCACTACAATGCAAAAATGTATATCCACAAGAGGATGCAGCCCTTACAAGCATTTTAGATTCAAGATTCTCAATTTTCACACCTCAGCAGTAACCTCACTCTTCTGTTATATATGTGCCATCCTGAGCCTGCTGGAGCGTCTTTGTCTTGGGAATGTTAGGCATCTGGGGACACATTTCATCCTTGTGTGCCAGGCATACCCAGAGTATGTGTCCTACAGCTATCTTTGATGGGTAGGTCTCACCTAGTAGCTGTTCATATTATACCTCATGCTTAGTACAGAAACAAGCTTGTGCAAAAGCATCTAGACTTCATTCTCTTCTTTACTCAATAACTGACTCATTGGAGTATTTACCTGAGCTGTAAGAGGTGCTATTCCTTATAGCTTGTGCATGAGTCAGTCTGGACACAATATCTAAAATTTATGAATAAAAACACCAGGCTTTTGAATGGTGATGAGAGGGAGAGAAACAGGGTCTCTGTTTTTCTTTATACAGCAATATTAAACATGCATTGGACCAAAGAAACACTAAGAATTATTTTGGAACCTAATGACGGTGAATCTCAACTGGCAGTGGGAGAACCTACTTAAAAGCATACCAGTAAGGCAGTTATTACAAAGTGGAATATGTTTGACAGCTGAAAATGAGAAAATCTCAATCCTGGCTCTCTGAAAACACCTGGTCAGACCTTTCATGTGACATATCTGGAAGGAAGCACAAAAGAAAATTTCATTTGTATTTCTTCACAAATCACATTCTTCACGCATACTTAGTGAACATTAGAGTTTTGGGGGAATTGGAGAAGGCACCATAAATTGTTTCCACACTGCTGAATAGATGTGTAAGAGAGGGCCGTATCAGGCGTATGTCTTGGAAGAGCTTCACAGCAGAAAACCCCAATACAAGTAGTTGTTTAACTTAGTAAGAGTTGTAGAATCTGTTTTGCCTTTCATCACAGTATTCATTACTGGAAAATATGACAGCTTAGATTGCTGGCATCTCTGGAAAATCACCTTGTGTTCTATAGGGTATCTAGGTAGACATTAGAGTTGTGGATTGTGCTAAGCAGCAAGATGCCTAGAATATGGGGGCAGCAGACCTTTTGGAGCATGGCTCCTGCATGATTAGAAACTGGGGAATGCTGTAGTCCCATTTCTCAGGGCTGTCTTCAGAGGGGCTTTGAATGTACATTTTTACGGCACTGTGGTATGAGCTCAAAGTGTTGTCTAGCTTGCCAGTTGTAGGTACTGCTGCAATCTTGAAGACAGTAGTTAGTATTTTGCCAGAAAAAGTCCCCAGTGTCAGAGCAATCACTAGCTGCACTATAATAATTACATGCTAAATGAGGCCTTAAGTCCCCTATTGTATTGCAGTTGTAGTATTTTAAATGGAAATGGTTAATGTCTCTGCTGCCTCCAAACAGCTGACTTATAGGGTGTAATTTTACAATCAGTTTAAGTCAGTACATGTCCCCATTGCAGGTATGATGAATACCACTGCCTTTCCCTTAATGCTGGCCACATATTGTCACTCTTCTATGCTGTGGGACTTCACAGACAGTTTGATAGCTACCTGATTTCGCTCTGGCTTCATATTCAATCAGACAAGCTTCCCTATCCAGCTACCAAGTGGTTATTTAATGGTTTGGGCAGTACAGTGGAAAAGGATAGGTTGCACATTTGGAGTGACAAGACTGCCTTCCACCAAATGTACTCTCTTATGTAAAGGCTTTTGCTTCTACAGTGAGGATAAAGTGATGATACAGCAGAAATGATGATTCTATGCGGTAGAAAGAAAAAATAGCTTTTTTTGCTTATCTGTCCTTAGAGCCTATAGCTGCAGGGACTCTAAATGTCAAACACTGAATCAGAAGAAATCTCATATATAGCATTCAAAATCTGTACTTCTTGAGATGTGAATACTACATAAAGAAAACATCAAGGAATCTTAATAAGTTCTCAAAGTATTTGATATGATAGCTCTTGGAATGGAAGAAAAATCACTTGTGATTATCTTTCAACCTCAGTAAATTTAAACAAAAAGACAGAATATCAAATACACTTTATCTTGTATACATAGTGGAACATGCCAACTAATAACAAGAAACAGATTGTGACACTAGAGTAACTCACCTCATTTAGAGATAATGGAATACCACCAAATATAAACAATTTGAAATACAAGTGTAGTGCAGACTTTGCCTGTGATGCTTGAGAGCAGATTAGCTCTATAAAGTGATTTGAAGCAACCTTTGGTACATGTCATTTTGAACAGCTCGGCAGCATTAGAAATGTTTGATAGGATAAGTCTTAAAATATTATTGCTACTTGTAACCAAACACCTTGTCTGAATTTAATAGTAGCTTCCTAGTTATCCAAATATTTATGGAGATTTGTTTTGACAAACATTGTGTGAAGTTTTCAAGATAAGATTAGTTCAAGAGATTATTAAGATTCCTTAATACAATACCTATCTTTCTTCCTATGGCTGCAGTGTAGTGCATTCACTACTTTCAGTTGATTTATTTTAGGAACAAATAATTAAAGATACACCAAATCTGTGGGAGAATTTTTTAATAAAATGAGTGGCATTCTTTGGAATAAACAGTTGTGAATGGCAGAATGGTGGTAAGCATAGAAAGTTCTGAAAGGTGAATGTACCACTGATGTACCTTCACAGTACTGCAACCAGTACTGTTTTGAAAATAAATTAGTAAAACCCCCTTCTTTGGAAAACAAATTCTCTATGCTTTGAATGTCTTGTTTTCACAATATTGACGTATTTCCTACAGGTTTTTAATGCTAACCTTATTTGTCTCCTGAGAGGCTCAAGGTTGCTTTGGTTGTTAATGACTCAGGGTGGGGAGTGGAATTTATTTTGCAGCTTATCAGAAACAAAATTAACTGATTATTGAAAAATCCGGCATTTGAACTATGGATTCTTCAGGAGATGTCAATTCTATGACCATATATTTCCACAGTTCAGGCTAAACTCCAGTCTTCATATTCATGGATTAATAGCAGTGGCAAAAGTCATGTCTCTGTCACAGGCTGCTATGATTCTTCTTCCTGTCTGACCCCAGGTAAATCTGTCTCTGTAGTAACAGTACCAAAGCAAAATCATTATTCAGAATTCTGTAAGAGTGTGCAAGTCTCCTCACAAAAAGAAATAAAGTGTTGCTGTTAAAAACGTTGTGCTTCATATAGTTAGGAAGAGAATAAGTTGATCAAAGTAATGGTTCCACTACTATACAAGTACCTAAATAATATAAAAATAGTTGAGACAGAAGTCTGGGTAAAAATTGTAGTTGGAAAATAAATAGTTTTACATGTTTTCAGAAAATGTGTATAGTGTCAAAATATTGATGCTAATTCCAGTCTGGCTTTCAAGACCAAGAACCACAAAAAAAGAAAGGAAAAGGGAAAGAAAAAAGAAGGAATACCTTCCAACAATTGTGGAAGAACTGTTTAAAGCCTAGCAGCTGCTGACCTTCCAAGTACATGCTGAATGCAGTAATACACATAAGCTCTAAGATATATATATATATATATGTGTATCTTGAGTCATGTTGAGAAACAGCACTGTACTTCTACATACCTGTGTTTATGTGCATAAGAAAGAGGAAGACAAGAGGGAAAGAGAGAAAAGACTGAGGAAACTTCTTTTGTAAACTTATTCAGGTGCCTTTGAAAACAAAAACTCAACTATTCTTCAAATCTTTTAACTATGTCTTTATATAAATAGGTATTACCTAGTTTATCTGTTTCTCTGGGTCCATCCAGTTTATTCTGTTTTTCCCTATATTTTAGGTCCAGTCTAGTAAATGAGAATACTCGTAATACCAACTGAATTTCCTTTGGCACAGTGGTTCTAATTGGCACATGAATTGTGTGGTCCCTCGGGGAAAGCAGATATGACCCCTAGCTTACACTGAAGAGAGTTGTACACAATTATATAAGTCAACATGGTGCATCGGAAAAATTAAGTCATGCAAAGGCAAATATGATGTCATTTAAAGAACACTGGTTTTATTGTACAGGATTTGCAATACTTAACAAGCTTGTTCACATGCTCTGCTTCTGGAGTATTTGACTTTCAGAGGAATTCAAGTTGTTTCAGGGGGGACAGAGCCTGGGTTCCTGTATGGGACCAATGCTTTGGTCTATGTGCTAACACTGTCAACATATGAAGCAAGTAAGGTCAGTTAATGACTTCTGCTAAGAAGTGGAGACCAAGGCACTGCCTGTTTAAAGACTGCAGAAAAAAGCATCTGGAAGACTGAAACAAGAAAGGAACTAGACACTCTTTGCTTTGAGGGCTGTCAGGCTCTTTTCCTGTCTTTCCTTTCTCTGGCATTGTATTTGCCTGAGTTGCTAGTTGGATGAGCAGGGTAATTAGGAGTGACACGCAGCCTGTGAATGTAGCCAAGTCCTGGTTGGAATCTGCTGCTGTTCGTGCCATGGTTACACTCAGACAAGGAAAGTTATTTCCTGCACTTAATATCTGATCAGTCATTTGAAATGTAAACATAATTGGAGAAATAGCAACTGTTAGAAATAAATGTACCAGAAGAGAATAGTCCTACTTCTTACTTGGCAACCAGTTGCTATTCTTAGAAGTCTTAAAGGTGAAAAAATTCTAATAATACATTTATAACACTTAACCTTGAGGGTACACGAGGTTTGAAAATTCTCTATAAACACAGAAGGTAATGTAAATAACCAAGATTACTAGTATCTGCAATTTTGCGAGCTTATTCCGCTACAGATGTTGTCCAGATCTTTTTAAATGGTTTGCCATTTGAAATATCACTAAGCCATCTGTATCAGCCACAAGTTTTGGCATTCTCTGCTGAAGAATAAAGATATGAGCTGTGTGAAATCCCATGTCAAGACATCCAGAAGGATCCTCATTCAGCTTTTAATGAAAACCAATGAAAAACTGAAAGTGTGGGATTGGTTTCACTGGCATGGGATGTTCAGTAATGAAATCACCATAGTCACCATGGAATTTTTGTTTTCTCTTTTTTTCAGTAGGTGTGGGAAATAAGTACTTTTAAAGTGATTTTTCTGATTTTTAGATTTTTTTTAGGATAAAATTAATTGCTCTCACAAGGTTTTTTTCTAATGAATTGTAAAGGAGTTCAGTCTAACTATGAGGTATTTTGACCTGGTTGAGAAGAATCTGACCCAAATCAGTCTTGTCAGAAAGGGGGTCTAGGAATCAATTTTCTCTATTCCCACTTAAAATCCCTTGAAGTGTTATAATATCACAATAATGCACAAAATAACACAGAATATATGTTCACCAATATGTAAGTTGTCTTTTTGCTAACTCTTTGCTAATTTTGCAAATAAATCTTCATAGCTCCTAATTTATGTCAATGAACAGGTCTCTGATTTCAGGATCAGAATCTTAAGCTCCCAGTAATTGCCTACATTGTGATTTATATACCTTGCTTGTGGGATCCAAGGAGATACTCTGCTTGAATACTAAGATTGTATGTGAGCTTAGTTATTGGCACTGGCTTGGTGTTCACCATTTCAGTGGAAGAGCACCACTGGAAAATTTCATTATTCCCTTGCTGTGTGCTCTTGCGCTGTGCAATCCCTTCTTGAATTGATTAAAATTCATCTTATACAAAGATGAAGGGCAAGAAATAGAAGATTTCCATCCAAGGGGATCTCATGAGGTTTAACAACAACAAGGACAAGGAGCTGAACCTGGGTTGGGGCAATGCCTGATATCAATACAGGCTGAGGGATGAAGAGATTGCGAGCAGCCCTGCCAAGAAGGACTCAGATATGCTCGTGGATAAGAGGCTGGACATGAGTCTAATATTTCAGTTCTGAATGTGTTTAAAGATCTGTGGAGAGTACTCTCAGTTTATTGCCTGCCCCTTGGCACAAAGTTTGGAGGCTCTAATATTTAATAATATGATCCACTGAGGAAAGGCTTGTAGTCTCAAGTCAAGCAAAAGATCTGGCAGTATGCTATGAAGAGACAAGAAACCCAGGATTTTAAAAGCTGACCTCAGGAATCAATGATACTGATATCTTTCTCTTTTTGGTTAAGCCCAAGACAAGCTTATATATTGTCAGAGGGTGAGAAGGGAGAAAAGAATTCTACTGTGAAAGAAGGGAATCCATATACTGAGATTAGTTCAGGCACAGTGTTGACTTTTTTTTTTCTAGTAAAATCTAAATTCCTTGTGATACTTTGAACATTCTTTATAGACAAGTCACATCAATAGTACTTGGTTGTGATTATATAAAAAGGTGTAGTGACTTTAAATGTAAGTAAGGAAAATCTATATTAGGGCACTTGCCAGAAGTCCTATTCAAACAAAGGATTTATTCTTCAATAAGGTACCATGAACATGAGTGTCCAATTAATCCATGGAAGCAATGTTAACAACATAAGTGAGTGCAATAAGACAAAAACCTGATGACACAGAGGTACCTGGAAGATGTGCAGTTGACGTAAGTCATTCCTATCTCACTTCATTGCTGATGCCACTCATCTGCTTCTGGAACTAGTGTATAGGACTCTCATCTCATACAAGACAAAATAAATAACAAAACACAAAATGGTTATGAAGGACTAGATTCTTCTCCTTGATTCTGCAATTTATATTGACTCTATTTTCCTGGGATGCCTGATTGAAAGAGTTTTAAGGCTGTAGAAGAGTAAACAGATGCACACCTGAGCCACACGGACAGAACACCAAAAAGTTCAGTAAGTTCTGTGTCTACCTGAGACAACCAACCAGAGCTCAAAAGGGTTTGTTTTTTTTGCTTCATATGGGTATATGAGAGCTAGTCAAGTTTAGACTCAAACTCCTCATGCCAGGTCAGAAAGACCTAAGTCTATTTTTTTTTCTTCTCTTCTCTCTTTTTCATTGTCCTTTATTAACTCTACTAAATTTTTTTACCAAGGTTTTTCATCCATCACCTTTCTTTGGATGTACCTCACAACAGTATGATACATTCTGCTTACTGAAGTTTATTGAAATCTGTGAAAAAGCACTTCGTTCTTTCAGATCTAATCTAATTTCTACTGAAGCTTGAGGCACAACTTCCATAGACTTGGTGTAGCTTGGTCTAATGCAAACTTAGATGATTGTACTTCATACCCTTGAAAAGGACACAGGCAGAAGCAGTAGAAGCAGCAGAAAACACAGGGTTCTCCTTTGGATAAAAGCAAATGGATGGTTGGTTGTTACCATATAAGGGTTCTTATGTAATCAAATGGAAAGAAGAGGAAAGAATGGAGACCTACCCCAGAAAACAGAAAGATGGGCATGAGAGGAGGGTTTATCACCACAACAGTGGTGAAAGTACAGGTTAAATAAAGACAACAGTGTTTGCAGGGGAGAACAAATAATACCGACAGCACATCTGAAGTGCCGAGGACAGGTGGGAATTGTGACACAGAACTTCATACAGTATAACAGTGTAAAGGGAAAGTAGGCCTGTTATGGATAATTAGAGACAGATCCACTGAGATCCTCCAGCTGCTTCTCACCACATCACTGATGCAAAGCAGATGGACCTTTATCTGGAGCAGCTGGTTATGACAGGTTTAGAACACCTTTGTGTCACTGGTGCAGATCAGCTCTTGGCTTCTACTTTCTCTGCATGACTTTTGGGAATGACATAAACCATCCAAGCTTTGATGTTACTATCCAAAAATAAACAAAAATAGCTTCATATGATTGTAACTGGTTAATGCATGGTTGACTTTTTTTTCCTTTCTTTTTTTAACTGTCTTTCACCAAATTACCACAGATCTCAAGTGAGAAAGGAAGAGGGCAATATGAACAATTTAAGAACAATTAAAGATGTATTATTTTATAAAGTAAATATCAAGTAAAGTGCAACTTAAGGGAAGATTTTATCTACAGAATCATCAGCATAGTGTACGGAGTGTGGAGCACTTAGAGGGTAGTAATTCAAGTAACTGGCCTTAAGAAATATCTGGTTTTGTTGTTTTATTGAATAACTGTTGCAAACATCATAGTTTAAATGCTTGCTATTTATTTAACTGGATTTTTTTAAAAACTTCCATTCTAGAATGAGATGCTCAAGCCAAGGTCCTTGTGAGGTAATTTCCCTGTCAGGAAGTCCAAGCTAATCCTAATCATCAAAGAGAACTGCAGTGCGGAGAGCCTGGACAAGAGAATGCAACTTTGGAAAATGTTTCCTTGAGCTGAGAAACTGCCATGGAAAGTTTTCATCTTGTTAAGTTTCCTTGACCTCATCTTTTCTTTCCAGATGTTGTGTCATGTTTGCTCCAAGTGCATCTGCACTACTAAGTAAAAGAGGGCCAGGAAGTGAGTTCAAGCACTTTACCCCACTATGCATCTGCTAGGATGCACCCTACTCTGCACATAGCAAGGCAGTTCTTGCCAACTTTCCAAGTGGAATCTATTCTACCAGGCTCCACTCCTAAACAGGGGATGTGCGTCAATTGATGCCACTTAGCATCAGAGCAAGGGATTGGCCTCTGTATATTATTTATTTAGCTGTACAGTTATAACTTGAGGGATCAAGATTCACCCAGAGAAGTATGATGAAGATAAATATAGCATAAAAGAAAGACAGGACACGGTCTTTTCTTGTACCATTTACCAGCCAAAGATATGCATAAACTAATATGTCTGATGGCACTCTCGTTTCAGACTCCTATTTCACCCCCAGCTGGGCTGGAACCTTATTTAAGAGTGGGATGGAGAGAGAGAGAGATCATGTACTGTGACGTAATTGAAGTTAAAAGCAATAAGTAGGAAACCAAACTTTTCCAGAAATCACTGTTGATCTTTTTGGCCCGAATCTAATTAACAGACAGCAGTTTCCCTTGTTTTTTTGTCTTTAATTCTAAAAGTGAGGGAATGCATGCAAGGAAGGTCTTGGGATTATTAAGGGATTAATTTTCAAATTCCTCCAGGTATTATCTTAAGCCATTCAACTCCATTAATAGATTAAGAAGACTGAAGGGTTAATGATAGCTACAGTGGCAAATTCCTTTTCTTTCTTTTTCTTCTTTTTTTTTTTTTAAATCTGTATTATGTATCTAACTACTTGTAAAACCAAAATTGATAATACTTAAACAGTTAACATATGGTCTGGTACATTCAAGTTGCCTATTCCCTGTTTCAGGAGACATTGGTGGATCCAAAATGCTTTAAACTGTAACATTTTTTATGGCCATTTACTTGGCATTTAACAAAAATTCACATGGCTATTGTGCCAAACCAGAGGTCATTTTGTGACTGACACAGTGCCACAGCCTTGGAAGGAAGGAGAGAAAAGCAGCTTCTTCACCTTCATGCACTAACTGTCTCCATATTAGCTCTGCAGCTGACTGGTGTCTTTGTTGCTTTCTGCAGCAACTGGTACCAATATTTCACTGAGAAGCAACACTAAATCTACAGGGATGCAATTATATGAGACAGGATGAATCTGTGTAACAGTTTACTGCTGCTGAGAGGAACGGTCTTTTTGCCTCTTCAATAGCTTTTTCACTTATTTCTCATTCTCATCTGCTGACTCCTTCTCTCTTCTTTCACCAGATCTCAGGCACATCTGTCCCTTGGGCTCCATGTTTTCTAGCAAATTATAGTTACCCAGAACTGTACTCTGGTACTGAGACCAGCTGGAAAGGAACAGCACCCTCCCCATCCATCATACTCTTAAAACTTCCAGTGGTTGGTGGCCATATACAAGCTGTCTATGGGGAATGTTTTCAGGTCCATTATGGTTTTGCAGCTGTTCCTAGGAATTGTTGGAAGAGAGGTAGTTAACCTGGGCCAAAACCATACTGGGGTCATTAAAATAATTTACTGTAGACAGCATAAACAATCCAGTTCCAGTGCCTTGGAGTGTTTCCTGGTACTGTTTAATATATTATCATTGCTGTAACTCAGGGAGCTGATTCCTCTTAGTGACCTAGAAGGAAACCTGCTCAACCAAAAAGGAAGGAAAAAAAGCCATCAACTCTTCAAGGATCAGACCACAGAGTTGGGCAGGGGTGAGAACACAGGTATAATTCCAAGAACAGAGAGGGAGAGATGGAAAAGAAAGTAGACTTCTTCAGTATTAATTTTGTATGTTTTGTCTAACTCTACCCTCCTTAGCAGTATAATTAGAAATGTATACATATAATTAGAGATATATGCATAAATGTACACAGTGGAGGAAGACTCTGTCCTGCAGTGATGTTGGTTAAAGAGATCTGAAGCACAGTGCCAGCAATCCACTGCTATTTCTCAGGAGGTTGGATCTGCTGTCTAATTTGAATTTGTAAGAAATTCCTAGCTTTTTTCAGTCAAATTGAGTCCTACTATAAGACTGTAAGCTAATCTAGTGCATTTTGCTTTAAATGGACCAGTGAGAGTTCACACAAGCAGTTTAAGTGGCAGATTGAAAGAAGTGATAGCATTCAGTAAGACAAGCAGAAGGAGATGACCCTCCTTTAACCTTTTACTGTGACATATATAGCATCCAAAGAGAGTGGTATGTGTATACAGCTTTCAGAAAAGTTTGTACTCTTCACTCTGAGTCAACACTTCGGCACTCAGTAGCAGTGCCACTGCATTAACACAGGCAGCCCCTGCCCTGGGACACAGATGTTCAGCTGGACTGAGGAGTGGCTGCAAAAACAATCTTGTGTACCTGCTTAAGACCAGTTATTTGGGGTTTGTTTTCTTTCCCTCCTCCTCCCCCTCAATTTTTTAGTCACGTGGGAAAAAAATTTGAAGCCAAAACTTCTGAATCTGGCATTGCTTATGGGTCTGTGAGTCGAGAAGGGCTGTTGTGCTGCAGGGTGACCCAAAGGCTCATTATAAGACTGTTCCCAATTACAGTTATATTCCATGGGGTTTTTTTAAATAAATTTTCTGTTCTCATGCAAATATAACTACTAAAAAAAAAATTAAACCAAAACCTCCGGTGTTCTGGAGAAACACTTCTTAAGAATAATTTTGTAGTATGTACTGTTTAAAATCCCTTGCTACCTAAATTATACTGGAAGTTTTGTGTTCAGTCATTCTACTTCACATTTAATATTTCCTCTAGCACACAACATTAAAGATTCTCCAGATCTGGTCTCTAATTTTTCTTTGGTAACAGAGGTTTTTTGCTTGGGTTTTTTGTCTGTTTTTGTGGGGGGTTTGTGATTGTTGTTTTTGGTTTGGGTTTGTTTTTTTTTCCTTTTATCACAAAGTGCAGATTTTAGGCTAGTAAACATTTCTGGAAGTCAAGTCTAGAAGCGTTGAGATTTGATAGTTTGGGGTGAAACTGTGATAAACATTTTGCTTAACATAGTCATGAAAGTCTTCATAGAATTGAAACAATCTTTCAGGCACACATGCTTGAGTCTCCTTAAAACAACATCCTCATGCCATTTCCAAGAAGCTTTTAATTTCCATTCTTAAGACTTGACTCCTCTGTCCTGGCTTAACAAACTGTTCTAGTTGAAAGTTTACAGGTAATTGCTATTGTAATTAAAAGTTCTCCTGATTTGCAAATTTGCATAATTTTGGGGTGATTCTGTTTTGTGTTGTGGCTTTACAATGGTAGAACAGCAGGAAGCTTTATTTATGTGCATATTCAAAATGTAAAAAATAATTTTTGCTAATGGGAAATGATAAAAAATTTAAAAATGCATGTTCAATGTTCATCCCATTTTCTACTATAACTAGTAGAATCTGTTTCAGGTTTATACTTTGCTTCTTTGACAAAACATTAAATGTCAGTTCTATCCATAGAGTTAGCTGAATATGGTTTAATATTCCTTGTTTCTTGTGAATTAACGGCAACCTAGTGTTGAAATAAAATAATTTCCTGAGATTGCCTCCGACTTCAGCCTTGAAACTCCTTTTTTGAAGTAACGTGTCTCAAAAAGCAACCAAGCAGATGTGAGCATCTTGTGGTTTGGGAGCATTCTGTGTTAGTGGCCCCAGTTGTGAATAAGGTAATAAGTAGGTGTTTATGCTACTGTTGTAAGTAAAGCATCTGTTTGGCGGTGCCACGGAAGTGTATCAGTGTTTAATGCGGTTTGACTGATTCCTTCCTAAGTTTCATAGTTCCATCATCTTCCTTCCTCTGTTGCCCAGTGTTAATTCTGTCGCTTTTGTTATTTTCATTACTCTTTCTTCCTTGGGTATCTATGTAAGAAAATTCTCATCTGCAGAACGTATGTGGATACATTTATCCTAGCAGTGAGCGGCCTGAGTGGAAAGCAATATTTTAGATGCTTTGATTATGCTAGTAATGCAATCATTCAAATACACTGTTAGATCTTTCAGGTTACCTGCCATGGCTCTTATCCCACCTGCAGCCAAGTGTGAGTGCAACCCTGTCCCTGAGAGCTGGGGAGCACCTTAGTGTCCTGAGAAAACAAAGGGAGATAGTGAGAAAGCAGTGGAGAATGTCAGCACTCCTCTTGTTTTGTGTCTCTTCCAGGAACTTCAATCTGTAATGGACCAGTTAGCACAGGTTTAGTGTAGTGTTACTTCGGAGTGAGGGAACTTTGGATGTGCCTGGAAGATATGTTTAAAAGGAACCAACTGTAGAGCTGATGGTATAAAATAATTTTAATTTTTGAGGAAATGAGGAAGGAAGGAAGGAAGGAAGTCCCCACTCTTCTCTGAATCAGATTCCAAAGTCACTGATATTGTATTTCTATTGGAATGATATAGTTAATTGAATGATTTGAAATTATGACATTAAAACATTTTTACCTCAAAGAGGTGGAATGCGTTTGAAATTTAAAAGGTATTTTCCTTTCCAAATTGTAAAGGAAATCAACATGACCATATTAAAGAATTCTATTCTGACAAAAATGCTTTTTAAAATAATTCTTCAGTGGTTTCTAGGTCTGCAGTGAAACAAACTTTTAGTATACCTTTCCTTCCCATCTGGTAAAGCATCTGTTTCACAGAAGATGCTATGCAAAACAGAGTTCTCTTGGAGTGTGGTCCTAGGATCACTGTTTACCTGATGGATTTGGATAATAAAAGCTCTAAATGTTACCTGCTTAGCTTGCTAAATTAGCAAAGATGCATGGATACTGTTATGCAAAACAGCTTCAGTGGACCACTTTGTGTTTGGGTTAATTGGTAAGAAGAAGCTCCTTAGTTTAAGGAATCACTTAAGTGGACTCCAAGTGGCAGCAAGAAAAGAGTGGAGTAAATAGTAGTTAATGGCATGAGAAACTTGGAGCCAAGAAATCCTAAGGAAAAGCAAGCGAAAACAAGCTTCCCAAATAGGCAATATGTTTAATAGATGAACCTTAGAGGAATAGACTATTCAGTTACCTTCAAAAAAAAGACAGAGGTGATGATAGGCAGATTAGGTGGTGTCAGTGTGGGTTTAAGGAAACAAGGCTGGAGGAAGTGGAAAATTAATTTTCCAATGTGGAATAGACTTGCAAATTTATGAATAACTTGCATTGTTATGCTGATGATGCAAAGAAAAGACATTTTATTAGCATAAGATTCTTCAAAGAGAATCAAAGTGATTTAAATAACCATTAGTCCACTGAGCTCCTGTTTATAATCAAAAGAAAGAATCTAATCCAGTTTCATTTCAAAACAAAACGTTTTAGGCTTCTTAATTATGTGTGAATTACAAAGCACTCATGTCCCCTTCCTCTGTAAAATGCACAATGCAGATGCATTCCACAAGAATTAAAAACATACTACGGATTGCATGTCCTCCTTACAAACATCTGCATGGAAGAATGATACTTTTTTTAAGGATTGGTGTTGTGACAGACTTTTGATTAGCTATGTAGTCTGAAGGCCACCTGTTATAATGACTTGTGGATCAGCTTTTATGGCTAGCCTTTCATTTGTTGAAAGAAGTATGATCAGATTTCCAATGTTGCTCATGTCTTAGGCTAAACCTTTAAGAATTTGGTTCTGATTCTTATGGAAGCAAAACCCGATAATCTTGGCTAAACCTTGCTCTAGATTTTTACTCATTGCCTGAAAGCAGAATTTGAGGTATGAAAACTGGAATCTAACCAGAATGATAAAAGAAAAGCTTATACAAGTCCTTCTAAAGGAAAATTTCAACATAAAACTAGCTAAGAAATGTAAAATAATTGCCATGTCAACCATTATTGTATAGCAAACATAATACACAGTCGTCAACTAAACCTTATGGTTTTGAGTATCTATATATTAAGAGAATAACTTCCTATTTCTGAAATCAAATTGTTATTTTTTTCATGATCCCTCACCTTCTAACTTGTGTATATCCATCACTGTTAAAGTATTTCAGTTTAAGGGGTTAATTTTTATCAGACAGGCAAGTTTGATAAAAACTGGAATTTGATTCCATTTTCAGCAGTCCCTGGCTTCTGGAAAACAAGTGCTTGGCAGTATGTGTTATTTGAAATCATCAGTCATAAACAACACTGGAATTTTAGATATGTCAGTCCCCTGGTTTGAAAAGCAATGTGCCCTTGGAAATGATGGAAAATACAGTTCAACAACCACTGGGACATGCTTAATTTTAGTGAAAGATTCTCATTGCTATGTTATCTTTCAGCATAAACTAATGCTGAAATTCTAGAAGTTATTGTATCTTTAGGAAAAATGAGTTCAATTCCTTCATTACATGACACAATGAAGAGCATGAGCAGCTCCAATTAAGATGCCGATGGTTATTTAAAGGGCTTTAACATTATAGAGGTTGCATTTTATTTTTTTCTAGCACATTTCCTTCTCATTAAAAAAAAATCATCAAACAGATTGTTGTAGCTTGCTTTGTTTACATTGGTTTTCATGGGATTTTGCATAGTATTTCATAATCAAGAGGTATAGTAAAGCTTGAGCAGAATTCTGAGCATGAGAAGGGGGAACCATAAGATGTCAGTCACAATGTAAGGCAGAAAGGATATTTTCACTTCCCAGCTGAATATCTGTTTTGCAGGGAGGGAATTTAGATACATTTTCTTACAAGTTAGAAGTCAAAAATAATGTAGTCAAATTCATAGAGTTTCATTATCTATCAATTTGGAACTGGGAAGGGTTAAAAGAAGAGCAGTCATAAGACAGCAGCTATGAATACCAATTACTGGACACTGAGCTTTTCTATCAGTGCTGTGACCAAGCTGGCCATGTGTGCTGGCAGAAATCCATCACAGAACATCATCAGATCATGGGGTGAAGGCTGACCCAGTGCCAGGAACAGTCTGGGACCAAGGTGGGAGAGGGATTTATTAGAGGAGCAAAGGTGAACAATCACAGAGAGAGTAGTGATAAATTTTGTCTGATATGCTGCCCAGGGTTTCTAGGGGGAGTTAATAAAATTTCAGGTTACTTAAATGATGATTTGTGCATTTTTTGTCTTCCCTGATGCAGGCCTGAGGTGCAACGCTTCACTTCTCAAACCCATCCAGAGAGAGACTATGTGCAGGACACTTGAGAGCAGTGAAGAAGCATCATGTGCTATTTTATTGCTTTCAGAATGACATGCTTAACTACTGGTGTAGAGTTTGGAGCACTTAGAATAGCTTAATTTGGATAATGAAAGAAAGATCTTGGTCCCTGCTTTGCAAAACCACCATTTATAATCAAGCCTACAAAATTAAGACTGAAAGTGACTCAAGTTGTACATATGCATTATCTAAACAAATAGGATTACATAATTAAAATATAACTTGTGAGGATATATGAGAAAAATAATCAAACAATTCCCATGGGGTACTCATTTAAACTCATCAGAATTACTCAAGATACTGACCTCAGATCTATGAATGGAATCTACTCACGTAATTCTAGTTGCCTGTAAATGCATACTTAAGGACAGTCAATGAATTAAGCTGATAAATAATGCTTGTGCCTTATCAGCATTTCCTATTTTGCAATCATTTGACAAGATAAGAGAGATAAAATCTATCATCCAAAGAAAAATCCTTATATGCATATTTTGTGGGGTTTTGGGTCTTCTTTTATAATTTTTTTTTTAATGTTCTTGGGATTAGAGGGGAAGGTTGTTTGTTTGAAATAGTAAAATCATGAAGCTGTGATACCTTCCATGAAAGAAGTGTAGTGCTGCTTTAGCTTGGTTTATAAGGCTCATCTGAGGAATTAGCAGAGGATAAGAGATACTGAGCTGGCTTTGCAAATCTAACATTCTTTTATCAGTGTATATATTCAGAGCTGAAAAAAAAAGCCAGAAGAAATTTGCATGGAAGGTTAATGTTATATCACATTTTTAATACACCAACCTCTCAAGTGATTGAAGGAGTGTAGTCATAGCAGAACCCACTATTCTTTTATTCTAAGCACTGATGATGAACAAATCTGGAAAACTTTCAAGCAGTGCAGAACTATGACTTCAGAGGTGGTGACAACTATGGTAGAGCATTTCTAGGGAATACACAAGTTGGAAGTATTATTTGTGCATGAATACCGAATGTGTTTTAGTGTAGGAATTGGGGAAATACTATGTGGAGTGTTGTGCCCTGTCTACTCAAAAGTAACTCTAGTGGCCTAACTAGAAAACAATTGTATTCTAGAAGCTTGACTGATTTGAAGGTTCATTAATTGCTATAATAGAACTAGGAAATCATAAAGAAGTTACCTTTGATAGACTGGAAGGTGTTTCATTAATGAGACCTTTTTTTTATAAAGAATGTTCTTACTTCTGGATGAAGGAGATGCTCTAATGGAATCTTTGGGAAGCTGGGCTGTTTTGAGGCTGATCACTTTGACAGGATATAGACAAGGACACAAACGATATTGTCAATCATACATAATGTAAACATAAGCAAAACAGTATTTAAGAAGTGCAAAAAAATAGCTTAAATACAACACAGGACTTATGACCATGTCAAATGTAAGAGAATATGCAAGCCAAACAGTTTTGATTATAAAAAGACAAGTTTTTTGGATTTTGGGAATGTTCTTGGCATCATTCTAAAAAACAAAATACTACCATAACCTTTCAGGCCAAGAGGTGTTAAGTAGAAGAAGGATTACAAGTAGTTGACATGGTTTTGTTTTGTAAGAACTCTAGGAATTGAGAGCAGAGCAACTTCTCACTGCTGATTTTTGTCTGAAAAAAAATTTGACCCCCTGGAATATTTTTAGCATGACGGATCACAAACAACTTTATGAAAAGTAGCAAATTCTAATCAGACTTGATCTAGTCTGACAACTGAACAATGTTAGATTGGACAAGAGAACAGAGTTTTCGCACAGTTTACTGACCAAAATTAATTGCTTAGACCACAGCAAGGTTTCTCTTTCACTTCAAAGTACTTATTTCAACACCTTTTGACTTTCTTTTCTAACAGAGCTTGTCTGTTTTATTTTTTGTTATGTGCAGAAACTATTGTTGTGAGATATACTCGCACTATTTAGTTTTATGCTGTTTTACCAAGTGAAGCAATAAATTTGGAGCTTTGGTGCTGTTTAGGTGCTGTTTAAGTCTGTGGTTTAACAAACAATAATCTATTTTCATACTTGCTAGAATGTCACAAGAAGATTAATACATATTGATATTTTATTCTGAAAGGATTAGCAATCCCCATCACATTTACATTTGTCAATAACATTGGTTATAAGGAATTGTTCTTTAGTGGCTGTCTAACCGAAGGCACTCTGGCTACACCTTCTGGCAGTCAAATTGCTGCATCTCTTAGTGACTGCTCAATTTTGTTAATTGTTCCTCTGGAACTCCAAAAACAGTCCTAATTTCATTGACCCTATCAGTTCCTGTGTATACCACCATCAACTAGAAGGGAAGAGTGAGAATTATGACTTTGTGTGTTTTTTTCTCTTGACTGCTGTGTGAGGTTGCAAGTTGCAAATGAAGCTTTTGCTTATCAGAGCATTAAGAAGACCATTAAGAAGCCTTATTTATACTCAGAAGAGTGAGAATTTGGTACTAGGGTGATGGGGAAGATTGTGTGCCTGTCCTAACTTTGGTTCAAGGAAGTTATATTCTAAATTTGAGTTGGTCTTGGAGTCTTACAAGGAGTAAAATACATCCTCAAGCTTTTTCTTGTGCCATACTAAGTCAGTTCAGCTGCCCTCTGGATTGTTTCCATGGGCTATAGCTGAGGGAATCTTAGCCTAACACTGTTAACACTTACTGCTTGGTTTGCTTGCCAGAACACAGTCATCAAATGCTATTTGAAATCACCTTTAAAGGTGCCAGGAATATCACCACAGGGCTGGCAAATATGATGAGAAGCTTACGGGAACACATGTTTTTCTGTGGGCCATGAGGATTCTCAGATGAATCAGAGTGATGATGTGCAGAAACCACTCTGGTGAAAGCATCTCCGTTTTTAAAAATACATATGCAGAAATACTATGTTAATAGGAAACTTGTGTGTGCAGCTTTCACTTTTAATGTAATATATTCCTCTGGCCTTAATACAGTATTTGCAAGCAGCACAGACAAAGCTAATATATATCTACGTATTGTCCTGTATCCTTAGCTAATCTTTTTTCTCTCAAAGGACATAATATGTGCCAGAATTCAGGTTAATCTTGCATTCTCCTACAAAGTAAAAAAATTCATTTTAGAATATAAAGAAAAAAGTGAGAAACTTCATGTATTTCATCCTGCTTCACTCATCATACTGAGGTAAACTTCTGTAGTTATTGCAATCACTATCAACTGAGTAAAAATGGCCATAGCATAATTTTATCTACTTTCTGGCTAATGTGTTTTTCTTTAAAAATAAATCTCTTTTCATTTTTATGCACAGCCACACTGAAGGAACCAAAAAGAGATATTTTATCTATGTATCTTAGGTTAAATTTAGCTGCAGTTGCCTGTAGCTATCATCTAATTACTGAGTGGCCCAAGTCAGAAATTTATTGTTTGCTTTGTGTGGAAAAAACATACATTCCATATCCCACACTGTTGGGAGTTCCAGAGAAGTTTGTGAAAAATGAATGCAGAGATTGTGTTGTTAATTTAAAATTAATCAGTACCAGAGTACTGGATCCCCTTTTCTTATCACCTTTTTTGTAATGTTGAGAACTAAAACTTTCTAAGGAAGAAAGAGGTGCTTTTTTATTATTACTTTGGGGTTTTTTTCAGAACAGGTGTATTTACTTTTTTTTTTTATAACTATGGTGCTAAAATGACTAAATTACTGTACTTGAATTCTGGACAATTATATATGTAAGAAGCAGCTGAATAAAACTGTGCAGCTTATTCCATGCTTCTATTATCTCAAATAATTGAAGAAAAATTTCAGCTCAGCATTAACTGTCTGTGTTATCAGGTTTCTTTAAAGGAAGGTGCTTAAAGAAAGTGAAGCAAATGTTAAAATCAATACATGCAGAAAAAAATGTGTTCAATATTGTGTGTGCTGTCAGCTGCAAGTTACTTGGAGATGGTTTACATTTCATTTTGAGAGACTACACAAAGATTACTAGGAACTGTATCTACTTGTACTGTGTAAACTCCAGATGTCGCTGTTTCGGCATTCAGAAATTTTGAGAATACAAACCAGCTATTATCTCCTGGTATTTTTCATCTTTTTTACAACTAAGGGATCTTTAAAAAAAAAAAAAAAGGATAGTTTTTTAGTGAGAGCTTAGTAATTTATTGGGACCCCTGGTGGTCTAGTGGTTAAGATGCGACGCTCTCACCGCCGCGACCCGGGTTCGATTCCTGAACCCGTCAGGGACACTCCCCCGGGCAGATGGAGCTCATCAGCCCCTAAGGCCATCCGTCTAAGAGAAGGTCACTCTAAACAAACCTACGTCCTGAGGACCTCACTGCCATTGTCCAAGCCTGCTTGGCCCGGCA
>JAWWLV010000001.1:68389928-68408804 GCA_035041135.1 Platyrinchus mystaceus
GCAGTGACTCACAGAAAATGCAAAAAGCCATTTTTGACCACATGTTTCACTTTAACCTTAAAATCCTGACTCCTACATCTAATGAAAGCAACTTTGTCTTCAGTTGATTCACTTGAATTACATGAAGCCAAAGTTTTAGAGATGTTTTTGAAGTATGCCTCCACTGAAGATTAAATGTATTCATTTGATCTCAGTGATACTTATGTAGTTCAGAATTGATAATCAAAGTCTTTTGTGTACTGCTTTGTGGTCTATTATTATTTCTGTAATGGAGCTCAAAACCAACATATTTGTGAATATAATTTTTACTTGGCTAATTTATAAAAACAGAGATTTCTGGAAAGCTGATAAAATCCATATCTGCTTACTTAGGGTGGAGCACCTTCCTCAAAAGACTTCTATCTCTTTAAAAGGGCTTTTTTTTCCTCTTAAAGATTTTTGTATCAAGAGAGGCCAATAACCCCTAGATCTTTTTGTGATTGAAAGGATGTTTGTTTTTGGAAAACTGTATCACCAACCATTGCTGTTCAGGTTTCAGGATGTCCAGGTTCCTGTTTTTTTCAGGTTGTGGTGCCCCAGAGCCACACTGTGCCTTTTCTTTTGATGAAATATTGTGACAAATAGAAATCATTGCATATATCAAGCAATCTGTGAGAGGGGGAAAAAAAAGCATTCTTGAGGCATTTGTGTCATGAGTAAGGAGATGCATTTTCAAGAATAGCCATGGATTAACGGAGATATTGTCACGCAGAAAGCAGGCCATGCCTTTTCTCTTCATTGCAGTTGATTGAAACACAAGTAGGTTAGTCATGGGCTTTCTAAATTCTTGTATGTTGTTTCCACATTTACATTGCTACAGTCATATGGAAATTTGTACTCAGGTTTTATAGGAGTATAAACATGTAAGAAAATAGGAAACAGAAAAGTTTGAATTCATAGAATCATAGTATCATATAATAATTTATGTTGGAAAAGACCCTTTAGATCATCGAGTACAACCATAAAACATATAAAATAATTCAAACAATATAACAGTCAGGAGCCTGGGTTGCTGCAGCTGAAAGAAGAGAGGACTGTATAGTAAAGAACTGAAGGAGAGGAACGTGACAAATTCTGTGCTAGCTAACTGGATTCAGTTTAGTAGTTGCGTACATTTTTTCAGTCATGATGACTCCAAATCTTTCTGTCATGGTATCTAATTTTTCTTTTAACAGCAGATCTTACCCTTGAGAAGAAAAATATTATGTTGATTTCTGTGGAAACAAATTCCTTATAAATTATCTGTTTCACACTCGCCAGGAGCTGAGTGTGAAGCTACAGGGAGCAGTACCACCAATCTTTTCTCATCTTAGTTTAAACTGAATGGTCCTACCTCTTGAAGCATCTCTGGGACCTGGCTCAAGTAGATTGAAATAGCTTCCTGGCACAAAACAGTTCACTTTTTTGTGGGTGTGAGAGAGAGGGATGAGAAAGGGAAATGAAGTTTTCTGAAGGTTTAACAAATTGGATTGTCCCTGTGAATCCAGTGGGGGTTGGAGCAAGCTAAAAATAAGGACAGAGTGCAAAATCAGAAATTGAACTTTAATTTAATTCTTTAATTCTTTAATTTATAATGGAATGTTAAATCAGCTCAAATTTTAATTTATAGCTTCAGCTGGAAAAACAGGACCCACTCAGCAAACCAACATGCCTGAATTATTTTAATTCTATTTATCCCGGGGCTCTTGACATGTTTTCATGAAACAATTCCAGGGCGGTAGTCACTGTTTTGCCATTCAGACCTTGGCATCCAGCTTGCACCACAGGTACTTAAACTACAGTCAACTATGCGGGTCTTCTCTTGAAGCTCCATTACCATTTGATAACATGTACTTCGCTGGCTTATCATTCCAAATTGCCTTACACATTTTTGTTTCTGTCATAGCTATTTTACAGAATGAACAAAGATTTTCAGTGTATTTTTATAATGCTCAGTTACACTTAGAGCATATGCTGAGTGCACACTAGATCATCTGTAATGCTATTAATATGTGCCAACAGATAGCACTACACAGCAAAGTTTCTTTTTCCCTAATCTTGGCAATGTTAAGACAGATGGCTCAAGTTTAACTGACCAGTGAACAGATGAAAGTAACACCTTTACATGTATAGCCACACACTTGTATTTTGTTGTCTTTTGGATTCTCTTTGAGGGGTTAAAAGGGAACCTCGTATTCTTTATTAAGTGTACAGTGAGTTGATGAAAGACCAAAAAAGAAACTTTAATGATCTATAAACTCTAATCTTTTTGCAACTAGTATGTTACAGAGTGAGCTTTGTAGTTATCTTTAGAAAGCAGAAGGATTTCATCCCTACCTCGAGGAGATAAAATGAAGCCTGAATAAGATGTTATTACTGAAGAGCAGATCAGTTTATCAGCCACAATGCAAATGTGTCACAGAAAGACAACAACAGACACCCAGTCAGAATATGATATTTTATGTATAAACAACAGAAGAAGCCCAGGCAACAAACAATTTAATTGAACACATTCGTTGGACTGATAATACTCAAGTTCAAATTCCCGTTTCCCTTTAGTCATTGGGATGTAGCAGTTTGGAGGGCTTAACAGCTCCCTTTGCTGGCCACAAGCAAGAAGTGCAATTCGTGTGCACAGTCCCTGTTCCGTTTGCCATATCAGGTTTTAATTACCTCCACAGGCAAAATGTCCTGGTTCCTGCTTTCAGTTATGGTATAGAAGGTCTTTTCAACAGTTCACCAACTTCAAGGAAAAAAATAAACAGAGCACCAAAACAAACAAGGTTGCAAGTTAAACTAGTATAAATATACTAAATGAAGATTGAAACAAAGCATAGTTTGATATAAACTTTAAACAGAAATACATCACGCATAGAAAATCAAACAATTGTTCTATATAAAATAGCCAAAATAAGACTGACTGGAAAAGGTAGTATTTCTAACAGATACTACAACACAAAAAGCTGGCCCATACCTTACCCCTTTACCAGTAACCTTAACCAGACCCAGAACATTCACAGGAAGCCTTTCCAGAATCCCAAATGCTAAATCATAAGCCTCAAAGGTGAGCTCAATACCCAGTCCTGGCCTGAATTCAAGCCTCTAAGCAGAAATCCTAATGAGATGCTTGAAGCCTTAGTCACTCTTAGTCACCAATGTCTTCAGATCCTCACTCTAAACATGAAGTGCTAGAATCCTTTCTTGATCTTGGCTCACATGTGTTAGGCCCACCAGGAAACAGAAGAAGGGTAGGGTTTGTGAGGTTATGGAACCTAAGGAGATGATTGTGATGGACAAGAAAACCAGGCTTGTATCAGGGAATTTGAATCAGTGTAATTTATTGCCAATTAACAAAATTTTAATTACTGATGCTGATATTATAAACCCCATCTCCCTCCCCCCAAGAAATAAACAAGTGGGGAAAATGCATTGGCTATCCTGCATCTCCGCTCTCCGCTCCGCTGGGCATCTCTGCTCTCCCCTTTCCTGCCTCTAATTCATTTGATGTGCCTTACGCTCAGATCCTTTGGTGAGACAATAGGTAATGTGGGAGACGGGTTGGTGTGGAGCAGTTCCTTTTATTCTAATGGCACTTGTTTCTTAACTGGTCCAACATGAATTCCTTCACCAACCACAGTCCCTTCAGAGTCATACCTCCTCCTGATTCTTCTTTCTGTCCCTGTCCAGTCTGATATTTGCCTCTAGCCCTTGCTCAGGCTGCTCTTTTTCTCCAGCAGTTAGGGTGCAATTTTTTGGCATTTTTCCTGCTCTTCTGTCCCTCTTCTCGATCATTTCCCCCTGTGTCTTCTGCTCTAACATCATTGTCTCTTTCCTTGTCCCTTTGCCTCAGCATTTACTACCTAATGTTTCTTTGCAGGGGCTCCAGAAATTCCTCTGATTCGGTCATACAGTGCACACATTTTGTCTGCTGTGGGCTGGCATGAGCTGGGTCTGGCACAGGGCAGTCCCTGACCTCCTCCCACACAGATCATCCCTGCAGGTCCTCATGAAATAAAAACCAAATCCCAAATCCAACCACTATGGAGATGAGTCCATGAGATGGAGGCTGGGCAGGAGGGAGCTCAGCCAGCAGAGCAGTGGGAAGAAATGGTGATGTATGTGGAACAGAGTTGGAGGCATCAGCTTTGCTAGGCCCTAATGCTAGGGCCAAGCACAATCCCACAGTGCTAGCAAAGCCCTCAGCCCTACCTCCAATTCTTAGCCCAGTGCCTTTTTCTAATCCATAACCTCAGAACATAAATTCAAATCCTCAAATTTAACACCTTCCTCTATTCCTCACTCTAAGTTGTGCTTGTGTCATTATGTGCAACCATTAATACAGAATTTTTCCTTATGCTTATTCTAAATATTTTTGAAAATTTTCCTGAGGAAAAAATATCTCTCTTGAGTATAGAGACAGAAGTGAGATATGATTCAAGTGATACTACCTGTGCCTGGTATATAATTCTAAGTCAAGAAAAACTATTTCACATAAAATCTTTCTCAAGATGCAGAAAGCTGTTAAAAACCATACATTAAAAGTTAACCAAAGTTTTATGAGGTTTTTTTGGAGGAAAAAATTTTCCCAAAGTACCATAGAGGACAGGAAAACCAAGGCACTGATCCTGTGTCAATCCATCACATTATTATAAACTAGGAAGACATATAGAAGTATAAAAGCATCAGAATAGTAAAAAGTTTTGCCTTTCCAGTTGTGTCAAGTACTCATTCTTACACTGGGTTGTCATTTTAAAAGTCGGTGGATTTGGGTTTGTGATTGGAATTGTGAATCACAAGTTCTACTGTAACAGGAGGCTGATGCCTCTTCATACTGTGCTTTGTGAAAGAGAAATACAGAAGGGGCTATCAGATAACCATGAATCAAGAAGGCCCAAAGTTGCAGATCTCTGGAAGGTGACTGAGTACTTTGAGAGATATATTGCTTCTCCCTCCTTAACTCTTTGGCATATATCCATTCTTTTTCCCATTGTTATAGGCAGGATACTGGTCTAGAGGGACGTTTGATATGAACTATTGCTAACATTTATCTTCCCCTATGACCTTTTGAAGTGGATATATAAGGGATTTTATAGCCCTCTTTCTATCAGATTTCAAGCAGTTTGTGGTATGCCAAACATCTTTTCTACTCACAGACCTCTTTCTGGGGCTGATAAAAATCTTTCAGGATCATATTATGGTTTGAAAATTAGTCTGAGAGCTTTTGATTGAAAACTTGAAATACAAAATACTGGCTAATGATCATGCCTTAGTAGCTGACATTTCAAACTGTACAATAGGTGTGGACTCATAACCTAAAGCTAAACAACAGATTTTGAAAGTGTCTAAATATTACAGCTCCTTCACACTCCCCTTATTTAAACCAAATTGGACTCTTTTCCCTTTCCTTATCAAGGTAACTTCAGACCCTTCAATCTTCATATATCTTCCAATATAACCACTAATTATGCTTCCTTTTTTGGTCAAAGTTCTGTGTATTGCCTTCTCACTCAGTTTTTCTGGTGGCTAAAGGTTGCATCTTTAAATGTTTCTGTATATCTGAAGTGAAAGGTGGAGGCAAATGAGAACACTTAAGGGTGTCCAGGTGGCAGTGAATGAAACATGCCCAGATGTCTGCACTTGGTGCACTCACCAAGCGTTCTCTCTCTGGTCACTGAGGAGAACTGAGGACCTGCTATCAGTGGTTCAGTTCATTTTAGCTGAAGTGCCCGCATTCAAGGACACCAAATTTTTTGTCTTCCTGCTGATCACCAAACTCGTGGGTACATCAGGCATACAAAAATCAGAGTTTGCTTTTACATATACCAGCTATTATTTACATTAGGAGCCCCATAGCATGTCCCATATGCCCTGTGACTACCTAACAGGTAAATAATTTATTGTCTTTTGGTTTTCCTCCTCTTTTGGCATTCCCCTTGTGTTAGAAATTGTATTTTATTTTTTTGAAAATGAGAAAATCCAGGAAGAGGCTTTAACTATTAAGTACAAGTGTTAAGTTCAATGCTTGTGAATTCAGACTATATGTTTAGGAAACTGTAGAATTCTATGTTAGTAAATTTTGCCCTTGAGCTTTTCCTGAGTTGGCTCATGACAGCCTGCAGTGAGATCAGCTTAGGTTGGTGTTAATATAAGCTGATCTCCTTAGGCTCCTTTCATAGCTACTGAAGACAAATAGGCATCTTCAGGCCTACCTTGGCGGCAGATTTAGGGTAAGATAAATCACCTGTGGCAGTAATTATTTTTTCTTGATGACTGAAAAGGGAATGGAGGACGATACAGTCAGACTAACTGTGAGACACCTAAGTTGGATCTGAGGAACATTTATGGTGCTTTTAAGCTTTCCCTGCTTAAGCCATTTATCAGGTTATTGGGCTAAGGGACAGATGTTTCTGATTGAACATCCGAACCATAAAGGCTGTTGTGCATTCTGTGTTAAGCTTAATGGAGGTGGTGATTAATTCATAGAGCATATTGTAATTGGTAGGCTGTTTATTATTTTCCTTGTTTTAAATCATCTAGGAGCTGTTAGTTTATGTCTTGCCTACTGCTGGTATACCCTATCTGCAACTTTTTTCAATACTTCAGTGTTCTGTTGCACTTAAAATTTAGGGCACATGTTGTCCTGCAGTTCTGCAGAACTGTGTTCCATTTTCTTGAGTGCTGTTATTAACACTATACTCTGGCTCTTTTTTTTCAATAGTGTATAAATCCCGGAACAGTGCCTTCCTTTGAAAGACAATTGCTTTGGAATTGATCGTTGTGCCACTAGATGGCAATATTAGGTAAACCACAATTTTATATTTCTTACGCAAACCCTACCCTAAAGGCAGATCTCTATCAAGACAAAAGGAAACATGTTTCAAGAGAAATATTGCTTTATTTCTACACAGCATATACTGCTGGAGATCTGTCATGTCATAGGATGGCGCTTAAGCATAAGATACTCTCCCTTGTGGAAGTGGGATTCCTTGTGATCATGTTTTATTAGGTGCAAATTATCTTTCTGTTTTATCTTTTCTTTCTTACTTGTAAGTTACATTTTCTGCGTTACTGTTTTCAAACTGTTCATATGTGGAATAAGCTCTGGTATTCAATTTATTGGATTTTTGTTTATTCTGGGTATGATCTCTGTTTCCATTTTATAAATGAATTAAATCCTGCAGAGGAAAGTCAATTGCCCGGTGTGGTCTGACAGTTGTTGGTCTTTGAAAGAAATTTATGGAGTTGTGGAAGAAGACACAAATAGCCTTTGTCAATGGTCTGTTTGTGCTGCCCTGTAGAAAGCAGTTCAACAGTGTTATTTATCTGGTACTATTTTAGCTAGCTTTTTGGTTTTGTTTTTGTTGGGTTTTTTAAAAAATTTGGTTTGAAATGTTACAGTTTAACATATCTTAAGTGAGGAGATTTCATTATTTATGTTTCATTGATGTTCTCTCATCTTGATCTAGTTTTTGTAGAAATATATATAAATACTTTTTTTCTTGGGTTTTCTTTTGTGTTTTGTTTTGTTATTTTGGGGTGTTTTTTTTGTTTGGTTTGGTTTGGTTTTTTGTTGTGTGTGGGTTTTTTAATCTGTTTTTAAATAAATTGCATTCTCCATCTGATTTTCCTGTCTGTCCTTTCTCACGAGCTTCTGCCTACCAAAACCTTGCCTCCTGAACACTAGCCAATTTACCAAGAATACCCTCAGGCTCTTCAGCTCTTTATAGATAGCTTCTTCTGTGTGTATATATACAGGCAGAGCTAAGGTAAAAGATAAGCAGGGAAATGACTCCATGAAGAAGGAAAGGAGACGAGCAGAAGAGAGCTTTAAAGTGTACACGCATGAGCTGGTAGCAGTTAGGGGACATTTAAGAAGGCTGGAGAGCCATCAAAAAGTAATGATTAGGTCCTAAAATGAATCATCAGTCCTCAGGGGAGTATTCAAAAGGGATTAGGGAACATCAAAGAGGGTAATAAAGTGAAAGGAAGAAACAGAAATGCCGAGACCTAACCAAGAAAATGGGCATTAGCTGTGCAGGACACTGTAAGGCTTGTGAAGAGCCCTAGACTGTTCAAGCATCAGGTGCTATTTCTACAGTGCTTGTAAAATCAATGAGATCAATATGAAAACGAAAAGTTTATCTGTCATACCAGGGCATGCAAGAGTCAAAAACATCAGCACTTTTCTCTGGAGTATTTAAAAAAGGCTCCTGGGTAAGAGAACCTGTTTGCCCTCAAACTTAGGGTCATATATGGAGGAAAAAGCATGTATAGCAAGTCTTCCTTCTGACTCCACCACTGATGTGTCATATAGTCTTCATCGCTACTGCTCTGGACTTCTGCATCCTTGCTTCTGGCTTCTACCTGGAAAATATAAAGCTATGAATTCTTAGGAGCCATTTCAATTTTCTCAATCCCTCAGGATCCTTCTCTTACATGTGGACTCCTTACATAGGAATGCCTCCTAAGTAATGGATAATGACAATAAACAAGATTGGTCAAAGGATATGCTCTTCAGATGGGAATTCTAAACAATCCCTAAACCCCTCCTCCCCAACCCCTACATTTTCTTTAGGAAGTATCTTTTTGCTGCAGTAGAAATACTGCAGAAAAAAAAATGTCTCTTAATGACATTTCTAAAGGGTAAAGAATAAATGGATTATTTCTCCTCTCACTTTGTCTCAATAGTGTAAAAATATTTACCTTGGTTAGATATTTCATTTAATTTACAACAAATTCTTTTAACTTCATAATTTATTTTATTCTGTTTTTTATGCATGCAGTGTTTTTTATCATGCAGTGTAATATTATATTTTGTATGATCTGTTTAGTACTTCAATTGATAGCTTTTCCAATTTTCTCAAAACCAGAACTGATACAATATAAAAAAATCTCAATGTTTCTAAAGGAAAAAAAAAGACTGCAAAAAACCCCCCAACCTTTTAATTTCAGCATAAAAAAATAAAAGGAGAAACTTTATTTCTAGCTAGAGACCACTTTGGAAACTTTTATTATCATGGATTAGAATACATACATAACATATTCTTCTGTTTTCAATTATTCTCTGTATTTACATTGAATTTAAACCTTCCATGAATGTCCTTTATATAACATAAAATTATTATCAGCCTAGATAAGAAAGTAAAATGTCAGCTGTGGTAGCAGTGCAAAATTAGCCAGTGGTGAAGGTGGAAAGGTTGCTGCAAATCACTATTAGCATACTAGATTAAATGAGTCACTATTGAAATAAGGTATAGTACCACATCATAAATTACTAGAGTGCATGGAGATTATGATTCCACCTATTCTACAGCTAAGAATCCCTTCATGGAGAGGTGTTCTTTTAAAACTGGGTTATAGCTAGACCTGTTGTTAAAATACACCACAAATCAGCTGCGTCTGCAAAGCTGAGGGGATAGAAAAGTACCAGCCACTGAAACTGGAAACCTTGGTTTTGTCATTGTCAAACTCTAGTGTGGACCTGTAGCCTGAGTGAGATAGTTCTGCAAGGCTTTCTGCTGTGTTATTCCTACATTAATTGCAAACCAGAACAGTCGCAGCGGTTACAGATTTGGAAAAAATATACAAGATACAAAGAAACCTTTGACAGTAGGATTGTCTATTTCTCTAACTTGTTGGCCTTGTCAGTCTTGCATTGTTATCTTTTCTTCCTGGCCTTTTCTTGGATATTGTTGGGTTTATTTCATAAGTACTGATGAGTTAAAGCACTGAATCCTCCAGTCATCTGTGATTAAGAGCAGCTATTGATATCCAGTCTGCTTTTTCCTACAAGGTCCCAGGGCAAAGGAGGTTTTATTCCAGCAAGCAATGGGTGAACACACGATAAGTACAGTTGTGAGTTCTGGATACCTGAACTTTGGGTTACAGTGTCAGCTGCAGAGCTGAGATTTGCTCTGGAAAAGATCTATGATGTGCCTCAGCTAGAAAATATGCTGTCAGGGGCAGCTCAGAGAGCTTTGTAATTTTTTGGTGAAACATGAATTTATTTCTTTTTTTAAAATTTTCTTTAAAAGGCACTTGGACAACTTTTCACCTGGGATAAAGAAATATAACGGATTTTATCACATCAGGGATGTTCATTTGCTGAACTACTGCAACTTAGTTAACTTCTTAAAATTTGGCCTGATCAAGTATGATAATCATATTTGGTGTCAGCCTAGTATGTACATAAATAGTGTTTTGGTCAGATACAGTGACTGAATGTGTTAAATATGATTCATTGTACAATTCATGAAAATACCGAAAGACTAATTCTGTCAACCAACTAATACTATATCTGGTAAGTGGTCTGAGCTGAGAAGTAAATCAGTATTTGTTTCATTGTTTTGCTTTTCACGAAAGACTTGTCCTTTTACTCAGTATTTCTTTATCTTACCTCCTGGCATGTAAGTTTTTTCAAAGTCAAGAAACAGTACATGTCAGGACTCTATTTTGCACTGAGGAGTGTGAGACAGAGGGAGGCAATTTAAGTAAAAGGCCCTGACTTGCTTGTAGCATATGTCTCAGGAGTTACACAAGAAAGACTGAGGCGTTATCAACCCTCTTCGAATTTCTACGTCCATCAATTCTGATACCTTTTTAAAAAGAGTCGCTCAGTTACAACTTACTCTCTTTGATCAGCTGCACCTCCAGGTGCATACACCAAGTCTGCTGAGCTCAGACACTGCATTTGCTCTTTGTTCACCTTCAAATTGCCATTTTGCACTAGAGATTATTTAGTTTTACATCCTCTGTATTGTTTTTGTGGGAGATTTCCAGGTCTTCCAAGTCTTTTAGGTGCCCTCTAATTTGAGAAATCATATTGGGCCAGTAGGTTAGGACATACGAAACCCTGTACTACCCTGGTCAGATGCTGCTGCTTCTCTAATCAGCAGTATATTACTACAATAAAGGTCAGAAACTATGAGTTAATGTGAACAAAATATTGCTCTGTTGCCCATTATTTTGCTTCCTCACAATGTTTTTACAAAGCCTAGCTTTTGTGGGAGGAATAATGCCTGTTTGAAAACAGTTTTAAAAAATAATTCATCAATTCTATTTTTATGATTATTTTATTAGAAAATCTCTCATATAGATTTTTATTTTTTTCTTTGACCTTAAAGTTCCTACGAAACCAGATATATAAACAAACAGAAAACTCTCTGTTTTGGAATGAATCCTCCAAGTAGAAATAAAATTTCATTGAGGTTTGAGTCCTATGTCTGAATTTAAAAAAAAAGATATTTACTTGTCTCATTCTTAGGAAAGCTCATACATGAACTGATTTCCACCATTTCCAGCATATTTAAGCACATTCTTCCCCAGAAGCATGCAATTGTGAAAACAGAGGGTATGAGAAGTGAAGGATGGTATTTAGAGCAGCGTGACTGTATTTTATTACTACAAATCCATTAGCACATCATGTTCAGACTGCAAGCAGCCCATTACTAAAGATGCTGGATGCAACTAAAATGTGAGTACAAGTTGGTGTGAGATAAATGTATGTCTAAAAATACATATATGAAAAAATGCAAAAATTGGGATAATCAAGTCAATTTCATGTAGTTTCTGTGTGAGTACAAATAATCACATCATTTTTTCCCTGTGTATTTTTTTAATCAGCCTGAGTCACAGTGGGGGGTATTTCTTCAGCTTTCCAATAAGGAAGGGGTGAGGATTAAAGGGGGGGGTCTGCCTTCAAAGCCATGCTAGGTCCAGAGGGAGTCTCCTCCTGGGGTTTTAGCATTGAGGGTCTTTGAAGTTTTTTGGATTTTCACTTACCAGGTGGTCTTGACTCATAGCAGCATCTCCTCTGAGCTGCAGTCACACAGCACTGCAGGGAACCTACCTACTTCACTTTCTGGAGTAAAGAAGCCACAGGAAAAATTATATTTTTGCAGGATGGTTATATCTCTTACGGGAGCACAACAATCCCTGCTATAGAACCTGAGACAGAACAGAAATATATGCCAGACAGTGGAAAGTCTGATTCAGTTAAGAACCAGCATTTAGCAGTAGTGGAAAGTGCTGTTTGAGTGCAGTCATTAGATGGCAGAATTGATCAAGCAATAACCTGATCTTTGTGCTGTGTAGTGTATGCCCCAAACCAGATGGTTTAAAGAATAGATACCAAGTAGCAGCTGGTGCTTGTATTTATTCCCGAAATATTGTACCTGGTTTACCTGCAGGCACTTGGAGCTAACAGAGACCACAGTATTTGTACATCATTTCCAGAAGCAGCACTTCAGGGACTGGGGTTCAGAGCATCAATCAATGAGCATTGTTAGATCATTTCTAGGTATGTGCCTTTGAAGACCTGTACCTGTGCAAATATTTACCATCGTGATGCTGTCTGGCTATATTTTTGGCAATAGCACAGGTACAATGCACCTGTGTTTCCCTGAATACCATTGCTTTGAGAGGTATCTCTTCTGAAGTGATTCTGTTCAGCCAGTTTTTAACTGCAGTTAATTTCTTTGGGCATCAGGCAACTTCATAAAATTACTAGCCAATAGCAGCTCATTAGCAGCAGCTAAATTCTACGGGAGCTGATCTTTTAAATTTTAACCATTCTTCTCACTTATTACTTCAATGCCTTCAGATAAAGAAGCACAGTACTACCAAATCTAACAACCCCTATATATTCTTTATTAGTTCTTAAAGGTAGTATTTCATATTGGTTAGTTCACACTAAGAAAAAACTAGAGAAAGGAACTTAAACAGAATTTTGATAATCTACAACTAAATTATCAATTTTATGTGCAGAAACAACATTGACAGGTATGCCTCTAGCTGATTGTTCATACAGGTGTCTAAATATATTACATGCATATACAGGATTAGCATCAAAAGAAACATTAAGGATTTCAGCTTTATCCCAAATTCAAAGTGGGATGTTAATCCCTTTCTTTCAAAATTTCAATTCTGATGTTTGTTATCTTTCTTTTACTTCTTTTCCCCTCTTCACCTACAAGTGCTTACAAAATCTCTTAATAAACTGGTCTGCATTTCACGTGATAATTTCTTCTTTACATGTATGTTGGGATTGATATGCCCTAACATTAACCATCTACTTCTGAACTCGTCATCTGGGATCCCTTTACAGTCAGTGGAAAGCAATAGCCACCTCTATAGGCAATTCATCCCGTCTATTTTAGATGTCTGCTCTAGGATGTGTCTGCTCTAGAAATTATGATTTCTCTCCAGTGACTATAACAGGAGCCTGGGGGGACTTAGCTGAGATAAAAATTCCCAGTCTCGACATTTGGTCAGGTGAATTCCCAAGCTGGGTCTAAGATCTTGCATTCAAGATTGCAATATTTTCTTGCCTCTTTGGATAAGAACTGTATGCACTCTATCTGTTTTGCTACACTGAAGTAAATAATGAGGGGTACAAGCCAATAACAGCATATCTTTTAAAGGTGACAAAACCACACTTGTAGAGTATACTCATCAGGATACTAACATGTAATATTAGGGAAAAGTGTTGGGAAAATCACATCAATTTACTGAAAATGTTCAGTAATGTAACAGAAGTATTAAAATGAAATTATAACAAATAAGCATGATACAAATGGTTGTATCAAACTGTACAAATGGTGCTGTGGAATTTGCTTTTTATTTGACTATACAGTGATTTCATTTTCCTTTCACTGAATAAACAGTATGATCAACTCTGCTAGGCCTAATTTTTAAGCTGAAACTAGCAATAAGATAAATAGCTAGAAATATATTTATTTAATTAGCTTTGGTATATTTGGAGGACCTCTTTACTGATATTTACTTTAGTATGAATGACAGTAACACTATAAATTTAACAAGTGTGAGAGTGGAGCAGCCACCCTAGCAAACTCTGTTACCACTTCAAACTCTTTCTTCACAGTTCTCAGTCCCAGGAGTTTTGAACTACTCAGGGATGGACCTATTTATTGTTTTCCTCTGTTTTTTTGTTTGGTTTGGTTTGTTTTTTGTTTGTTTGGTTTTGGGGGTTTTTTTGTGTGTTTGGTTTTAATAACCATGAAGAAGCAATTTGCTATAGAGAAGATATAAATTGATCTTTATAGCTTACTTTTACAGTATTTTTTGTGCTATTTCTTGCTATATACAGTGAGTCAGCATGTGATGAATTTCTAAAGGTTTGCTCTAAATTTCCAAGACTTCCTTTGTTTATGGAACAATAGTTCTTCACTTAATTACGGTACCTGTTAGTTTTCTAGACAATCAACAGCTGCCAACAGTGCCCATCCATTCTGAGATTCCTTACTTGTCTTATAAACATATCTACTAGTCTGGTGAAACAGACAAGCTATAATATATAAATGTGTTACAAGCAGGTTCAAAGGAACATCAGAAGTATTTCTGAGTGGCACTCTGTATGTATGATAATGAGCTGCGTCAAAGGGAACAGTGAAAGTCCAGTGAGTCTCTAAAAATCCAGTGAGAAAACATCTCCAGTGGATGTTTGTATCAACAGTTAAAACATAACCCTCCATTTTAATTTCCTTATTGATGTGTGATATTCATATAGACAAACCTAAAATGAGTTAACAGTAGTTTCAGGGCTTTTAAGTCCTCCAGAGCAGGCAATTTGAGGGCTTAATCCAATTTTTTGTCATGGTAAGTTTTGACTCACTATTCTCAGTCCTCTTAGTAACTTCTGCTTCTATTCAGCTACATAGACAGTTACAAGTGTCAGTAATTTCTTTCTTGTTGAAATAAATAGAGTAATGCTTTCTGCTCTCAACAGTTTGCAGCCTAGGGACAGCATGGGACCACTCAGTTTAGTTCATTGCTTTAGGCAGCTGATATATGGAATTACCCACATGGACAGATCTTTCTTTGGGCTAATGAACTGAAGGGAACTTCTAGAATTAGTTTTGGTAGGAATAGTCATAGTTTCAAATTAAAAATACCTTTTAGATACTTTCTGCAATATTCCTTGACAAGTGTCTTTTTAAGAGGCATTATTGATATTAACACAATATTTCAAAGTTGCTAAATGTAAAGATGTGTAAAGAACAAATAGTTTTCCAAGCATTCACTTTCCTGTTAGCGGTACGTTCATCCTTTTGTTTATCTTAGTATTCAAAGGGTTTTTCATAGTTATCTATGTTTTGAGGTATTTTTGAATATTTTCATTGGTCCTAATTATTCAAATTAAAACAACACATATAATTGAAGAAGTTAGACAGTGAGAGAATTTTATTGACCTTGAACAAGAAATGCATATAGATGAACACTGACTCTAAGAAAAAAGCCTTTAGCTTGTTTTCAGCTACTTAAAATCCCTTTGAGTTTTATTGAATGTCTCAGCCTAGAGACATTGGCGTTAACCAGCCATGCAGATGGACATTATAATGTTATTGCTAGTGAATGTCATGAAAGGTTTCTGTTTTGGGGAGGGGGTTGGGTTTTCTTTTGGTAGTGTGTTTTTGGGGGGTTGATGTTTTTTTTTTTTTTTTGATTCATGGCTGCAGAGTATTTTTCTGCTTAAGAGCTTTATTTCAGGTACAAATGTTAAGAATCTTTATTGCTTTTAGTGGATTTGTTTAGGAGTTCTGTGCTCCTAAAAACATCCAGAGCTTGTTTGTCTTTTAAAAATCTATTTACTGTAAATAGTTACAGGTTCCTAAAACCTTAATGAACTGTACTTTCACAAAGCAAGCAATTAGGTTCAACACAGTCACAGCACGTAAAGATTGCTATGTACTGCTATATACTGTCTCTTTTTTTCTGACACAGAGAGGTGTAGCAGTTCTGTGGCACTTGCTGATATTTACCTCTCTGTTTAGGAAATACAGATAAATTCATCCCCTAAATGATATTGTCAAAGCCCATACTTCTGCACAAGTGCTTTATCAGAATCATCCAAGATAGAAAATATCCTGTTTTACACTTCATATGTCTAACACTAGCTTATATTAATGCCACAAGTGTAGTAAATGTTCCCTGGGGGATGCTGGGTGCCAGCAAGCTGTAACAATGATAATTTTGATACCTAAGCTACCTAGAAGATACACTGACAACATATGAAGCTATAGGATTGTGAGTATTGTGCCTTAGTATTCAAGCAAATTGTTGAATCATGTTTTTTAAGAATGTCTCTGAAGGGATTTCCAGTTCATTACTTGATATGATTCTTCTTTTTATTACTATGCTGCTTGTTTTCATGATTGATTATAATAAACAATTAAATTTCTGTCCAATTTATGCTAATAATACCAGCTGCCACTCGTATTGCACAGTTCATAATGCAATTTTTTATGAATTTCAGGCAATCTTCATAGTTACATTCAAGCTGTTGTGCCATGAATCAGCAAGAGGCTCCAATGAAGAACTTTAACACAACCCTGTAACTATTGCTCCTTCCAACACAATAATTCTGGTTCTCACCCGTAGTTTAGATGTTGACACTGCTTGTGATCATTGATACAACCCTCAGTTTACTGGTATCCTTTGGAGATTAACACTAGTGCAAATACTGTTTAACACCTTTTTTAATGATCTTGTTGGTGCTCTCCAATCTCCAATCCAATGCCTGACCACCCTCATGGTAAAAAATTTCTTCCTTAGACCTTGCAAAACCAATACAGAACCTGTGGCCTGGTACTAAAAATCACAATAGTTTATTTACTAGGCTTCAGAGCTACAGGGTAGAGAAGGTGGGTCTAGAGTCTTCTCAATGAGGCATGCCAACAAGAGAAGGCCCAGCGGGCACAAGTTAGAACACAAAAAGTTGCAGTTAGGTACCAGGAAAAAAAAAAATCATTGTTGGGGTGGTCAAACACAAGAGAAGGTTGCCCAGGGAGATTGTGGATTCTCTGCCTTTGGAAATATTCAAAAACAGACCAGAAATGGCACTGAGCTGCCTGTTATAGCTGGGGCTGATTTGGGCAGGAGATTGGATAAGAGACCTCCAGAGGTCTCTTCCAACCTTATGTATTCTATAAGACTATGGTTTAGGACAGAATTTTTTTGTTGTTGAAATCTTACAAAACTCTAGAATGCTGAAGACCATTTCAGGAATTCTTCTGAAGATCTCTTGATCAAGTTCATGTTCCTGTCTTGTGGGATTCAAAGAGGAAATTTGAATTTGCTGTGGGAGGACTTTAGTAATTAGATGGGTAAGTCAGACCTAGAATTACTTCACAAATTACAGAAGCTTAAATAAAGTCTTTAGCTTAAGTTAAAGTCACCCAATTCTCCCTGTGCTTTTCAGAATGACAAACGTTTCCAGATAACAATTCATGCCTCGAGCTGAATCAGACTCTGGGGTGCAGATTTCCCTCCACTGAAGAAAAAGGAAGCCAAAAATCCCTAAGTCCCTTTTAGTCCTACTTCGGTTTAGGCAAAGAATTTTTTTGTATCTGTATTTATACACTCTCATTGTACCTACAACTTTTACTAGAAAGATTATTTCTGAATAATTGACTAACTAACAAAAGTACAAATTAGCAAACAGGATATCCTGCTTTGTAATCTTTACTATGACAATATTTTCAAACCTGTCTTAATAGTTAGATATTTAAAATACATATTTCTTTTCAGAATATTTAAAATGTTTTAAGTTGCAGTGTTACAAGATTTTTAAAGTCAGTCAGGTGTATTGAATGTTTATGCTTAACATGAAGCATTGACATGCAGCACCGTTTGGCATTTTCTTAAGTGCCTAAGCAAACTTGGTAGCAGGACAATTTTCTGAATATAAAATTAAGGAAATTTTTTGTTTTGGAAAGGGAAGTTATTAGATGATTCTTTCACTGTATATAGAATCTGAAAAGACTTACTTTACATCTCAGTTGGAAAAAAAACATTATAATAAACTTATGATTTAGGATCTGACTGTATTTTCTTTACATGGCAAAGTTTCGGTGGCAGGGAACTCCAAGGATGGCTTATGTGAGGACTGCAAGGGTGGATTCTGTGAGAAGTCAGAAGCTGACCAATGGAGCCAAAGTTGAGCCCATGAGCAATGGTGGTATCTCCTGTTACAGAAAAATTACTGTATTCTTCTCTCTTTGAATAGTTGTCAGAGACTGAAACAGTTAATGACTTACACATTCTAAGATCACCAAAAGACTTTTTCAAACTGAAAAGAAGCAGCTGTTCCCCCAGCAAAACCCACTCCTCCCTGAATGCTGCCAAAAGACCTTCAGATCAGATAAGTAGGTGCCATCCTAGTTGAAGACGCATACCTGAAGCTACAAACTGGATCTCCAGATAAGGGAAGAGACTAAGAAGAGGCAAATCCTGCAAAGTGGGAGAATCCCTCTTATCATGCCCATGTCCTCCCTTTACATGACAACTCTGCACACCTAGCCCAGGCTATGCATCTCAAGTGTTGGACCACGATAGACCACGTTTGATGCTGACAAAATAGGCAGCTGCAACTGTCTTAGGAAAAGTCAGAGACTTGTGACATGTCCCATGACACTATCCATTTTAAAACTCTGCCCCAGAGAGGTACAAGGCATTCCCACCTGAGCTAGAAGTGTATAAGAACTCATAACATCTTTGAGTTTGCTAGGGGGCTTCCCGAAGCCCCTGTGGACGAAGATCATCACTTCAACCAAAAGACATGGAAGCTGTGACTAACAAGTTTAATCGCTGGATCCAGTGGGCATTGACTATATACATACATCTTGCCTCCTTTATCCTTTCTTTCCCTTTCTCTCCCTTATGTATTTCCTTAAGTGTTATCTTTATGCTTTCGGGGACCCCTTCTGGTCTAGCGGTTAAGATGCTGGTCTCTCAGCGCCGAGGTCGCAGGTTCGATTCCCGATCCTGCTTCAGGGACAATCCTCCGGGTAGATGGAGCTCGTCAGCCCCTAAGGCCATCCATCTAAGAGAAGGTCACTC
>JAWWLV010000001.1:68408904-68445592 GCA_035041135.1 Platyrinchus mystaceus
ACCTAAAAAATCCATTGCACAGGCTTGAAAGGTAAAAACACCTTTCCCAGATCTTCGTTCGCGAAGACTGGCCACATCTTTATGCTTTAATATTGCTATGCTTTAATACTGCTGTATTGCTACCGATGATAACACCCAAAATGGCAGTATACCTGTTTACCTTTGAAACAAAACTGTTCTAAAATAAACCCTATATATACATGTTTACAAACACTGATTAGTCAGTGTTGTTTTACTCTAATCTACTCCAAGGGATTTATTAATAAAAACCTGGGTTACCCTCCCCTTCTGGGGCAGGTCACAACAATGGTCTTGTTTAATAGAGATAATTGCTAAATGAGGGATGGTGTGTGTGTGCTGTTAGAAATCTGATAAATGAGATTAGAGCTTGCAAAAAGATATGAATAAATTGAATTAAAGTACAGGAATGTAGACAGAGGTCAGGGGAACACCCCAGCAACTACTAGAGAAGACTGTGACAGGCTTTGTTGATTGCAGGAGAATGCCTCTCTAGAGGCCACAGCTTTGAAAGATATTACTTGGATGTTCTTCACTTGTACAGTAGGTTACTTTCTGTTAAGTCATAGTACTTGAAAGTTACTGTTTGTCCATCTATTGATTTAGCAGAAAAAGGTCACAGTGCATCTCTAAGCTTCAGCTGTGTCAGCAGGAACTAAAGTATTTAGGATTCATATTAGAGGGACAAAGATTAATAGACCCAGAATGGTCAAGACTATTGTAGAATTATCTCAACTGGTAACAACAAATACAATTCTGAGGTTGTTTTAAGCATATTAGTATACTGCAGACCCTGGATTCTGAGACTAGGTAAGTTAAATAAACCATTGACAGAAGCTACCAAGGCAGAGGAAGTGGAACATATATGTTGGGGTCCAGAGAAAGAAAAAGAGCTTTGCTCCAACATCAGGATAGCCATACTACTCCAAGCTCTTTGAGGTCTTTGTATATGAGAAGAGAGGAGTAGCTAGTTGAGTTCTTATTCAAAGGTAGGCACAACGCTGCCCTGCAGCTTAGTACTCAACTCTTCTAGGTCCTGTAGCATCAGGAAATAATTTCTGTTTTAAAGCAATAGCAGCAACAGCAACTATCATAGAAATAAGCAGACCATTAGTCCTGAGTCACAGAAAACCCATGTATAACCTGCTTAAAGCAGAAATTATTCTTAAATGACATGCCACACAAACATTGTCCCCACAAAGAGAACATCGTTAGGAATTAATAATTTTAGATGTGGATAATATTACTTTAAAAAGATGTGATGTTTTGAATCTAGCAACTTTACTGCCTTCCCGCTTCTGTGGTAAGCCATGTCATGATTGTGCTAAGGTAGTGTTTCACTCCAGCCACCTACGGGAAGATACGTGGCACCAACCTCTAGAGAACTCAGGTCTAACTAATTATTTTCATTGATGGATCTTTGTACTATGTGAATGGAAAATGACACACAGACTATGTAGTCATGAGAGAGAAACTTAGAGTACTTGAAGCAGAACCTCTACAACCCTCAGTTAGTGCCCAAGGGGCTGAATCAACCACATTAGCAAGAACTGCCTGGTAGGGATGTAATCAGTGGGTAACAATTTATACTGATTCTAAATATGCTTTTGGAGTGTGTCATGAACAGGTATGCTACGGAAAGAACAAGGGTTCCTTACCTCAGAAGTAAACAATATTTCTACTGGAACTGAAAGCCAAATGCCATTGTAAGCTATTAAGCTTTGAAGAGAAATTGCTGTACTATAGTCCAGCTCATACCAAATGATCCAGCTAAATTAAAAGCAATAATGAGTAGGCAGATAAAGCAGCTAAAACTGTTGTCTGCTAACCTATACATGAGTGTACCACCATAAGAGCTCCCTCTGATGATGATTGGCCCAAATATATGCAGAGACTACTCATGAAGAACAGACTTGATTGGAAGGCTGTGAAAGATGAAACTGTAATTTGGACTATTGGGGAAAAACACATTTTACCAAGAAAATATTTAAAGACTTTAGCTAGGTGGTTTAATGATAAAACATGGAGGGATGACAACAGTTGTTATTCAGATTGAGAAAAAGTGGACAGCCCCCAGAATACATATGGCAGTAAAAAGGATTGTGATGGCCAAACACGTTGGAAGTTTTATGATACAAAACCCAAACAGGAGGTTGGAGGGTGACCATGGGCACGCTTCCCACTCCAAAGACTGAAAACTGATTATGCTGACATGCCTTCCATGAGCAGACTTAAGCACCTGCTTAATTACAGATTAACTCTCAGGATGAATAGAAGCTTTTCCTACCACCAAAAGCAAGACTGCAGGAGTCATTAGAGCCCTCCTGTAGGAAATCATTCTCAGGTATGGAATACCTGAAACCATAGAATCAGATAGAAGGTTCTAATTTTTCAGTAGGAATGCTACACAATATCTATAAAAGCTTAGGGATATCCAGAGACAGCTATATATTCCATAACATTCACAGGACTTGTGGAAAGAATGAACAGGACTCTCAGAAACAAAAAATGCTTAAACTTGTAGTGAAGTAGGTTTGAATTGACCTGAAGTTTTAAAATTAGTGCTACGGAATATTAGAAATATCCTTCACCAGACTCTAAGGTTGTCACCAGCAGAGATAGTGTTTGGCAGGTAGGCATTTAGCTGTGCCTTGGACCTTTGCCCCCATTAGGACCAGGATCTTAGATGGAGATGGATGAACTACCAAATTTATATTGGGGTACAAAAAGACCTACAAGAAAATGCAGTACAAGCCAGATTGTTTCAACCAATAGAAGCTGGAATGCAATCCAGTCTGGATATGCGATAATGATAAAAGTCCACTCCCACAAAACAAAATTGGACACTAAATGAGAGGGTTCATATCCTATGTTATTAACATCTGACATTGTTGTAAAGGTTGCAGGAAAGTGTAACTGGATTCACCTCTTTCAGGTTAAATGACTGCCCAAGAAACTTCAGTTTGATTGACCCCCATTGACCCTGCAGTAGTCTGTCAGTCTTACTTTGGGGATTAAAACTGGGACCATTTAAGTTTACCAAGGCTGCGGGAATACCATAACCGGGTCAGGGTTTTTTCTTTCTAGAACATCCTCAGCCATGGAGTCACCCTTTGCTTGGCCAAGCAGGCCATGAGAGACCATAAATCAAGGACAGTGTCCTATTTTGTGTATTCATCATTGTTACAGAGTAGCAATCACCCCAGGCTCAGTTCCAAGATGGGAAGATTTGAAATAGCACCAGCACAGTTGGCTTTGGTTATCCTGCAATAATTGTGGTCCCTGCCACTCTGGGTGCTGTATTAATAGAAGGCGACTGAGAAAACCATCATCAACATTAGATTTGGGAAAATATAATCAGAAAAGACATAGCCAGATACACAGACTGGTGCTGCACATGCAGGTGGCACCAACTGTCCAGTGCAGAAGACTTGGCCGTGAGACTTAATGTTTTATAATTGAATTAAGATGATCTTCTATATCTTCTTAAAATAGAATGGGTTACTCTAGTTCTGGTATTAATCCTTCTACATATAGGTGTTTTGTCACTCTTTCTTTTATACATTTCATCAAAAACATTGCCAAAATGGACTTAACCATGCATTGACAAACCCACCTCAAAACTGTAATATGCTTAGGAAATCTGTGCAAAGGTATTGAAGAGTCCTCATAAAATAACATATGGGCATGAATGCCCCCCCCAAAAAAAAAAATCAAAAGAAGTATTGTTATAGAGAAATCTGATTAACTGTATTTTTCTTTCTGAATATTCTCATTTACCATCAGTAGCTTAGCACTAGTAGGTAAAGTAGTTAGGCCACTAAAGACTGATAAACTTTTTGATAAAACTAATTCCTCTAACACACAACTAACTGAATCTGGCAGATATAAGTGGAATTAAATAAAAAAAGGGCAAAGGAAACAATTCCAAGAGAATGAGGTAACTTCAGCCCAGTGACAGCAAAAAACAGTAAGAAATCAAGAGACTTCCAATGCGAATTATGTGTTTGGACTTTGAATTGGCTGACGGGTGGTGTGGTTATCATTGAGGGCAATCTGGGGAAGAGGTCCCTTTGCAGAGGCATCCAGCTTGAGCTGAAACCTGAGAACAAATAAAAGAGGAATTGGAAACCTTCACTCAGAATTTACATTAATCAAGCATGGAATCCTAGGGTTGGACCGTGTTATAGTGGTTAGCATGTATAAAACAGCACGTCAGTGATACTTATTTAAGAAGGGGAAACTGCTGCACAACAGCAGCTGGAAGAGAAGACTGAGAATATATGAGAGAAACAGCCCTGCAGACTGCAAGGTGCAGAAGGAGGGGGAGGAGGTGCTCCAGGGTTTGGAGAAGAGATTCCCCTGCAGTTCATAGTGAAGACCATGGTGAGGAAGCCTGTCCCTCTGAAGCCCATGTGGGTCTGTGGTGAAACAGGTATTGACTTGTAGCCCGCAGAGGACCACACATGGGAGCATGTGGATGTGCCCTGAAAGAAACCTCAGCCTGTGGAAGAGCCCATGCCAGAGCAGGTTCCTGGCAGGAACTGCAGCCTCTGGAGAGGAGCCCATGATGAAGCAGGTTTTCTGGCAAGGCCTGCAATCCTATGGAGGAATCAAAGTGAAACAATGCTCCTGAAGGACTGCACCCCATGGAAGGGACCCATGCTGGAGCAGTTCTGGAAGAACTGCAGCCCATGGGAAGGACTCACATTGGAGAGGTTTGAGGAGGACTGTGTCCCACGGACCCCATGCTGGAGCAGAGGAAGAGTGTGAGGAGAAAGGAGAGACAGAGAGAATACATAATGAACTGACTGCAACTTCAATTCTCCATCACTCTGTGCTGCTCAGCAGGAGGAAGCATAGGAGTCAGGAGTGAAGTTGATCCTGGGAAAAACAGAGGGTGGGATGAAATTATTTTTACATTTTTTTATTTCTCATTATGCTAGTCTGATTTTTTTGGTAATAAATTGATTCCCCCAACTGAGGCTGTTGTGCCTGTGATGGTAATTGCTGAGTGATCTCCCTGTCCTCATCTCAACCCACAGGGTTCTTGTCATTTCTTCTGCCTCTCCTGTTCTCTTGAGGAGGGGGAGGGATAGAGCAGCTTTGTGGACATCTGGAAGATAGCCAAGGTCAACCCACCATGCTGACAAAAGCCATGCTGATTTAACTAGTGAGACTGAACTGACGGATTTTGCTTCTGTAATGTCAGTGATATTTCCAATTAATATCTCTTGTCAAAGAGATAACACTGTTTTGTTCTACAAAAGGATGTCTATGCTGGTAGAGGAAAATGAAATTCTGAAAAAAAAAGGTATAGAACAACTTGAATAAAACTTAGTAAATATGAAAAACTTTTCTGTGTGAGATGAAGTCCTGACTCCTTGAGGATAAGTAAAAAATGAAAATACAAAACAGAGAGTGCCATCTGACTTCAGTGTGGTCTTCTGGGAGATCACAGGTTATCTTTACGTACTGCTTCTTCATCAATAACAGATGAGCTACTATTTCTTCTTACATGTCATTGCCCTTTCCTCAAAAACAAAAGGATGAAGTGGAACACTGGGGGGAGAAAAAGGTGAGGGAGAGATCCATGAGTGGGAATAATTGGATCAGTTTTTTGAACTACATTTTTATAAAAAGGCTGGTGAATTAGCTTAGCCTAGTCTTTTCTGATATGAGTAAGAAGAATGACTTCATTTGCTAGAAACTTCATTGGCTAAGTTAATTGGCTAGAAAACTTTAAATTGAAAGTACTAAATTCATAGAACCATTAAATATAAGAAAAAACTGCTCATATGTATGGAATAAAATTATTTTGAGTAACTTCCTGTGGGATACTGGATTATTATTGTCTCAGACCAACTCAAGTGTGCACATGTGCGAGGAAAGGGACAGGTCAAATTTCAAGAAGGTGAGGTAATACCCTGCCCCTCCCAGCCTCCCTGTGCAGCCTCAGAGCAGCTGTCAATCACTGGCACACCAGGAGCACCATCCCATACCATACCCCCTGGAACCCCTAACCCAGTCCCATAATGGCTTACACACTGGGAGCGCTGCTCCTCACCCCACCCCAGAGCCCCAGAGTGGCCAGTGGGCCAGAAGTCACACTTGGGGCGTTGGCCACAGGGGGTTAGAGCAGATAAAACCAAAGACGTGGTCTCCATGCATTTGGACCCTACCTTCTGGACACGTGGGAGCTGGACTTGCATGGACTCCAGGTGGTAGCTATAATTCTCTCTTTTTCTCTCTCTTCTCCTAATCTCCTTTCTTAATATTTTGGGTAACTTAAAGCCAGATTTGTTGGATTTTGCTAAATTGCATGGGTTAGCATGTACTAAGTCAATGCTTTGTGGAATGCTTTATTTCGTTTGAATGTTGCCCTTTAAACTTTTGCCAAGTTCCTTTATTTTCTAAAGTTTGCCAGCGAAAGCATGTTAATTTTTGACCTTCTGAGAAATATGTGCAGCATCTTCTCCTTTGTGCTCTCTCTTAAGGTATTAAAGGAACTGAAGGCCCTTTTAAAAAATTAGGCAGGAGAATTTTTGGAGCCTTATATATTTTTAAAGTAAAGCCCCTTTGATGAGCTCGTAGCTTGAAGCCTGGGGTCTTAAACCATCTAAGGGATAAAGTGATGATGATGTCTTTCCATTAGGTATTACCATCAAACAAGGCTTTCTCTATTCATACAGATACACCTGTATATAACTGAATAGAACTGAACTTTGAGTATACCAAGAAACAGGATGTCACTTCTTTTTTGCCAACCATCCATGTAAGGGCTGAGAGGACAGAAAAAAGATTTTCTAGTCAGGTGTTTGGATGACTCACTTTTCACTGGTGATTGCTCTATCAGTTCCAAATCTGGATTTTCTGGACAAACAGTACACATTTTAGGTGACAGTAGGCTGAATATTCATAAGATGCTTGACCTGATGACTTAAGAAAAGGTAAATATATTGACTGGTATTTATGATAACCATCTGCAGCTTTTTAGTACACACACTGGTCTAACTAACTGAAATGTATGAAGAGCAATAAACATCAATGTAAGATTTTCTAATATTCACTTATGGCATTTAGAAGATAGAAATATTTATATTTGGAAGCTGATGGCCTATTGGACTGGGCAGCAGAATAGTCCTTGTCCCCCAGAATTACTTACATTTGTGGAAAAGGAAGGAGATATTATATTGTTTACTGTGGACTATGCCCGTAGTTTCAGGCTCCCATGTAATATAAAGGCCACTGTGAGGCCCACATTGTGTTAGTTCAAACATGGACTACGACAATACCACTGTAACCAAGACCTGTCAAAAGTTCTTTAGCACCAACTTCCCACTGAAGCGTGTGAATGCCCTGCAGTCAATAACGTTTATAAACCCAAACTCTTCAAGGATCATGGTTTTATGTGAGATCACTAAACCCCATACATCTCCCCTAGAATATCTCAATTAGCCCCAAAACCACATGTAAAGATAATGATTCAAGTCCAAATTTCTACATCTGAACCTGTCATTACATATGAACTAGTTTAGGGATATGACATAGGACCCATGGGAGACCTGTGTCCTTCTATGATGGCATTTTGATGCTAACTAGGATGTCTAAAGTCTCAAATGGTGTCTAACATGACATTAGATGTTTATGTCATATCTGAGTTCTGCCCCTATTGCTTGTTTGAATCATTACACAATGCAGTTGTCCATGTGTAGTACAAGATTTTCAGAAGGGTCTGGAAGGCATGGTTCATGCTATGAAATCCATGTCCTCTGGAGCTGCAGAGGGAATGTCAGGGTCCTGACATGCAATTCTGATCTTCATTGAACCATGGCTGGTTCACATGTGAACAAACGTATGTAGATATCTAGTTTTACTTGTGTATCACATGCAATTGGAGAAATCCCAGGTCTCTGTAGTTCTGTAGTTTTATTCAGTGGATCTATCCTGTGTCTGGAAGTGAAATGCATTAGGATGTCTATGTTTAGGCAGCTGAGCCTTGAGCTGACCCTAAAGTCTGACCTTAGGCTAATAATGGAGATCAAAGGTGTAGCCCTGCTGCCTGGACTTGAACCTAAAATACAGGCACTAGTCCTCTTCAAGTTCTACATTAGCAGTAGGAGCAGGATGATGCCTTTGAAAAAAAAAGAATTACTTGTGCCTGTGTTTACCCTGATTAAAAAGTGCCCTTTTTATCCATGAAGAAACATTTTCCATGATACATCAGTGGATATAATTTATCATACTATTCAAATTTATCCTATGTGGGAGATAAGACCATATGGAAAATAGCTAAAGCGCATTTTAAAAGCCAAGGAAAGGGAACTGTAAATCTTGAGGTATGCTGTGCTGGATGTTATACCAAATAGTCTGACATAAATTTTTTTATCCTCAGCAGAACGGTAGAGAGCTTTTAGAGGGGAGAAAAAAAAAGGCATGGGAATAATTTCGGTTCCTTTCCAGTGCTTTCATCTGAGAAAAGTTTTGTACTTGTTCCTTCCTAACAGTCTCCATATCACACAGTATAGGGGAACAAATATTTGAAATGGGTTTGTGCATCTGTTTGTGTGCTCTATATCAATGACTGCATCAGCAGAAATGTTGAAGCAATAACCTCGTGTGAGAGTTCTGTGGGTTGAAGTACTTGGCTTTCTGTTGCTAAGCTGATGCTCATGTCATCATCATCTCCAGGCTGTAGTCAGTTCAACTGGCAGGAAAACAAATAATCAAAATAATCCATACTGACCCTTCCTAGCAACAGCTAATAACTTGAGTTTGGCTTTGGATATTACATCTCTCTTCTAGCCATTTGAGTGATGATACAGGGCTGTCATTGGCAGAGGAGTTGACGAATATCTCCATGTCATTATTTGAAATAGAGGACACAGAGGCATCACAGGTTTTTGGATGAGGTATCAGATTTATATGCTGATATTTAGTGTGTTCTGCAGGATCAGACTGCATCAGACAACATTTGTGTTGTCAGTGAATTGTCATATGGTCAGAGAGAATATTCATTTGCAAGTGAGGTGAATATAGTTTGACATGCCCAGACATCTGGAATGAGGAATGGTTTTGGATGATATGGTGCAACCCTTTGAAAATCTGACCATTAAATGCGCTTGTAATAGTGGTGTGAGGCAAACAAATATGTGTTCTGGTGCCTGATTTTAGGTATTCAGGCTCTGCCTACTCCTGGCAAATTAAACAGTCTCAAGGAGCACTCCTGCTCCTGGAAGTTGACTGTCCATACTGTTGTGCCATTGGAGTGGTCTCAGAAGAGCTTGCACCTGGGCAAAGTACCATTTTTCCAAAACAGTTCCCACCTTGGCAGCTAGTGTGGATGGGGGACCATTCCTAGCAGGCAAGTTGAGCACAACCACAGTGTTTTGCGTGGCAAAAGCAGTTTATGTGTGTGCACAGAGGCAGCTCCATGTCAGCTGGACAGTTGCAGGCACCTTCTGTAATACAGACATTACCTCTGGTTACAAACTCACACTATTATTTTGTTCTCTTCTGTATATTCAGCCAACAGTTATCATCTGCCCATCTATTGTGCATGTAACAGCTCCCCATCAAATGTCAGCTATTTAACAAAGCAAGGTTTCATGGCTGCTAGGAAAGGGAATCTGAATTTGTCTTCCTTCTTGTTGGATGTTTTCAATATGGTATCATAATCACCCTTTCAAGTAAGAGACACTGATACAGAAGCAAAAAGAGCGGCAGCAACTCCCAGGCTGCAAAGTTGCATGCAGCAGCAATAGAATGCCTCATGTCAACCAGAGTATCAAAAGTCCTTGAACTGAATTCCTTAGAAGATGAAAGGCTCACATTTAAAAACATTGCTCAAGTGTACCACTGTTTTGTGCCCATTCTGGGGTGCCTTAAATAAAGATCTCTGATTTTTCTGAAGGGCAAAGGAACAAGTTGATCAATATATCTGAAAAGTGGTCTTTTTAGTGGTATCTCAATTTAGGAGAAGAATCAGGCAACCAAGTTAGTTAAAAAAAAATAAAATGAGCCATGAAATCCTGTTAGGTGTTTAGAAAGAATCAATACATAGGTGTAACAGAGTCTTCATGTTAGCTGATGTTTCTGGTGGCTTGTGATTATAACAGGGATAAAAAAAATCTGTGTGTTCTAAGGACAAAACAGAATAGGAAAAATATGTAATGAAACCCAGAGGACAGCATGAAATCAGGCTATAAAAGCAGCATCAATATCATAGTCTGCTGTCTTAGAACATTCTTTAATGCAGTTTCTATTTAAAAGAAGGTTCAAAGACTTTTGCTTTATAAACAGCATTTCCAGGTTTCTTTCTAAATAATCCTGCTGCATTTTTGGATGCTGTTCAGAGGTAGGAACAAGTAGAGCACATATCAGCTTTATCTTAATCCCTAACCTTACACATGACAGTGAAGTGCAAGCCTCTCTGATGTTTTGCATCATATATTTAATTTCTAAGAACTTTAAATCTTCTGGAAATGACAAAAGTAACCGACACATCTATAAAATAGGACATCAATCAGATTCTCTCTGCTTTTGAATCACAGTTATAAAGGGAATATTTTGAAATAAGGAACTGTCTCTTTTATTTATAGATATTCAGCTAGAAATAAGGGAACAGTAAAATGTTTCCTCCATATCTTTTTCACTGTATGAAAACAGGGTTACAGATCAATTGATTTACCATCACAATCGATTAGATGACTCTCCTGCTATCTCTATTGTGACAGTAGACAGGCGCTCATATAGATCTTTCATTAGAGGAGTCACTGAAAAGCAAAGGTTCATTGCATGCCTAAATGGCTTGTAGCTGACTCATTAGGCCATTAACTAACCATTAATATTGTTTAACCTCAAACCTTACAGACAAAATAAATTATAGTCATGTTATCCAAACAAAATAACCTTAACCTTCTTAACAAGTATGTAATTATGTGAATTTATTACTATCTGATCCCACTGAACTGAGGGGTTCATTTTCAGAGCTATGAAGCAGGGAATTGAGAATACATCACCTTCAGGATAAGTGCTACTGGGAGACAGATGCCTTGGGCACTGATATGCTCTGTAAGGCATGAACTCGTAGGGTCTGGACATATCTGGTTAGTGCCCAAACAAAATTATCTTACACACAAAATGCTTCCCCCTTATGCAGTACTAAATCTCTTCTTATTTGTTTTTAAATGTTTCTACATTTCACAAATTTGTTGCATGTATAAAATGGCATTCTCTATCTCACTATGGTACCAAGGCTTCATATAGACAAGCAGAATATAACAACAATTAGCAGTAATTAAATGAGAAGGCATTGGAAATTTTCTCTTTTCCTAATCTTTTCGAAGTTGCAAATTCTGTATGTGTGATGTGATGATCTCCTGAAATTGTATTGAAGAAAGAGTATAAAAAAACCCATAGCATATGTTCTGAGATATAAAATAAACTTATGTCAGTGTGCTTCCCTTGGAAGCATGCCAGATGAATCCTGGTTATTATCAATAATATAAACAAAATATGTTGCCAGCTTTATACAGAGCTTAAAAGAAGCGAAAAACCTGCATTACCACATTGCTGATATCCCAGCAGGTCAGCTGTAATGAATGCACCAATTCTCACACATAATTTTTTATAAGATAACTTGCCTGAAAGTGAAGCAGTCAATAGACTCATTTGCAGGCACATTTCTCTCTAGGAAAAACAACCATAATACAATATCAATTGTTTCTTTTGGGTGTACAAAAAAGTGGATGCTGAGAGAGGAAAAAGACAACAACAGCACATAAATTCAATAGCAGATGTGCAAGGAGAAGTGAGAATGAAGTAGTACTGGTAATTGGAGCTGAAAATACAGTTGACTGTTCTTACAGAAGAGCAGTCAGAAAATTACACATACTGTAATAGAGCAGATAATTTAGTAAATGAAGATTGTTGTTAATAATGAAGATGGCAAGGGAAAAAATATCTCTTATTGTGTATGTTTATGGGATCAAAATGTTGTCATAGAATCTCCCCCACCCACTCCAAATATAAGCATCATTTAATATTTCTATAGAAATAAGGCTTCAGCATTTCATGGATTTTACTAGTCCAGCTGAAGGCCAAAATACTTGTCTCAAACATAGATTAAGGAATGATAATGGTTGAATTTTTTACAGTACAGATAATTAATTTTGTAAAAAATATAGAAGTTTATTTAATTTTTTTTTTAGGTGTGGTAGCACTTCAAAAATCCAATTAAATGTATTACTTGGCAGAGGTTGGAATCACTTCTGTTCACTATCCTGCCAATAGTGTGGTCTGTAAAAGCAGAGATTTTGCATTTTGTAGCAAGATGCATGTTATAAAAAGGGAGCTAATGCCCAGGGCCAGACCTTTCAAATGCATTTTAATTATTTTCAGTGCACTGTCAGAACTTTGATACACGCTCGTGGAATCATGCAAATACCTCTTTACAGAATATATATGTCCGATACCCTAAGGCACTGAGGGGATTGAAATACACTTTGGTGAAGTTAGGTGTCATAATAAAGTGAGGTAATAAGAGCATGCCAGCATATTACACAATTAGAAATCTCCTTCTAAATCTCCTGGTTAGCATGGCTATGTTTTATATTTATGAAGGAGAAAATGTCCTGATTTTTCACAAACTAGTATTTGCAGGACAGTGAAAAATATGATGCATCTTAGAATTGCTGAACCAAATTAATTTGGTTTCATATGTACTCATTGACCTCAAGAGCACTTCCATTCAGCGTTATAGGATGTCTGCAAAAGATTTATTCAGTTCCATGTCCATATATTGAGGTGAGGACACATTAGCCCAGTGAACTAGATATAGAAAGAAATATTAATTACTTGGACTAAATTTGTGACTTCTGCTTCTAAACCCAGTTTTTTATTAGCTCTGGTAGAACAACAGCACAAAAAAAAATAAGGTTTTGCATAAATTTAATAAAGTGAGTAGGTTCAGTCATCTTGGCAGTGGCAGATTTGGTTGTCTACCTAATATTCATGTGATAGAGTAACAAGAGATTATATGGAAGGATTTCCACGGAGTCTGCCAGAATTTCTGTAAGTAGAATGTGGGGTGTTAGACTGATACCTATCCAGTCAAAGACCAGTGTGTACACATCAACTCTGAGCTAAGCATGCAAATTTCCATTACAATTGATGTGCACAAACATAGCACCTGGGGCCAGTTGAAAGGGTGTCTCAGACATCCACACAGGCTGACTGATATCATACAGGTATTATAAGAGGATTGCACCAGAAGCAGCTTAAGGCTAAATGGATGCTCCACATAACCTAGGCATGTGGTTTTGGAATTATTGTGACTGATTTAAAAGTTTGGTAATTTTTAAGGCCTGGATTTATGTTCTGCAAATCTAAGACTGGATTTCAGCTTATGATTCAGACACCCAAATTTAGATATAGGTGCCAACAGGGGAGCTAAATGCCTAGCTCCCATCATAGTCAACTGAGATCTAATCAGTACTGTCATGCGAGTCTTTAGGGTCTTGCAGCTGACCTGTCACTAATGGTTCAGTTCAGTTACTTAGACATATGAGTCTAGTACTAGTGAGATAGTCTAAAATATGCCAGCAAGAGCTGCTGCTGTGTTGGACATCTCAGAGCATCCCAGGTGTTACAAGGGGCCCATGGTTAAGCATCTCCATCCTACCGCAACACTACATTGACTGTTGTGGAAACTTAGACACTGAACTCAGATGTCAGTGAGGAGATGAAGATGTTTAAATGTGGGTGTCTGAATCTGGAGCTGAATCCCACACTGGCTAAATTAAAATGGGAAGCCTGATAACATATTTTTAGGTGAATTGAATTACCCTTGTCAGGTACTGGCCTCTCTGTACAGGCAGGGTGGGCACCCTTGTTACTCAGCATACGTGGACTGCAAGCTATTAAGTACCTGACACAAGGTCAAGTGAAGGAAGTTTGAAAACTTTATGTTTAAAGAAAATACAATTTAGAGTAATATATGTTCTTAGAATGGTGTTTAATAGATTACTTGAAATCGGCTATGCGCAATCAGATGGAATATGAATGAAGTATAAGTTAGTTACCAACTGATTTCCCCTTAGCTTCTTTGTTCTCTCTGGAAAATGTCAGCTATATGCTTGTGGAGCTTCTTGGATCTCATGTTGTCTGCCACCCTGCTAGACACAGGATGGGAGTGAGTTTCCTTCCTTTTAAAGGTGTCACTTGCACCTCTTCAGATGTTGCTAAATCGTCACAAATACAGATGTGGATTATTGCTGGGTCACTAAATTTTTAATAAATATGAAATATTTCACATTTGAATTTAACCATCATGCATTTCCCAAAAAATTCCCAGGGTGAGAATACATTCAAATTTTTTGTCTCTCCCATCCATTTTACAAAGTGTGACAGATGAATGCAGTGCTGTGCTCCAAAGTGTCTTTGTGCACACAGCATCGCTCACGGGGGCTCCTGCCTTAACACTATGAAGCTTTTTGTAAACAGCAAAGTATAAGCATTGCCAATGTATTTCTCCCTGTTTTTTTAAACCCTTTCTCTCTTCTGAAAATATGGCAAAGTATGTTTAAGTGCACACTCATACAGTGCTAATTTTCTCTTTCATCCTGTGAGCCAACAAGAGCACCTGGAGCCATGTAATAGATAGCCCTACCAGAGGGGATGTGATATTGGATCTGATGGTCATCAGTGTCAGTGAGCTAAATGGGGACATCAAGATTGGAGGCAGCCTGGGCTACAGTGATCATGCATTGGTGAAGCTTGCAGTCCTGAGGGATATGGGTCAGGTAAGGAGTAAAGTTAGGATCCTGAGAGCAAAAGTCCAGCTCTTCAAAGAGATAGTCGATAGGATCCCCTGGGAGACTGCTCATGGTGACAAGAGACTGGAACAATAAAACACAAGAGCTAGCAATTCCCATGAGCAAGAAATTGGGCAAGGAAGAGAAGATACTGGCATGGCTGAGTAGGAAACTGCTGGCCAAACGGAAGGAAGCAAATGGACAGGCAGTGGAAAACAAGGACAGGTTTACTGGGAAGGATGTAAAGATGAAATTCAGATGTGTAGGAAGTGGGTGAGGAAGGCCAAGGAGAAGCTGGGACTGCACTTGGCAAGGGACAAAGAATAACTAAAAGGGCTTCTACAGGCATATTAACCAGAAAGGGAAAGATAAAGAAGGTATCACCCACCCAATAAACAATGATGGAAAACTGGTAACAATGGATGAGGAGAAGACTGAGGTACTCAATAACTTTTTTTTTCCTCTGTCTTCAGTGGTGATCTCTCTTCCCCATCTCCAAAGAGGATGGACAGCAGTATGGGAACTGGGGGAGTCCCTCCCACTGTAAGAGAAGATCAGGTTCATGATCGCCTGAGAAGCCAAATTTACATAAGTCTATAGGACCTGATTAGATTCATCCCAGATTTCTGAGGGAATTGGCAGGTGTAGTTGCCAAGCAACTGTCTATGATATTTGAAAGTCATGGCATTGGGGTGAAATACTAGGTGACTGGAATAAGAGAAACATGGTAAGCATCTTTAAATAGGGTGGGAAGGAGGACTGTGAACTACCAACCTGTCAGCCTCACCTCTGTGCTTGGAAATATCATGGAACAGATCGTCCTAAAAGCTATGTTAAGTCATACAGAGGACAGGGAGGTGATTCAGGACAGCCATCATGGCTTTACCAAGGGCAAGTCCTGCCTGACCAACCTATTGGCCTTCTGTGATGGAGGGACTACATCAGAGGACAAGGGAAGGACTAGAGATGCTGTTTACCTAGACTTCTGTAAAGCCTTTTGACACAGTACCACACAACGTCCTTCTCTCTAAACTGGAGAGAGATGGATTCAATGGGTGGACTGCTAGGTGGATAAGAAATTGGTTGGACAGTCACATCCAGAGGGCAGAGTCCTGATGGACATAGTGACAAGTGGTGTCCCTCAAGGGGTCTGTATTAGGACCAGTGTTATTTAATATCTTCTTTAATTACACAGACAAAGGGATCGAGTGCACCCTCAGCAAATTTGCAGATGACGCCAAGCTGAGTGGTGTGGTTGACACACTTGAAGAATGGGATGCCATCCAGAGGTACCAGAACAAGCCTGAGAAGTGGCCCTTGGGAATCTCATGTGGTTTAATAAGACCAAGCACAAGGTTCTTCTCCTGGGTTGGGTGAACCCCTAATATCAACACAGGCTGGGGGATGAACAGATTAAGAGCAGTCCTGCTGAGAAGGACTTGGTGTTACTGGTGGATGAGAGGCTGGACATGATCTGGCAATGAGCACTTGCAGCTCAGAAAGCCAGTTGTATCCTGGGCTGCATGGCCAGCAGGGTGAGGGAGGAGATTCTGCCCCTCTACTCCACTGTGGTGAGAGCCCACCTGGAGCACTGCATCCAGCTCTGGGGTCCCCAGCACAGGAAGGACACTGACCTGTAAGAGTGACTCCAGAGGAGGGCCACCAAGATGATTAGAGGGATGGAACACCTCTCCTATGGGAAAAGACTGAGAGAATTTGAATTGTTTAGTCAGAGAAGAGAAGGCTTTGGGGTGACCTAAATGAGGACTTTCAGTGCCTGAAGGGAGCCCACAAGAAAGATAGAGAGACACTATTTACAAGGGTATGTAGTGAACGGGACAAGGGGGAGTGGCTTCAAACGCCAAAGAGAGTATATTTAGATTAGATGATAGGAAGAAATTCTTTACTGTGAGGGTGGTAAGGCACTGGAACAGGTTGCCCGGAGAAGTTGTGGATACCCCATCCCTGGAAGCGTTCAAAGACAGGCTGGATGGGGCTCTGAGCAACCTGGTCTGGTGGAAGGTGTCCTTGCCCATGCTGGGGAGGTTGAAACTAGGTTGGTGGACGTCGGCACTAGATGATCTTTAAGGTTCCTCCAACTCAAGCCACTCTATGATTCTGTGATATAGTATAAGAGCAAGTTGGGCAATATGATGACACCACTTCAAAACTTTGAATACGTGTATGTCTGTTAGGAAGTATATAAATACATGTTCTGAAATTCATATAACTACTCAGGTTGCCCTTAAGTTGAGATTTCCTACATAAGAAATTTCCCTGAAAATGTGAAAATATACTAGCTTTTTTTTCTTTTTTTGGAGAAAAGTGTTTCCGTATTTTTGAAAAGTACTTTTTGCAGCTTTATTATTTTCCTTTTCCAAACAGCAGTGCCTTCAGGCATATTATCTTACTCTTGGCTGTGCATTTAATATGCCAAATAAGGCGGGGGTTAGTCCACAGACTTTTAGTTAATGGATCTGCAAATCAAATACATATGTCAAAAACAGAATCCAAAGGAAACTAGAAATTAATATCCACTTCATCTGATCTTCCATGAAAGGTGATACACTCTGAAAAATGATAATTAAATAAGACTCATCTAGACTCTTGACACAGAACTTTTTGAATTTTAAAATATATCCTTGAAGTACACTGATGATAAGTTTGCCCAGCTAGTAATAGTTTTCAAAGAAACTGTCATACAAGACTTCACTTTTATTTTATGTGATCAACTCCCAGTAATTTTGACTTACTGTTATTTAGACAACCATTTGAACATGGAATGTCTAACACCACGTGTACATATCCCGTAACTCCAGATCTCTTTTTTTTCTTTAAAAAACTTCCTCTGACTATTTTTTTCTGAGGGAAAAATGCAATGCTAATATTTAGATGCCAGCTTTTGTATCTAGGTTCTGGCTTAAATATCGGCGTGGAATTGAACTGGTAGCTGAGTATTTAAAGTACAATGTAATTTTGATATTTTGTTTTCCTGAGCAAGGTGGCAGCAGTTGGAAATGAAGTAACTTGACTGTGGTCTCCAAACCTGTGTCAGTTCAACTGAGCAAGATAATTGAACAAGATAGGTAAAAATAAAGTTGTATATAAAATACAGCCTACATTTACTTATTTATTTGTAGAATATGGGAAAGTTTTTAGTTGGTTTTTTTTTTTTAGATTTCTTCATCAGTACAGAAGAATATCCTCTTTATTCATACTGTCTCTTCTTTTTTTCAATATCTTGCAAAATCCGCTTAGCTGCCCTGTCACTTTATTGCATCCTACTTGCTTTAGTACTTGATAAACGCTAATCTTAAGGTGTATAATCAGTCACTGCATTCACTCCAGCATCCATCCGTCCTATGCATTGAAGTATGTCACCTGTTTAGGTGTCTTCCTGAAGCTCTGGGTTTTTTTAATTGCCAGGCAATATAGTAGCAAAATATATATCATACATTATGAAGTACAGGAATTACAACAGAAGACACAATATGAACAGAATAATTTGCTGATGGAGCCATTTCTATAAAAATATCTATTATCTATGAAAATTAACTGTAATCTTTTACTCACCTATTGTATTTCCAGTTGCATGTTGCCCTAAACTTACTCCACCATTTACTGAATTGATTCCCTAAAGAGGTTCTGTTGTGGTACAAATTATTTGTCACATTGACATGTTTATACCTTCTTAAAATAAACTTTCAGTGTCTGTGAACTCACACTTTTTATATTAGCATTTGGATATTCAAAAGTGACACTGAAAAAATTAATTCTTGTAATTGTTTTATTTTTAAAGCCCTGGAATACATTACTATGAGGAATTTTGATTCAAAATGTAAGGGGCGGGGTTTGTAGTGTCCTAAACACTGGGGATTTTCTTCCACTTGCCACAAGTAAATTGCTTCTTGATGTAATATCAGAAAGGCAAAAGTCAATAAGAAAAAGCAGACATCATTCCAAAAAGCCCAGGTATTTGCAACATTCATAAGAAAGTGTATTTAGACATGTACATATAAGAAATTGCTACACTAGGCATCTATTCTCAGCAATCTATAGCGAATGCTTCACATGCCAAGCAAAACTCTAGTCAAAACAGGGAATTCCTTCTGTTTCTGTGCTGAGGGCAAGACAAAGGGATCTCTGGGGCAAGACAAAGGCAGTCCAGAATGTGGACCTACTGGAGCAAGTAGAGAGGAAGGCCACAAAGGTGATCAGAGGGCTGGTGCACCTTTTGTATGAAGACAGGCTGAGAGAGTTGGGGCTGTTCAGCCTGGAGAAGGGAAGGCTCTGGGGAGACCTTATAGTAGTCTTCCAGTACCTGAAGGGAGCCTGCAAGAAAGCCAGAGAGTGACTTTTTAGAAGGATATGTAGTGATAGGACAAGGGGTAATGTCTTTGAACTGAAAGATGATAGGTTTTACATTAGATACTAAGAAAAAATTCTTTACTGTGAGGGAGGTGAGACGTTAGAACAGGTTGCCCGCAGAAGTTGTGGATGCCCCATCCCTTGTTGGGGTTCTTCAAGGCCAGGTTGGATGGGGCTTTGAGCAACCTGTTCTAATGCAAAGGTGTCCTGCCTAGGGAGACGAGGTTGGAACTAGATGTCCTTTAAGGTAGCTTTCAACCCAAACCATTCTACGATTCAATGATGCAGGTTACTGTACAATATCTAGCAAGAGTTTGTTAGCAACAGATGGACTTTTCTGAATGGAATTAGAGTCCTTTTAATTCATATCTTAAATACACACTGGGTGGAAAGCCTCATATAATCTATTAGGTATGTTTGAAATGAATAATGGACAGTCTAGGTTAAAAATAGCACTGATGACTGGTGTTGCTCTTTCATCATGGCCCACGACTCTTCAATTTGTTCCTTCTGCTTTCATCTGCACTTTGTATGGGAACTTTCCTTCCAGGCACACTGTTTCAATTTCAGCTGTGCAAGTGAGACATTGCTTGTCAGAAAAAAAACACCTTGAGTTTTTGGACATCTTTTAGGTCATCCTGTCTTTTTTATTGCAATGATACAAAATACATAGAAGGGGATGAACATTTCATGTGTCTGTGTATAAGTGTTTTGTAAATATAAATCTGACTGTTTTTAAGAACCAAAGAAATAGCTTCTCAAAACAAAACCAAAAGCTCTGAAGAGAATTCACCTATGTTTGGCCATTTTGGATGAAGATTTAAGCAGTCCAGTTACTTTGCTGTAAAAATAAATCAGTGTAACACTATATTTAGTCTATCGAAATAACGAATTTCTAACCAAATAATTCTCAACGTAGAGGTATGGGTTAACTGACTATATTATCATATTAACTGATATTATTTCAGTTTTAGAGAAATAATCACTCAGGTACATAAATTTTTATTGCTGATTTTTTATTTTTGATCATGACTGTGTCCATAAACTTCATAAACTTTCTTTCATAAAGGAAATGCTGACTATTTTGAGTTTTCAGCTCTGTGTAATGATTTATGAACTTAAATGTAGTACCATGTGTTATCACCATGTGTGATATATGTATCATTTTCATCTGTAACACCTTTTCCTTGATTCATTATGCTGGGCAATGTTTACATGGGAGTTCAGTCAGTTTATAGGAAGACAGCTGGTAGACGTACCTGTTTCTAGTTCCTGAGACCTGATACAGTGACTATGGTTGATGTCTTTAAGTAATTGAATCCAATGTCAGTGGCAAGTAAAAGCAGAATTTAAAGCTTCTTATGGTAAAAATTTGGATCCTTAGGCCTTAGTTCAGCCACTCATGTCACACAAATAGGTGCCTAGTGCCATTTCATATGCTGTAGGATACAATATTAAGTATAAAGGTAAAAGAATCAAGTTAAAAGACTAAAATCTCTGGAGTTGTATGGATTAACTTTGCCTCAGAGACCAGTGCCTTTAAGTCTCCAGTCCAATTAGCAAGCTTTATGGCTCACTGATTAAGGAAAAGATAGAGTGTACGAATATTATCACATTTCTTAGTCACCTAGACATGTAAAAAATTATCTGTTTATTTGAATCAAAAGGGTGAGGTTAGGTAGCACACTTTACAAAAATACAAATTAAAAGGACTTGATTCAGTTGCCTAAATGTGCATATGTAGTGAAATTTCTTTTCCCTTCTTTGTTGCACTCTCAAATTTTTTTTTTAGGCTGTTAAGAAAAGAGAAGGCCCAGGAAGTGGATATTTCTCACTTTGTTTTAGGGTGACTGTAATTCATGGTCCTTTTGAACCCTGTGTGGAAGCATGTAACAAATTGTTGCTTCTATTTCTGAGGAGCCTGTGTGTCCTAGTGATGCTTGTTAATTTTTTCCAGGCAAAACTGTTGTGCTTCATATGAACAATTCAATATTAGTTGTTGGAAATCCTGAAATTCTGGAAGAGCAAAGGTCTTCCATTACCACAGCATTCCAGAACCACAGAATGAAGCTGACCTCTGCTATTAGAACATTTCTTTATACATGCAGTGACATGTATCAGTGTAAATATATACTAGGGAAGCAGAAGGCAAAAGAGAGTTTCATGTTTTCAGTACTCACAGTGGATGTGGGACTAAGCAGTCTAAAGAAGTCTTCTCAGTTGCACAAAGGGCAAAACTGATTTGCACCAAATTTTCCATGCAATTTCTCTTTGTGCAGTTTGGAAGCCTCCCTTGATGGAATTAGTGTCAAACCTGGCCCACTGCAGTTTTAACTTCAAATAACCCTAGCAAGCTTTGACAGGAAAAAAAATAGTTTAACAATGACCCATTGAAAGGTCTCATTATCTTTCCTGTGCAGTGCACATAGGAATAAGCTGTTCATATTCCTTTTAACCTTGCTGGAAATGATTCACTTATAATCAGAAAGGCTACACATTCATAAAGAGGAGAAAGATGTTCCATTAGTATGCAGGAAGGATCCTTCCAGGTTAGTCCATATTTGGTTTGAATTAATTCCCTCTGTATTAAATACAAAGCAAAATCCAAACCTTTTGAATTTAATTTAATGTACTTACACACAGGAACTTTTTCATACTTACTAAGCACTGCTTGGTGTCATAACAATCATTACCATGTATTGTCGTGATTCATCTTGTCAAAGATCCACTTATGAACTCCATACTATGCGCTGACATTATACATTTGAATAACTGCAAAAGAAGGTTTGATATGATGTAGCACTTCAAATGAAAGGCTCAATATTATGCGTTGACATAGTACATCATAGCAGCTGTGGAGGAAAAGCCATTAAGGTGGATCATGTCAATGTGTAGCATGGAGCCATTAACACTAAGATTTTTGACATGATTTATCTTAGTAGCTCGATATCTGTACTGAAATAACACTTTTTATCATGTTAGGGATCCATATGTTAACATCTCAAGGACACTACTGTATGCATACTGTGTTGCTCTGAATATGTGAAGAGGAGCACATTGCACACATGTGAACTTAGTTTTCTTTGCCTTGCTGAGAAAGGAGAGCAGAGACTTGCATCTCTCCCTGCTGCATTTTCCCACTTTACAAAATCACATACTCCTTCCTGAGGGAGGGTTCTGAGCAGAGCCCTTCAAGAGTAATTCACTCTCCCAAGAAGAATTGTAATTAGAGCTCCCACAATAGTTAAGCAGCTGGTGTTCTCTGACTGCTGCTTCATCAACTGTTCATAATTGCTTCATTGTTCCCTTGTGCTCCCTTCCAGCTGATGGCTTCTTCCACCTGTTGTCTCTCATTTTACACTTTGAATGTGAGCTCTTTTCCACAAGTTATATTTGTACAAGGCAGTCTGTGATAGCTCAAAAGCAGTCTCATAATACAATCTCCCTTTATGAATGATGACAATGATAATAATAACACTGCAAGATGAAGCTCATTTGAATAAACTGCTTTATTTCAAGTGGCTTGCTGAATAAAGCAGTGGAGGTTCATGTTGAAACCCAAAGGCAAATGTACAATTTGAAGAAAGCCTGCTCTGCTCTTGGCTATGAATCTGGGAGACAATTGTGAAGTGAGAGGCTATAAAGTGTTGGCTGAAAGAGAATTAGAACGACAAGCAATGAAACAGTCTCTCCTTGATTTGTTTTGTGCTCAGCAAAATAGGACTTTATATATGCTTAGAGAAATATACAGAAGAAAACTGATTCCATCATCTGTTTAGCTTCCCTTCTGGAACTGTGACATCATACTGAATTTTGGTTGGCAAAAAGGGGGGCAACACATAAGATGTTTTTCCAAATCAAATGTGGAGATATTATGCCCACAGATCCACATGTGCTGGCTCTGTAACCTACTGTTGTAAATAGCTGATCTCTAAGTGCCAGAACATGGCAGCTTTAATATCAACAGAAATAATAAAAGTTTATCCATTTCTTTAACAATAAAGAAAGAGTTGTTGCTTTGTCCATTATAAAGCAATGCTGTAAAACTTAAAAAATAGGAGCTTTTTGAAGCTTTTTGTTCTGATGTTAGATGTTTGGAAAAAGTAGTTTAATAGCCCTGCTATGGAATTCAGCAGAATGCTATGGAAGAGATTCTTGCAGATTTTTAAAGTGATTTTTTTCTTTTTGTATAAGGTTCTGCTTAGTTTCTCCTAATCCATGGTAATTGCTGCAGAGTCTTTCTCTAAAAAGTGATGCTTAAAAATGATTTTTTCTCGTTAGTATCTAAAATTAATATACTGGCAACAGATAATTACAAACCAACTATACAGTGGAATTCCACCTCTGCTTGTTCCTAGAAATTACTCTAGTATCGTTTTACTGACAGTTATAAGTAGGGATGCTTATTAGTAGCAGCTGCTACTAATGTTCAAAAGCCATGTTAAAAATAATAGTAAAAAAAAATCAGATGCTTCTTTTGTGGTCTACAACAGGGACCTAAAATCAACCTAGATGAGAGTTCAATATTTAAATGTTCCATGTTCCAATAGCTGAAGTGAATTTCACCTGGAATGCTTTGTTGGTTCAAAGGAAGTTTAATGATGAAACAGACTGCTCACAGGGTTTTTCCAATGACATCATCAGATCCTAAAAAGCCAGCAGTGATCTATGAGCTCATAATAGAACAGATGAGCATCTTTAGTGATTCAAAACTGATTTTATTTTAATAACAGAACTATTTTGCTTGAGTTACTTTCATAATATTCTCTACCAACAGAGGAAGTATCTCAAGGTTTATTGTTGGACTTATTCATCCTTCTCTACGTAAGGAGCGAGGCTGATGCTTTATGCCTGTGGCTGAAAGATTTTCTTATAATTTGTTAAGCTCTGCTCTAGAAAAGCTAAAATGAAGTTTTGCAGTTATTTCTGTACCTTTTCTGCAATTCTCAAAACAGAAATGCTATCTACTTTGTAGACAGCATACTTCTCACTCAGTTTTGCTTTTTTTCCTCAGAACACTCTAAAGGTCTATTTTCATTTCATGAGAAGCAAAAACAAAAGGCAAAGCACGGCAAATTCTTGTTTTACAGCCAGTCCTATTTAACAGCCTATTGAGCCTATTTGCTGTTCAATTCCAGTGCTGTCCATAGAGGCTTCTGAGTATTAACATGGTGGTTTTCTCTAGGTAAAGCTCTTAATTATCCTTTCTAAGCTCATGCTATATTTTCCCACCCATGGGGAAAAAACCTTACTGCAAAAGATGTTTCTTTGGCCTGATGTTAATAAACTCTTTGTAGCTTTACTTCTGTTTAACTTGCAGGAGTCAATATAACACTATGTATTAAAAGATCATGGTGCTTCCAAAATCTGGGGTGGGAACATCTTTAAGTCACACTTAGTTTGATCTTTTTAACTGCAGGAGCTGTCCGTCAAAAGGGAGCTGTCAGTTGCACCCCACTGCTACCTTAATGTGTTTGAACTTTACAAGGTATTTTATTGGTGACTAAACAGAAGTATTTTAAACTCAAGCAATATGTGAATTATATCCTATGAAGGTGTTAAATACTTTGTTTTTAAAAAGCACAAGTAATCATATATAATTATTTCAGCAAAGGAAAATTTTAGACACTATGTCCACACAGGTGAACCCAGGAATGCCTCTGAATACCACTTACGCATGCCAGAAGTCTCCCAGTTTCTGGATCAAACCTCGGGCACACAGTGACCATTTCCATGGTCAGAAAAGCCAGTAGGTCTTCTGGATAAGGCCAGAGTGTCTTCAAGCTATGCCCTAAGGGAGCAGAGATACTAACACTCAGGTTACTTGGGATGTTTCACTAGGGTGGGTCCGAGAAGCAAACCTGAGGACCTCTGATGGTTCACAACGATTCCTCGCTACCTTCCTACCTCAGGCCTATTTCAAAGACAAATCTGTTTGAAAGGGAAATGTCCCTAAGCAGAAGAGATGCTAATTAGTAGTTCCTGTAGTTTGGCCTTGGTGCACAGCTACACATTTTTTTCCTTAACAGCACTGACATAGCTGAAGAGATTTGGCAGTAATATCTAAACTGGTTTTTTTCTTCCATGATTTCCATGAAAATATTCACTACAGTCACATTTTTCTCTGGTTTTGCATTATCATGTTCAAAGTTGCTACAATCTTCATGTTTTTCAAGAGGAAAAAATAACACCAACAAACATTTTTTCCCTATCTGCCCAAATCTAAGTCCAATTGTGTATTTCTAGGCAAGCATGATTGCTCAAACAGTACATTACAGCCATAAAAATTCAGCATTAAAAATTCAAACCACAGACATGAAAGTAAAAGAATTGAAGATTTGAGATGCGTTACAGTAACAAAATATTGGTGTCTCGTTCATGTGGCAGTGTTTATCAATACCAGTCATGCTGTCTACAACAGAAACTCTGAAAGAAAATCAGTTGAAATTGAAAATTCTGATTTATGAGCCGATAAAGACTTTCAGAATCATCTTTTGAGGTATAGTGGTCAGAAGTCAATATCTTACAAAAATGTTAATTCTGGGAGCTCTGAGGAGTTCTGTTCACAGTAAAATTCCAAAACCAGAATTCAGTGTATAGAAACAAAAGGATTGGGCTATTTCTCCACGGTGTTTCAGTTAATTCTTTCCTTCTTCATGTTGTCTTGCAGGTACTGATCATAATGAGGTCAGAAGCCTGGAAGTAATACAATGTTCCAAAAGTTCAGAACTCTTAAAGTACTTATTTATTAAAAAATATCACTTCATCTTGAGAGGGTTTACAGTTCTTGTAGTGGTGAGTTTTAACAGTAGCTTCAAGGTTTATTTGGATCCATGAATGCTCAGGGATGATGAAAATTTGTGTATGGAATTGTAAAACCAAGAACTAAAGAACATATGGACAGTTCTAAATAATAAGGTGTTGCTTTTCAGAATTTGTAAGTAAAAGACTTCCATACTTTGCTTCTGTGTCTTTTTGCTCAGCTTGGTAAGTTGAAAACAATATTTTATTGCCAGAACTAACACTGCACAGGCAGAAAATGGTGCTTTTTTGTCCCTCAGTGGGATAAAGAGGTATTTTGTCCGTATTAAGATGGAGAACCTCTGGGGAAAAAATGATATCACCTGAATTCAGGAAGATTAGTGAGGAGTTGGAGTTGGGAACTGCCATCTGCTGACTGGGTTCAATTCAAGATGTGAACTGCCATTTGGAGCTTCCTGTTTGTCTGCAGTGACCATCAGGGAGCCTAGGCTGATAAAATCCACTACCTCTTTAAGTTCCGAAAGTTCATCTGAAGTAAGGGTCAATCCTGGTACATGATCTGGAGTGCAGACTGTGATGCACAGAACATGGCTTTTCCACCCTGAAACACTCAAGGCTTTGGAGTCAAGCCTGGGCAAAGGGCCCACATGGTGGGAAGGTGACAGGGCTGCCCTCTTCTATTGCAGAGGGAACGGAAGTGAGATAAGGAAGAAAAGAGATAGGTATTTCCTCATAGGACTGCAACAAAAGGAGAATGCACTTTTGATTAGAGCTTTGAGGAAATATAAAACAATCACAGTATGACTTCTTGACTAGAATGGGATGAACTATTCCCAGCAAATAATTTATTTGATGAGTCAAGTTCCATTTAATAATCAATAGTCCCACACAGCTTGGTTGCTATTTGATGATGTTTGACTATGCAAACATATTTCATCATGTGGATTGGACAAATAACCCTCCTTTAACTGTGATCATAACTCATCACAATTTGCCTTTCATAGTGAGTGTTTTGAGCATCAAATTTTCACAATATTGTTTTTATGTTTTTATGAGATGTCAAAAAGTTTTTTCAGGAGGTGAAAGAGAATTGCAGATATACTGGTGAGCACTTCCAATAAAGCCCTAATGTTCACATGCTCATGGGAGAAAGTTATCTGGCTTTCACCTCTCTATTTCTCCATAAAACATCATATTGCTTAAATATTCTCATAGAAACCACAATGAAAAAGCTGTGAATACTATTAGAGAATATTTGTAGGTTGAACTTGGCTTGTTCCACATTTGTCTAGGTGTCTTCATGCTACTGTGCAGTATTTTCATTCTGATACTGATTGTCTGCTTTTAGTGTTTCCTCCTAGCATCCTGCTTCATATACTGTGACTGATGCCAAAATGTTACACTTAGATATTCTGTGGTTCTCTGCAAACTGCCTGCCTTTGTCTTGAAATAAAAATGTTAGATCTGCAAAAACCTGCCTCCCATGATCCCAGGTTCACCTAAGTACAAAAATTCTATTAAAAAAATCATTTATGTTTGATTTTTACAGCTGTTTTCGTAGGTAAAGATAGAAGAATTATTGCTTTTGTTACTAGTACTTTCTTTCTGAGCTCTCAATCTTTTATTGTCTTAATTAATAGCCTTGAAATACACTCCACTGTGACACAACATGCAGTCAGCACACAGATTATACATTTTTATATCCAAGGCATAAACCCTCTATTTTCTTTTTAAGAGATCTGATATTTGAGCCAAGGTGAATTACCAGCTTTTATCTGCATCTCTTGACTGCTGCTTAAGAGGATTAGTGGCACTGGTTAGCCTTGTGTGGACAGCTAAGAGTATCCAGATCAATTGCAACTCATAGTCAGAAATCAATGAAATGCGTCTCAGTAAATCTGACTGATCCATGGGTCACTACAGAGTGCATTATCCTGACCTTACCCTGTTACAAGATTAGACCCAGAAATAATCATGAGATTCTCTCTGCTCTTTTAAAACATTCTTTGCACTCCTCTTGCTGTTCTGTGGTAAAAAAATGTCAGGGACAGGCTCAGCGAGAGCAATACCACCATGCAAATAAATGAGGCTTCACTCTTTAGGTCATCCACTCAGGGAGGAAGACAAAGCACCATTTTAGCCCTGTTTGCAAAGAAGAGGTCAAACAACATTTGAAAATTTAGAGGTGGTGTTTTCTTAACTAGAAACAGAAACACACATACATGATAGAGGGTCATACCTCTGAATAGTGCAAGTCAGTGAAACCTTCACTAAATTTAATACAGTTACTTCAATTTACTGCCAATTGGGATTTCCCCACAGTGTTGCTGAGGGGCTGCTTGTAGAAGCCTGCATACCTTATGAGACTTTAGCTTTGTTGTCAATAACCACAGGCCCTGAATATCCGTCAGAAGTGGAGGAAGAAAATAACTCTTCTTAATCTAATTTGTTGTATATTTTTTATAGCAGGGCTGCACACAGTGGAGCACTTCCTTCAGCTGGAGAGTTGCAGAGCAAAGCTCATGCCTGCTGTGCAGTGAGGGCTAACCTGCACCACAAGGACATTGCCTCCACTGAAAGATGCATATCCTATGAGTCCTACTTGGCACACTGTGAGGGTGCAAGTACCTGCTTTACTCTGACCACACAGTACTAGTGCAGTAACTGCAGCAATGCAGCCTGAGTGGGCTGACAACTCCACCAACTTCTACACAAAAATGGAGTGGGCAAAGGTGACAAAAACTTGGGCAGGAGATTAAAAGGAAATACTGGGTGGTAAAGTGCTGTGGGATATCACCTTGATGAAAGCTGTACTCGAAGGCATGTAAAATTACTGGGTTGTGCAGTTAGAGACAAATGCCAAAAAGATCTTATGAGGTGGTAGTTCAAAACTCTCAAACATCTATGCTCTTCTAACAAGAAAAGCTACTTCTGCAGAATACTCACACGGTCTGAAAGGAAAATTGTATGATAGAGCTTCCACGAACACCATTGTAATCAATGACAGCAGATGAGACAGCAGGAATGTGGCTATGTTACACACTGTTCTGCTAACTAACTTAATATATATGAACAGGACTGAGTGTTCACAGGATGTCCATGTTCATAAATAAGAGTAAAGAACATTTGTAAAAGCTCCCCTCCCCCAATCTTGCCAGCTCTGCTTAACAAACATGTTAGTCTAATGAATGTAAATTACTGTTAGAATGACATAATCTTTACTTAAAATAAAAATGTTGAAATATTTTTTTATCTGATATACAGAGATCCATAAAAATAGCTTTTAACTTTGGAATGAGAGTGCAATGTGGAGTTTATTAAATGAAGAAATACAACAACATTACTTTTATGTACCGTGAATTCATTTCCATGGTTAAGGATTAGCAATAAGAAGCTCTCAATATGAAATCAGAGACTGCCAGCATGGGTGCAATAAACTTTTCAGAATGGTTCATAAGATTATACTAATTAGGGATAATCTAATTTGAACAATTTTTATCTTCTCAGAAAGTAATATGATGTCACTCTATGGGAAGAGTCACTACCCGGGCTCCAGGGATATACTAAAAAAAACACACATGTTATCTGTAATATTAAAAATTACGGTTGATCCACGAGACAGTCTTAGATCTACCCTTCTCCTCTCAAAAGATCCACCATATAGACTGTTAAGCCCCCATAATTATCTCCCCTACTTGTGACAAGCATGGGCTAATCAGTCTCTGAGGGAGTTTTCCTGCAGATCATTGGGAAGCATGTGTATGCTTCACATTGCTTATCAAGCTATTTTGTACGCAGTATCACATAAGAGCTGACAAAAGTTCATTATCCTCATCTGGACTAGAGTAACTCCAAATTAGGAAAAAGAGATAAGCCTTTTTTTTCTCCCTTTTTCATTTCCTTTTTTTTTTTTTTTTTTTAATGCAGAAATAAAAATTCTCTCTATCTTGCATTGCAACAAAGAAAATCTCAGCTAAGAAAAAAACAAGTGAGGTTCTAGCTGACTTTAATCCCATATTAAAAGATTAGAAAAAACATCTGAAGAAATCAGAGATAGTCTAATTGAGGTTCTCGCCTTTAATCCTGTGAGTAGACTCCCCCTTGGATACAAGGATCTGTCAGTGCACAGTCTTGGGAATTCTCTAAGGAAAAATAAACCACTAGGAATGGACATACAACAGGCTCTCTCACATTTAAAAAGAGAAAGAAAGAAAAAAATCTGAGAGATGTCAATATCAAAAAATATTCTCTATTAAGAAAGAGAAAAAAAATGAGGTACAATATAAAATGAAAACAAAGATGCAGATTACAACTAGAGTTATTTTGGAAGTTTTTTGATTACATCTACTAATGTAACCTGAAGGGAAATCAGCTGGCTTGGTTCTGCTCTCCTCATTAAGATCAAAATGCCATATTTGCTTTTTATTTTGCTAGCAATTGTATTTCCATGCAGCTATATGCAAGATAAGTGTATTAAAAATGAATCTTTGAATTAGTCCTTTAGAATGATGTTTAAAATGAACTATAATGTAACCAGTGCACAGAGAAAAACCAGACAGAAGATTAGTATTTTTCATTTATGTTTGTCTGACAAATAAGGGTAAAACATATATAAAAAGAGAGATTCATATAAATTCACTATAATGCCAAACCAAACTTTTTCATATTAAAAAGTGTTAAAGGAAGATACACTTCATAAGGGTGAAAAACAAAACCAGTAAAATTAAGCTGGGATTCTGCCAGTCAGTAAAACAACACCAGTTTGAAAGTGAGTGACCGATATGACAATATACCCATTTGGTTGTAAAGTTGCAGACTAGAATTTGAATTCAAACACCTGCATGTCATGTGCATGCATTCCACTGTTTTAAAAACTACGATCCTTTGCTTTATATTTTTTTCCAGTATTTGGTGATCCATTTCGCTAGCAGCAAGGTTAAACATATTTTTCTAATGGCTATTATGTAGTGGAAACACAGAGATGCATTGTGTTGATAAATAACTATTCAAAATTTTAGTAAAGAGAAAATAAGGAAACTCTTTTTAATGTCAGATTTAATGACAGTGTGTTAACTTGACCAAAGCTGAGAGTCAGATTTGAGAGTTATACTTTCAGAGTGTGTATCTGTGTAAAAACAGAGAAAAGATAAAGAGTAAAAAATGAAAAAAAAATTATAAAAAAAATAATCAGATGATATTTCAGCAAGAAAAATCAAGGTAACATTGCAAACAGACGCAATAAACATAAAGAGTTCGAGACTGTTATTTTTATTGCCTGGAAAATTACTGTGATTCATGGTTCTAAATTATGTAAAGATATATAGATAATGGAAATATGAACTGTATAAACATAAATGTGTTTGCCTTCTATTCAACATATTCTGTATTAATATAAAACAGGGTTAAATCTCTGCATGTTTGGAAAATTTTATTCCCTCTATAAATAAATTCAAGACATTAGAATGTCATTCTGAAAATTTTAATATACAATTTAATATTTTATTAACAATGTTTAAGAAAAAGATTTATATGTTTCAGTAGTCTTGTTATAAGGCACCACAAAATGTGATAGGAATCATTGTAAGGCATCAAGTTACTATGGCTTGGCATAAAGACTGTGAACAAATTAAAACAGTCTAATGCTCTTAGTATTTCAAAATTCATGACAACAATGGGGGAAAAAACTCTAAAAGTGCCTGATGCAGCATGGCTGGCATTGGCAGACTTTGTTTTTTTAAGGGATAGCCTTGTCTATGTGAGATGTATAAGAAGTGACACTGCAGAATAGAAGAACAGCACCCAAACCCCAGGTCTCCAAGAACCTTGTGCATAGGCTGAGTACCTTAAATTGACATTGAAAACCAGGAGTGGAAGGTACTGAACATGCATTGAACTCAACAGTAGTTGAGTTTCTCACCACTTTGACAGATCAAGACCCCAATTTTTATTTTGCCTTTCATAATAAACAATGCCTCAAGGCAAGTACATATAGTAGGAATTTTGCATAGTTAATTGTTCACTATACATAAAAATGACTCTTTAATTAATGAGGCTCAGACAGACACTGACACAGTCGTATAATTTTCCAGTGTGTGGACTTCTTGTAATTATCAACAGTACAAACTGATTGGGAGTAAGTTTTTTTGTTATCTCAGATTAGTGATAGATTTTATAGGAACTAAACCCATTCTGGGCTGCATTAATTCTGCAAAGGGAATGGGATATTCCTTTATGATATTCCATTTGATTATGCCTTGATGGTTGTACCAGATAATATGCATTTTACTGTAATTTCTTCTTGCAAGTTGTGCAAAAGGCATTCAGGTCTTTCCTGTTTTCTTGCACAAATCAAATAAAGAATAAATATGGTGCACATTTTATGTGAAGCAGTGAGGGATTTCATTTGTTAGCATTTGATCAAAGAGTTGTGTAACAGTTTTGCATGTTATACAGTGCTAAAGTAACAGTCATATTTATTCTTATTACAGCATGCTTATTCAGAACTATTTTTGCATTGGAACTAGTAAATCTTTGGAGAAGTTTCTTGCAGGAATATACAGAAATCAAGTACATTCATAATGAACCCATATTTCCTTTGGAAAATTTGATAGCCTTTTTGAACTGCTTGCTTCAATATGGGCTATTATCTGAAATCCTTCCTGGAACGATACTTAGGACCAGTGACTTCAAATTAATATAAGGTAGTTGGGATGAAAACCTTCTGTGCACAGTATAATTCCAGTAAATGACAAAATAATTAAATAACATGTGCAACAGACTCCAAAGGTAGATGTTTATGATGATGTAACAGATGATAATGGTGGATGGTATGTGAAGAGGAGAAAATAGCAGCTTCTGCTCTAAGATGCCTGCACTTACTGCTTCTACTGAAATGTCATCTATCAAGGCACAGAATTTATATGTGGTAGAAGAATGATTCCTAGGAAAGTGGCTATAGCACTGCGACCATTCAGTGCTGATAGGGAAAAAAAGATCTTCCATTCTGTTAAAATTAATACTCTGGTTTTGCCTTTGTCTAGGCTCTTGTCCACTGATTAGGAGGCATTACAGCTTTTTTACTGAAGAACCATTACTCCAGGATTGCCTTTTCAGATCATGGAGATGTGTGTTTAATCGGAGCACGACTTTTGGGAGTGGGACATTCTAGATTTAAGTACCACATCAATGATGCATCAACTCAAGAGATTAAAAAAACTTACTCTATAGCATATGCAATTTTGCTTGACAATCTTTAAAGGTATGGCAGGTAAATAAGTAGACATGGTGACTTGAATGCATATCAGAGCGACTGGGTTTTGCTGGTTTTTTGTTGTTGGTTTTTTTTTTTTTTTTGCACAGATTGCATTTTCTTATGTTGCTCTGAGTCACAAACATTTAGTGTGAAGTAATGAGAACTTGTGAAGAAAATGGATAAGTGATCTTGCAGCAACCTATATGTGTGTTAACAAAATTTATATTTGCACAGAAATATGTGTGCACAGTTGTGTGCTTGTAAGTATGTATTTTATATTTCTTTTTAATATAGTCTTGATGTATCAGGGTAATTCTTTAGTACGGTAAATCCTCCCATATGAAGATTTTAATAAGTTCAAATTATTGATTTCTAGAGCTTTTCTCTTGAAAAGATCCATTCTGTCCTTTCAAGTGAACAGACTGACAGATTAGTTTGTTTCACTCCCTTTGCCATCTTCCTTTTACCCTTAATTATACAGACTCGCAGGTCTTTACTCATTCAACATATGTATATAGCTGGTTTTTAAAACATTCATGCATATTAGAAAACTTAACTCAGCCCATTCATCTTTTCTCCATCAAGACTACCCAAAATTATCCCTACTTGTTCTAAATTGCTTTCTGTCAGTGGCATCAGGCCCATTCTCAACATGAACAAATTTCCAGCTGAGTCCTGTTTGATTTCACAGATAAGAGTTAAGTGTAGTGAAAAAAAGGACACAAGAATGCTTAAAAACTGTACCGTTTATCTGGTGAGAAGTTAACAATACTCATTTCTTATCTCACAAGTCTAAAAGTCAGAAAAGGATTTTGCTGTCTAGTGATGTGATTTCTGGAGATCCAATATGCTCTTCCCATTTGGCTCATATCCTGCTTGTTTTTTTATGTCAAGTGGTAGATGGAAGCTTATGGTGTGAAAAGAAAAATAAAGAAAACCTCGACAGATACCTTTGTTAAATATTTTATAAAGATGTCAGTGTTGTGCATCTGCCTGTTTTCTTTCGTCTCCAAATTAATAAAATTAAGCACAGATCTCTTAAAGAGATACTTTCAGAAGTAGGGGAAAAAATCTAAAAGGGCTTTCTTTATCAAAATTACTTTCTTATATTTAAGAGACTTTTAGTGATGCAATTTCTGAAGCTCTTAGCCTTAAGGACAACCTTACTTTATTTGGAACAATTTAGTCATGTTTCATTGGTCACGAATTGAACCCTTGGTTTTGAATTTGGGTTATCAAAACATTCCTAAAGTGATCAATATTGCAAATACAGCATTATGCCTCACTGTCTCTTTGGTTTTAATTGACAGGGGAGAGACATATTAAACTTAAATATAATATTTATAAATGCTGCAATTTTTTAGTTTCTGCTCCCAAAGTTCCTGCCTCCTCCAGGCTGTGGCCCCACTGACCTTCTATTGCAGCTGCATGTGTGATCTGACTCCTCTCACTGTAACTACCACTAATTTGTAACAGGAACTTGAATAATGTTATTATTGTAAGGGGAACCTGAATAATGTTATTTAGTGTTTTCAAGTGATGTTTCTCCATTGAAACTCCAGCTAATTCTCAATGGGATGGAAAAGGGCAAAGCACCAGTGGGAGGGGCTAAGTTGAGCCACAAAGGCAGGACATAGGTATTTCTGTAACCCCTTGGCCAAACCTCTCTCTCAATGAGGTAGCAATGCACTAATACAGTTTCCCTGTGCTTACCTCTGGATTTAACTCACGTGCTGCTGGATAGAGACCTTTTTATTGCAGTTCATAGGCTAATCAAAAATGAGTGTGTATGGACTAAGAGAGCCAGTAAGATCATCTTCACTGATGTTTTTTCAAGGCTAGGTACTGAGATTAGTTAGCAAGGAAAGTCCTTTATAGAAGAATGGGCTGTTAGCAAGGGTACAAAAAACAGGTCCCTGAACATTGTGTGAACTCACTGTTCCTAATAGCTTCACCTGATAAAGCTCACAGCACAGATTTTGCAGGCACAGCCATAGCCTCAGAAAGGGAAAGCTCAGCAGATAGGGATCAGTAGAAACACAGCTACTCTTTTTCTCTCTGAAGAAAAATCAATATTGTGTGTTTTTTTCCTTCTTTGGCTTTAGCACCTTGATTCAGAGTTAGGAGCACTAATTCCCACACTTCAAAATGTTCTGAAGTTTCCTTCACACACTTTCCCAAAGATGAACTTTTACCTTGTATTGTGTGAAATAATTCCTTATTCCTCTGAAATGTGAAAGTGCACCCAGAAAAGGCTTAAAGAAAAAGTGAGTGAAAATGTAAGACTTGTTTAAATAGAAGGAGCGGGTTGAGTTTTACCCACAACTGACTTGACTTCCTTACAGTTTTTGTGGCCTTTATATACTTGTATGGCATTGAAACATCTAAGCTATGTGATATGCATATGCATTGTCCATTATACTATGTTTCCAAAATATTGTTTGGTATATTGTCCAAGATATATCTTTACGGTAGCTTGGAATTTTGGTATTGCTTTAACAGAAAGAAAAAAAAAATTAATTGTAATTGTCATGTTAGTTATGTTGATGGAATAGCTTTCTAGCCCAAAGAGCAGGCTCTGGATCCAGTTTTTAATATTTTTTTCTTTTGATTTCTTTGAACTTACACACCCAGACTAAACTTCATTTGACAGTCTGACCAGACTTCTGAATTTGCAATTTATTTAATTGTGAACAATGATATCTATTCTGTATTGCCATTTTGTCCATTACATATTTATTGAAGGGTTTTATGCCTTTTTTATTCCAATGTTTAATCATTTAAGTTTTATTGATCTCATTTTAGCAGAATTTTGTTCTGTCAGAATGAGACAAATATGCACTTCAACAACTTTATCAGTTTAATTGTTTAGATGATAGGTGTTTTTGTTAGGAAATTATAAACATTAATAAAATTTTATGAAATAAAATGTGCCATTAAACTAAGAAGTTTGATTTTTTTGATTCTTTACACTACCAGCATTTAGAATCTCATAAATATCCAATTTGCTTATGTATTTGGAAAATACTTTTCATGTATGTAACTGACTTTATAACTGTAGCCAATGAGGTTGCAAAATATTCCACCGTCTCAATATTAACACAATTAAAAGAAAAGTGGTGTTCCTTTAAAAATTACAAACACAATGTTTTTTTGGTGCTACATACCTGATGGCTTTTTGGCTATAAGGAGATGTCCTCATCACAGGAATGGTGAATTTAAAATGGTTCAGTTTGCAATGTTGAGGCAGAATTACAGTTTTAGGAAGCCACACCAAATTGGGTAAAGCTGAAGCTTACACTCATTATTTATACACATGGAACATCATGGCGAGGCTTCATGAATGAAGATTTGGGAAGGGCTCTACCCACGCTTGCTACAAGTGTGTTGATGGCTAAAAAGGCCAATGCGAGATAGACAGGTCCAGTTGCAAAAGGCACAGCAGAAAGACTCCCTGGGTGAGATCGACAAG
>JAWWLV010000001.1:68445846-68464710 GCA_035041135.1 Platyrinchus mystaceus
TGATCCAACCCCTCTGTGATTACTAGATCATGGCACTCAGTGCCACATCCAGCCTCATCTTAAACACCTCCAGGGACGGTGAGACCACCACCTCTCTGGGCAGGCCATTCCAATGCCTGATCACTCTCTCTCTAAAGAAGTAAGGTTGAAAGAGAAAGGAAGCAAAAAATATTTGAGCAACTTCTTCCTCATGCATCAAGGGATGACCTCTCATCTCCTAAAACTGATTGTTGTTAATGGAACATTTGAATCTCAAAGCACAGTACCTTTAGAAAGGATGTGCAGGTAAGATTTACTCCCTGCTTTACATTGTTTCCTCCTGTATTTGGAAGTTCCTCCTCTGTGGAGTTTCTACATTTGTGACACACAAATGCAGCAAGCTACAATCCTTGTTTGCTTGTGCCCTAGTGAGCCTTTGCTCTTCTAGTTCTTTCACTAGATCACCTTTAGCTTTCCCATCAAATTGAGGCTTTTTGGTTTCATCTTGATGGCTCTGAACTCCTTAGATCCGACTGCTTATCTCATGTCACTTCTTTCTAATATGGTACCTACTCCTCACTTTGATGCAGTAACTTTTCACCTTCCTTCCAACTTCCCATGAGTTTGGAATCCTTTTCTTATGTATGTGCTTTCTTTCCTACTTGGCTCCCTTTACTTGCAACCCTTACTGTTTGTCTTTGCACCCTTTCTTCTTTTAGAGCAATTCTCAAAACAATTTTCATCTCAGTATGACAGCTGAAAATGTATGGACCATGCCGTAGATTTGGAACTTTACAGAGGTATCTATCTGAGCTAAATCATCACCTTCCTGACACTGTGACTTGGGTTAGGAACACCTCACCAGAAGCAGACGTGTGAAATAATTGCAGGCTAGCAATGCCCATTTCTTTGCAATGGTGTAAAAGGGAGCCCAGGGTCACATCTCTAAAGACCTGTATACTGTAGACACAAAATTCACACAAGAGTAATCTCAGCATATGTATCAACATTTTAACCAAGTCCTGTACTTAGTTATTTAAATAACTGAATACATGCATGATGATACTTTGTAATCTTCAGGTCAAAGATATAAAGGGATATTGACACTTTTTTGTTAAACATTAAAATATAAACAATAAAAATACAAAAAGGGAAAAGTTTAGCTTTTCTTTCTCATCTATCTATGCTAAGTTAGAGGGACCTGATATTTATTTTACTCCCTCAGTTGAAAGCCAGAGGTGAAGAAAGGTACACTGAAGAAGCCTGATGTAAATAAGTGGATTGTGTCCACATCTTTAATTTGATCCTAAAACTAATTTTCTGATTGCTATAATCTGACAAATAACTGAATATTTTCAATAATCCTAATTGTTTTCTGTATTGCTCTTATTACTACATTACTATTTCTACTAGTTTAATGCCTGGAGATGTATCATATACCAGCATTAAACTGTATGTTCTACAGCTTACTGAAAACCAAGGGAAAAAAAGTTTACAATTTTATGGCAAATAGCCATTGGAAAGGACATCCAGCTAGTCACAAAGTATAATTAAAATATAGCACTGCTGAGGGAAGACATAATTTTACAAATCAGTAAAACAAATTTTTTCTTAGTCAAAAGTTTATGGTGTGTGGACTCCAGAAATGCTTGGTTAGTGAAGTAATTATATTGTTCAGAAATCAGTTTGTGTTTTTAAGTAAAATATTTTCTTATGGGTACTATTAAACTGAGCAATGAAGCAATATCTTATTGAGTTCTTTATACTTCAGGTTTAGCAATTTGTGCCATTAAAGTTACAGACCCAGCATAAAGTAAAATTATATACTAAAATTAATTATTAATTTAGGGCTTAGAGATTATAGAAATCTAAATAAAAGTTATTCCTAAAATTAATGTTTAGCTAACTAAATATACTGAAATTAACTGTGTATTAAGTTGAAAAACTTAGAAACAGTTTTAGCAATACAACATTTAACTAATGAGTTGAAATTTACATTAGAATATCTGTTTTAGTGGCTAACGTTTGATCAGTCATAGGGTGTTTAAATTCCAGCTCAGTCCCTAGTACTGCTTGGATGCCAAAGCTTGCTGTGTTTGACAGAGATACATGCCTTAAAGTCTTAAAACTATATCAAAAATGGGATGTGACACTTCAGAGCTGAGTGCTGCATTACCTCATATTCAGTTGTCTAGCCCTTACATACAAATACCTAAATTAGGCACAATTTCTCTAAATAATTCATAGAAACAATACCTCACAATGGGCTTTAAAACCATTAGTAGACTGTGAGAACTTGTCTTGAAACTAACACTGTGTCTAATGGAAGAGCTGAGCTTGAACATGGAGGTGACTTTTTATAACAGTATTGGGACTGCAAACCTGATCTAATCATACATCTCTCCTAGACAGTTGTTTATGTAAAGGGGATTGAAGGAATATTTTTCCATGCACATTTTTGGATTAGGGTGCTCTGATCACCAAATATAGGTTAGCCCAGCAGAAGACAGAGATTTGCCTTTCTCTGTTGTATCAGAGGCATTGTGCAGACAGGGAGGCATTCACAGGGAGCAAAGGTGTATCTCCCAGCACTTAGAACATCCAGCCAGTGAATCCTAGATGATTGATACTACCTTTTAATTGGTACTTTTAGTTTTGGATTTAAAGAGGCTGTTATACATATAATCACTTTATATATGTTTGCATGTATGTATATTCATACATGTATATATGTGCAGTTCCTACTGAATTACAGTCTGCCTTGGATATTCCTTATTTTGGTATAGCAAATTCCTCCATTTAGTCATTGTCCTTTGGTAACTCTTCTTGTTTTACTAGTAGTTTAAAACTCTAAAGGACTGGTGTGGAAAACTCTTTTATTTTATCCCTCAACTGTGATTCTCAGCTCAGATCAACTGTTTTTGAACAGATGAACTTAAATTATGTTAGTTGGAGCTACTTAAATGTGAGCAAAGGGTCACATTTTTTTTGTACAAGATTATTGGAAAAAATTTCATTGACCTGCATGATCGCAAATTGTGATATCTGGTCTGTGTGTGGAATACACGCACCCCATAACTAAGAGCCTAACAATCAAAGGTAAGGGCTTCAGAACAGTCATGCTAAAGACCCATGTGTTGAATTAGAGGTCATTCTCTTGTAAAAAGTGTTAAGGAATAGGCTCTTTCTGGCAGCCTGCCAATTTCCTGAGTTTGTCAATTGTATCAGGACAGCAAAACGGGAACTTACTTAACAGGAAGTTACTTCTTGTCTCTCTGCAAAATCTTCACTTAAATGTTGTCCCTACTTATCCCTTATTTCACAGTGCAGAGGTGGTATGCTTCATTTCTATGGCTAATTCTTCAACCTGTAAAAGAGAAATTTGCTTTCCATGCACATCTCCTGTCTTTCAAGAGCTCTTGGTTCGTACTGAACTTGGAGTGCAGTATAAGGTAAAGGGTTCACAAAGCCAGGAGGAGTAAAAGCAAAGAGCCAGTCCCTGTTGCCTAGTGAGACTGGATTTCACAGGCAAGACTGTTTCTCTAAAACTTCCTGTTCCTGAGGGGCTATAAACAGTTCCTTTTCCTCTTTCTCTCATGTTTAAAAGAAAAATAATGGTGACTACTTCTTCTGCAGGAAGTCCAGTCCTATCAGTGTGTTTCCTGTATGCTGGAACCTGTTTTAAGGACTTTGAATCAGGTACATCATAAGCCTTACAATAAAGTCTTCTGAAGACATAGAATCTCAGAATCAATTAGGCTGAAAAAGACCTCAGAGATCATCAAGTCCAACCTATGACTGGACACCACCCTGTCAACTAGACCATGGCACTAAGTACCTCATCCAGTCTTCCCATAAACACCTGCAGAGACAATGACTCCACCATCTCTCTGGGAAGCCCATTCCAATATCTAATCACCCTTTCCGTGAAGAAATTCTTCGTAACGGCCAACCTAAACCTCCTCTGGCACAGCTTAAGACAAAGTCCTCTCATCCTGTCACTAGTTGCTTGGGAGAAGAGGTTGATCCCCACATGGCTACAACCTCCTTTCAGGTAGTTGTAGAGAGTGATAAGGTCACCCCTGAGCATCCTTTTCTCCAGGTTAAACACTCCCAGCTCCTTCAGCCTCTCCTCATAAGACTTGTATTCAGCCCCTTCACCATTTGTATTGCCCATCTCTGGACACTATTCAGCACCTCAATGTCCTTCCTAAACTGAGGGGCCTGGAACTGGACACAGTACTCAAGGTGCGGCCTCATCAGCGTTGAGTACAGGGACAGAATCACTTCCCTGGTCCTGCTGGCCACACTATTTCTGATACAGGCCAGGATGCCATTGGCTTTCTTGGGTACCTGGGCACACTCTTGGCTCATGTTCAGTACAAGCTGTTGACCTGTACTCCCAGGTCCCCAAAGTCAAGACATTGACTGGGATTTTTTTTTTTCCTGTAGATTTGTATTCACCTAATTCAGTAATCTAATAATTATTGTCCTTGAAAATATGTGAAATTGATGATGAGCAGTGGTAACTGATCTCCAAAGACAAGTACCTTGAGAAGTTGGAATGTTAAAATTGCAGTTATAAAACCAGTTTATTTAATTCTCTGCTTTCTTGGCACTAGTGTCATTCTCTCATGAGTGACTTTTAGCTGTACCACCTCCTCGGTTTGTCAGCAATGAAGAGGACAATGGGAACTGACTTACCTTTTTGTCTTTGCCACTTTCTGAATTTTACCTTTAAGTAATAGGGCTTTCAACTTCTGATCTCAGCAGGGTCCAGGCAATCTATGTGAATGGTGTGAAAAGGCTGGTAGGAGTTTGCAGTCTTCTGATCCCATCAGCACAGGTGTACAATGAGGTATTTGAATGAAAAGATAGAGTTTGTTATTTGAGCCATTATTACCTTTTGTTCTGGAAATATTTCTGAGAGTGGGAATATAAGACAACTGAAGTGATACATTTCCTGCAAGAAGTTATCAAGAGACACACTTCCAGAAATGGTGTCTGGCTCTACCATCTGGATGCCCAGAAATTCAGAGGTTCTTTTTCAGGTATTAATTGCAAATGTCAGCTTCTGTGACATTTGGTTGTTACAGCATTGAACTGGAGTTAATAGTCTTTCATCAAACAGACAGGGTACGTATGGAGTCTGAAATACAAAACTAAACTGGGTTGCAAATGAACCTGTGTGATGTAGTGGAAATGTAAGAGGGTGAAAAAAAAAAAAGGTAGTTAAACTACTGTAAAATTAGGATTGTCTGGTCTTCCTTAATTTTCTTATAATTCTTTGAACACTGGCTTTGTGCACTGACACTGGACTTATTTATTTGTACTGGTATTAATTAACATGGCCTCCTAGATAATCAGTCTATCTTTGTTAAAATGAGGAAGTTGTGCACAAAAAGAGATGTTGTGTACAGTTGAGGACTAAGCAGAAAACGTTGTAGCAATTTGCTGAACACGGAGGCTTATTGAGGATGCAGTCCTGAATAATACACACTAGCTTTGCTCTTCCCCCTTTAGTGTGTGTAGAGAAGCCATGAATCATTCATGGTCTCCCAGCTGAGCGGGGCTTCAAAGGGGCTGGTTGTGATTGGGTGTCCTGGGTGAATTGCCGCGCTGCAGAAACGCCTGCACCCCCAGCACTGGAGGGGTGAGGAAGCACTTTCATCTGGGCCTCCAAAGTGTTTCGGGTCACAGTTCACCAGGAGATAACGATGTAGATGTACATTCAGAATTAGCTGTAGAGATACCTGTGTAGTGCGGTGTGGAAAAGTGAGCCAGTTAGATCCCCAGTGGATGCTGTGAATCAATTACTGTGTTCTGAATACAAGGTTGGCTGCAGGGGATAAACAGATGTCAGAGAATTTTTCCTAATAAGACCATAGTAATAGAAGAGCACTGTCAGCTTCGTTTTACATTCAAAATCTCATTTCCTCTTTATATGACCAATTTTATTAAGCCTCTAAACAAAGATATTTTATGCAACTGATAGCTGTATAATGAGAATAGTATCATTAAATTTCTTTTTTTTCTTTTTTAACAAAGACTGAAAGAGAAAGCAGGAATGAATCTTGACAAAGTTAGAAAGAAGGTGTGTTATTTAGATGGCTGGATGATCATTTCTTTATCTCTCCAATGAAAGGAAGTATTGAGTGGCGTGCAGCTGCCTTTTATGCTGAATCACAATCACCTGCATTCTGGAGTAAAATATTCTTAGAACTAAAGTTGGTGATTACCTGGCCCTGTTCTCTGTACCTCCTTCATATTTTGTCAATGTCTGGTATATAGAGCTGTGGTCAGAAACAAGAAATAGCTTGTTTTTAGTTAATAAAGCTTACAACAGGTCACATGCAGTTAGCACCATACTCTCAGTATTTTTCATTACTGAACAAAAATCCAAATATCAAGACACAGGAGAACACTCTTTGCAAATTTTGAGAGTAAAAGCAATTAATTATTATTATCTATTATCTTATTATTTAAAATAGAACATAAGTACAATATTTATTGCATACAATTCACAAACACTGAAACACTAGACTAAGGGGATATGTTTGGATACATCACATTCATAAATTGTTCTCATGCACATTATGTTAAGTGTTTTTCTTTTTTGACAGAAAGAGCTGATGCTGATATTTTTTGACTCACACTGTTGCCATGAAGATAGTGTAGCTTCACGTGATAGAAATCAGTGCAAAATTTAGCTTTAAATATTGATTTACAGCAAATGCTTTTTAGTCTAATACTTGAACTCACAGCATATCTCAAAATCTTAATTCTTAACACTTCACAAGAAGGGAAACAAAAGAGAATTGGAGGCTATATGTAGAATATTTTTGACAAACAGTCAACCTTCTGAGAACCTCTATGAAGTTTTGCTCATACTCACTAGATTCAATTCATCAGTGTTTGGGTACATAAGGTATAACTCAAGGTTTTGTTCACTGAAATTTGTGAATAAGCAACACAGGAAAAGACATGACCTAAAACCCTATTGCTGAGTTATCTAAACCTGGCTTTTGCTCTCTCCCCAGCTCTGACATGGGAAATAAAATTCAGAAGTATGTCTCTCAAGACAATCACGTATCGATAATATGTCCCTGTGCAGGTGGTAACACAATGCTTGAGTCCATAACCTTTCCGTGTCAAGACCTGAGCTATTCTCTAATTTCAACTTTCTTCAGGTTTGTCTGCATTGTAAACAATTTCAGCAACAATGATATTAAAACTTCTCCTCAAAACTTGGCTGTCCCTAGGGTTTCTTAGCCCTGCCCTAAATCCCCTGAGTGTGAGGACTGCAAGCCTTCCTGAGCCAGCACTGGCTACACTGACCATCATTCCTCTGACACACATCACGTTATCTACAGTACAGCAATCACATGAAGCAGGGGGAAGACGGCAGTCAGAAACTTATTTCAGAATATTTCTTTCTGTCTCCAATTCCTTTAATATCGGGATATACAGTTGTTGCAACCTCAGTGCATCATCTATAGTGATGCGTTATCTAGCATTGCACTTAATCTGTAAATTACTATTTGTGTATTGCAACTCAGTGCTGGGAAGGAAGTCAGCCCCTGGCTTAACTTCTGAAGCCCTTCTATTAATTTCATGTTTAATGGAAAGCTCTACTGTTTCTCTCCATCTGGGGCAGGCAGGGGAGCTCTATGTTCACATTCATGATTTGCCTTCAAAACCAGCCATAGTGTTTGTTGCTGACGTGGCATAAACTTGAGCATTCATGGTCTTCGAGATGATAATAAAATCAAGCGTGGAATTGTAATGGCAGAGATCTTTTTGAAAGATTTCTGTGACACAGGCACTGAAAAACCGTGGGCAAGGAAATATGCTAAATAGCTGCATGAATTTTTTAGAAGAAAAGGCTAATGGCTGCTTAGTCACCAATCTCTCCTGAATTTGAACTCCTGGATTTTCATGTATCCCAACCTCTAAAATACTTGCTGGAATTTTATTGTCAGAATTCCACTACAGCTATGGAAATATAAGTTTAATGCATGAGGAAGGGACTTTAGAATTTGCTTCTGCTCATATAGTGATAAAAGAGCAGTAAAGCTTTAGTCACTTCTGTTAAACTATGTTTTAAATTTGTTAAAATTCAGTCCTTTTTCATTAAAAAATAAAAAAGCCTAGGTATTTTGCACATCAGTGAAAATCAGTTTAATGTCTTTTGCTCCAGTGGTATTGTGCTGAATTATAACACCCATGGACCGAATACAGACAAAGTCCAGAATTTCTGGTATTCAGTACTAAAGACATGACTCTATGGGAGCATTTTTTCTCATTAGGGACAACTTGGGCAATAATATCATCAGTCCATAGGTGTCCAGTGTAAAATAGCATTTGGAACAGTTAAAAGAATCACAAAAAATGGCAATAATGTGGAGACTTCAAGGGCAGTCATATTGGAGGAAGATTACTAGGAGGAAAGGCCAACGTGTTTCTGAATAATGCTTTCTGCAGCATTAGGCTCACTTGCCCTTAGTTCTTCAATACTGATTTGCACCAAGGAGATACTGGTTACTTTGGGATCCTTTGGTATCTGTGCCATAAGAAAGGCATAGATACTCAAAGCTGCTTACTTGTTTTATAGCAGTAACAGGAAAGGTAATAGCAATCTTACATCCTTGCTGACACTGGGAACTCTGGGTGATGCAGCACCAGATGAGCCCCTTCACGCTGATCATGTCACATGGTGGAGATCACCTCCCTGGTGATGTTCAGCAACATCACTTTTGTTCTCATTTTTTTAGGATTTTCTCAAGCAAGCAAAGCTAATCTTCTACTCACACATTACCGAGCTTTCTAGATGGTACATCAAAGTTCACTGAGAGTGTTAAGGCTGGCACATCTCCCTAGCAATGAGTTCTTACAAGAATATGTACAGGTGGTGTTGTCAAAGGCATGTGTCACAGTGAGTGTGTTCTCAGGTTATACAGCAATCAGTCATGTTAAAACATACAGATGTCTACAACCGAGGTGTATAGTCAAACTCTGCTGAGATTCTGCATGAAGCCACTGTCCCCTCATTACAGTGTCTTCTGGAGTGGTCTATTTTAAATACCTTTCTCAAAGTTTCTCATGGACTTTTTTTCCCATTCTACTGAATAAGGCAATGAAGGAAAAGGCAGAAGAGGGCAAACAAAAGAATCTGTCAGATTCTATTTACAAGATCAAAAAATGGCGAGGTAAGAGCCAAGACTCAGTGGTTGTGAAATACGTGTTTGCACAACATATCATAAAGCAGAACCACATGGCACAGGGAGGGGAAAGAAAAATTAATAAAAATGTTTCCCTTTAGAGATGATATACAGTGAAGCTGTTTAAAGTTCTATATTGTAAACCTGGAATGTTGTTCACTGACCCACAGCTTTTATACACACTACTGTTGTAGTTTTCCTGTGAAGACTTAAGAAATAAAAAAATTTATATAGAAAGAGGGTTTATCTTTCATTTAATACAGCTGGTGAAATCAGAATATATGTTTCTGGGTACATATGCATTTTCTGAAGTCACTGTCAAACTGGCATGTTCAATGGTGTACTTATTTAAAATAATTTCTATGTTTTTCCAGAAAGCTCCTTCCCTGCGCATTCATTTGCCGTGTAGAAATTCGTTCTAGTCCAAAGACTATGGTTTAAACAGCCAGTATTTTCTGATGGGTTAATATGGTATTACCTGGAGAAAACTGAAATAATAATTGGATTTAAACATAAAAGCCCATCAATTCCTAGGTGTTTTGGAAGCATTGTTCATTTGAACAGTTCCTGTGTCTTCAACACATCTATTAAATGGGCAAATAGGGTTTACAATCTGTTTTTATATTGTCATCAAGAAGACCTCTGAGCCTGGAATTTGTAAATCTTAGGACAGTGTATGAATTCATAATGGTAGTGAAACATTTTCTCTAGTGTAATGTAGTTGACTAAATACCCAAATTTGCTGGCCAGCTCCCTCCTTCCACCTCAGTTTTTTTCTGAAAAATTTAAATCTCCGGTTGCTCCAGTAAGATACATTGCACATATATGACTAATAAGTTTAGCATTAAAAAAAAAAAAAAAGAAAAAAAAAAAGAAAAAAAAAGAGAAGATGAAAAAATTGCAGCTGCAGACAAAACTGGCATTTGATTACTCTTTCCATCTTTGCTAACAGGTTTGAACTACAGGTCAAATACTCACTTGACATCAATCAGAAAAACTGCTTTAGACTTAAAGATAGAAATGCATCTTTACCCCAGCTGAAAAATCTAAAACTACACCCAATACAAAATTAATCAGAAGGGAAACCAAACCATAATTTTACTGAGATCAAGGGGAAGCTTCAGACTCATTTTTTTAGAGACAGAGTTTGCAATGCATGCTGTAGGCAATAAAATACGTGGGTTTAATTATCAACAACAGGCCTAAGGACACAATCAGATTAAATTTAAACGTGTGTAAGAAACAAAATAAATATAGATATAAGGAGATGGGAACAGATACAAATCAATCTCGAGGGAAGTGAGAAGGAAAGGGATTAATTATTAAATGTGTATACTACTTGTTTATTCTTAGAGTTCTACCTGTGAGCATGACAAGTATGAATTCCTTAGACTTCATGATGCCCTGTGAGTTTCATGAGGGATTGAAAAAGGATTTAATAACTGAGAAGATCAGCCTCAGCAGTAGTAAACTATTAAGTATTTGTGTTTGTCACAAAACTTAAATGCATAAAATCCTACAATCTCCATCTTAAATGTGTCTGTAAAAATATGCAGTAAATGATTTAAAAAAAAAATCCTTCCAATTTTAAATTTTTTTTGATTTGGATAAAATTATTGCCATCTTGTCTAGCTTATTGCAGAGGTTCTATACATGTCTACACAGACAAGTATAAGTCAGAAGAGTCATGCACTACAATCCTGAATGCCTACATGATTAATTTTCAACTTCTTTCCAAGTTCTTTTGAGGACTATTTCAGCTAATTTTCTCCAGCACATCTTCTCTGGAGAGGGGCAGCCCTAAGCATTTTGGATGTGATACAGTCTGTGCCACTTGGCCTTGCAGCCAAGGATCAGTCCTTTACTCTCTTTTTCCCAAATAATATTGCTAGAAATAGGATTAAATATTCATCTTCAGAATACAGATACAGGACCAGCATGAATTTTTCATTTCATATTAATTCATAATAATTATCAGATTTTAAAGTTAGTGTATAATGTTTGTAAGTACGCACCTCTGGAGAGACCTTCAGGCTCTGGGGATTATAATAGATGTTTCTTTTCTTCCAAGACCTTTGATTTTTTTTTCTTAGATTTATATTTCTATTTGGCTCTTTTTTTAATTTTATTTTTAAACTGTATTTACACAGGCCATGATTATGGATTTTTTTATGGGTCTGAGAGTGCACCAAGGTGTGTGTGCCACACCACTGTGTGGCACAATCTTGCATTTTATTTTTGTTTGGTCTTTTCTCCTTCTGGATGCTGTGGATTTTCCTTCTCATACCTCCAATCTTTCTTATTATCTTGATTTTACTGCTTGTCTCAGCTATTGCTCTCATGTTAACACAGCATTGCTCTGTCTCAATGAAAAGTGCATCTGCTCTAAGAAATTTCAATTTCAGCCTGATTTTGTTTCACTTCCCCCCTACCTCCTTCTATTAGCATTATTTTCCTCTGGATGTTTTTCATCATATTGTTGAGTGCTTCCTTCATGGCCTGTCTTACACTGGTGGCCTATCATGAAATGGAATCTCAGATTTAGTGTCCCAGTGCCCTGATGATTTTAATCTAAGAGCTGTCAGGTCTTTTGATATCTCCCTTTCCTACATGTTATGAAGTTGCCAGCTGCAAGGATGAAGCTTTCCCACATCTGCAACAAAAGAAAAGAGGATGCACACTCAGCAGAACTTGCTAAAAGAAAACAAAGAATAAAAAAGATGACCTTAAGGAGTGTCCTCTGGAAAAGAGAGAGGAATACAGCTATATAAATGGGACTTCATGCACTAACTTGAGAGGTTCCAAGATGCTGTACTAATAAACTTGATGAAAAATTTAGAACGTGAAGGATCAACAACAGGTAACCATATTGAAGTCTGGAAGGGTATACAATAACTCTTCTTCATGTGATAATAAAAGATCTTTAATTTTTAGGGCTTTGATTTTAGGTAATATGGAAGAGAGAGAATCCAGTGCAGATTACCTGCCTGTGTATAGGGCATGAAATCTATGTCAGCAAAAGCAGAACCTCTCAGAGAGCTTCTACAAATCAGTTTGTGATTTCCCACTCCTTTGAGAAGGCCAAAGAACTGACTGCTTTATTACTCAGAGAAAAAAAAGTCAAGATGAAATAAACACAGAACCATTTCCAATTTTATCTTGGGACATCTTTATTACATAAAAAAGCACCCTGATTTAGTTACTTCTCAACATGTGTTGCTCCAATGGTTTAACTTAGAATATGCCTTGACCCTGCTTATACGTTCTTATTTACTTTAGTGAAACATGACAAAAATCTCTGCAAAGTTGTACTGAAATTATTGTTGATGATTCCTATTTCTTTTAAGATTCAGATTCTAGTCTCTGATGCATAAACCAATTAATTAGTTTCAGTTTAAGCACACATATACATATAGTCCTGGCTTTTGGTTTGTATAATTTCAAGATTATGTAAAGCTAAGAAATAATGTATGTGTGATATCTGCTAAATCAGTATATCAGAACAATGCAAATAGCTCACAAATCTGAAAAAAAAAATCTTTTAACAACTATAAGGTTGAAATAAACCCTTTTATTTTATTTTGTTTTTACAAATCCTAACACTTGAAATATCTCCCCTGAGGTTTTGTTTTTTTCTCCTTCTGAATATATACATTTTTATATTTGTTTGGTTACTAAGACTGAGGCTTCAGACCAAGGAATTGGAAGTTGCAGCCTTTCGACAGCCATTGCTTTATTCTTCTATCATGAAAAGGATCCTAAGTAAAGAACACCAGCAGTGACTTGCATCGCTCCTGGGCATTTTTTTGTTCTTGTGATCTAAAGTCCACTTATTGTGTTTTCTGTTATTTGGAGGTCACCAAACTTTGATCACTAGGGGGTAGTATGGGGCTTTTCCTTGATCTAAGGTACCACACTCTTCAGCCTGATGTTTTTTGAATGTTTCTGTGAAAATCTTAGACTAAATATCCCATATCTATGCATATATCTATGCATAACGTTCAGAAATTTTTGGATTCTTAAACCGTATCATGCTACCAATAGAGATTAAATGTATGGTGTTCTGTTCACTTATTGCAGACTTTCCTGTATTCCCCAGAAGAAGCCAGATATTGCAAATGTCTGTTAATCCTCTTCATTTTCTCTCTTCTCCCACAACACATAAATATACACATGCACAAAAAAAGCATTCACGCACATACATTTTTAACCCACTGACAATACACTAACAGATTTAGAAAACTGCAAAAACTGTGACCCCATACCCCATATTAATATTTAATCAAGTGTTCACCATACATTGCAAGTTAGTCTGAGAAAATTAATTAGCCCAAAAGATGCTTGTCCTTTAAAGGAACTGTAATCCCTTTTGAAAATGTAAATGAGATAATCCTTTGGTGAGTGCAAGCAACTGCTCATTTTATTCAGTGTGAGGTTTTCAGGATGTCAGTAGAAACCCATACTACGTCATTTGATTTTATTGGTTATAAATTCACTATCTAAAGAATTTTGTGAAAAAGAAGTGAGAGAATTTACTACTCCTTCTTTCAGATCACTTTTTCCCTTTCATAAATCTGAGTGTGACCTAAGAAGGGAAGGAAAAAACCCATTGGGGACCCTTCCTTTTTTATTCTTCTTAATTGATTCCCCAGTTATTAGGAGACTAAAAGGCATTCTTGAGATCAAGGAAGGTCTAACACTTTTTGAACATACTGGGAAGAAGACAGTGAAAAAATGGATTTCAAAAGTATGAATGACTCCATTTGTTACTCCCCCCACTACTCCCTTTCTGTCTCATAAATCAAGATTGCCTCAATTTCAGGTTGTTATAGATTAGATATTCCAGTTTGTCTCTGATAGAAATGGAAAGCTAGAAATGTGCCCTCTCTTGGTTACTGCAAAGGGTTTTTTGGCCACTGTAAATATTTTTTTTTGCTTAGAAATTGCCTTACTCCTGGTTTCAAAATTCTGAGATTTTCTGGCAAATCTAACCTCTACTTCACCATCCTCTTCAAGCCTAAGTGCCAGCTGTACATTTTTGTGCCTGAGCAACTATGGAATAAATAGTCTGCTTGGTTTATTTTTTTGATTTAACTTCTGACAGTCATTTTATCTCTTAATAAATGGCATATCCTCTTCCAATAAATCTTGCCTCTGTGTTACCTACTGCACTGTCTGTGAAGGATATAGTGTATCCTTGGGGCTACAACTAGCCCCATGCATAACTAGTCACCCTGTGGAGGACTCCACTAATTCTTCCTGAGTCTTGTCCTTTTTTTTTTTTTTTTTTTTTTAATATAAATGGACAGATTCAAGTTCTAAAACACATTAAGGACTCATTTCCAAAAACCTCTTTGAAGACCAAATATTCTTACTCATACAAGTAGCCACAACAAGGAAAGACATGATAATAAGATTGTAGACTCAAGTGTAAGAACTCTTATCTGAAAAGCTGTGCAGTTTTGGGCACCACAATATAAAAAAGATAGCCATTAGACAGTGTGCAAAGGAAAGCTACAAAGATGGTGAAGGGTCTAGAGAGGAAGCCATATGAGGAGTGGCTGAGGTCACTTGGTCTGTTCAGCCTGGAGAGGAATAAACTGAGGAGAGACCTCATCGCAGTCTACAACTTCCTCATGAGGGGAAGCAGAGATGACCACTGATGGGATCCGAGGGAATGACGTGAAGCTTTTCATCCAGGGGGTTGTTGGGCACTGGAACAGACTCCCCAGAGAGGTCATCACAGCATCAAGCCTGTCTGAGTTCAAGAAGTGTTTGGACAATGTTCTTGGGCACATTATATGATTCTTGCAGTTGTCTTTCTGTGCAGAGCCAGGAGTTGGACTTCCATGATCCTTCCATGATCCTTCCAAATCAGGATGTTCTATAATTCCACATGAAAATTCAGAACAAAAGCATTTGAACTGTACTGGAAAAGTACTGCAGTGAATTTCAAATCCTTAGGTCTCACTGAACTTTTATCCGTTCTGCTTGTTAACATGGACAGATAACTAGCAAGAGCACAAGCTTTACATGTAAGAGATAAGCTTCGGAGCATAGATTCTTTACTCTGTAGTGTTGTGTGGGATGTGTTCAATATTTGAATGTGCTCCAGTTTTCAGAAGCAAAACAATGCTGTATATAGGTGAGTCCACATCTGTAAATGGATGTCTGTATAGTAATTCTGCCTCTGATTCTGTTGTTTTCACTTCATAAGGAGGAATAAATGTGATCATATTTTATTTTTATAGCAAAGGATACATTTCACTCTGTGCTGCTCTCTTTTTACTTCATCGTATAAGCAAAAAAAGGTGCAAATTCCTGTAGCAGTAGACTCTTTCCAATTTAACAAGTGCATGAAAAATTTCTCAGTGATGATCCTATTATATTCTCTAAACACATTTCTCATTTTTTCTCTTATGAACAGACCTTCCTTAAAAACTGTGAGATAGCAGCTGTTTTTCTGTTAATTTTCTTTGATGCCTAAGGAGCTTGACAAAAGAGTTTAATTTAGGGCAAAAGTAATAACTGGTGACCAAATAAGAATTTTCAACTTTCTGTCCCTCTTTTGCCTCTGACCCATCACATTCTCAGACCCTTCCCTACTGTTTTGGATATTTTATTCTGTGTCAGCATCAGTTTTAATCTCCTGTAATTGAGTGACTGTCAAGTTTACAAGATTATGTACAGTGGTTTTTGTGTGATGAATGTCCGTGCACCAGTGACTCAGTGAGCTGCAAATGTCAACTTGGACTTAAACCAGTGGCCTAAAGCTACAAGGTAAGTGCAATTTCTTCTGATCCACAGAGTGCTTACAAGTGTTGTTTTCAAAAGACAGGTTAGCTGTCTTTTACTGCACTAAAATACATGTTTGGCATCAGGGAACCCTGTACCCCCAGTTCATGGAAGCACAGTGAGAAATTCAGGTTGTGATACTTTTAGTGGTTTATTTTGTCTACACTCCCAAACTCACTTTCTGGAACTGGAGAGGAACTTGATAAAAGGCAGCAAATCTGACATTGTCATATCAGTGTTCTCCCCAAGGAGTTTATGCACTGGTATAAAATCACTGTAGAGCAATCACTAAGCAACCAGGTTACAGCTTTGGACAATCAATGCCTAAATCCATAGAGGAATTTGAGTTACTTACACCCTTTCCCCCCCACCTTTTTGACCTGCTTCCCCTTATGCTGTGAAGAGAAGTGTATTTTTTGCTATTAGACTTTTGTGAGCTGCACTGTATGGGAAGTGATGTGAGGTCACAGGATGAGAGGTTCACCTCCAAAAAGCACCACGCAATCTGATGTGACATATACATTTAAAAATCGTTTCCAGGTATATTTTCAGCAAGAATGAATACGCTTTTGGTAGCACGAAACCAAGCTAGTTAACGTTGAATATCTAAATTAACTTTGAGTATTTCAGAATGTGTTTATTCCAGACACAGAACACAGTGAAAACAAATCTTACTTTTTTCTGTTTGCCAGCTTTAACCTGCCTTAAAACTGTTGCTCCTTCCTCAGGATCATAAAGAATTCTTTTCCCTTACTGTCTTCTGCTTAAATTTCTGTACTATCACCCAGATTGGTCATTAGATCCATAATAGACAAGAGTATCTGAAAATAAGAAGGAAAAGAATGAGAAAAATACAAAACAGTGAGGCAAGAAAAATCTGAGGTGATTATGAATCCCTGGGACAAGTTTTCAGGCAAATTATCATAGTTTTAATGGCTGCAGTGGAGCACTTTCTTAGACCTCTCTCAGGAACAGGATTGCCATAACTTTCATCAAGCATGGGTTCACTTTATCTCAGAGCTGAAGGTCTAGCCGGGGCTACAGTTTCAGAATACTCTGCCTTTGTGTAAAATGAAGTCAACCTGTCCTGTGACCCTGGCAGAACTTTCCAGATCCCCTGCCAGCATGTGTCAGCTCATTTCTCTTATGCCAACAAAACTGTCCTTAACGCTGCTCTAGAAACCACATTAGTAAATAATCCAAATCAATTTTGCCTTCCAGAAAGGTGCTGTAAGTAATGGGGGCTGTGCAATAGTCTTTCATCAATGCTTTCCAAACTTTCAATCTTCTAGCTCCGTATTGATATCTGTCTGTTATTTGGTACTATGTTTCATGATTCAAAGTCTCAAGCGTTACATTATGCAACATGTCACGCAAAAACCCAATGCTGTGCAACCTATTTTGGTTCCAAATTCCCCAGCTTTCAAAAAAATAAATCAGCTTCTGTGAGGATTTGAAGATTTTTAACAATGGATGTCTCCAGCTGCTATTTCTCTCATAGAAGAATAGGTATTTTTTTGTAACTTACACAAGCAAATGTTACCTGCTCTCAACTGAGATATCAGTTATAGTTCAGATGTTGAAACTAGTAGCTGCAGAATGAGCAAATATATTTTGTGCATGTTAACAGGTACTTTATGTTCCACAGCCTTAGAATGAGTTCCTTTGAGAAACATCTGATAATTTTCCATACTTGTCAAGGCAACACTATCTTCTAAAAGCTGATCACTTTATTTCTATTGCTGCCATAACAAGTGGTACCAGCCTAAATGGCAGCAACAATCTGAATAAGCTCATTAGCTTTTGAACAGCATTTACACGAGATAGACAGGAAGAGATATTGCTGTTCATTTCAGTTTGTATGGGAAAAAGCACCAATTTGAGCAGAATGAAATATCCAGCCAATTCCAACTGTTGGAGTTCTGTGGCAATGTCTGGTGGAAATCTGCACAGCTTGCTGGATACTTGCAGTGAGGAGGGAGATTTTGCAGTGTACAGACACTGAGTTATGGGGTGAGGTTTTGTTTAGCTGGGTTACTGGCAGCCTGCTTTGGCATTGTCAGCTTGACTTATACCCAGCTGGATGGGGGTATGGTTTTGTGCACTAGTCTGCCCTTTCAATCATATACATGCAAGAGCCTATTCAGAGTGCATTTTACAATTTGTATATATAATTTAGACCTGTTGTGAGTATATACTGCATGATGAATACGTGAAGAAGCCTGTATAATTTATGCCTCATCTGGAAGGAACACACTAGGATCATGGGAGTTGTAACTCCTGCCCTGCATAGGGCAACCCCAAGAATCACCATGTGCCTGAGAGCATTGTCGAAATGCTTCTTGAACTCTGTCAGGCTTGATGCTGTGACCACCTCCCTGGGGAGCCTGTTGCAGTACCCACCCACCTTCCAGGTGAAGAACCTTTTCCTAATATCCAACCTAAATCTCACCTGACATAGCTTCATGCCGTTCCCTGGTGTGCTGTCACAGGTTAACAGAGAGAAGAGATCAAAGCCTGCCCTTCTGCTGTCCCTCATGAGGAAACTGTAGACTGCGATGATATCTCCCCCTCAGTCTCCTCTTCTCCAGGTTGAACAGACCAAGTAACCTCAGCTGCTCCTCATATGTCGTCCCTTCCAGACCCTTCACCGTCTTTGTTGCCCTCCTTTGGACGCTTTCCAAGAGCTAAAAAACTGCCCAAAACGGCACACAGTATTCAAGGTGAGGCCTCACCAGTGCAGGGCAGAGTGGGACAATCTCTTCCCTCGACTTGCTGGCGATGCTTTGCCAGATGCCCCCCAGGACACGGTTGGCCCTCCTGGCTGCCAGGGCACTGCTGACTCAGATTCAACTTGCCATCAACCAGG
>JAWWLV010000001.1:68465492-68501652 GCA_035041135.1 Platyrinchus mystaceus
CAGGACACGGTTGGCCCTCCTGGCTGCCAGGGCACTGCTGACTCAGATTCAACTTGCCATCGACCAGGACCCCCAGGGCCCTTTCTGTGATGCTTCTCTTCAGCCTCTTGTTCCCCAGTCTATATGAACATCCAGGGTTGCCCCAACCCAGGTGTAGAATATGGCACTTGTCCTTGTTAATCTTGTTAATATGGTTGGTGATTGCCCAACCCTCAAATTTCGTATGGAAGGACCTGAACCTTGCCATTCAATTTATGGCACATTGGCCTGTTATTTATTTCTTTGGCAAGTGTCCAGCTTGTATTTTGAGCTTGGATTTACTTCTTGTTCTTTATCATTTGCTTGGTACCATATGTTACTGATAAAAACTTGTTTAGATAGAGAATGTCTATAGTTAAAAACTTATTGTATATAATGAAACCTATCATAAGCAGACATGGAAGATGAGAAAAAATCAATTGCTTAAAGGGAAAAAGTTCTAAATAACACTGGAGAATAACCATGCTGTCAGTGTGTTTCCAAATACTTAGGAACAGTTGTATTGAACAGAATTCTAGTTGTATGAAGTAACTATACACATTTTAACACCTTTCGTGGGGCCTTGCTGCAAAAAATTTCAGTAACAGCTAAGCCGACTCTGGAATGACTTACACTTTCAGTTCTCATACATTCATACACATCTGAAAAGAACATGAGGACCAAATAGAGAATACCTGGGGTAACAATGCCAGTACCCAAGATGAAAACGTATCCTCCAAAAAGAGAAGTGATCAGGTACTAGTGCAAACCTTAGTGAAACTACCTTGTTTGTTGATATCTGGATTTATAACTCCTTATCTGCCTTCTCATACCTGTGATCCCTCCCACTATGAGCTAAAATGATGGCTATGTCCTCACAAAGCAAACTAGGGTGGAGTCACCAAATCATATATAATATTCTATATTTGAATATATGTAATTTTATATATTAATGAATTACCTCATTTATGTAAAGAAATTTGAAAGCACATACTGTATCTCCATTGACCTTTTACTTTGGATCAAGAGGCTGTTTTCAAAATGGATTTTCAGGTCAGCTCAATTCACCACTTTCCCAATTACCCAATTTACCATCACCCGATGTTCTCAGCACTCAAATAGGATTCTGCTTTGATGAATAGAAACTAAAGAGGTGGTTTGAGCAATGTAGAGCAGTCACTTCTGGACAATCATTGCTGCAACATGGCTCTCTGGGGCTGGGAACTGCAGGAGCTCCCTAGGAAGATGGCAGGGCAGGGTCTCACAACTAGGTGCCATCCCACCACCCCAGCCTGGGAGCTGGACATGCCAGGAAGCAGCACCTTACACAGTGCAGGGGTTTGGACTGGAACTAATATGGTGTAAAGCCCACAAAACTTTAGTATTGCAAGGGTTTCACTTCACAGATCTTCAGAGCTTGCACCACAGTACTTGCTTTTATGTGATTGCATCACACCACTTGCTTTAGAGCTTATCCCCTCTCTGCAGAACAAAGTCAGATGTCTATAAAAGCTACATCTAAACTTGTCAGTGTGTTTCCACTGTGGGCAATGAGGAGAAAGAGACCTTTCCTGGTATAGTTTAGATTAGCTGTGTGAAAGTACCTTAAAAATTACTTTTTCTCTGACTGAAAGTGCGAAGTAGAATTAATTCAGCTGTAGTAGACGCATACATCTAAAGTTAGGTGAGACAGTTCTCATATATGGTGAAAAACAAGGCACAATTTAGCACAAAACAGTATGACAGAGAAAAGGGATTCTTCACAGATTACCAGGGTTGTGAATTCCCACAAACTAGCCTCAAGGTGGCTTCAACCATTTATTTTCTCAAACAAAACAACTGATTTAATGACTAAGAAGGTTGGCTTCAAATGCCGTTGGCATAAAAAACATGTAGTCCTGTAACTCCTAAAGATTTATTGCAAGCAAACAGAGCCAAACTCTATCATTGTCAGACCATTAGTTGTCCTTAGGGGAATCATAAAGTTCACTACCTTTATACCTGTAGCAGAGAAGTGAAATAGAAGCTGAAGTACAGTTAGCTGAGACCACTTCATTCCTTTTTCACACGCCTTCCTTCACTACTCATGGCCAGGTATTTTCTCTTGTGTCAGTTCTGACATTTTATTGAACATCTTTTTGAACTGATCCATCTCTTGAAGTAAAAAGATAGTCCATTTGCCTTGTCTTCCCTGCATTTACACACCCACCAAAAAAAAAAAAAAAAAAAAAGATGATTTCTTCTAGATGACCTCAATGAGCACTGGAGCTAGTACAGGTCTCAGGGCCAGACTTCCGAAAAGGAAGCAAGGGAGGAAACAAGAGGCAGCTAAAAAGCTGGGGTAGGGTTACCTGATTAGTAGGCTCAGCTGCATTTTTGACTCGTACTCCAGGTTATCAACAACATTTGCTGGCTTTGGCAACCTCCCAGGCTGGAAATACCATTGGAAAAATAACCTGTGGGACTACTTCTTTAGAGTTTTCAACTGTATGGACTGCTGGTGATGATTTTAAAAGGGTGTTTCTTTCAGATAGTGACTCAGGAGGGGTCTTTATCACTTCCTGAGAATTGATACTTAGCAAAGAGGTGTGGCTTTATATTGAATCATTAAAATATGAAAGTTTTCTCACTATCTTGGTCTTGACTAGAAAAGTGCTTTCTTGTTAACAGATATCCACACTGGCTTGAGCAGTATTTTCCTTGCTCTTTGTAGTCTTACAAATAAGTTAGCTGTTGCTTTGACTGGAGTAAGTATTGTGCTGAACACGTTATCTGGTTTACCACATGGCTGCACCAAGATTTATGAGAGATACAAGATATGGGAAAGAACTGGTTCCAAGAACAACATCCCCTCAACCTAGCTGTAGCTCTGGGTGCTTCCTTTATTCAAAAACAACAGCTGATTGCTCGGGTTTGCTGTACAACACTGGGAAGTCAGTGAAACATAGAAAGCAGCAAAATGAGTAAGGAAGTGTCTCATACTAGGCCTGAGGGTAGAATCCTCCATGCATTTAGCATTCATAGTTAAAGCCTTTTAGACCTGGTGGTTAAAACCAGTTCAGTCCTTTGAAATGAAAAACTGAGAAAGAAAAAGGGCACAACATTATATCCAAGTGGGTAATGAGCTCAATGGAGTGAGCCTATGGAAGATACAAAGCTGGAGATACTCAAAACAGATCAGAAAATCAGTTCAACAGGTATGGAATACAGAGGATCAGGTATGAAGTCCAGAACTTTTATTATGCTTCCATGGACATTAAATTTTCTTGTGTGCATTCACTAATTAAATTATATTGGAAGAACTCTAGCACATTTTGCATCTGACTGGTCAATTTAAGTCTTCATCTCTCATGTTAATTTTGTAAAAAGAGATAACATGACTGGAACAGATTTACTTACTGAATTCTAGTGCAGCTCTAAGGGTTAAGAAAAGCATGTTATTTTTAACACCTGATACTTTGGAACTCTCTTGAATTTAGCTGCTTTCAACTCTATTGTCAGACCTAGATTATATGTAGCAAGTCTACCCATCAACAGTTTGCCTGGTTACACAGTAAATTGTGTTTTATAATCAGTTTTGCTTTTGCTATAGTCCAACTTTGACTTTCAGCTTATAACAAATGTGCTCCTTCGTTGAATCTTTTATCTGCTAGTTTCCATGCAACTTTTCATATGCAAATAGTCTTGTTTAGAGCCTGTTATCAACCTTACATAACCAAAGATGCAATTTATTCTACTTCAGAATATTCAAAATTTTAACCATGAATGTCATTGTCTGATACCGTGTTATTTGTATCCTCTTGATGACAACTTGGTGGTGATAATGAATCTTCTTGCCCTAACAGTGAGGATGTTGCCATCCATCTTCTTTGTTGTGGCCTTTCACACTTTTGAATCTGCATAGTATGTATTAGACATAGAGTTTTTTAGTTCAGGTTAATTAATAGGAATGCTTTCATTTTACAGAAGAGCTGTACTTCAGGCTCATATAAAAAAAATCCTAGTTTTTTTGAATCAGCTAATTCCTTTGTAGGAAAACAGTTTGTTGGTTATTCAGTTACCTGACTGCAAAGCATGTCATACTTTTGTGAAAGGTCATGACTCAATATTGCAACTGCATGAAGTTTTATTTTATCAAATATACCTTAAATATTAACCAATAGGCATTAGGAAGTAGTAGATCCATGAAAAAAAAAGACAATTATTTTGGAATTATGTTTTGAAGTTCATTAATGAAATGAGATTGATACTTTCACGTACAGTCAATAGACTTTGAGATTGAAATTAATCTCTGTAAAATTTGGCTGACTAGTCATATAAGCTCTACCTGATATAAAGCAGAAAGACAGGCAGCTCCAGAAGTTTAATTAATACAGAGAAAAAGCATTTAGCAGATTACTCACTTTCTGGAGTTATCTATCTTCAGTGAACATAGAGAAAACTCAGACAATTCATGTTTATAGGTTTGAAATCAAGTGAGGTGAATCTCATCCCTAGTGCCAAGACTGGGCTATGGTAACAATTGTCAGGTATTGCTACATGTCCCAGTGAAGCTGCAACTGAAAGTCATCAAAACTGAGATCACTCAGGTGCATAGCTCAGAAGTAAAAAAAATAAGTTACTGTAATATCATTATGGAATAGAATGAAATAGAGTGGACAGGGTTCTCGTGGGATTTCTTTTGTTTATTTGCTTTCCTGTACCTGTTATCTTACAGCAGTCTGGCTACAACAGTAGATAACCCACAGTTAGCTCATCCATTGGGAGAATATCTAAGATCTGACAATATACTCCAACACTATTAGATTATTTATTCAAAGCTGAGTTCCTCTATTACTGAATTCTAAATTAAAATATATTGTTTTTTCTTCTAACATGAAAACATTAGACCTTATTCTCAACAGCTTTAGTGAGAAGAACGATGTTTTATAGTTTCAGACAAAATGTAGCAATTATAGCAAGGTGCAGTCCTTTGAGACAAGCATTTGTAGCTGGTAGATTACCATGAAAGTAAGGATATTTCAGCAAAGCCCCTTCCCCTCCACACTCCGTCACTTTCCATTACTGACAATCCATTGGCATGGCATGCATGGACAAAATTCCCTGCACATCAAGAGCTTGGGGATCTCATATCTGTTTGTTAAAGTAACAGTTGCATTTAATCAAAAGAAAAATCCATCCTCCATTAATAAATAATGTATACATCTAACATTATAGTCAAGGAAGAAAATACAAATGGTTCCAGTTTTTGAGTTCCATTATTTGAGTGTGATGTTTGCCCTCTGTAAAAGTTATACTGCTGACTTGTAAGGACATCACATTCATGATGTTACATTTGGGGCTGTATGGAGTCTAGGGCTTCCACTATGGATCCATATATAATTTTGAGATAACTTGGGATACAGAGGTTCATCCAGGTAGGGTTGAGTTGTACAATTACACAATGTTAAGCACTAAACACAGCTTCATAAGAATGATTGAATGGGTGGAAATCAGGAGAAGGTTTTTCTGAAGGGTGCCCATTTCTTATGGATTCAGTTCATCCAGTAATTCCTCTAATGCACTCCAGACATTTTTCCCCATATCCTAGATTAAAAAAAAAAAAGAAAAAAAAAAAAAGAAAAGAAAAAACTACAGGATTTACAAAATTTTTAATCAGATTCTAACCTAAACTGTTGACATTTTATAATACAATACTTTTACTTTGTGATTTAACTGAAAAGGAGTTTGATTTACTGATTTTTTTTCTAGACAAGTACCTTTGTAATAGATTTTGGATATTTTTTTAGATGGCTAAGAATGTAGATAAGGGCTACTGAAATTTTCAAACTCAGTAGTAACTTCCACTGATATTAGTGGAAATCGGGTATTCACTTGAAAATCCTTTCTACATTTTTCAGCACTAAATATACACTTTCAAAAGATGAGCCTTCTTTCATGAAATTAATTTCAACTATCTTTAAAATGAATGGAGCCAGACTTTTTCTGAGAGTAAAATAAGAGAAATGTCAGCTTCTTCATTTGCTTACTGACAGCTAGGCTACCCAAACATTGTCAGACATGACAATGAAAACCCATGACATCTTGGAGTCCAATCCTGTTGTCCTAGTGCATCTCCAAAGGTATATAGGGCAACCAAATGAACATCTCAGGATGCAATTGCCTAATCTTAGAACTCACCTAAATTAAGGTGACTACAATGTAGGTACTGGGACATGATACAGGTATCTAAGCTTCCTCATAGTCAGAGGGAATCTATATAGGTTTCAGCTTTATCAGCATAGATATGTAGTGTTATTATATGCATCTAGACATCAGTTGCTGCTCCATAATTATGCTTTCTCCATTCTTTTTTAACATGTCATGAATGCTAACCCCATGTAGAGATGTCTTGGATACTACAGACCACTTAATGTTGCAATAGATGGCTAATCCTGCATCCATTCAACCTAGTCAAAGGGGCTTAGGGAGCTATTGATCCTTACCTAAGACACCTAAATCTGGTCATCTGGATACCTAAAGTAGCTTGCTTGTATGACAGACAGACATGTTAGATAGCTACCTACATAGAAGAAATCAAACAGAAGAGCTAGCTAGATCCCTTCTGCTGGTGATGTTTTGAAAAACATGGATGTGTAATATCAAGTTAGATGCAGCAGCCTGCAATGACTGCTTCTGAAGGTAAAAGTCTCTGGTGTCTGACAGCCCTGTCCAGGCATCTGTAAGACAGTGCTCTCCTATCTCCTATCCTATCCTATCCTATCCTATCCTATCCTATCCTATCCTATCCTATCCTATCCTATCCTATCCTATCCTATCCCTTGTCTTTAGAAATTAGGCAAGACAAAATAGCTGTAGCAATAATTTTTCTGCCTGTACTTTGTTCAGGCCAAAGTCATGCTTTTACTATGCCCTGAACACTGCCATTTTCTTTGCTCACAGTGATGCAAGAATCAAGCCTTGCTGAGAATGAAGTTACAGAATTAGTCTTTTTTATTTTGTCTCTGGCAACAGTCAAAAGGTTGTTTCTATCCATTATTTGACATAATTAGTGATGATAGCATTAACATTAAAATAGTGGTGAATACCATTTAATTAATTCTATGATCTAATTAAATTATCTGTGATTGAACACATTACTAAACTGCTGCAATATTCTTGAAATATGTTTGACGTTCAAAACGAAAGTGTAGTCTCAGTAGAAATACTGGTATTTAAAAGATTTTAACTGATTTAATTCTAGCTTTAGGTACAGTGGTCTTAAGTTTCACGAGTTAGCAGTAGTCACAGGCATTTTGAAATTAATATATACAAGCTCACCTCCCAAATATGCAGATTACTTTTGTAATCCTTAATAAGAGGACAAAAATTAAGTAAATCTTCTGTAAATCTGATTATTTTGTCAAGGTGAACACAATAGCAAACTCTTACCAATTTTCTGAAAAGGTGTCTTGTTTCTGGTTTCTACAACTCAAACATTAAATAAGTATATCAGAAAGAAAAACCTTTTCACAGCACATTCAGCCCAACAACTGATTGATCAGAATTTTTAAAAAGTGGTCTGATGGATGAATTTGAATCTTTCCCTATTTCCGTTTGCCAAGAACATCATGACATTTGAAGACCATTCTTTCCTCATGTACTATACTTATCTGGACTAAATTTCACAGAGCTCTTCTTGCCTCTTTGCTCATCTCTATATTGATTTATAATACATACATGCTTAACTTCACCAGTCAGTGTGCAAACATCATTGGAAATAATACACGCAAACAGTAATATTATTGATTAGACCTTTTAATGCGATATTCTAAGAGTATCTCATTATATTGAATCAAATTACTCCTTAGGCATTATTAGTATTATTATCTTATTGCTATAGCTGTCTATGTATCTTCCAATATTTTCCAGCAGCAAAACTAAAAAACTTCTGCAGTGAATGCAAAATTTGTGGTTATGCCCTTCAGTGCTTTTTAATTTTTACAAAAGTAAAATTAATAAAACTACAATACAGATGGTGAAATATTCTTCTTTTCTATCAGCAGGAAATCAGATAACAGAAATACTTTGCTAAGAATGCAATGTTAAATGGTGTTTGTCTTGTCATATAAATCTCCATCTCTTTTGATACCCAAATATAATTAGAACACTTCTCTGGTATTATTTTAATTTGCAACCTGTTTAGGGGTAGCAAATGTATCTATGGAACCACATATTTTTGTTTTTGTTCTTATTTATGGTTATTCAGTTCTGTATTAGAAAAAGCAGCAGGTTCAAAATTCTATATCTGGCACCCTTCATAATGACAATATTATATGGAAAGATATTGATATATATTTATTTTGCCATTTTCATTTTGAAAACAACAAAGTTCTGCTGCCCTCCTTTTATCAGAATTATGCATCTGATAGTATACTAGATATTTTTCTCTTTTGTGGCTCTGATAATTAAATGGACATCTTTCTTTGTAAAGTAGAGATCCAAAGTATACCTGTTTCTGGAGACAGGGGATCTGTTAATTCTGCTTGTTACACAGATTGTATCCATAATAAATTCAGTAGCAAAGGATGAGATCAAATCTGTCTGCATTAAAAATACAAATTTCAAATACCAAATGCTTAGTTCTTATAGACTTTCTAGATAGGAGTTTCTAAGGCCTCCAAAGCGAAAAGCTGTCCGGCAAAAATTAGGAACGTAGATCAGGCAAACGTGAAGTAAATATGAAAGTAAACATGATGCAGAGTTCACCTCATCCAGTATTTACAATGTTAGAAATGTATGTTCTTTTATTTCCTTACCATCTGGGTTTTTTCCAAAATTTCCCCATCAGAGAAGTGGCTTAACTTGCTTTCACCAGAAAAGAGTTTGTTTCTAGGGACAAAGAACAGTGTGATAAAGATTCTTTGAACATCATAACATCTACAGATTCATAATCAGGAGTCTTAGAAATTATTTTGAAAATTGTAATATGAGGATGTAATTTGCCCTATATGGGACAACAGCTATGCATCTATTATGTTCACTGAAATCTCTCTTTCCCTCGGCCTTTTTGAACATCCCCATGATCATTCATTATGTGCAAAATTATTTCAGTACTTTCCCCCATAGTAACAGCAAGTGACAGCACTCTGTGTACTTCAGTGTTGCAGCATGCTTATGCCATTCAGTTCTAAGAAATGTAAGCAGCCTTTATGTACATAAAAAAAATTTCAATTAAGCATTGTGTCCCATTTTTCAGCACAAGTATTACCTTCCAGCAATAAGGAATAAATCGCTTTATAGCTAGGAAAATACCCAAGGTAATTCAAGTCATTCATACTGTTGTGATCCTTGTCCCTGTGATACAAAATGTACTCACTCTGCAGTTATTCTATAATGCTGATAAAAGATAAAGAATTTCCCTTTACAATATTTCTAATATTTATGAAGACATATCTTGGGTTTATTCAAGAATTTTTTTCTAATCTAACAAAGAATCCATTGTGAATTTGGATGAGAGAGGTGTCAGTTTAACACACGTGAATGAATGTATGGGTCACCTTAGTGAGAGTCAGAGAAATGTTTTGTTTCCTGCATATCTGGGAAACATAAGCAGGTTGAAATTTATTTTGTTCTATTTTATTAGAATGTAATTCATACCTAAATCCTCTTTCTATAGGAGGGTAAAAATTAATGTGATCTGTCCCAATCTTTTTAAGACAAAGAGCTCATAAGATCCTGAAGTAACAACTCAAATATGAAGCATTTATGTTGCTGAAGGGGTTTTTTTTGTGGGTTTCCTTTTTGTTGTTGTTGGGGTTTTTTGAGTTTGCTTTGTTTGGTTTTGGGTTTTGGGGTTTGTTTTTTTTTTTGCTTATCTACTAAAACAAATTCTTCCAGCTTAATAAAAATCGATGTTTCTGTAAATTTATCTACACCACTATCAGTTTTCATATTCCCTCCTTAAAGCTAATAATCCCTTTTATTTTCTTTTAATATTTTATTTCCTTTTTTAATCCTCTTTATTTACTTTTGAATTACTTCCACAGGATTCCGAATTCTTTCTTTGATATTCTGAGGTCTTGATTGCATCTGAAAAGTTCATCTTCTCCTCTGATGGGGAAGAACTACATGCAAGTTGATATCAGCAAAATGTCAAACTCTCATAGTTTCGCATTGGAGGTAAAATCAAACTACTCTTCAGGAAGAGAACAGTCACTCAGTCTCTATCTGAAGACAAGTTAGGAGACAGAAGAGTTTGAAGATACCATGATTGTAAAAGCTGTTATGAGGGCTAAATGATGTGGATGTAAAAAAGAATAAATGAGAAGATGTTGCATAAGACATGCAACAAAAAAAAAACCAACATAAAAAGCAATATTGAAGCTGGGATATATGCAGAGATGTAGCAAGGAAGTTAGGCATGTCAGACAAAGAAAACAGAATAAGAAAAAACCTCCAAGTTGAAATAAAACAAAATATGGGGATGAAGAAAGGCCAGATCTTCAAGGAGAATGAGAGATAGATGGTACTAAAAGAGATATCTGATGAGTCACTCAAGGATTAAATAAAATATGTTCCACATACCTCAAATAGAGAGAAATATTACCATTTCTCTCCACACAACTGGTGGGGTGGTTGCACTGCACATGTGTTTTTAAAGGTATACATGTATTCAATTATACTGTAGTTGAATATATATCTGAAGCTACAATAGTAGTGAAAAGTTCCTATTTTCTAGAACCTTTGACATGCCAATGCATAGCTTTGCCATACTAATGGAAGATAAGGTAATTAATAAAATTTAAAAATCCAGAAAAAAGTATTTTTTCATGACATCATATAATGGAAATGTCTTGACATGTATCTGAAGGCCTGACTTCTTAACACCTGAAGATTCCAAAGAGTAATAGTATAAACATGAAGACCAGATGCTGAGTAGCTATGTCATAGATCTAGCATTCCACAGCTGCATGACAACCTTTCCCAGTTTCAAGCTTAGTTAATTGATCACTCCTGCATCTCTGTCATCCAGAAATTCAGTTTTGAAAAAAAGAAAAAAAAAAAGTGGATGGAAAAGAATGAAAATTATGGCACCGTACTTTCATTGGCCTATGAATTAACATTTTTAATGGTTGCTTTCCAAGACCAATATGAACTGTGTTTATTACTGTGTGAAGATTACTTCTAATAGCTACACATCCAGTTAATACACTGAAACAGACCACAGAACCTCTGTCCAGTTAGGGTTTAAAGCAGTTTCTGATGACTTCAGTGTAATTTGGCCCACCTACTTAGCTCTATCTTGTGTAGCTGCATCAGACCATAAAGCATAATATTATTCAAATATCCCATCATGGCAAAAAATATTAGTGACCTATGTGATAAAGGAATATCCATATCACAGAAGGATTAAAAATGGTATTTGATGGTCCTGATTAGTGCAAAAAGTAATAAGAGTATCCTCTTTATTATATGAAAAGACTTATGATTGAAATGGGTGTGTTTGAAGAAGAATTGTTATACACCCTAAAGAAATTGAAACAATTTTTGTAATGGTTATAGCACTTCAGTGATATTTTCCTGATTTGGAAAAATGATTGTAACTCGCTGGAAAGGTTTATTATGGAGCTGAATAATTTATACCTCACCATTATATTTGATGGAAAGCAGAGGCAGAAGACTGTTAACTGTCTTTATGTAAGTCAGGCGCTGATTTGATCCCAGTGACAGCAGAGCATATTTTGGTTTTTTGCAGATGAAATAGAAATAGTCACTGGAATTTTTTTTTTTTTGACAAAAGCCTTCAAAATAAAAGAAAATTTATATCATAATTACATTAACACAAGATGTGACCGTGACTGTACTATTCATCAAAGAAGAATTTCTTTTTCCAAACCATCCCTGTTAAGTCACCTCCACACTAGCATTATGGCAATATTAAATGCAAAATAATGTGACTAATAGAAACAAGATTTTTGGCACCACAAGGATTTTCTAGACTCATTTCCCAGAGTTTGTAGCAGTTTTAATGGAACAAGGCCAACCCAAAACTAAAAAGACATACTTTGAAAATCATGTATTTAGCACAGCAAGGTCTACTGACCCTGAAGTACCAGGGAAACCAATAGAAAACAGTAAAGTGTGGTATCTCCCAGGAGTCCATACTGGCACAAATACTATTTAGAGTCTTCGCCAATGACATAGTGAGATTGAAAGCACTCTCAGCAAATCCGCATATGACACTAAGCTGAGTGGTATGTTAGAAGGATGGAATGTCATCCAGAGGGACCTCAGAGAAGCCCAAGAAGTGGGCCCATGGGAACCTCAAAAGGTTCAGTAAGGCCAAGTTCAAGGTCCTATACCTGGATTAATACAGACAATATTAAAACAGACTGGGGGAGGAATGGATCAAGAGCAGCCCTGCAGAGAAGAACTTGGGAATACTGGTGGATGAAAAATTGGGCATGAGCTGGCAATGTGCACTTTTAGCCCAGAGAGACAACTGTATCCTGGACTACATAAAGAAAAGCACTGCCAGCAGGGTGAGGGAGGTGATTCTCCCTCTCTACTCCACTCTCATGAGACCCCACCTGGAGTACTGCATCCAGGTCTGGGGACCTCAGCACAAGAAAGACATTGACCTGTTTGAGGGCCATGAGCATGATCAAAGTGATGGAACACAAAAGATGAGATCGTTGGGGTTGTTCAGACTGGATACTACAAGGCTCCAGGGAGACCTTATTGTGGCCTTCCAATATTTTAAAGGGGGATTATGTGAAAGATGGAGAGATGCTCTTTACCAAGACCTGTAGTGACAGGACAAGGGGACATGATTTTAAACTGAAAGAAGGCAGATTTAGATTGGACATAAGGAAGATATTTTTTACTAAGAAAGTGGCTCTGGCACAGTTTGCCTAGAGAAGTTGTGGATGTTCCAGTCGTGGAAGTATTCAAAGTCAGGTTGGATGAAACTGAGCAATCTGATCTAGTGGAATAAGTTCCTGCTCATGGCAGGGGAGATGGACCAGATGTTCTTTAATCGTTCTTTTCAACCTAAACCATTCTGTCATCCTATGATTCTATGATCTGTTTGTCTGAAGAGTCACATATGGAGGCCTTGATAGAAAGTTTCTATCTTTATGTATAATTCCTAATGAATGTGGCCCCGTTGGGGTACTGTTCACATTGGGAATCCCAAGTCAAAGACCAAGAGACAAGATCATATAACACATAAAGATATTTGCTAACAGAAGTCAGAAACTGGTTTTTTTTAGATATTTTCACTTTTATTACCATCTGTTAATAAGGCCTAGAGTATGTATTGGTGTATTCCATGCCTAAATAATGAAACAAAAATATTTCCTGAAAGGCCACTCGTTGCTTTTAAAAGGAATAAAAGATACTAAAGATTTCTTGGTACATGGTAATGATGATAAATATATCAATAAAAGTAATTTCCTAAGTAGTCCTGTGCTAAAGTGCTTTCTTCTCCTAACCACAAGCAGTTTATAAAACAACATTAAGGCAAAATTCACTTATCCACTCTGGTTGGAGACTTTGGCTAAAACAGAGACATCCCACCTTAGTGACTCTTATATATTTATTGAAGTGTCTCTGTCTTACAGTTTATGCAGTAGAGAAACCCATGCCTGGAAAAATCAGAGGTTTTGAGCATGAAAATTCACCTGGGAGGAATTATACATCTCCACCTAGGACAAAACATTTGCCACTGAATAAACTGGGTGAGCATGAGTCTGGGAGGGGACACAGCTGGGCAGATAACCCAAACTAATCAAAGAGATATTCCATGCCACATAATGTAATGCTCAGCAATAAAAAGGGAGAGGAGGGGGATTTACATAGGTTAGCCATCTTTTGCTTGGGAACTAGCAGGGCATCAGTCTGCTGCTTGGAAGGTGGTGAGCGATTTCTTTTGCATCACTTGTTTTGTTTTTTCTTATCCTTTCCTCTTCCACTTCTCCTTTCCTTTTCCACTTCTCCTTTGTTTATGAAAACATTTTTACCTTGACTCCTGAGTATAATCCTTTATTTTCTCTTTCCTTATTCCACTGGTGTTAGGAGCTGGGGGGAAAGAGTGAGCAACTGTGTGGTGCTTAACTGTCTACCGTGGTTAACCCAAAACAGCATTGCATAAACAAAAATACTATTTTTGTATCCAATCTTCTGCCAGGTTACCAGTGGTCTCCTGGTTTGCATTCCCCATGGATAAGACAGGGACAAAGATCAGGAAATCAAATGATATGGATTGGCAAACATTTGGCAAACTCACATTATACACTTGAGGCTAGACTCTGGAAAGTAGTCACACTGTCTCTTGTTTGAACTAATCTTTGTTTACTGACATTTACCTTTAACTACAGTGCTGGACATGTTCTAAATCACTTCACAACAGAACGGCACATGTTAGAAGACAGGATGTGTTGTGGCCAGCTTCTCTTGGGTTCCACTCAGTTAAGGTTCCAAGGGAGCACAATACTAGACTGCTGAAGGGTATGCTGTCCTCAGTTTGGTTTTATTCCATGCCTGGAGGCCTTTTTTCCCCTGCTCTATCTCTTCATTTTCCAGATAGAGTGCCAGTTACATCTGCTTTTCAGCAAATGAAAACCTGGATGGGTAAACACAGCAGATGTGGTTGCAGAAGCTGTAGTATAAGTCACCAAACCCCTTTGATCTTAAGGGATGTCAGCAGTGGGACATATCTGCAGGGGCTGTTTGAATATTTGACAGAGGCCCCAGAAGTTACTGATTCTGTAATCAAAATTTGCTTTTTGGTGTGTTCTATCCCAACAGCCCCATAGTTAATTTCTATCCCCTTTTATTGGAAATTATATTTTCCTGTTATTTAATGAGAGGCTTCTAAAATTATTACTCATCTGTAATTCATTAAAAATGGCAGAAATTAGCTTTTTCCATAGATTTGACCAAGGGCCAGATTCTGCAATGAACTGTATAACCTGTGAAAGTTTTTTGAGGACTCCAGAGTTATTTGGACTGTAGATTACTGAATCATGTGGCACAGAAATTGTAAAAGGGAACAGAAAAGGAGATGTAGGTGGGTTTCACACGTATCTGTCAAATATAATGAAATCTCAAACTCATTTTTAGGTGAGATCTTTTGAGTTGCAAATCCCAGGTAAGGACAAGTGATTCCCAAATACGCTAGAGATGGATGATGCTATTTGCAGCATTTCCCCTCTTAGCTGACTTAGTGCCACTCCTTCCCAGCACAGAGACTCACATAGCATCGGTTCAGAGAGCTGTAGTTCTGGATCCTAATAGAAGAGTGTGAGATCATATGGTATACCTAATTATGCCTGTGTCCAACCGGGTACCCACTTGGGTATTTCACATGGTAATTTGGGCTGCACTTTGAGGTTAGACTTTGAGAAATAAAGTGTTACAACATCTAGCCATGTGGCACCAATGCCTCAGCTGGAAAGCAGGGGTGGTTAATACCAGTTCAAGTGTAATCAGGCAGCCCGTTCAGTTCCTGTCTTCTCTTGAAATGCACTTTTTAAATATAATGAACCTTTTCATTCAGTAGAGTAAGCAGGGAATGATTCAATATATAAGTTCTTGTGAGACCCAGACTGTAGCTATTGACAAACATTGAAGGCTAATAGAAAATATCCTTGGGCATCTGTAATAAAGGAAACATTATTTTTATGTTGAGAGGATTTGGAGTTTATTTATGCACTGACACCCTGAGTGGAAGAGACAAGCATACAAAAAAGAAGGTTTGACAGAGGCAGCTGGCCCACAAAGAAAGCATAGCTGTTCCTTAACCAGACTGCAACTTATTAGCTATTTATTTTACTATTTTTCTTTACGACGCCACTGGAGTACTTCTTCCTGGTACATATTTTTCTTGTAATCCATTTGGCTTGTAAAATGGTTTCTGAAGGTGGCTAATATGCAGTTGATTAATTAAAGAGTTACCACTGAAAAGAACCTTCTGTTCTGTATGACTGGTGACTGCTCAGAGGAAAGAAATGTGTGGCTTGGATATAAAAATTACCAAGTGGAAAGTTTTATGCAATTGACTTGACAGAATTATATAAAGCTAATCCCTCAAGCAAGTGTTGCTTTTCTTGCTGTTCCCCAATCCTCTCTCTTTCTAAACACTGCTTTTCGTATTCTTTATTCTTTCTTACTGTTGCACCCAGAGGCTGAACCAAGATTGAGGGCTGTTGCATTAAGAAGGGGAAAAACAAATCCTAGAATGTCCAAATCAGACAGGCTACTTTGATGAACAATTGTATTGAATTTTCAGGTTAATATTTCTCATTTGAAATAAAACAGAGAAAGGCAGACAAAAATATTTTTATTTTCATTATTTTCTTTTTCCTCTACTGTCATTGTCTCTCTATTCTTCTCTTAGTTCCCCCAAACTATAAACTTCCAGTTATTAATTAGAACAGCTGGTGGTGTTTAGCCAGGAGAAAAGGAAGCTCAGGGGAGACCTTATTGCTCTCTACAACTACTTGAAAGGAGGTTGTAGCAAGATGGGGATCAGCTTTTTCTCCCAGGCAGCTAGCAACAGGACAAGAGAACATAGCCTCAAGCTGTGCCAGTGGAGGTTCAGGTTGGACATAAGGAAGAAATTTTTCACTGGAAGGGTGGTTAAGTATTGGAATGGGCTGCCCAGGGAGGTAGTGGAGTCACCGTCCCTTGGAGGTGTCAAAGGAACAGCTGGAAGTGGCAATTAGTATATGGTTTAGTTGACAAGGTGGGTCGATGATCTTGGAGGTCTTTTGCAACCTTAATGATACTATGATTCTCCAAAATTGGTTCCACCAAGGTACTTAAATTTATTTTTTACATCCAGACAATTTCAATGGAAAAGATCAAACAAAATTTTGTAACCGGGTTGTTTAAGACTTGTCCTATAGTGCTTACAATACTATAGCTGTTGGCATAAGAAACTTATTTTTCCCTTATTTACTCATCATGAGTTTTGGAAAGGAATGTAACATTGCAAAACTGACCTCAGGTTCATCTTTTTAAACATGTTATATATGAGACTATTATTGCAATGTCTTAGAATCTCATAATATTTAATAAATTCAATCTCATAACTTCCCACTGATTTAGAGTGGTAATTGTTCATTGTGTTACACTATTTCCTATAATAAGTCATCCGAAATTCTGTTAAGAGCTTCTAATTAAAATTTGCTTGAGAGAATTGATAAAAAAATGCTCCTTCTTTCTGAGTATTAATGGTAAAAAGGAATACTGTTTGGGGACATGTTAGTGTAGGTGAAAGCTCCATATGCTGAGAGGTAAAGTCTCCAACTCTCACACTGAAGTCCATAGTTTTATGTGGTTACTCCTTTTCATTCACTAGATAGTTTCATGATGATAGGAAAAAACTTATTACAATAGTAAGCATGGGAACACTGGCTCTCAGGTAGATTTTTGAGCCCAAGGTTATTTGAGGGCAGGTAATGAAAAAAATTTGGTAAAGCCTGTGAATTTTAAGGATGAACAGCAAGTAATGTAGCTAGACAGAGGTGAGATAAAACCATGGTGATGTCATAGGAAGTGACCTGTGAACCAGAGAAATTGTAAATAAATACAGAAATGTAACTGAATGAATGGGAGTGGTTCAACAGGAATTTCATCAGTTGGTATGAAATTTTGGCTTTAATGCTATAAGAGCAGGGAAAAAACGAGTATGATAGGATGAGAGAGAGATGAAGGACAATCAGAAATGCTAAGGGATATATATTTTTTTAGTCACTATTCATTTGCTACAAAAGGTTTCAACTTTTGCTTTGAAAAGGGAATATAATGGAAGAGTGTATTTCTGTTTCTTTATGTTTTGCTTCCAAACTAGTTTTATTTAATTGAGCACCACGGAAATAAACCAAAATAAAAATAACTAAATTTCAGCAATTTGAGCTATTTGAACCGTTTCACATGAAATAAGAACTTCACAAACATTGATTCAACCTCTCATCTGAGCTTAGTTAAACACTTGCTTGGTCCTCTCAGTAAATTCACTCTGGTCAACCTGAATAACATCTCATTTAAACATCTTCCCCCCTAAAGAGCATTTGCAGTGCTCCCTGGTATTCTTCCCGCAGTCCTGACCTCTCTTTCTGTGATGACTCCATTCACATCTTTTAGATGATACCATTTCTGGCACCATGTTGTTCACAGCAAACTGGCTGGCAGGTATGGACTCTCCTGTTATTTTTACTCTTGACTCAGAGCACAAAGCACTTCAGAAGAAAAAACTCACAATAGTATAGCTTGTATATATGTGATATTGATCCTCTTCCAGCTAGGCAAAGTAAAGGATACCTGTGATATTGTTTTTGAGATCCATAGACCTGTACAGTCTTGGCACAAAGGTGTTTTCCTCAGTATATTCTAGGAATTCAGCAGCAGGGATATGATTGATTTTATTTTTTTTCTTTCCTCCTTTTATTTCAGGTGGACTCGAGTAGCATTAAGAATAACCTGAAACAAATGCAAAGCCTGTTCTCATGGGTCACCTTCATCCTCAAGATGGTAGAATTGTTGGGGCAAGTATAAATGCTGAACATTCAGAGGTTTCCCTTATAGTTGTGCATAAATAGTGGTGAGGATGAGGGGGAAATGAGCTTCTGTACTGCTCCCAGCTTCCCTCTGATTCATACACAAAGGCACACACAGCTATGTCCTGCTGTCAACAGGAAATTCTATGAGCCTACAGATATATCACCCCAGTAATGGGCAATCATAGCAGAAACTGGAAGCTTTTGTTAGGTCTCTCAGGAGCAGTTTCCTTTTGGGATTTCTCCAACTGACCACTGGAGATTTTTTGACACAGACATCTAGATAATTCAAGCTTTTTACCAGAACAGTTGCATAAGGTTTCAAGTACAATTTGGTACCTGAGAAATACTTTAAAGACTGTTGAAGTCACTGGGATCCTTTTCATTTATTCCAGCAATCTATGTGTACCTTTTTATTTTCTTTTGTTTTGTCATTCAAATATATTGTATTCTTCTGTTTTGAACATGTGACCAGCCTGGAGTCTGCAGTCAGGTCAGAAACTTCATCCAGTGTTAGTGCAGTACCTCCTCAGTTTTCAAAACTAGTTCTGTGCACCCCATCTTTTTATTTTCCTTTCTCTCAAAACCGAATGTAAAAGAAAATATCAACTCTCAGAAAAGAGAGACATACCAAGGGGAATATTTTCTGAGGCAAGGGAATACCTTCATTTCACTTCTAGAAGCTTTCTACCTGTATGGTTTATTTTCTGTTTTGACCACGGTTTTCAGATATTCTAAGTAACATAAAAATTAAAAAATCACCTCTGCCTTTTCTGAATTATGTACTTCTTTAAGGCACTGGAGTCATCTGTGATGGGGAACGGAGCTACTGCTGCATGGCATTTCAAATCTTTACCTTAAGTATAAAGGCTTGCTCTCCTCCCTTTCAGATGGGATTGAGCACACAGGTGTCTATGGTTATGAGGATAGGAAGAAAAAAATAAAGTTCATGATCTGATGATGCTAGTAACACCTCTCTGCACTAGAATGCATGACTATCACAGAGCAGCCGATCAGAAGTACTAGTTACATTTCTAGAGATGCAAGCAGGACAGAAAGTAGCAATTTGAACTCTTGGAAAGCTTAGGAAATCACTCCATTTATTTTGATCTCATCATTTTTAATAGCCAACCTGAGGAGTTTGAGGACAGCTGACATTGAATTTGATTGATTGACTGTGAATCCAAAAATACTGTGTTTTAAGTCTGGAATATGAATACATCAAAAAAAGTTTCTGTTTTTAAAAGGCAAAAAAAAAATAAAAAGAGGAGAGAGGCGACTGTGCAGCATGAAAAACCTCATCATTTCCTCTGTAGGAGAGTGCTCTGCAGCTAGCTACAAACCTCATATTCACAAGGCAAACAAAGCATCATTTTTTAATGACTCTTCTGAATACATTTTTGCAGCAGCTTGCCTAGACCTGCTTGTCATAATGGTTTCTTCAAACGCTTTTTAAAGCCTGTGATGTTCAAGGCCCTAGCCTTCCCCCTCTCTTGCTTGTTTTTTATGTGTCACAGTTGTCAACTAAAATAGAGCACCTAGCCTTTGTTTCAAGATGGTACCTGATCAATATCATCAATCCGTCTCACTCCCTCTCCCTCTCCCTCTCTCGCACTCTCTCTCTCTACAGCTGTATCCATTTCCTCCTGGCAAAAAGGGACTTTATGAATAAATGATACTGAAATGCTGAGGGTTCAGATACTAAATAATGAATTTCACCACCAAAAACACAACAACTTCTCCAATCATAAAATACCGCTCCTTCCATATTGATTGTGCTTTGGCAACTAGATGCAGTGCTAGGCTTCACTCTGCAAGGTGTTTAAAAAGAAAAACAGGTTTACCCAGGATTTATCATGTATGGAAAAATGTAATATCTAAGTAGGCTGTCTGCTAATGTCTGGCATAATGTTTCTTCATAATGGTTAACCCTTTTGCAGGGAGTGGAATAAGAGTGCCTCTCTCTAGATGGGAACTTTGCTTCATGGGACATTACAGTAAGTGTGTCATCTATTCTGCGCTGTTCTACGGTTACTAGCTTAAAAAATGATAATGCAAAGCTCCTTTTATTTTTTGAATAGCAGCTGTGGGCAGGGAACAGAGGATTCGTTAGCAGGACCGGGTCCTAGGTCAGGAAAGCTGCAGCTGCTGTTCATCCTAATGTTGCTGGGTGCTGGGTTTGCGGCTCACTCACTGTTGCATGCAGTGGGTCAAGGTTTCGGAGCATTTGTTGTCTGCTCAAATGTGACTTGCTTTCCTATTTCCCTCATGAATGGTCTCTGCTGGCGTGTTTCTGATGTGCAAAGAATGCCAGTATCCGCTATCTGAGAGAAGGCTGGGGTCAGGGGGGGTAGATTCATGGCATGTGATTGGCAAAACCTGCCTTCTATCAAGTTGTAGGCTAACTTTTTGACTGAAATGTTCTGTGTCTGCCTATAAATTTGCTTTACTGCCTATTAATGTCAGAGAAGTTTCATTTTTAATTAGGTGAAATGAGTAGACTTTGTTTTATGAGTAATGTTATATGTCCCACCTACAAGCTTCTTTGAGAGAGAGGGAGAGGGGGAGAGAGAGATGGATATAGAGATGTATATACATAGTTCAGGTTCAAGGCATGATGTCACTCAAGTCAAAATAGGGAGGGTATTTTTTAAAACATTTCAGGGCTTTGATATATTTGACACATCTATTGGTAATTTTGCTATTGGAAAAATATGCTAAAATAAATTAGTCATTGCTAAGAAATTACAGTTTGTCCTGCATTCTAAAAAAATTGTATTTGACAATAAAAGCTCTGTGTCTCATGTTCTTATTTCAGAGGTAATACCTAGTGCTGTGATGCTTAACTGTTTATTCAAATTATGCATATACATTTTTACATCTTCATTTATTTATTTATTTATTTTAACTTATTTTAGTGGGGGAAAATGCAGGCATTAATTTAGAGCTACTGATGCAATGAAATGGAGGAATATATTTGAGCTATTAGCCGCTTCAATCTCCTGCCCACAAATAATTGATGAGTTTCTATTAAAGATTGACAAGCCGGCAGACTGCAAAGCATTTTTTACTAGAAAATGCACCGTGGTTAGCAAATACGCATTATACCTTGTTTTCTGTTGCTATATATTAACAGTTTTGGAGTTGAATTTTGTTTCTTATAGACTTATTGGTTGGTATTTGATTAGGAAGAATTTGCATGAAGTAGAAAGAAGGAGGGAGAGAGAGAGAGAAAGCAAGCAATGCACTCACACACATCAGAATTCTTTGCCATTTTTCATGGGTTATTACTGACTGTTTCATGTAAATTTTTTAGATTTCTCTTCTGCTCATCTTCTCTGTTTCTGGGTTGGACCATGGGGATGTGGAAATGTAAATTCTAGTAATGCTAGCTCAGCCTATGAAATTCCTCATCAGCAGTGTTCATATGTAAGCAGTGATAAAATGACTAAATAATTTTACTCTCAGCTCTGCTTTCTATTGGAATTTATGCATTTATAAAATAAGACAAGGCAAAAATAGTAGAAAATCTTTTATGTGTAATTTTTAGTCCATAAAGGAAGAAAATTGACCAGTGTGAAATTATGAGAATTCCAAGTTTTATTCTTAATATATTTCCCTGTGATATGTATAATCAGAAAGATTTCTTGCTTTTAGAAACAAGTATTTTAAGACTTAAAAGTTATCTGTAAACTCACTTTGTTTTGCTTTCTTATGATGCTTTGTTGAATAAATATATTTGCATTTCATTCTGTATAACTTCATTCTTATAGAAGAAACGTGATCTTTAGTAAAATATTAGGAGATAAGCTGAAACATCTTTAGTGGAATCAGACTTGGGAAGAGAGGGGAGACAACAAGAGAAACAAAAGATCCTGATATTTTAAAATTTTAAATATTGAAATTTGCTTAAACAGAGTAACCACACCAGCTTCTTTTTTATTCACATCTATCTTTTTGATTTTACCTTTAAATTTCCGATGGTAGGCAAGATAGGCAATCACAAAAATCAGAGCTTAAGTGCAACTTGAATTAGCTTTATTTATTGTTACCACATCATTTTACTTTGTGGTAATAAAATGTAATTATTATTCCAGATTTCCTATACAGTAATGAAGAAACAAAACCTATTCTTTTTAAGTTGTATGGTACCTCTATAGCAAAATGAATATTCAGGGTAAATATTTTTTTTTTTTTTGCAGTATTTATTCTCCGAGATAAGCAAGCAGTTAATAAGCTGATGTGTACAGGAACATTTTTGATGACACAGATATTTTAAAACAGATTATCTACACATAAATAAACCTACATATGCCACAAACAAAAAGTTTCTTCTTCAGAACACTCGAGCTGCTAGATAGACCTGCATACATTTTTGGCTCACAGTGCACGTTCCATAATAGGTTGTGCAGTAGGATTTCACTTCACTATAAGGATTCAAATATTTGTTACTGACTACTTTGAGGAGACAAAAATTAAAATGATTTGGTGGCTTACAAGATATGTAAGGAATAAATACAAAGCTCACGCATCTTAGAAATGCAGAATGTATATTATTAAAAAATAATAGAATAAAAATACTAGAGAATATCTTTGTTATGTACAATGTTACTGGCTACGTATCTTAGCTTCATTTTGTATTTATGAATATATTTTCAGTAGAAGGATAAATAGGTGAAAATAGTTCACTACCATATGATTTGTTTTATCCTTAGGCATTGCCTGAGGTTACTGGTATAGCCCTGGCTCTCAGTACTGAAAAGTGAAATGTGCAACAATGAAAATTTTATTAAAACGTATGTTAACCCATTACAGTATGTTCACTTCCAATTCTTTGTAAGAATGCGTGATGTATCATTTTGTGTGTGTCATTTTTTTAAAAAGATATGAGTCAAGTAGAGGAGCAAACTTAATGGGAGAATTTTATGGGAAACATTATACAAATGGCAGAGTGTGCGATTCCTATTATTAAAATAATTTGTCATTGTATGAAAAAATGGTATAAATTTCAAGAAAGAGTCTTCTTTAGTTATCTGCCCTTTTTTAATGACAGCAGCTTTTGTGCAGTAAAGGCAGACACGTTTTTAAGCAAAGCCCATTTCAGACCAGAATTTCTGAGAGCCCTATTAATGTTTCATGCTAATCAAGGAGAGTGGGAAATAGAGCTGACAGGTGCTTTCTACTCTGCTTATTCCTGTCTTCCTGCATTAGACATTACTAGCTAAAAAAGAGCCAATATAGTTCCTTTCCAGTGCATGTGGTGACAAGGGCAGGAATAAAATGCTTCTTTTTATAAGTTTATAGTTGTTTTTCTTATTGCCTCTACTGGTGACATCCGAAAATGTATAGATGTGGCAATTATTAAAAAAATTGTTTTACTTCAGACCATGACCTGAATCAGACGCTGAAATTTCCCCCCAGCACACTTTGGAAACTCCAGTGCCCTTGTAGCACATCTGAGATAAACTGAGGTCCACCTGGAATCCTTGTTTTAACAGCACGCATTGTAGTACTTCCATCTGATCCAGAAAGAAACACGTACCTTTACTCTAGGACAAGTCTTTTTGATTAAGGAATGTCAAGGTGAGGAACAAAAGTAAACTCTTCAAGAGGCAGCTTGAAGACAGAGCATGAAAGCTGCAGCGGGCATTGCTGGGAGCTGCCCTTTGCCACCCTCCCCTACCCCAGGTACCTGACTTGTACCAGAGTTAGTCAGGCAGAGCAGCAGCACTCTGAAGCGTTCAAATCCCACATATAGCTCAAGGAGAGAGTGGCATGCCTTTGAAAGCCTACTGAGAAGCACCATTTGGCTAAGCTTAGGTACACAAGTTAGGAAGGGAGGCTTTCCCTCTGGAGATGCTCAAAGGCGCACATCTCTGGTGCCCACGAGAAAAGTTTCGGTGCTTCCTTTGGGAAGCCTGCTTCAGTAGGCTGTTAAATGCAGATGCAAGTTAGGTGCCCAAGTGAGGAAGTCCAGACTGTAGACTATGACAACAAAATGGCTGAAGTCTGCATGCTGGGACTTTACTCAACTCTATTTGTACTACACAGACACAGACAAACACATACACACAGGGAATGTCATAACTATAGCAGCTAGCAATCCTTACCTTAGCTTTGCTGGAATAATCAGGAACAGAAGAAACCAAGCCCAGTGTTCCAGGATATTGCTTTTTCTACACAAAGCAGATATTGTTAAACTGCCCTAATTGTGCATGGTAGTCTATGTAGCTGTTTTTTCATGTAAATTATAACATTATACAACAACTCAGAAAATATTGATTTACTTAGGTATCTCTATAAACCTTTTGAGCTTTGAAAAAATAAAAAGCTGCATTTGCTTAATTGAAATTACTTTAAAACATAAAATTTAATCGAGGCATATCTGTAATCTGGACCATTTTGCACTGATTTAATTCTTTCCTACTTTGATTTTGGTTGCTAGTAATTTACTGCTGTAAGTTGAGCTAATAAATATGTTCATACATATTTGAATATGTATGAATCCAGCTTAAACAAGTTTATATTAAGAATCAGAATCAGTTTAGATAAATTCATTTGAATCAGTGTAGCCTTTCCTCTTGAAATGGACATGAATTTATTAAAAAAATGTAGATTATAGTAGGAAAATAATTACCACCTTTATCTGTCAAGACACAAGTCAATACCCTTATTTGTTTTTTTAAATGAGATTGCCAGCACTTTTTTATGACATGTATTTTGCTGTTAAGAAGAATGATTTCTACAGTGACTCATGTCTACATTCAGACTCATAATCATTATGAAGAAATACTATCAGAACAGTCAAGTTCAATTTCTTACATGAGTGTTTTCTCAACATCATAAGAATCCCCTTGAATAATGATGTTGAAGCACATGAGCATGTAGCTTAGAGTACCAAAGGACTTGTGTCTATATTGTCTTGTTTACTATGTCAAATATTGTATATGACTTTAAAAAAAACCAGAATCAAACACACTTTAATAAAGTTTCTCCTTCTGTCAAAAAAGTATATTTTAAAATAAATTTGAAGATAAGTGAACCATTTCTCCCTATGTATGTTCTACAAAGTTGCCACTGTCTACACGCTGCTCATAGGAATAAGAATGGTCCCTACAGGATAGGACAAAACATGATTTTGTAAGAAAGAAGTTGTTACAGGATAATTCATCAGAAGTACAAAGAATGGAATTCTTTACCAATAAGTATCTCATATTTTTAATCTTAAGTGTGCACCAGAACTGTTTGTAAACTTTTTTTCATCGCACACCTATCTTTAGTTTTTGTTTAAAGGATTAATGCAAGGAAACTCAAGAGGGTTTCCTTTCTGACTTTGAGACTTCCCTGTTGTGGTTGGGGACCTATGAGACTTTAGTAATTTTGTCATTTGAGCTTAATTCTCTAAAACCTATGGAGAGCATCACATAAGTGAGAAGCCTCCACGTCATCCCTTGCATAACACAACTTCCACTGCCAAAAGCCCTGTGAGCACTGTCTGCCCTAGAATTCCCCTAGCAGATGCCCAAAACCTGTTTTGATCTGGCCTCTAAGCTTAGGACAGGGTATGTAAGCAAGATTCACTATGCTCATTGTCTTTTCTTCTTGGGAAATATCCATCACAACACAAATGTTTAGAGTTATATAGTGAGTCTACAAGACTATATTAGCTGTTAGTATCATAGATTGGTCCAGTGTAATGTGACTCCTGAAGGTTGCTTCCATAACCTGCTCCTTTTCCAAGTCACTTTTCTTTCCTTCAGTGGAAAAGGGACTGGAGGAAAGACATTTTTCTTAGGACTGATCAAGGTTTCAGAACTCATGGATAATTCTAAGGTAGGGATTTTCTTTTATTCACCCTGTAGTTCTGATTAACAGGTGTGTTAAAGCACTGAAACACTCTGCTGTAAATTACTATGAAGAAATTTCTGCTTAAACATAACTCATTTAAAATTAAATATTTTCTTTCTGTTCTTCTATCTGGAACTTGAAGACTGAGATTGAGCATGTGCAAGTATGCATTGGTGTGTTAGTTTCTTTGCTATGTTAGTGAAGAAATGAAGATTTTAATGTATTCTTCTGAAAGCTCTATTGGGCGCCTTCCTAAAATAGGAATAAATTGAGAATATCAGGTTTTCAATACAAACCTTGGGCTGGTCCTATACAGTACCTTGTAACAAGTGCTAAATGTTGGCTATGTTTCACCTACTAAAAACAGGTATTCCTTTCACCAAAGCAGAAGAATGGCTCCCTTCATCAAGGTTTGAGACCTTGGTGGAGGAAAGTGCATATGTAAATAGTATACTGCCTATGCCACATCCAACTTCCTAAGCTCACTGTCATTAAATCTCACTTTCTTCATTTACTCTACATTTACATTTATGCAACCAAGATTTTGCATCTTTGCAAATAGGCTGTGCCTGGGAGAGTCCCACAGGGACTGTGAAGGGAAACCCCTAGAAGGCTTCACATTGACATTTCAAAGGCTTCTGTATCTGTGCTCTATACCTATGAATAGATATTCCTTGCTCAAAAATTAGTTGTTACTTCCCGCTCCTCATCCTGCCTTCTCTGCAACAGTTCATAGCATGTTTATGTATGAAGACCTTTTGCAAACAATATTATTACTCTTATTCCTTCAAGAAAGCTTATCTAAGGCCCATTTGGCCCAATATGGCAAATACCTTATTTATACAAAATTCCAAGAAAAAATTTCCCTTCCTGAGGAGATATACAGTCCAGATGGAAAAGCCATATCCAGGATAAGAAAAATGTAGCCAGAGTTTGTGGGTGGTTTTCATTAACTGCCCTTTGACCCGAGTCTGATAATCACCTTTCAAATTAACAGAGAGTCTGATTCTCTAGGCTCCTCTTAGATGGTAATGTCAGGGGGAAAAAAAGGGTGATGTGGTACCTAGAAGCAATCACTTTTCTCTTTAAAGAGCATCTGGGAAAATATCTTGTCCACACACTGACCTGGAATTCAGAGGTAGTGACAGTGCTAGAAATGAAGCATGCCCAACTTGCTGCCTCTGAGCTCAGGCTACAGACGGATAATCCTCAGCCATAGCAAAAGAAATGCAGTTTGCCCCTACTGGGTTAAAGCAAGCAAGGCACTACAGATTTCCATCTATGGTGATATGCTCTGACAAACACTTTACGTTTAATTAACAGGACCAAATTCTCCTTTAATTTATGCAAGGGAAGCTCTATTGGTTTCAACAGAGTTAGCTCTGCTGTAATTGAGAGAAGAATTTGGCCCAGAATATGTAATAAATCATTAATGAGCATGTAGTAAGATAAGTTTTAATGATTAATTAACAATGTATTTTTTGGAGAAAAGTATTCTTAACATGCCCTTAATGTATCAAGTGATAATTACAATATTAAAAGCCTACTGATTAAAGCAATTAATTATATGCTTAATTTATTTACTAATTAAGCTTTAATATATGTATAGTTAAGTAATTGCTAATGAGTATTTCACATTTGCTAAACAGGTCTGGCAGTAATTACATGGGAAACACTATAAAATGATTCTTCTAGTGATTATATGAAAAAATACAGCATTGTTTGGGATTTTTTTTTTCTTTCTTTTTGTTTTTTTCCCCCCCATATGAATTACTTGGCTTGTGCTTTCCTCCTTGGTGAATGAAATGTTTACTAGAATGCAAGCTCCATAGGTCTGAAAGGTCAGTGTTTCTGGATGAATATGATGAAATACGCTTCTGAAGCATGACTCAGTCATGCCTACATGAAAACAATGATCTTGCCCCCTTGTGCACATGGAGCTAAAGCCTGCAGTTTTCTTAGCTTGTATTCAGATCTTACTCAGGCAAAATTGTGGCTGAGGTTAATGGGGGTTTGCTGCGTTAGGACCACAGCTCTTTGTTCTTTGGTTATGGCAAGCACCTGGTTCTGGCTCCTCAGCTGGACTCTTACATCCTTAATTCTTATACCATGTGGGAGAAAGAGATGCATTTTTCAGTCAGATGTAGGTTGCTTGAATCGTAGCATGTTCCGTATCTGTTGTTGCAGTCCTTATTTCAAGTCTTAAGCTTTGTGCAGACAAAAATCCAATTAAAGCTGATAAAAGCTTTGTCCAAGAAAACAACAAAGCAATAGGATCACCTTTAGACATACCTGATTACACACAGCGGAATCCCGAGGTCCTTATTTATTTTAATTCCCATTGCATCCTAGGTGGAACCTGGAGCACAAATGTCTGGTTCTTGTCCAGGTTGTATCACAAACTACAGAATAACAGATAGTCCTTCTTTTCCCACCTCTGTGCTCCACAGGTTGCCTTCAGGGAGATATTATCTTTGTGTAGATTCTGAAATGCTGTATAAAAATACAAAAACCAGTGGCATACTGCATATAGCATGGTTTGGTGGAAAGATACTGCACACTACAGAGAAGTGTTCAAAAAAGGTTAGCGTTGTGGCTATAATTATTTCTTACTCCACTAGGAGATAAGTGAGCAAGACATCCATAGCATTGACTTGTCAGGGTAGAGCCTAGCAAGGGCACAGTCTCCAGACTAGTTAACCACCCCTACCTTTTGTTGTATAGAGATCTGGAGACATTTAAGCAGTTTTCCTCCTTTTTCTAATCTTATGCTTGCTTCCTCACTTCAATCATGTGTGTATTTCTGAAAATCCCAGTTCCTTGCTCTGCCTTTTTCTAAGTTTGGAGCCTGGGAACACCAGCCCCCTCAGTCTTCTCTCTGGATACATCTTCTTAGTGCTGTAATTTGTACCTAGCAGGTGAAAGTGTGTGTTGACCCTGAGCACGTTCCTGGGCTAGCAAGATTAAATAGGTTCAGTAGGTCTGGGATGCACATAAACAGGTCTTAATGTAGTGTGTATTCTCATCCTGTGCATTAATGAAGTGGGAGATGGACTGAATCTCACCAAAGCATGGGCTCTTCCTAAATTCCTTATGCTGTCAACCAGGTCAGAAACGGACAGGAATGACATTTGGACTCAAGGGACTAAACTCCAAACACAGGGCTTAGCCTTGGCTTGTATAGAGCCTTCATTTTTGCCAGAACTCCAGACATCTGCCTAATTTGGAGTGTGTTACAAATCCACCACAACCTGTCGTAAAATTACACAATCATTCCCAAGGAGAGATGAAATTACATTTATATGGCATACACCTTTACTGTGCATATGAATATCCATTCTTCTAATAAAATTGGCGTTTGTGTTTTTGTATTTATTTAAGAGATAACAAACAAGGGATAAAGGCATGAACTGAAGATGGGGAGCTACTGGGAAAAGATATGAGTTGAAAAAGCACATATCTATTTTTTTAAGTGGCATTAAAAAGGAATTTCAGACAAATGTCCTCCCAGAGGAATCAAGCCTGTAGCTGAGTGACTTCCGCACCCACTGACACCAGGCAGAGTTTTGAGCATCAAGTATCTCCTAAAGCTGACAGATGTTACCTTGAATGATCTATGTTGACATGTTCTTGAGAATCAAGTAGAGATGTTGCCTACCACATGGGAACAACTGCTGTCAAGCTATGACCTGATGTGATCTGGAAATCAGAATTCTGCCACTGAACTCCACAGCTTCCATGATAAGTTTGGTGTAATTTGGGCGTTCACAGAAGGAAGGTTATCAACATTAACACTCTATTCAGATTGCAGTAGTGACAGTGCTTCAGTGATTGTCAATGGGCAGGAAGTTTTGTTTCTTCTTTGTTCCATACTTTTTCTTAGGGATGGCCAGGGAGTTCACCTTCTTCTGAAGCACTGAAGACTGACCAGCAGAGCTATGGATTTTTATGCAGGTCTTAATGAATTTAACAAAACCTGTAGGATTAAATCTTACCTAAAATATCAGAAAATCTTTTTTTCTGTCTGCTTTCATGGTAAAAACCTAATCACCTAAACTGAGAGGACACAATTCCATAAGTGCTCCGCTCTGCTTGCACAGCAGCATCCCTTCTCTGTCCACATAAAGTGCTGAGCCTCCATCCCAGAAATAACCCTATCTCCTATGGAAAATGAGTATGAATGCTTAGCATCCGCACTTCATTTCCAGACCACTGGAAGAAGCTGGGTCAATGCTGACAGGTTTAACATGGTAGCAACATAGCACTTGTTCATCTCCTATAGTCTGTGGATCTTTGCTGGTGAGGGGTTCACAGCTGGACTCTAGTATGGTTTGTTCCTAGTTGACTTTTGAAGTTAAGACATGGTCTAAATGGCAGGCTAAAAAATTGTAGTCCATGGTTCAAATGGCTCCAAGAAGGAGTTTAACTTTCATGTATATTTTCTCAGTGCTCTGCTGAGAGTGAAAAAAAGCAATAGCTAGTAATACTGAAAGAAGGCTGTCTATTGCATGCCATTTGCACGCAAGTGTCTTTAAAATTTCACTTTTGATTGTTGTTCTTTTCTAGGTAAGGTGCACACAAGAAACAAATTTCTGATAGTGGGGTACCAAATCACGATGCCCAGGAAGCTTGGTATTTTTCTTAAGAAATCCTTGCTTTTACCTCACCAAGAGTTCTTCCTCACTAGGGACTTTGAAATGGTCATTAGGAACTAGAGATCTTGGAGCACGGAAAATGGAAAGTTAAACTACCTGCATCACATGCCCTTCTTCATCAAATCAACCTAAAGAGTTTTGTGAAATTTTATAACACTCTCATAGGCTTGGTTGGTACTAGAAAATTAAATGGAGGTCTCTTCTGGACAATTTTTTCCTTTCTGTCCCACGAAGTGTATCGGGCATTGGTATGTTTTATGAAAATTTTAGAGGGGGAAATTTCAGGAATAGGAAAATATGTGGGGCAAAGTTTTGAAACAGCTCGTAATTCCTTATAGAAAACTGCAAACAAACTGGGCTTCCTCAAGTCCACATTTTTATTCTTTTAGTCTATCTCAAGTTCATACTGTGCACACCTTTGTGGTCCTAACCTATGTGTAACTCCCACAGCTATGTACAGTGCAATGGTCATTAACAGAATGGATCAGAAATGGCTACAGAGGCTAAATAAATTTAGCACCTATGCTGTTAAATAACACAGGTCAGGCATTGTTCCTTCTCTCTGAGGCCAAGTGTCACAGCAAGACTTGCATCTACCTATTTAAACTTTCCAGTAAAACAGGGAGGCCATCTTCACACCTCCTTTTGGGAAGAATCTGTAATGCTTTCTGTCTCTTGAGCAATACCCAGGAGTTAGACAGGACAGCTCTAATCAACACAGGGCAAAACTATGCCAGACTGAGTGCTAATGGTTAAACAGACAGTCTAAAGACAGGACAGTGCTTGAAGCTGTGCCCTGTTGCTCTTATATTTCCCAGTACAGGTGTAGCAATGTCTATGTTATGGTGGAAGACATACTGAAAGAAGCATCTAAGAAAATCTGCAGTGGGAACTGTACATTGGTTGCATCAAATTACTCATATAATTTTCAGATAGGAGGTCCCTTAGGCAAAACATATTTTACATCATTGTTTTCAATTTTTATGCTAGCTATGTCAAGAATCTCTTTGTGAAAATCTCACTAATTAAAACAGTGCCAGGATTTCAACTGTATGGAGGCCTTATGCCATATCCAACTACATGTCTACCGGGTTGTCAAACACATTCCCCAGAGATGGCTGTCTCATCTGAGGAGTTCATCAGCTCTTTCCAGAGACCAGCCTGAAAAACCACCCCAAAAACTGACACCTTTAGTAAATCAATGGGGTGATGGTAGGGTTTACCCACAGAGGAGAAATGAGTAAAGAGGGTGCTCAGGAAAAATATGGCAAAACAGTGAGAATTGTCTGGTTTAAGGCCCAAGACTTCCACCTGGTCAAAAATCAAACCAAAGTGACTTGCTTGCAGATCACAGACATAAGTATATGGCATTGGGTCCCAAAATGGCCCTTCCAACTTTTCACATATAAACCAAACCAATTTCTGATTAAACTGGCTTGGGAAACTGGCAATTTGCCTTCATTTAAGTTGCTGGACATGAGGCATAAAATGTGTCCATCCCTGTTCCCAATTTAGTATTATACAAAGCTCTGTAAGACACTTTCCCCAAATGAGTGTAGTGTGGATAACAACACAGAGCTTCAATACTCCGAGAGCAGCTTTGATGTGTGGCTTTATTGGAACAGATCTCTTTGACAGGAATATTGTTTGGGATGTTATAGTAGCCCTTGGCTGCGTCCTTCATAAGGCACTTTGGAAGCGTGGGTCACTCATTCAGTATGTGATGCAAATAGCTATGAATTTCTTGAAAATGCCTTTTGTTTATTCTGCCTTCTTTTGATCACTAAGTAGCACCACACATTTGGAATACGACAGCCAGAAATCTTGGAAATAAAAAGCTATACTTATGATGTTATTTCCACTTCTTTTTCCTGAGTTTTGTATTTTTTTCTCTCCATTAGTTTTAACTACAGCTCTCAGTAATTCATACGGGAAGGCTTTAATGTTTGCTTTGTCAGTTATTTAATAATTTTATTTTTTACTTTCTAATGGGTTAATTTAAAGGCTTTATGCTCAGAAGCAACTTTTTTTTTTATTGGTGGCTTGATATAAATGTGTTAACTAAACAGCCTCTGGTTTACTTCTTGTAGGAGAAGAAAACATTCAAAGTTACCAAATATTTTACTTATAGTGACTGGTTTACCACTTATTGTTGGCTTCAGAAAGGGTCACTGCCAGCACTGTTTTCCCAAAGGCAAGATAGTAGTTCTCTCATTGAGCAGAGCCAGCTTTTTTCCCCTCTCTCTCTTTTTCACTGCCAATTCCACTACTGATCTTGTGCAATAAAATGTGCTTGTCAACGAAAATGTCAACCAAGTTTAAAAAGAATAGTATGAGTAAAACTAAAAAGTAAATTATTTAAGTAGAGTTGTAGTTGAAACTTGAAAGAATTTTGTTTGGTGGTTTTCTTTACATCATTCTGCCAATGGAGGAGGAACTCTGAATTTCTAACTAGTGAAGCCCTGTCATAAGGGGGGCTGACAGTTCACATTGAAAATTCTGTTTTCTTCTTTCCCAGGAAAGCAAGTCAAAGTTAAACCAACAAACTATTGTTGGCAAGTGCCTTACCTTTGTTCTGTGCTTCCTTATAAATTAACCACTTCTGTTTTCTAGGTTGCCTGTAAATGGAATTCCTAGAATTCAGGGTCTCATATTTGCTGTATTATTTTTAAATGCTACTGCATCCTTCTAAACAGTGACTGGTTTAGGGCTTGTAAGAATCTCTGTCGGAGAATGTTCACAAATAGTAATGAATAAAAAGGAAATATACTGTAAATTTTGGTCAGTACATTATGAATTCAGATAGAAATTGGACTACAAGCTTTCAAACTTTGTAATGGTTAAAAATCAGTGAAATTAAGAGATTTCTAAAAACATATCAATGCTGTGTCTGATCTACCAGTATGACGACATGCTGAATTTTGTATTTGTTTGCATACAAAATGTCACTGAAATGCACAAAACTGGACATTTGCACATTAGAGTTAGAATGTATCTAAATATGAAAAAGAGCTGATTTTACTGTAGAATTGCTGTTAATAGAAATGTGTGCTTAGAACACTCCATAACCATACTTTTTTCTATATATCTATATATACATAACCTCTATTCTCTACTAATTGACTTATCAGTATATACTACAGTATATACATGGCCAGTTCATTAAGGTTAATTTGTTCAAAAATATTAGAAGCATTAATTTCTGGCTTATAGCTAATGGCTGCTCCCAGCCAGTGTCTTGTTTCATCATTAGTGTCAGCTAAATTATAACTCACACCCAACTGTTTTTACACTATCTAATAGAATCAATTGATGCAATGGTTGACAAGATGCTGTTTTGCATTTTGTCATCTCACTAATGCACATGGCTTAAAGGCATTGGCATCCATAATGTGGGGCAGTTTTGTAGGAGGCACAGAATAGGCTGAAGCTGCAAGGGCCATTTTCATAAAATATTAATGAAATTGAAAAATACACTGGGGTTGAAGGCTTGTCTGCTAAATGTAAGGTAAAATCTATTCTGTTCTGCTTTCTGATGACTGTAATTAGCAGCCCTAATTAAAAATTCAAACCTTGTGTATATTTGAAAGCATGAATCTTAGCTCTCATAGTGTTTATTTCCTTTACAAAGTATTTTATTTTACAACACTAATTGAACAGGATCCTTCCTAGCCTGACAGCCGCAGCTGGCTGGAGCCAGTTTATGTATCCAGTCTCTCTAGACTACTTCCTTTTGTAAGCAATAAAACATCTTTAAAAAACACGTATATGCTCTCTATGAGCCATTAACTCTGTGTCACCCAGTGTGGAACTGGCCATCCGCACACATGCATTGTTGTTTCCTTCACTTAAAAGTGACCTCTTTGAAAAGGCAGCTTTTTTCTGATCTTCAATATTTAATGTGGATTTACTTACATTAAATGACCACCTTTCTTAAGGAGACTTGGCCCAATTCTGACATTATTTATGAACAGCATATGCTGTGCAAAACAACGGAAGGAATCACCATTAGTTCCAGTAGAAAAATCTACTTTTTATCATCACTTTGTGTAGTTATTTTGAAATTCATGGTCAAGATATTAGCGCCCCACTAGGGAATATATGACTGCAAACCAAGTCCAAATTGATTATATGCACATTACACTCTGAAATCCAATGTACAGCAAAGAAGAACATGTGAATGGTTAAGATTTCACTGTTGCATTTCCTCTTTTCACTGTTTGCCACAATAATGGCTCTAAACTGTACCATTTCCTATTTTTCTTTCCATACCATGTTAAGAAGACAACACTGAAATTTTAATTTCCCATATAATGTCCATAATCACAAAGAACATTGTCCCTCAGAATTTTGTATTTTTGAATAAGTGGTCTTTTTAACTCCTCATGTCAGACCAATGAAGCCATGAGAGGAAGGGACAAGGTGGATTGACAGAGAAGGGTATTGGAAAACATTCTGTGGCTTTGCTAACTGAGGTCTTCACTGATTTATGCGAGAAAATGAAATTTGATGCCACAACCCATCTCTGACAAAGGGTCTGATCTTGCAATTCTTTCTCAGGCAAAATTGACTCCAATGAGAGTTTAACCTGAGTAAGGAATTCTGGATAAGGTTCAAGGATCATCAGGAAAACAATATAAAATAATAATAATAATAGTAATAACAACAATAATAATAAAGCAGGAGAAACCCAAAATAATTTTTTAGAATTAAATTCTGCTTAGAAATTTAGGTTTGAATACTTTGTTTTTATCTTTCATGTCCACCCTTTCACGATCTGTAGCCAAGGAGCATGTAATCAAGAAGTCTTCTAAAAAACCTTGTTCCCACAGATCAAACTCCACAAATGTTTCAGCTCAGTCAAAACAGCACGTCAGTGAAACTTCAGAAAAGTTCTGTTAAATTATTCTAAAAATCACTGTGGAATACAGAAAGGGACTAGAAGGATGATGCAACTTATGTTTATTACTGTCTGTTCCTCCCTTTGTGGGGAGTCTTCTTTTAAGAATTCATAGTTTTGGGCTGTGAGGCACAACCATTACTAGTCCTGGGAAGGCATCCAAGGGTTTGAATACATGATTCAGACATCTC